>CM076573.1:913852326-914464022 GCA_034641835.2 Pinus albicaulis | reverse complement strand
GTTATATATAAATATGGAGTTGTTTTTAATGGATTTTTTTGGAGTTTCTAGTAGATTTTTTGGCCAGAATCAAAAGGAAAATTTTAAGGTGAAGTCTTGATTAGTGTTATTTAAACTGATTTTTTTTTACTGTATAAATGGATTCAACACCCTGAAAATCCCCTAATAGATTCAACACCGTGAAAAATCCCTAGATAACTTGGATTATGCATATTTTACCTATCAAACTTGTGATTTCAATAAATTCTTACTCAATTTAATACAAATTATACTGAAAAAAATCTACCTAAAAACTTTTCAAAAAATCTCATTAAAAAAACTAATATAAATATAAATATATATAATTAAAAATATTTAATTTTTTTATTTAAATTATTATATGTTTGATGAATTTAAAATCAAAAGAAACTAAGAAAATGTCATTGCAATAGATCCATTTTGAATAATAATAAAAATGATTTTTTTATTTAAAAATTTAATTTAACTCTTACAAAATAGATATATCATAACAATAATTATTTATTAAACAAAAAAAATTATCATTTTTTATATTAAATTAAATTAAATAATAATTATATAAATTAAATAATTGATATATACACATAAGCATTAATTATTTAATAAATAATTAATAAATTTTATATTGTCAAAATTTAATAAATAATAAAAAAACATAAAATGGTTTATTTTAAATTATTATTATTAATTATAAAAAGAATTGATATAGGGGTTATTCATATGTTCATTTAAAATAACATGTATTAAGATTCTTAACCATAGAGATTTACACTCACTTTATTATAGATATTCTTAATTTGTAAATAAGCTTTATTATAATATCATAAGCTAATACTATGTCTTATTAATACCACAAAAACCATAACTCATATGTTCATATGGCACATATTCATATAAGATTTTTTTAAATTAATCATTTAATTAAAATGCCAAAAAGACCATAATTACTTTTGAAATAAATCTTAACCTTTAATTTATAACTACAACTAAAAAAATCTAAAATATTTTATGGAGGTTAAATCAGTACCATTCACTAATAATTATTGACAATTAAATTAAAATTGTAAAAGTAATTTTCCAAAATAAATATGTCCCTATAAAAATAAGTTTTTTTTTTTTTTTTTTAAACCTAAAACATAAAATAATAATCTAATAATTTAAAATTCTTAAAATTATAATTTCTTCTTAATTAAATTATATTTTTTAATACCGATTCGGCACTTGAAAAATCTGGCATTGAAATTATGTACTATCCAACCTCTGGCATTGAAATTGTGCACTATCCCACTTAAATATGTAAATTCCTATCTATGCCACTTAAATATGTAAATTCCTATCAAATTAAAAATTAAATTGAATAAAAAAAGATGCATCTCTAATATTGCGTGTAATTACCAACGAAATTGATTTACATTCATATTTTTTAATGTGATTTACGAATTCAAATCGAATTTTACGATTTTCTATCAATAATACGGTAGACGGCCGAATCCTCCGCGTATTTAATGACATCATTTAATAAATTAGAATATCACGATAACAGTAGTTATTGCAGAGGCGATGTACAGTATTATTCCAGAGACCTCGGATTCCATATGTGATGGTTTTGAACCAATTTAATGATCCAATATTTTGGTATTTCGTAGTTCAAAAATGTTGTAAATTTACTCATAAACTAATGAGAATTTTGGCAAGATTTTTGGTAAATTTTGCAATAAAGTATAGAAATTTTGAGTGTGTTAGAGGTTTTTTATGGAGCTAAATTTATTTCTACTATCAAAACAAGATTAACCATTCTTACTATCAGAATTTTTAAGAAAAAAATAGCTAGATTCTAGAAAAGTTTTCTTCTTGGACAAATTTACTCCCTTGATAGAGAACTTCCTTTATTTAAATTAAGAGATTTGATTATGGTTTTTTTTTTCAAATTATATAATTAAAATTAAATTTATTTCTTTAATTTTTTTTAAATATTTAGTTGGATGATGAAGAAAGTCCATGAAAACCAATATGGTCTATTGGAACTTAATAAAGTAAGAGATTAATTAGGATTCTTTAACCTTTTATTTTTTTGAAAATTGGAATCAAGCAATCCAAGAGAAAGTGCTTTTCATCTTCAATGAGCTCAGCTATTCAAAAGAGAGTGTCTTTTGGGAATATGTTAAGTTCCTATATAAATAGTGTAGTCCCTTATTATGTTAGTGTAACCCCCCTTATTGTTATTGTTGTACCCCTGTAACCCTCATATTGTTATTATTGTGCCCTTGCATTATTATTGTTAGGTTGGTTAGAATTATATTGTAGCCCCACTAGGATTACATTGTGGTCCCATGGACTCCTATATATAGAAAGGAGGTTTTGTCATTTATATCATCCAAGAATTGTTCATTTATGTAATGTATTGGAGGTTGTCCCCCTCGAAGTGGTTGATTTATGAGACGTTGATCTCTCTTTTCTTCTATTTTTGGAGTTGGTTTCATAACAGAATACAAGACGTCCAGTTTCACTATGAAACTCATGAGAATGACTCCCAATCTTGGTAGCGTTCATTTCCTTTTAGAGTAGTCTTTAGTGCGACGTTTTGGAGTTTTCATTGCCAGAATGTTTAAACTAGTTTTTTTACTGTATATATAAATTCAGTACCCTAAAAAACCCCTAGGACACTTCGATTGTGTAAGTTATCCATCAAATTCCTATTTTCAATAAATTCTTGCAAGATTTTAAAGAAATTAAACCTAAAAAATCCACCTGAAAAACCTTCAAAAGACAACTCCTTTTCTTTTTAGTATTGGTCAAAACATAACAATAATTAATTAATTAAAAAATTGATTCAGTCTAATTAATAAGTGAAATGGCCTTTCTTACACTTAAACAATTTTTCTTAATTGTGATTTTTATTCACGGCCCTCAAATACCCATGAGGCATTTGAATTTTCTAAGTTAAACAAAAACCAGGCACTTAAAAGTTGAGCCTAGGGCCAGGGCCAACCCTTAAAAGACCAATCTTCCCATAATGAGATACTTATTGTCAAGTAGCCCTTTAAGAAGTTTAATTCCAAAAAAAAAAAGCTTCCGTTCTCAACCCCTCTCATGAGATTTGGGTACAAAACTCCACTCAAACCAATTAATCTACAACTCATAGATTCCTATAATGCTATTGATAAATGATGAATTAATATAAATCTAGTATTCAAAGGTCATAAATTTGCCTAGAAAATAGTAAATTTTGAGAAATTCCAGATTACAGTTGTGATTTAGAGTGCCATTAAGATTTTTAATGATGCTCAATTTATTTCCACCATCAAACATTAAGATTTAAAGTGCCATTAAGATTTTTAATAATGCTAAATCTATTTCCACCGTTAAAAAACTATTCAAATACATGTATGAACATATATTTTTAAAAACAAAATTTTAGAAAAAGAAAAAAAAAAAAAACAACTTTCTAAACAATATTGTAACTCATTAGAAAACAGCAAAATTAATTGACATTGAATACTGGTCCCAACTCTCCTCGGGAACTAGCTAAATGACAGTGTGATTAATGCTAAAGAATCTAGATATTTGTTGCCCCTCGGGAATTAGCGGTTGTCCATCACTAGCCCGCGTCGCCCTTCGCTGGGATTTGAAGCGCCTTGTCTCTTCCTTGTCCCGTTGCGGTCGTTGGGATTTGATGCCGACTCACCCGTGCCTCCCCCTTTGATCGACCCTCCTGGGTTCGCCACTTTGTCCTACCCCTTGGTTGGAATTTAACCCTTTTCCTTTTCTTTCTGTTTGAATTTGACCTCTCATTGGGTTTACCCGTTCCATTCTCAATTGCGTTGCAAGTCTTTCGGGACTTGTACAACAAAGTTATAATTTAAGTTTGCAAAATCTAGTGCTCCACTTAGAAGAAATAATTTCAATATTCAAATATTTTCTATTATTTACATTTTTAGTGAATTGAATCAACAAGCCAATGCATTGTAAAAAAACAACATGCCAATCCACCAATCTATTGTCAAAAGAAAGATTAAACCTTCTCCCTAGAGCAAGATTAATGAGTTTCCCCATAACTTGTGAATTTGGAGATCACGGTTTGAATTTTTCACTGGCTTGAAGCATAGTTTTAAGATATAATGGATGTAAAGTGTAACTGGTTATGTTGAAAATTTTTAGGTTTTGTAAAGTCTAGAATTTTGATATATATGTGTGTGTATGTATGCATGTATGTGGGGATGTGGAAAAAGTAATATTTTATAATATAATATTTTTCATACTTATTATTTATTTCACAGTGTTAATATTATATTAATATTTAATATTGGAATATATTTTTTTTTTAAGTTTGGGTTTTTATATTTATCATGAGATAACTTTTTACAAAAAAAACTAGAATTTTATATTATTATTACACTATTTTATAAAAATGTGATTTTCTATAATATAATTTTGTTTAACGACTGTTTTTAAATGATAAGTTTAATTTTGTTAAACTGTTGCTTTTAAATGATAAGTTTTTAATTTAAAAATATGATTGTGGATTAACTCCAAAAATTGTGAAGAAAAAAAAAAGCCATAAATACAATTATTTCAATAAAAAATAAATAAATTGAACTTGTTGAGTGATTTAATTGATAAGTGCCCTGAAAATGAAATGTTGTGTATATAGAGATTCAAGGTTGAAATACCTTGACTTGCAACAAAATCAACCCCATATCACATGAGTACAAAACCAAAATTATAAGTTAAGAAAAAAATAATAATAATTTAAATACAACATAAATCAAAGAATTTATAAAAATAAATATGTTTCGGTTAAGATCCAATTAATAATTTCTTAAAAATGTAATTGTAATGTAGCTACTATTCAAATGATTTATTTTCTAAATATGTGTTTTATATATAAGGTTAAATTTTTTATTGAGTTATCAAAGTAGTACTTAATATATAGTGTTGGTTTGTTCTAGTTTATTATGAGAGAAATAAAATAATGAAAAATATTTAAGTCTTCTAGTTAACTCCAATGTCAAGTGTTGTGAAAATAAGGTGTTATGTACTAAGAGATTTGAGGTTCAAATTTTTTAAGTCAATATTTATGGAAGGGGCATATATCCATGTTTATGGAAGGATCATATGCAAACACATAGGGAATACAACACAAATTGAAGAAATTATAAAAGTGAAAATGAGGTTTTCTTATTTTGTTAATATTTTAGTTGTAAATGGTTTCAAATACATTATTTAAAAAAAAAAAACTATAGTGAACATAAATTGAAAATTTTATAAAAGTGAAAATGAGGTTTTTTTTTTTTTTGTTTTGTTAATATTTTAGTTGGTTTCAAATTCATTATTAAAAAAAAATGATAGTGAATATAAATTGAAAATTTTATAAAAGTGAAAATGTAATTTTTTTATTTTGTTAATATTTTAGTTATAAATGGTTTCAAATTTATCATTTTAAAAAAATATAGTGAAAATTATGTTTTTTTTTTTTTTTTTTAATTTTTTATTTTGTTAATATTTAATTGTAAATGGTTTTCAATTCATTATTTAAAAAAATGATGATAATAATAATGGTTGAGATTGAATTAATAGTTTTTAAAATATGGAATTGTAAATTATTTATTCTTCAAATTATTAATTTTTTTATATTAATTATAATTGAATTGAATTACAAATTACATTATAGAGTTTGTATTGAATACCCAAAGCAATAATTAATATATAGTTTTTATTTTCCCTATTTTGCTACTAGGGAAACTACACCAGTGACAAATCCATAAACTCTTTAGCATCCATACTTGACATTCAAAACAGAGCTCCAAAAGAGTTGAATGTCTAGCCCTAAGACCCTTATTCTCTAATCAAGCAACTAGAATATCTTGATAAGCAATAAACTAAGGGAAAAAATCCAAATAAATGGTATCAATCCATATTCACTGAAACGTGTTGGAAGAATCCACCTCTGTTGGTGCTTTTTCACTGATAGGAGAGTTGTTGGGGTTAGATTGGAGACTGTGATGCTCTTTTATGCTCTTCATGTGTTTTTCCAAAGTCTTCATATAAAATTGTAGCTCATTAAGCATGAGAAGTATTTCCTCCTTTGCTTCATTCATGTCCAATAAAACTCTGTCGAGTAATGTCTTTATATGCCAATGTAAATCCAATGTGTAAATATATTGTGTTTGTCTTCCCCTGGCGTGACCCATATCATATACCCAAGTTGTGACTTCCCTCATGATGTAAGTGTCAAATAGATAATTGCATTCTCCAACAATATCATGTTCAACCTTAGTGAGTTCAACTTGGATTTTTTATGGTGTTTAAGAATGATAGTGTCTGGCCAAGAATTCTACTCTGTGATGATCACGAGATCCTCCTCTTGCCTCATAGTACCCAACCCCTCATGAGAACCTTGCTTGCTAATGTGGCATTGTTTTCCACCAAAACCAATGACTAAGACCCTAGAGAGAGTGGCTAGTAGCAAGGGTAGCAAGGGCACAGAGAGAATGACGTGAAAGAATAGATAAGATAAAAATGGTGACTCAAATAGAATACAGAATACTCAAAATGTTTGGGAGAAAATTCTTAGGATTGTTAGACAGGATGAGAAGGAGATGAGAAGGAAGAATTAAAAGGAATGGGGTAACCCGGAGAAGGAAATAGACACATACCCATGCATAATGCAATGAAAAAGGAAATAAAAGTAATAGAAATTGTGCTAAAGGAGCATGGAGGTCACACTATAAAATATTACAATAGTGAATACCAATGTATTAAGCCAAAATCCCAAAAATCATATGGACTAGAGAAAATCATGGATGTGTGCAAGGGCTAGTCTCCCATAATTTACTTTTCACAGTGATTGCAATTAAGAGATGGTAGCATCATAACAAAATGATAATCGAAACACACCATGACATTAAATCACTATTGTGTGGGGATGTATGGTGTGTCCCTTCCCATTATTATTGGGTAGAACAACCAGCATGGCGACCCTCACATGTCACTTCTCTTCCTACCCCATACGAGGATTTACAAGTATGTGTCCAACATTAACAAAGTTACCGATCAAATGAGAACTATTACCTGAAAACGAGAACTCTAGCTAGAAACCCCCAAAAAACATGAAAAAACAAAATGAAAACAAAGAGTGTTGATGTTGGAATAACATTTTTATTTTCGGGATAAATTTTCAATGTTTTTTAAAAATAGAAGTAAAAGCCAATTTTTTGTGTGTAAAAAACACCCTGAAAACGAAAAGTGTTGATGCTGGAATAATTTATTTATTTTTGGCAAAATTTCAACATTTTTTAATAATGACATTAAAGATAAAATATGATGATTCTGTGAAACCTTAAAATTCCAACGATAGACACAATATTAAAGATAAAATATCACGTCTATGAAAAGTCCTAAAATTCCAATGATTTTCACGCATGGCATTAAAGATAAAATATCATGTCTCTGAAAAGCCTTAGAGTTTCAACTATTATAGATAAAATATCACCTCTATGAAAATCCTAAAATTCCAACAATTTTCAGCAATGGTGTTAATATTCTTTTTAAAAATCATTACCATTTAATTTATATAAATTTATTTTTGTTTTAAGTTTATCATATTAATAACAATTTATTAAATATAATGTCTTTTTTATATAATGTATTGAAGTCACTGGATAGGAAGCACTTCAGTTATTATGAATGCACAACTTTACAAAACAAATGAATTTATATGTGATTTTGGAGTTTTTGATACTCTCTGTATTAAAACATTTGGTTTTTTGGAAATTTGTGTAAATATTTTATTTTTAAGGAATTTTAGGATTTTGAAATTTGCAAATTGTTTTTTTAAAATTATATATATATATATATATATATGGAAGTTGAGTAAGACTGCTTTTTTCATTCATTTTCAAAAGGGCAAATAAGATAATATAAGCTCTTCTAAGGCCTCAACCTGCCCTGCTAGGAAACCAAATCTGTTGGTCATCGGAAGGAATTGTATACCATCCAAAAACAAAAAAAATTCAGTCTAGCATACTCAACTTTTAAAGCCACAATGTTGGTGACTTTGACATAGTTTGATAGACTGGACACAAGCCTACTACTTACTTAGTTTAACAACAAGGACATAAACATAAATAAACATAAATAGTAAAGACATCAAGGCTAAAACCAACTCAGCTCTCTGAGGAATCGATAGGCATCGAATCTTTAGCACTGGACCCCACAACAAGAAAAACTCTCTTTTAGCACCATAAGTTAGCACCACTTACGTTATGTGGTGTTAATGTGGTGTAAATATTTATGTATCATATTAAAAATGAAGTATATCACCATAAGTTAGCACCACTTACGTTATGTGGTGTTAATGTGGTGTAAATGTTTATGTATTATATTAAAAATGAAGTATATCACCATAAGTTAGCACTGCTTACGTTATGTGGTGTAAATGTTTATGTATCATATTAAAAATGAAGTATATAATCACCATATTTGATGGACAAGTTAGCATCATTCTTACTATGTGGTGTTAAAGTGGAGTAAATTTTTATTGATCTTATTGGAAGTGGAGTATATCACCATATATTTAAAGAAGTGGTGTATGCTATATTGTCAAGTTCTATAAAGTAGGGTAGTTAACTTTGTGTTTGCCATGTTGGCATGTACAAGTGGATTTATTTATGTGAATTGCCACCATAACCATAAAAAACTACAAATATTTATATTATGAATATATAAATTAGAACTAAACTCACAAATATTTATTTTATAATATTTATTTGTTTGTCGTGTTTACATGTAAAACTAAAATTAATTTATGTAAGTTTGCACCATAAATACAACAAATTCAACGTAATTGTTTTGTAAATATTTTATTTCAATTATTTACTTTTTATATTATTCTCACGAGAAAATAAATACACTAAACTATAATACATAATTATTTATTTTATGAATAAGCCAATTAAGATAAATATTTTTATATTATTGTGATTTCAAAATAAAATAAGGGTGAATTCGATGGAGTTGGGTTACTCTTTTTTGGAAGAATTTTTGTTCCAAAGGTTGAAAATGTATCTTTGTGAGGGTATTTTTGAAGCCCTCCATCAAGCTTTTAAAAGGTCTATCTAGGACTAAATAAAACCCTCAATTAAACTACATAGCTCCATCGTGATATGGTGCTTGATGGAGACACATAGCTTGGTGGAGCTATAATATGTACATGTGCCATTAAATTTTGCTTCAACTTAATGATAGTGTTTTATGGGCTTATGGCATTGAGAATCCAATAGTATTGGACATGGTAGAGTATGGTTTGCATTTTTATATTATACTTAGTATATTTTTTATTATTTCATTACATATATGTATGTATGTAATTTTAGAATTTGTTATTGTTATTAGTTTTATACGTTTTATAGCGTTTTTCTTTTGTAAGCTTGGTATGAATCCTTTTTCATTCATTTTATAAACAACAAACAACTAGATTTACCAGTTTGCTGGTCTCAACCCACCCTGAGTGGGGAACCGAATCTGTTGGCCACCTAATGGCGTGGTATGCCATCCAAAAAAATAAGATTTTGAGTCTGTCATACCAAGAAAACAAAGCCTAGATACTCACACATATACAAGTTTTCATAGATTGATTAACATATTTACTGGACACTTGAAATTTAAATGCTAGTCGCATATAAATACTAAGCAAAAGGCAGATTAAAATAGTCATGAACTACTCAGCCTTGTTTGGAACCGAGGCCGAATCCACTAGTGCCGAATCTTGAACCGAGGTACCAGCCTGCTCAAAAGGCTTGGAAATACACGGGAGGTGGTAGTCAATATGCTCGAGGCGCCCATCCTGTTTCCTCAGCTGGAACTTGATCTTATCGAACTCGCTCTTATAGTCTAGGAAGTCTTGGCCTAATGTCACCAGGCTCATAAAGATCTGCTCCAAGGCTTTGCCAAGGATGCTCTTCATAAACCAATAAAGATACATTGTCTGCTTGAATTGTGTTAGTCTGCCTTTTTTTTGTCCCAGATCTAGTATTAAACCTCTCCATTCCTCAGTATCCATCTCTGTCTCTACATGTCTATTTATGTCAGCTTCCCATTTTTCAATGAGCTTTTGAATTTCCTCTGATGCGTTCTCATGGTATGTTTTTGCTGCCTCTTGGATCACATCGATTACAGGCCTTTGTCCTCTCGGCTTGCTCAAGGGTGTGCTGGGTTGGGATTCTACTACCTTCCCTTTATCTTTCTGGCCACGACCTCAAGCTGTAGGGATCTTGGAATGGTCGTGAGCTGCAGGACTCTTGGAGCATGCCATCCTACAGTCTTTGGCTAGGTTTCTAGGTAGGTGACCTGTCCACACAATCAAACGGATGCATAATTCCATATAATGAAAACGATTAAAGGTCTATGCATCCCAGTTATCAGAATAAAGGTGACCCGGGGGCCTCTTCCCAGGACTTCTCCCCTGCCTGTCCCTCTGCGGACCCATTGCCCTCATATCCTGCTTAATTTCTACCACCCCCTGTCCCTAACGGTCGCATGCACCCCAAAAATTATCCCCATAACCCAAAGAGCTCCCACCTTACTTCAATCTCTTGACCTCCCTTCTAGTGTCCTCTCTCTCGTCATACCTCCCACCCTCGAAATTGACAGAGGAGGCGTCGTTGCTCATTGCTCGGGCCTAGGTGGAATTCCCTCTCCCATTCCCCATGCTCACCGATCCCAAGTAGCTCAAGGTCGTATAAACCAGTAAAGCCTCTAAACTAAACACAACCCAGGACTGCTCCTTAACTCTATACCCTGGCAAGATTTCTCATCCCCTCACCATTCCTTCTTGTTGGCATCCCTAACCTGATAGACTCACATTCGGGTGCATGCTGAGGCCATGCCCAATTCCTACTCCGACATAAAGGCAGAGACCCAAAATAACCCCAACCTTCTCCTAACCAAATTCAGAATGGTTCTGCTCTCCCCTACCCAGCAAAAGACTATACCAGTCCATCTTAATCCCCTTAGGCTCCCATAGAGATCGGCCCAAATCATAAAACATAAACATGGCATGAACAAGGGAGAGGAAACCAAGCACATACCTGAGTTTTACCGTGGTGGAAGTGCAATGGAGGTTTGTTATCCCGTTGTTGTGCCTGCACCAAAGTCTTCTGTCATAACAAAACCCCCACGCCTTCCTCCACCTTGTTTTAAGCTCCATGTGCGAGCCTCTGTCCCGCCACCTCACCTCGTGCTGCATGCGACAGTACAGCCTGCTGCCCTTGCCACCCATGTGAAAGTTGGTGGGCTTCAACCCCAAGGCCACTACCATTAACACTGATGGGAGGGCTGATATTCTTCGTTACACCCCGATCGAGGAGATGAGTCCGGGAACTGTGGGTGAGCTCTACCCTCTGACCTGTCCTGCTCTATGATTCTTTGTGGCTTGATCTATGGTTCTTCCTCGAGATAGGAGGCTTGCTTAATTCAATAGGTTCATTCGCGTGAGCGCAACCACAATTTTCTAGGAGGTCAACTGCTCTGTTTCCTTCCCTCCTTACATGGGTGATAATGATATAATCAAATTTCTTGATTGTATCCTCCAATCCTTGCATATGCAAAGAAGTACAATATCTTTGGCTGAGTTTGTCCCACTTCGTTCCTTGATTAATTTTTTTGAGAGTGTTCGTAACCAACTAAGAGTCTCCTTCGATTACCATCTTTCTGTATCCTAGCCTAATGGACAAGAGGAGACCTTCGTGCAGTCCTATGAATTATGCTTCATTGTTGTTGGCAAAGCCACAAGAGTCAACATATATGAATCTTGTTGTGCCTTGATGATCTCTAAAAATCCCTCCAACCGCTGCTTGCCTCGGATTTCCTTTCGAGGCTCCATCAAAGTTGAGTTTGATGAATCCTTCTAGAGGAGGTTTGAAGATCTTGATGGTGTCCCCTATGTCAGGGATAGCTTTCCAAGAAGTTGGGGAGACTATGCTAGGCGCTAGGTGGAGGCCCTGGAGATTTCTTGCTTCCCAATGAGCCATTTTCCAATCATCTAGCATCCATTTCTTTGAGTGGATGCACTAGTAGAAAATGATGAAAAAAGTGACTAGGTGACTAAAAAAGCTAGTCAGCGCAATTATTTCAAGCGAATTACTACTAAATTTGATCAATTTTAAGTGACCGAACTAAAAATGACTAATTTAGTCTAGGATTAAAATATACGACTAGATGATATTATTGTATTAGCTAGTGCGCGCTTTGACAGGTCGAGTGCGGGCTGACCTACTTGCGACCTCCCAACCACCATGGCATCAGGAGGGAGACCTGAGGCTCCCCTTACTCCTCCCGAAGTATTTGCATTCAAGAAACTGATAGCAGCCAACAGCAAGCACCCTCTGACTAAATCTCAACAAAATTTCGCGAAGAAGATGGATATCATCCCTTCAGTGGCCCTTCCAATCAAAGAAACTTGTTGATCTGCATTGAACTTGGCTGAAAGATGGCTCATTGGACAATTTACTGGCCTCTGACCCTCTCCCAAAGAAGGCATCAAAAGCCACTTCGTAGGCAAAGGATACTTTGTTTTTGTTTTTGAGAATGTAGAAGACAGAAGCCTCATCTTCAGAAACAACCCATATTTTATAGGTCCTAAAGGACTATACTTAAATAAATGGATCCCTGACTTTGATCCCGCTCAAGATGTGCCTTCAACTGTTCCATTATGGGTACACTTCCCACATCTCCCACTACATTGCTAGAACCAGAAGTCTCTCCAAACCATTAACAATACCCTCTGAAAATATATTGATCAAGGAGTGAGAAAAGATAAATACTCATGCCATTGGAACAACCCCATCACAACAGTGTTGGTTCACTTCTTGTTCTTGATCCTCATAATGTATCCGGAGCTCATTCTCCCCACCGTTTTTCTCTACATGTTCTTGATCGAAACCTGGAACTATAGATTCCGGCCCCAAAAATGGACGCCCGCCTCTCTTGTGCAAATGTCGTCAACTCCGACGAACTCGACAAGGAGTTCGACACGTTCCCCACTAGCTGGAGTCCAGATATTGTGCAAATGAGATACGACAGACTGCGATCGCTTGCAGGGAGAATGCAAACTGTGCTGGGCGACATGGCATGTCAGGGCGAAAGAATACATTCGTTGCTGAGCTGGCGAGATCCTCGGGCTACTGCCAGTTTTATTGTATTCTGTTTGCTGGCAGCAGTGCTCTTGTATGTGACTCCTTTCAGAGTTATAGCGATTATGTTCGGTCTGTATTTTTTGCGTCACCCGAGATTCAGAGACCCCATGCCCTCGGCTCCTCTCAACTTCTTTAGGAGGCTGTCAGCATTATCAGATCGGATACTGCAGAGAAATAGTGTTTCACTTTTTTCTCTGTTGATTTCCAAAGCCCAGATTGTATGTACGTTGGAGTTTGTTAAGAGAACGGAGGGAGCTGCTACCGGTGTTTTATTACCATCATCGATATTCCTCATTGTATTCAGTTGAAAAATGAAGACAGTCTGGTTATGAACATTTCTGATCTTCTAATTCTGTATCAAAATTTTTGTAATGTATGACTTAGGAGGCCAATAAAATACGAAGTAGAAATTGGGTATAGGTTTTGTTCATCTGGATCTCGTGACTGAGAATCAACCCCTCATCTTCGTAAAAATTAGTTGGGTTTTTCAATGTATAGTGTGTTGATTTTTTTGTTTTTTAAAATGGCTAAGCAAACAATTTATTAGTATTCAATGGGTTGGTTTATTGATTGAGTTATTTATTAATATTATTCAATATTATTGAAGGGTTATTCAATTGATTTTGTTTTTAAAGCATATTAATGGGAGGTCATGAAACTTAAGAAGTCACTGAGTCAATTCTCCTCAATGCTTTAAGGGTTATGTTATGATAATGAACTCACTGGAAGTGAATCCTTAGGATGAATCTTCTCCCAAATAATTTTTATGAACATAACTTCTATCAATCTCTTGAACCACACACAAAGGGCTACCAATCTCTTGAATCACACACAAAGCAAACGATTTACTACTTACTCTTTTAACTCAAAATAGCGAATTAAATTTTTTATTTCAAATTTTAAAAATAAAGTTATATATAAATATGGAGTTGTCTTTGATGAGACTCTTTGGAGTTTCGTGGATTTTCTGGCCTGAATCCCATGGAAAATTTTGAGGTGAAATATTGATTGGTGTTATTTAATATGTTTTTTTTAATACATATATGGATTCAGCACCTTGAAAAACCCTCTAGCAACTTCGATGCACCCTGAAAAACCCTCTAGCAACTTAGATTGTGCAGATTTTACCCATCAAACTTGTGATTTCAATGAATTCCTACTGAATTTTATACAAATTATATTTAAACTTTTTTTTTACTATATATATATATATATATATATATATGGATTCAACACCCTGAAAAACCCTCTAGCAACTTCGATTGTGCAGATTTTACCCATCAAACTTGTGATTTCAATGAATTCCTACAAAATTTTATACAAATTATACCAAAAAAATCCACTGGAAAACTTTTCAAAAAATCTCATAAAAAACAACTCATAAATATAGATATATATAATTAAAAAAATTCAATTTTTTATTTTAATTTATATTTTGGATCAATTTAAAATTAAACAAAATTAAGAAAATGTCATTGCAATAAAGCCCCCCCTTTTTTTTTAACAAGAACAGGTATATTTTTATTTATGAGAATAAGTTGGGTTGCAGCCTAATCAACCCATGATACATATTTTGATTTTCCAAAATTCCCTTTTTAGCGGGTTCTACTCTTTTGTTGCGGATTCTTAAGGAATCAGAGACCAAATTGGAGCATTGTCATTTTTTGAGAGATCTCCTTGGGCTAGATGATAGCTTGCATTTGCTCTTGCATCAACTTCTTTGTTTAAGTTTTGGAGTATATGGAAGAAGGAGCTGGAGGTGTATTTTTTTAACACTTTTTTGAGTCTTTGCAAAGTCTTGTTGAGGGCAGGGTTATTGAATTAGTCCCTGGTATTCATGATTTTGATCAGTATTTCCGAATCTCCGAAGACTTGAATGTCCTTTTCTCCATGCTCATGCACGATCTTTTGAGAAAGGCTAAATTTTCTACTTGATTATTGGAATTTAGACCAAAACCCCAACTAAAACTGATTCAGCTTTGCCCAGTCCAAGGGTAGATGACCCCCCTAGATCCAGAGATACCTGGAATACCCTTAGAGGCTCCATCAAAAAATATTGTGGCTTTATCACAGGACTTCCACCAATTTTTAAATTCAATCTCAGAAATTCGCAACCTCCATTTAGGATTATTACTGGGTTGAGAGTAGGGTGTAAGACTGAGAGTAGACTTCAAAGGCGCACTGATCCAGTTTGTCATGTCAGAGGGGAGATTATTGTATTTCTTGTGAGGGAGATTCGGCAAGGATTCAGTAAGCAAGGTTTTTGGCTTGGCAACAACCAACATGGAGGAGCAAGTTCTGTTATTAAAAATAACATCGTTCCTGGACAGCCAGATCTGCCAGCAAATTAATTTGGGGATTGTTGGATTGTTAGGACCTCACAATGTACCATTTTGACCATACATTTTGACACCACTTTACTCTTTATAGTCCATATTTAAAAGTTTACATTATCATTTCCATCCATTTTATCCAAAGGTATATGAAATCCTTCTCTTTACTATGTATTTAATTTGTTTTGCATATAATTCCACATTACTTTTATATTTAATCATTAATCGAAGATAGATAGTTGCTAAGACAAGTCTAAAGGATCGCAAATAATTCATGATAAGGATCGCGTTGCTGAAACAACTGAACCTGTTGCTGAAACAGTCAACAGACACGCAAATCCCGTAGCTGAGACAGCTCGTGATTTGCAATCTTCAAGTGTATTTTAAGAATGATGACAGCAGGATGAAGACGAGCAAGGGAAGCTGTTACACAGACCGTTTTGAAGCTAGTATTTTTGTACTTATTTGTAACAGCATTCCAGGATGGAAGAACAGAAAAGATCCTGTATTAAAACAAGAGATTAGATTTGGATAAAAATAGGATTTCTTTGATGTAACTGTAATAGATGTCTCCTCTTTAAAAAGAGGAGACATCATCATTAAAGGAGGGTTAGAAACTGCGGGAGTACATTTCTTGAAGCAAGAAAGAGCCTCTGCTCTGTTGTAATGTATCATTTCTTGACAGATGAATAAAAGTCTATTTTGAGCGCTTCAATTTAATTTCTTTCCTCGGGGAATCTTGTGAGAAGGACAGGGCCCGCCTTCATCACAAGATTCACCCAATTGCTCTTGTAGTCTGTTACTCTTTATGTTATTCGCACCTTAATTTAACCTTGTTTGCTGAAGAATTACTTATACAGTTATGTGTTTCTTATTAAGCACTATGTTTTCTTTAACACTGCATTAGCTTTATACCATTCATTCTTAAGAAGATGAGAGTTACTTTATTTTCAGTCATTTGTTTATCAGATGAATGTGTGATAGATTGATATCGGGAACAGGTGCTGAAGATTCCTGTTTGAAGGAATAGGGTCCTGTTCTCCGTAGGTTGATCTTGTTTTTCCGCAGTGTGATTGATATTAGGAAACAGGTGCTGAAGATTCATGTTCAAAGGAATAGGGTCTTGTTTTCCGTGGATTGATATTTTTTCTACCGTTTGATTAAAATCAGGCAACAGGTGCTGAAGATTCCTGTTCAAAGGAATAGGGTCCTGTTCTCTATTATGGTTGATTGATCTCCTTTTCTGCAGGGTTATTTTCTTTCATTATTTTTCCTAGGATTCTTTTAATGAAGGTCTGCAATAGAGGGATTGTTTCTGCTGTAACACAAGTAGGCTTCAGCTTTGTTAAAGTGAGGTGTGAACAGTTTGATTTGTATGATTGATATTTGTGTGATTGATACTACAACATTCCTTTGCTTTTGGAATTGAGCATATCCAGTGCGTGATTGTCTTTGGAATAAACAAACCTTCCTGGGTTGACAATTTATGTGGTGCTTGAATTGTTAAAACAATTAAAGCGACCAACATTTTGGCGTCGTTGCCGGGGAAGGCAATTATAGATTTCAAAAGCATTGATGTTTTCTTTCTAGATGTGCAGATTGTATGAGAGGACGCGGAACCCAGAAGAAAACTAACCCTACAGGTGGCAAGGGCAAAGGAAGGGGAGGAAGAAAAACTTTTATTGACGAAATTGTATCAAAGGCTGAATCGTCACAGAGATTAAGCTCTCGAAGACCAAAGCCTCAATGCTCCCCTCAATCAGACTACAAAACAGAAGAAGTTGTGAGCCCTGAAAACGTAGAGGAACCAGTAACAGATATTAAAGAACCAGTAGTCAGTGCTGAAGAATCAGAAGAAAGTGCTAAGGAAACAGTGGAAAACATTGAGGAGCCAGTAGAAGATTTTGAGGATCGAGCAAGTGCAGTAGGAGATCAACCAATGGAAGGAAACAACGAAGAATTATTTGGTGGAGGACGAGTAGATCCTGAAGGAGAAGGAAAGGATGAAAATTCTCTCTCTACCTTGGGATTTCCTATCAGTGATCTCCCTAGAGGAACAACCCCTATGAAGAATATTCCATTGTCAGCTTTACCCAACTTCCATGGTTTATCCTCTGAAGATCTGGATGAATTTCTTTTTGAATTTGATATATTATGCAAAAGTTATGATTATGTTACTAATGCTCAGAAGTTGAAACTTTTTCCAGCAACATTAAAGGGAAATGCGTTAAGATGGTTCATGAGCCTTGGAAGCCAGGTAATCACAACATGGGAACAGATGAAACAGAAATTTCTGCTTAAATATCAAGATTATTGTCGGACAAGAGAAAAGAGGGAGGAACTATTCAACATGGCACAAAAGCCGGACGAGAATTTGGAGGACTATGTGGAAAGACTGCAGTATAATCTGCAGAGATCTGATCATCCGAATGTAAGTAAAGAAATTCGTAAAACAATATTACTTAGAGGATTAAGGGACGATTGTTTAGACATGCTAAACATGCTTGGTAAAGGAGATATATCTAAAGAATCATATGATGAGATTGTTGAACTCTGTAAAAGATGTTCAAGAGGAGCTACAAGGAACAGAGCAAGTAACAGAGATCCCACTTATTCAAGAGTTCAGAAATCAGCCAGTGGGGAAGCAACAAGAGCTGAAATAGGTAATTTACTTCAAGAATTTAAAACTGAAATGTTAAGTTCTTTTGCTTCACAAATTGACACCTTGCAGGTTAAAAAGAAGCAAGCTGAAGCAAAAGCAACTCTGGATGTCTTTTGCCCTAAATGCAGAGATAAACATCCACTAAGGGAATTCCCATTGGACAAGATACCAATCTGCACCCTTTGTGAGAAAGATCATGAAACACAACAATGTCCCTCTCTACCGGGAATAAAGGCAGCACTGTAGCCAACAGAGGAAGAAGCTGAAGCAGTTTATCTGCTAACACAAAGAAGAAAATGGCAACCAAGAGGACAAGGTATGAATTCTAACATGCCATTTACATCTTCTAATCGTTGGAATAATTATCCTTCTTTCAGTCAGACAAATTACCCTCCCTTTAACCAAATGCAATACCCACCCTTTAATCAGATGAATTACCCACCCATGCAACAAACAAACCCTCCCTTTGTTGATCCTGCAATGTGGACTCCTTGGCCCCCACAACGGCCATCTTCTTTCAATCCATGGAATTCAAATTGGAGAAGCCAACAACTCCCATATCCAAATCAATTCCCTCAAATTCAGCAACCACTGCCTCTACCATCAGGAGCTCCATCAAATAATCAAATGAGACCCCAGCTACCTGTGCAACCAAATCCTAACCCCAATAATAAAGTTGTGCAAGTCATTGATATTCAGAATCAACCTACATTTTCTACTATGCAATGTAATGATATTCATTTGAGATCTGGGAAAATAGTAGAACCTATCATAGATGATATAACCTCTTCTGATTCTGATAAAGATGAAACTGAGAAACATAAAAAAGCACAACCACCCTCTAACAAGGGTGTTGAAATAACAGAGCCACCATTCCCCGAGCGTTTAGTTTTAACTAAAACGCCTGAAACACCTGCTTTTAATCTTTTAGGGGAATTGCAAAACTTGTATGTTAAAATTCCACTTTTACAGGCACTAAGAGATGTACCAATTTATGCCAGAACCATGAGGGACATTTGTGTTAAGAAACCTGGTAGGAAGACTAAAGACCCCCTTACAGTTCATGTTATGGGTGATTTATCTGCATTAATGTCCGGAAAAACCCCTCTTGTGAAATATGGTGACCCCGGCCATCCTACTGTGACAGTTCAAGTTGGTAAAACGATAATTCCTCAAGTTCTGGTAGATCTAGGTGCTACAATACACATTATGACTCTTGAAACTTCACAGTTGTTACAACTGAATAACACAATTAGAGATACACCAACCATCCTAGAGTTAGCTGACCGTTCTACAATTAAACCAGAAGGAGTTGTTGAAGATCTAGTTATCTCGGTTGAATCCTGGAATTACCCAGCTGATTTTGTGGTATTACAAACTAAAAAAAAGCTGGGGGGATAACCTTTAATTTTAGGAAGGCCATGGCTAGCCACAACCGATGCCTTTATCAGCTGTAGATCCAGTTCAATGACAATTTCTAATGGTTATGAAACTAAATAGCTTACTCTTTATCCTCATGCTACACCCATAATTAATAATGAAAATTCCGTGTGGATGGATTATGATGATAATGCTATTCAGCCTATTTTAACTATCGGACAAGCCTTAACTCTTAAAGACAACACAGAGGATGAAATAATTAATAATTTTATTTGCGAACCTTCCTCTGTAATTGCTGAAACACACAATCAATTGACTGCACTTTTCGAAATGGATACCCAGGAAAAGATTGAATCTGAAGATTTATCTAGACATTAACCACCATCTCCTCTAAAAGCATAACAGTGGAAATCGAACCTGGCAAAACATTAAATATAAATCTTGATCTAACAGTTGCTGAAACACAGCAGTTAATGAATTTATTACTTGAAAATAAGGAAGCATTCGCATGGGATTACACGGATATGAAGGGAATCTCTCCTGAATTATGTACTCACCGAATTTATATTAAAGAAGGTTGTCGACCAGTCTGTCAACCCCAAAGACGAATGAACCCTAATTTAAGAGAAATTGTTAAAGAAGAACTTCAAAAATTGCTTAATGCAGGATTTATATACCCCATATCTGACAGTGAATGGGTTTCCCCATTGGTAATAGTCCCTAAGAAAAACGGGAAATGGAGAGTGTGTGTTGATTACAGAGCCTTAAACAAAGCTACTCAAAAGGACCACTTTCCTTTACCTTTCATTGATCAGGTATTGGATAGTCTGTCAGGAAAGAAATTCTTTTCTTTTCTAGATGGATTCAGCGGGTATAACCAAATTAGAATTTCACCCCAATACCAAGACAAGACCACTTTTACTAGTCCTTGGGGAAATTTTTCCTATAGAGTTCTTCCATTTGGACTATGTAATGCACCAGAAAATTTTCAGAGGGCTGTTATAGGAATCTTTTCTGATATGCTGAATGACTCTATGGAAATATTTATGGATGATTTTACTCCTTATGGTGTGTCTTTTGAAGATGCATTACAAAATCTTGAGAAGGTACTTAAACGTTGTATACAAGCTCATCTCTCCCTAAGTACTGAAAAGTGTCATATGATGATGAGTGAAGGAGTAGTGCTTGGACATTTTATTTCATCTCAAGGTATTCATGTAGACCCATCCAAAATACAGGTCATTCAGAACCTTCCTGTTCCTAAAACACAAACTGATGTGAGAATTTTTCTAGGACATGCTGGATATTACAGGAGATTTATTAAAAAAATTTCTAAGATAGCTTCTCCTTTATTTGTGTTGCTCATGAAAAATGTTGAATTTAAGTGGACTAATCTTTGTCAGAAAGCCTTTGTAGAACTCAAGCATCAGTTATCTATTGCTCCTATTTTGAGAGGACCTGATTGGGCACTCCCCTTTCATATATCTTATGATGCTTCAGACACTGCAATTGGAGTTGTCTTGGGACAAGAGGAAAACCATCTTCCTTATGCTATCTATTTTATCAGTAAGAACATGACCCCTGCTGAGCTTAATTATACAGTTACCGAAAAGGAATTTCTTACAGTAATTTATGCCATTAATAAATTTCGACATTATATCACTGGTTATTCTACTTTTGTCCACACTGATCACTCGGCTATTAAGTATTTAATGAAAAAATCTGTCACAAATGCTCGAGTTACTAGATGGTTATTGTTACTGCAGGAGTTTGATATTACAATTGTAGATCGGCCAGGTAAAGAAAATGTTGTGGCTGATTTACTTTCACGGTTAAAAAATGATAATAATATTCCAGTAGATGATTCCTTTCCCGATGAGTATTTATTTGCAGTATTTGCTCACTCCCCTTGGTATGCAGACATTGCCAATTATTTGGTTGCAGGAAAGTTACCATCACACCTGTCACATAGGGAAAAGAGAAGAATTGTTCAACAAAGTGCCAGGTATAGCTGGATAAGCGGGTGTCTTTTCTACACAGGGCTTGATCAGGAAATCCGAAGATGCATCAGAGAGGATGAGGTGTACGACATACTAAAAGCTTGTCATGATGGCCCCTGCGGAGGGCATTTTGCTGATAAAATAACAGCACACAAAATTTTGAGGATGGGTTACTATTGGCCCTCATTGTTTAAAGACGCAAAGAAATATGTGCGGACTTGTGACAGCTGTCAGCGAATGGGTCAACCCAATCATAGAGATCAAATGCCATTAAACCCCCAGGTAGTACTTGAACCATTTGAAAGATGGGCCTTAGATTTCATAGGACCCATTAATCCTCCATCCAATCAAAGAACTTATATATTAGTTTCTACAGATTATATGACTAAATGGGTGGAGGCCAAAGCACTTATTAGAGCCAATGAAGAAGTTGTCCTAGCTTTCTTATTTGAGGAGATCTTTACTAGATTTGGAATTCCTAGAGAGCTAGTTACAGATGGAGGACCTCCCTTCAATTCTCATGGTTTTAAATCTACCCTTCAGAAATATCATATTCATCATAGAATGACTACACCATACCATCCCCAGGCTAATGGGCAGGTGGAAAGCACAAATAAAGTAATAGAAGCCATTCTAACTAAAACAGTGAAGGATAACCGGAAGGATTGGTCTCAAAGGCTCCCTGAAGCACTATGGGCTTATAGAACTACCTGGAGAAATACTACAGGATTTTCTCCCTATGAATTGGTTTATGGTAAAAGTGTTTTTTTTCCTGTGGAATTTGAAATCAAAACTTTAAGAACTACTTTAGCTGTTAACCTTGATTTGAACCTTGATTTTTTATGGAGCTTTCCGGATTATCCACATTTCTAGAAAACGAGTGTCGACGTTTCGAATCCCAACGGGGATCCATCATCAGGACAAACTTTGAATGAAGAAATGAGAAAAAGACTCAGACCTTTAATAGAGGTGGAGGATGCTATCCACAAAAGGGCCGACCAGAAACTATTCATACTTTTTCTAAATTTAATAATTTAAAATATTTAATAAGGTTATTTAATTTAATAATTATAATAATTAAATTCCTAATAACAATAAAGTTCTATAAAGGCTAATAATTCTAAGTTGAAAGGTTAATAATAGAATCTAGAAAACTATATTAAGGGAAAAAGTTCAATAAGGAGAAAATACTATAAGCTAATTGATCTTAGGTTTTTAATAAAATGTAAATATATGATTGAATTAAGAGAGAATATTTAGTTTACTAAATATTTATTATATTTCATTATATATCTAATTTTATTAAAAATTAATTTTAAAGGTTAAATTAAATATTAAAAAGGAAAAACTAAAAAGTAAAAACAATGAGGAAATTAATAATTTAAATAAAAGATTTAATAAAATGTAAGTATATAATTGAACTAAAAGGATATATTAAGTTTTATAATATATCATTTTAATTTATTATATATTTAATTTTATTAAATATTTAATTTCAATGATTTAATTTTAATCTAATTGGAGTTCTAAGTTAATTTATAATTTTTATGGAAAGCTCCATAAAAAATGATGACCACATGAGTTTAAAACCAACCTTTGATTTTACCGATATGCGTACAAATAGTTGCAGTAGCCTTCTTGAATTGGATGAGAAGAGATTAGATGCCATTCACCAAACAACCATGATTCAACAACAGAGAATGAAGTGGCATGATAAAATTATCAAACACAAGCAGTTCCAAAAAGGTAATTGGGCCTTATTGTATGACTCTCGGTTTGAAAATTTTCAGGGTAAGCTACGTACACGTTGGCTTGGACTATATGAAGTAGATGCTATTTTTTCTAATGGAACAGTAAGACTTCTAACAATTGATGATTCTAAAACACCTCTACTAGTCAATGGTCATAGGCTTCATTTGTACCAGCGCCCTGTTTCTAAAGAGGATTTCAAGACTGCTTGCATGACTGATACACATTATCTTTTTCTAGGGGAGTCTTCTGCTCCTCACAGCATTTAATTTTCTGCACTATATTTCTAGTATTAGATTAGATTTAAAACTAATAATCCCTGTCAAGGGTTGGCATGTTACAATTGTATTTTGCAGATTAAGGAAGAACTCACTAAGGAGGACAATTTCATCACAAGAAGATCTAAAGCTTCAATCAGAGAAGCTTTGTTTCCCTCATCTCAATTCATTTCCTCATTTCCCAGCAATATCTCTTTTATCACTTATCCCCTTACTCCATCTTTCCCTTTTTCCTATTTTTCCTATTATACCCACTCCTGAAACACCATCTTTCAGCCAGCATTTCCCGTTCCCTACTTCTGAAATCATTCCTCAGCAAGTACTTCCCCAATTTTCTTAGTACCAAATCATTACATTCCATTTTCCTTATTTTTCCATTGCTGAAACACCACTTTCAGTAACATTCCATTCATTTTTCCATTGCTGAAACACCACTTTTAGCAACCTGTCATCTATCTTCCTATTGCTAAAACACCATTCCTTTCCTCTGCTACACAAGTTTTCCAGTGCCCCACTTTTATTCTTCACATCCCTTGGGTGAATATTATCCAGTATTGAGTAGACTCCAATATGCTCTTGTTTATACATTTTAGAGAAATCTAAAGATTCTTCCATCAGTATTAAGCCACTGTGAACAAGCACTCTATACTTCGAATTATAAAACAGAGGTAAATATAAGGTAAGTGGATTTTTTATGTAATACAGTTAAATCGTAGTATAAAGAGAAGATATTTTCCATTATGATTATATCCCCCGTACATTCAAGACCATCATTTCACCACACGTAGGGGGGGGATTTCAAAAATAAAAATCATCATTTCACCCCATGCAAATCACCGCCATTCTTTATACCCATTATTTCGGCCGATACACCATGTTCTTAGTCGTAAAAAATTACTCTGATCAAGTCTGGTGTTTCTGCTCTCTGCGCCTCTGCATTTGACTCAAGTTAGTAGCTATGGGATTCCCGGCTATCAGACATGAGCCTGGCTCGATGGCTCTTCTCGAATTATTTCCGGACGCTTACCAAATCTTTCAGCAGGTAGGATGGATCACATATTTCGAGAGGCTAGGAGAATTTGATCCTTAGCAAGTTTTGGAGTTTGTGAAGAATTTTCAGGAGGATCACTCCATAGTCCAAGGGGTCCGAATTTCAGTCACAGAAGAAGATATAGCACAAGTTTCAGGATTGTCGGTCACAGGTGCTCAGTGGTTTAGCAGGAAACAAGTCATCCTAAATGCACAACAGGACTTCCTTCTTCCAGATGAACAGGTTGAGATTAAAGGTCGTGGCATAGGCCTGCATTCATTACCTCCCCCATGGCCAAAGGTAGCTGAATTTTTCAAGCACTATTTAACTTGCGAGGGGCGCTACCAGGTAGTTTATCAACATGATTTTGTTTTAATGAGTCATTTGCGGCATGGTCGACTAGTCAACATTCCTTATTATCTGCTTGGATGTATTAAAAATATGTCATATTACTGTCGACGGGTAAAATTCCCATTACTGTCCCTTACCCATCATCGCCTATGTCAATTATTAATTCAGAGGGGTTTTGCCCAGCAAAACCCCCCTCTAAATAACCCACCCTTACTTCTCGAAAAAGCCCCCGAAATACCTCAAGAAGCTGAAATTCCCCAAGAAATCCCCGAAAGCTCTTATGAACGGAAACTGGAAGATATTCCTGATCCTCCATTGATTCCATCTTCAGAACCAGTTGACCCGTCCCCAAGTTCATCCCATTTAGCAGAGTCATCCCATCCCACTCTCCACATCCCTAGCGATGACTCTCAAGCTGAAACACCCCCATCACCCCCTACTCATAAAAGAAAGAGATGAATTTCAACAGTCTATGTCTCAAAAAGGAAAACAAGGGCCACATCTCAATTTTTCACCTCTTCTGATATCCCTTCTCCTAGAAAAGAATCTTCTCATAAAAAGAAAAATAAAGTCACTGCTTTTTCCGCTTTCCTACCTAGGAGAAAAATGAAAACGACTATTGAATCTGAAGTCATTCCCATTTCCCCTGACCCTGCAGCTATCTTGATAAAACTTCATTCGTCATCACCATTCCAAATTCCCGAATCCTTACCCGTCTCGTCCTGTGGCATTGCTCCACAAGAACCAGATGCTCAGGGTAATATGACATCATTTTCTACTCAAACAGTAACTGCTCCACAAGAACTAGTTACTCACTCAGCAGCTGAAACACAAGAACCAGCTGCTGAAGTGCAAAAATCAAACATCCAGCATGATAATATAAGGAAACCAGCTGTAGCTGAAACACAAGAACCAGCTACAACTGCGGAACAACAATCAACTCCAGCAAAGGCAGCCAACACACAGGGTTCACTCACCATGGCATCTTTATTAGAGGAAAATGAATTTTTAAAGTCAGAATTAGAGGCCTACAAAAGAGAGTTGGTAACGGCAAGGGAAGCCTTTGATAAAGAGCTAAATCTCTACATGTTGGCACATACAGCATCAGTACAAAAGAATGACCCATGTAAAGAATATATGTGCCATGAATGTGGAAACATCTACCAACAGGCCGGATACAAGATAGTTAAAGTCCCAGTGCCTGAGGCATCCACGTCAGTTGCAGTCAAGGGAGAACGCCCTACTGTCACACAAGAACCAATATGGCCTTCAAAAAGTCTAGAGAAAGAAACCAAGCCACAGATATCCTGCCCTGTATTAGTTAACTCAACTACTCAGACTATGCCTCAGCCCATTACTTATAATGCCGGAACAAAAACTCCACCATGGAAAGAGTTGGAAATAATGAATAAGTGGAAGCAGCAATATGCTATTGATCAAGATAAAAAATTTCAACAGCATAAATTGGCCTGGAAAAATCAGATGTATTCCAACTGGGATAACTGGGAGCAGACACTTCAGCAACTTAAGGATTCCAAGAAAGAAACTAAGGAGTTAAAAGACAAACTGGTCCTGATGTTTTCATTAGTACAAAAATTGTTAGCCACCAAGAAACCTTCTTTGAATTATTCTCTGTTTCTTTCTGAATGCCTTGTTTATTTTTAGTTGAAAGCAATTAAGGACGGGAGACCTCATGAGTTGCTCACAGCGGAACAGTTTGTCAAAACATTTGCTGAGGCCTCCGCTAGTGATCAACATCTATTATGTGAACTTTATCTTCATAATGAGGCTATGCCTAAAAACAGAGAAGTCAACCTGAATCCGATTGTTGGTGATATACAAATTAGGGAATTTGTTTCCTTTCTTGCCAATCAAATCACATGGTAAACCACTTTTCTCGCGATTAGGCACAATGAGGATAATCGCCTCCTCTGGATAAGGCCGGAACCTTCAAATCCGGCCATTTTTGTAGCAGAATATCATTAGTTTTTGCAGAAGCTGGGAATGAGCAGGTACATACAGCAATTGCAAGCCTCAGTACTCCGAGAGTGTCATCAGTTAATCAGGGTCAAAGAGACTGCTGCTTTGAAGGAAAATACCATGTTCTGGAAACAGTCCTGTAAGGAGAGACAAGAGTATAATCCCTTTAGCCCTGATAATCTTCAAACTGCACTATCCAGAATACCAAACTATATCAGATGCATTCAGCAATGCACTGAGAATTGGATTGGTTATCATTTTCACTTCCCTTTCTTATGGATGCCAGCAGAACGATATCAGCCTCATTACAGATTGGCTAACAGAGACGAGGCAGCAGCATGACATAAATTACAAAGTAACCAGGGATTCAGATCTTCGATAGAGGCCACCTTCCATAGTTATTGCTTGAGTAACTTGCATGCAAAGAGTCAGTACTTAGACTCTGACTCAGACTAAAAGTTTCCTGAGGACATGCAACCCTTTCAGCTGGGGGGGATGTTAGGACCTCACAATGTACCATTTTGACCATACATTTTGACACCACTTTACTCTTTATAGTCCATATTTAAAAGTTTACATTATCATTTCCATCCATTTTATCCAAAGGTATATGAAATCCTTCTCTTTACTATGTATTTAATTTGTTTTGCATATAATTCCACATTACTTTTATATTTAATCATTAATCAAAGATAGATAGTTGCTAAGACAAGTCTAAAAGATCGCAGATAATCTATGATAAGGATCGCGTCGCTGAAACAGTCGAACCCGTTGCTGAAACAGTCAACAGGCACGAAAATCCCGTAGCTGAGACAGCTCGTGATTTGTGATCTTCAAAGTGTATTTTAAGAATGATGACAACAGGATGAAGATGAACAAGGGAAGCTATTACACGGACCGTTTTGAAGCTAGTATTTTTGTACCTATTGTAACAGCATTCCAGGATGGAAGAACAGAAAAGACCCTGTATTAAAACAAGAGATTAGATTTGGATAAAAATAGGATTTCTCTGATGTAACTGTAATAGATGTCTCCTCTTTAAAAATAGGAGACATCATCATTAGAAGGGGAGGAGATTGCAGGAGTACATTTCTTGAAGCAAGAAAGAGCCTCTGCTCTGTTGTAATGTATCATTTCTTGACAGATGAATAAAAGTCTATTTTGAGCGCTTCAATTTAATTTCTTTCCTCGGGGAATCTTGTGAGAAGGACAGGGCCCGCCTTCATCACAAGATTCGCCCAATTGCTCCTGTATTCTGTTACTCTTTATGTTATTCGCACCTTAATTTAACCTTGTTTGTTGAAGAAGTGTTTCTACAGTTCTGTGCTTCCTATTAAGCACTCTGTTTTCTTTAACACTGCATTAGATTTATGCCATTCATTCTTAAGAAGCTGAGAGTTACTTTATTTTCAGTCATTTTTTTATTAGATGAATGTGTGATAGATTGATATCGGGAAACAGGTGCTAAAGATTCCTGTTTGGAGGAATAGGGTCCTGTTCTCTGTAGGTTGATCTTCTTTTTCCGCAGTGTGATTGATATCAAGAAACAGGTGCTGAATATTCCTGTTCAAAGGAATAGGGTCCTGTTTTCTGTGGATTGATATTTTTCTACAGTGTGATTAATATCAAGCAACAGGTGCTAAATATTCCTGGTTGGAGGAATAGGGTCCTGTTCTCTGTTATGGTTGATTGATCTCCTTTTCTGCAGGGTGATTTCCTTTCATTATTTTTCCTATGATTCTTTTAATGAAGGTCTGCAAAAGAGGGATTGTTTCTGCTGTAACACAATTAGGCTTCAGCTTTGTTAAACTAAGGTGTGAACAGTCTAATTTTTATGATTGATATTTGTGTGATTGATACTACAACATTTCTTTGCTTTTGGAATTGAGCATATCCAGTGCGTGATTGTCTTTGGAATAAACAAACCTTCCCGGGTTGACAATTTATGTGGTGCTTGAATTGTTAAAACAATTAAAGCGACCAGCGGGTTCTGAAGCGGATAAGAGACCCACAGGTTGCGCACAGCTCATGTGGAGAGTGCTCCTTCCATGCAATGAAGAGGTGAGAAATAGGGCCTATCGAAGGGGGTTGGACATTTAGCCCAAACAACGCGTTCACCCAATTTTTTTTGGAAAAATCGCACTCTAGGAACAGATGTTCCATAGACTCCAACACTGCGCAACAAAGAGGGCATCGGTGAGGGCCTTCGATGCCACGTTTGAGCAAATTTTCACCAGTCAGTACAGTCTTGTGTATGAGCAGCCATGTGAAGAAATTCACCTTAGGGAGATCGCCATGATCCCAAACATGTTTCCACATAGAAGGGGAATGGAGGGGATTGTTGTGATGGAGGGCAGCAAATCCAAGCGCATCAGTGTACTGACTAGTTTTTCCCCAACCCCATTTGTCCTGGGAGCGCCAATGGATAGGAGTGAGGCTAGCAAGCGAAGATTGGAGGATTGAGAGCTGAGGGAGGAGCCAATTGGGGGGCGCGAAATATTCCAGGACGTCCATTGATCAACAACATCCTAGGAAGAAATTCCAACCAGAGAGATTATCCCACGATTGATGAGCCACTGACGCAAGTCAGCAATTTCATGTACTAAGTTGAGTGGAGGGCGACCCATGATACTATCTTCCCAAAGGTGGATGTGATCTCCACTGCCCGGAATTTTGAAGAGAAGCTCTTTAAAGAACTCGTAGTTGTGGTAGCAGAGTTTTCAGAGAGTAGTACCCTTCCGAGCTATTCCATCATCCATATGTAACATAGAGAGACCATGCATGTATTTTTTAATCAAAACTTGACTAACAGGATGCCAAGGATTCAAGAATATTTTCCATAGCATCTTCCCTCCCAAAACCACATTGGCTAAACCGGTATCTCTAACTTGTAGGCCCCCATATGCAAGAGCTTTTTTCACTATGTCCCAGCTAACTAGATGGAATTTTTTCTGATTTCCCTCACTGCCTGGGCAAAGAAATTTTCTAAGGAGCTTTGAGAGCTGGTTAGTAATTGATTTAGGGGCTAGAAGGAAGGAAGCCTGATATAAAGGGAGAGAGGAGAGGACTGATTTCACAAGGATAAGCTTTCCAGCTGTGGTAAGCCACTATCCACCCCAAAATTTCATTTTGTTCTTGATTTTGCTGAGGATCTCAGCCCAATGAAGGGCTTTGTTAAAACCCTAAGTCAAAGGCATGCCCAAATATTTAATTTTATCCCAGCTTGCAGAGCCCACATAGCCAAGAACAAGGGCGATCCGGTTCATGGTGTGTTGGTCAATCTCCCAGCTGTAAACTGCACTTTTCCTCCTGTTGACAAGGGCTCCAGAGATGCTGCAGAAACTATGAATAACCTCTTTAAAGGCCTTTGCAATCTTAATGAAAGCACCCCCAAGAGAAGGGAGAAATAAACAAACAATGCATGGTTGATATGCTCGGTGTCTCTCGCAGCCTTGATTCTAGGAAGAAAGCCTTTAGTCTTCTCTGTCGTCAGCTTCCGACTGAGGGAGTCGGCCATCAATATATAGAGGAAGGGGGGCAAAGGGAAGCCTTGTCTGATACCCCGCAAGGCCTTAAAGGAATAGGTTGGTCTGCCATTTATCAAGGGGGCAATCCATGACTCTCCAATACAAGCACTGGTTAGCCTAATGAAAGCAGAGCTGAAACCAAAAGTAGAAAGAACTTGAAGAAGAAAGGAATTTCGTACCCGGTCAAAGTAGTTCGCCATTTCAAGTTTCATGATCATCCCTTTTTCGTGGTGTTGAATGCTAGAGTGGATGGTTTCTTGCACCAGAGCCACATTGTCCAGGATGTGCCTACCTTTGACAAAGCCACCTTGGTTGGGAGAGATCAACTTTTCTAACAGAGGCTTGATCCTGTTCACCAAGAGCTTGGAGATGATATTATAGGATGCATTGCAAAGCGAAATTGGTCTAAAACAATCAAAAGAGACGGGGTTCTCTTCTTCGGGGATAAAAGTGAGGAAGGTTGAGTTTGTGCATTCCCCCACTTTAGCTTTCTGCTGGAATCCCTTTATCTTTCTAATTAGATCATCCTTTATATTATCCCAACAAATTCTGTAAAATTGAATGGATAATCTGTCCAGACCGGGGGCTTTATCTGACTCCATTGCCCAGACAACATTGCTGATTTCCTTTTCCGTGAAGGGCCTCAGAAGACTGAGGTTGTCCTCCTCCTTAATTAGCCTTGGGATATGAGAGAGGAATTCCTTAGTTTCCTCCTTATTAACATCTCCGCTTTTAGTATAAATCTGCTGATAGTGAGAGGTAGCAGCCTCACGAATTGCAACCATTCCTTTATACACAGTCCTGTCCGAGGAGGTGATTTCAGCAATGTGATTTCTCAAGAGGCGAGTGCGAACTTGCTTGTGAAAGAAAGCATTATTTTTATCTCCAGATTTGAGCCTTGCGAGATTTAGGCTTCAAGGAATCTTCCTCAACTCTGAAGGCCTAGAAGGAGCTTTGTTGGATAGCTTGCTCTAGCTGAATTTCTGAGGGAGTGATATTCTGATGTTCCATATTCTGTAATATCCCAAAATGGGGATGCAACAATACATGAACACAAAACTAGAGTTTGCAGTGATAGATCAACTTATAAAATGTGTGAGGAATTCATAGCCATGAATTGATGTTACAACAACAAAAATATGTCCCACTATGGAAATGCAGCAATATGGACCATAAAAACGTTATTCCCAGAAAATTACGCTATAAATTTGAGAAATAGCACTTGTATATCTTATCTTATGCATTATGAGACTCACATCTAGAAGGGGATCAGAAAAAAATCCTTTTTGATGTGTTAAACAGATCTCCCAGCCTCAATATGGCTTAAAAACACCCAAATCCCATGACTTTTACCATGCAAAATTTCTGAAGCAAGTGACAACGTGATTAAATAAGGGTTTCTGCAAAAATATGATATAAACAACATATTTGTAGTTTATTTAATCAAAGCACAGAGAAAAATAGAGATCTAGCCCCTTTTACACAATATGAAGATAACTCGGCAAGGGTTTCTTAAAAGAATGAGTACAAAAGAGTGGATCTGCAGATCTGGATTTGAAATAATGTAGTCTAGCTAAATCTTTGCATACATACAACTGAATAATACAATAAGTGAAGGAGGATCCTTCTTACAATATTTCTGGGAGAAGGGTTGGCCCTTTCCCTAAGAAGCTAGCTGAAAATCAAGGGTCTTAACCCTCACACTGCAACACTGCAAGAAATGATGCAGTTCCTGCAAGGGTCTGTGCTGTAGATGATGGAATTAATTTGGCCAAGTGCTAAGATATGAAAATATAATCTAGAATCTTCCTTATCGATCTTCCAAGGAATGGAGGCTCCCTCCTTTGAAAAGAAAGCCCCGAAAGTGGTGTTGTGAACCCCCACTGCAACACCCTGCAACACAACGTTATACTGCTGCAGAAATAATGTTGTAACTGAAGGAGGATTCTTGGACTCAAGCCTGGATGTGGAGAAATTCAGTACAAGCTCCCTCAAGAGGCCTCTCAAGAAAGGAGAAGGGATTCCTAAACAGGAATGCCTTGAGCTAAGCCGCACAAAAATCTCAACTAAATAGTTGGAGAGAGCAGAATAGTCATGCAGACCAAAAATCTAATCTTCAAAATCATGTCCTCCTATTGCTGTTTTGCCCTCCTTTTAAACAAGTGTGAGCCTTCTTGCCTTGGGCCCCACTCCTTAGGGTTTCCTCCACCAAGGAATCTTCCTCCTTGCACTGTGTTGTCTCTATGGATGATCTCCTCCTCTCATACTAGCGTTGTTGACTTGGTCAAACTTGACCTTGTCCACATGCATGTGTCCCTGTTCACACATGAGAGTGTAGAATCTAGCTAGCATTATGATCCTTTTTCAAATTATGAGGGATTTTATTCTTATTTCTGAAATGTATGGGCCTCCTTACCCATTTATTCATCTCCTAAGTGAAATCAACAAAAATCAATATTCCAATTAGCTGCATGCTAATTTTGGAATATTACGGTCTTCCCCTCCCAAATGTTGCTTTTCCTCAAGCAACTACAAGGATATAACTGAGAAGTCTCCGTTCCTCCTATTGTAGCATCCTCATATGATAAACTCCTCCAAAGAATGAGATTTTGTTTCATCAATAAGTCTCCATATTTCCCCTCCCAAGCATGCAAGCTAGCTAAATAGCTATCATCATCAAGAAGTAGAGTACTCAAGGAGGCAATAAGGTGCTGTCTAGAGGTCCCCTTGAGGCATGGGATCTGAAATGTATTGGGAATCAGCATTCCCATGTGGATCCTCCATCCCCAAGCTATCATCCATACATAATGAGCCACCCTCCAAAATGGTAACTCATGCAAATCATCTTCCACCTTTGGCTCCTGCAATGTAGGTGGGCTGAATAACTGAACATGGTAGACAAAGTAGTCTACCCCATGCTGTCCCTCTCTCCACTTATGATAAGTGTAGAGTAGCTACTAATCTTAGGCTACAATAATGTTGCCCTCAAGTGGCAAGAAGAAGACTAGATCTCCAAAGATCCTCTCTCCCATGTCTAACGAATCATGCCTTTGCCCCATTAGGGGAATTTTAAATGGGCCTCCTAAGAAAAATGTACAACAAAAATAAACTTTATAACAACCAATAGGATTCAAGATGATGATGTCAACCATGGGGGATGATTTACCATTTTTTAAATAAAAGGGTAAAAATATTAAAAAATAATAAAATAATAAAACTACTTTTTCAACTCGTATTTTCAACTTATCTCCCAAAAATTTTACTCAAATTTCGAGTGGGAGTACTCGTTGGATGCGAAATTTAATTCCTCATCCAAGGAGTAACCATGTTGCATACTTTCGATGAACTCTACTACACGAAAAATGAGAAATACATAAAAAACGTGATTGTAATCACGTTTTTTTTTATGTATTTCTCATTTTTCGTGTAGTAGGACCCATCGAAAGTATGCAACATGGGTACTCCTTGGATGGGGAATTAAATTTTGCATCCAATGAGTACTCCCGCTCGAAATTTGAGTAAAAACTTTGGGAGATAAGTTGAAAATCTGAGTTGAAAAAGTAGTTTTTTCATTTTTCCTCTAAAATTTGATGATGTCATCAAATCTTATTTGATTTTTTCCACTATTATTTTATAATTTCTTTAGGAGGCCCATTTTTAGACCTCAAAATTCCCTAATGAAAACCATCCCATACAAAATGAATAGCACATCATCACCATATGAAATTCATGTGAGACAAAATCGTTGAAGGCCGAGGAAGGTTTTGGATGATACCAATGGTTTCTTAAGTGGATACAGTGCAGTCTTCCCAACTGCCGCTTTAGAACATCATGTGGCAAGTTTTCCTCTAACAAGTTACTAGCTGTGCATGTTTTCTCATCTACTATGTGGTGGTAAGCATCAATATATATCAGCTGAGCATAATAAAAATAACAACACACTTGCCCAAATCCATGTAGAGAAGGGTTATCATCATAAGTGTTGGTCCTATAAGGATCATGTAACCCAAAACTAATCTTGCCCCCTTGTAGAGCAATGCACTGTACATAGATGGTGAGATAATGCAAATACTCAATGAAATGAACAAAAAGTATAGTAATGCATTTCTTAGCATGCATATTGAGTAAGCTGAAGGTGAGGTCCATGGATGAGTCCTCCCATGAGAATATTCTCATAAAAATTTGCAACATGAAAGGATGCATACTCCCCTTGGAACACTCCATCAATAGAAACATACTCTCAAGTGACAACGTTTTTGGCCTTAGTGATAAGGCTCTTGTCACTCCATGACTCCCTTCCTTGACATTCCACATGCCAAAGTCATCCACCATCATGCTGCTATGTGGGGAAATATTCTTCCTATGTGGAAGCCCCTCATTATCCTTCAATGTTGAAGGGTAACCTCTTTGCATCTTGAATGTGCCATCCCTTTTTCTGAAAATATCATGATGAGTATGGGAAAAATTCCGCCCATACTCTCCCAAGAGAAGCCACAACAATAATAATTCTTGTTGCTCCCTCACAACTCCATCATACAAATCATGAGGTGAAAATATGTTGATTGACATGAAGGAGATCATATCAACATAATTCACCCAAAATCTTTGTTTCCCTATGATGCAAGTGTCCTGCCAATTTTCTTCCACCCACACATCCTTAGAAAAAGGATATGTCATATGATGGCCAAACTCTTTCAAGAGTAGCCAATGCAACCATGCCTCTTGCTGCATGGTGTCATAAATATGCAAGTGGCTTACCAGCCTCTTTCTCTCCACCCACATCCATTCATCCACCTGTGGATGTCTCCTACCATGCTCCATCTTGGTACTCCTCCAATGAAGACTACCATTCTTCCATATCAGATTTTTCTTCTTGCATTTCATGGGATGTTGAAATGCAATTCCTTGGAGATCTCCTAGAGAAGATCTCACACCAATGACGAGCTTGAATCCATAAGGATCCAAGTGTGATGAAGGAAAAACCTCCTCGCTGCTATTGATTGACAGTGTTGTTAATCTCTCCAGTGATGTAGTGGATGTCTCATACTCCAACTTAAAGATGAACATATGGTTTTGTATAAAAGTGTTTTGGACAGGGTTCATCTTATCCTCCAAAAGTTCACACCCCAACCTCAAGTGTAGTATGCCACTCAACCATGGCACATGAGGATGATGGTTCATTCCTCCCTTGATCAGTTCAAGGTTTCACAGCGCAGTGCAATCCTGCTGCTCTAAATTAGCAGTATGTGTTGACCCTTGGTCATGCAAAGGCAAATTTCCACAATACTCTAAAAGATTTGCTGCAATAATAGAAAGTGGAAATTCAATCATATCTTGATGGAACTTGGGAACTCCTTGCATGGCTGCATGAGTTTCTCCCTCTAATGTGTTGGCTCCCCCAACTATTGATACTGATGGTTGCTCCTCCAAGGTTGTGACAACGCTGGTACAAGGCTCCTCTCATGGTGGGGAGGGCTTCTCCTCCTCTAGTTTCTCTTTGCCAAATTATCTAATTAGCCTTTGATTAAACTCAAAAAAATTATTTACTCTTACATGCCTCAAATGGCTAAACCACCAAAAGTTGGCTTCACCCTCAAGGTGCAACGCTACAATTTCTATAGCCTCTCTCTCTACCACTGGATGTAGTAGGAAGAATGCATCAAGTTTTCTTGCCCAATATTTTGTTGTAGATGACCCATCAAAAGTAGACAATAGAAACCTATTGCCCTTGATTCCCCTCTTGCCATAAGGTCTCCTTTCTTCCTTCAAATGAATGAACTGTGGGAAAGCTAGAGTCTCCTTGAAGGCTCTAGGTTGAGATTTGTACTCAACAAGGTAATCACTTAGAATTTTGTGATCCAAGTGTCCTCTATTCCCTTGCTTTTTGTCTTCTTCAAAATAAAGTGGCATATTGAAATGCTTTGGATCTCTCTGCAACACTAGTTTTCTTCTCTGATCATAGGAAGTGCATGGGCCTTCCTCCTCTTGAAACCTTCTAGAGGTCTCACTGCAACTTTCCTCTTCCATTTTCTTATCCTCCTTGGAGAGGTTCTTCATGGATCTGAAAAATGATGAGACAAAGCTCATTTTCTTCATCATTTCAATTTCTTCCTTCTTCTCTTCTTCTTCTTATTGCATAAGGGTTGGAACTCATAGGCTGAGCCAAGATTATGCTCTGATACCACTATAATATCCCAAAATGGGGATGCAACAATACATGAACACAAAACTGGAGTTTTCAGTGATATATCAATTTATAAAATGTGTGGGGAACTCATAGCCATGATTAATGTTACAGCAGCAAAAATATGTCCCACTATTTTATCCCAAAGTTGGGAAATGCAGCAATTTGGACCATAAAAACGTTATTCCCAGAAAATTACGTTATAAATTTGAGAAATAACTTTGAGAAATAGCACTTGGATATCTTAGCTTATGTATTATGAGACTCACATCCAGAAGGGGATCAGAAAAAAATCCTTTTTGATGTGTTAAACAGATATCCCGGTCTCAATATGGCTTAAAAACACCCAAATCCCCATGATTTGTACCATGGATAATTTCTAAAGAATTTCTTGCATGATTTAGTAAAGTTTCTAAAAATATGATATTAAACAACTAAATTTAGAGTTATATTATTCCAACTTGAGAAAAAATGGGGATCTATCCCTTTTTTCACATTATGAGAATAACTTGCAGTGAAAATTTAAAGTGAAAACATGAGTACAAAGAGTGGATCTACATATCTAGATCTGAAACAACATAGTATAAGAGCTGACTCTGTGTATATATATACAGAATAATACAAAATAGATGAGGATCCTTCTTACTAGCTTTGGGAGAAGGTTGGCCACTTTCCCTAAGAAACTAGCTCAAAAACAAGGGTTTTAATGCTCTCACTACAGCATACTACAAGAAATGATGCGGTTTCGGCAAAGAGTTACCCTTTATGAAGATGGGAAGTACTTTGGAAAACTGCAGGGAGTGAAATCTGCTCAAGATCTTCCTCACTGATCTCTAAAGGAAAAGGCTTCTCCTCTAAAAAATAAGCTCAAAGTGGTGTTGTGAACCCTCCCTTTGCCCAACACCCTGCAACACAACATTATATTACGAAATAATGTTGTAGGCTGAAGGAATTGTGAAGCAGCCTAAAGCATAAAAATGTGGAGAAATGAAGTGCAAGCTCTTTAAGAGGCCTCTCAGAAGGATATGGGATTCTAGCCAGAACTGGGTGCTAAGCAACACAACAATCTCAACTAAGCAGAGATGAAGAATGCACGATAGTCTCTGAGACCACTCCCAAAATCAATAATCAATAACATAAGATCATATGGTTGCCTTGTGCTCCTTTATACAAATGGAAGCCTCTCACCTTTGGTCCACTCATTAGGGTTTCCTCCTGAGAATCTTCCTCCCACTATCTGCCACCTTTGTCTCCATAGATGATCTCTTCATTTCAGCCCATTGACTTCGTCAAACTTGACCTTACATCACATGTAAATTCCCCTTTCACCGCATGAGGGTGTGAAATCAGAAATGCTTATAGACATATCCTTTTTCACATTATGAGGAGTTTTGTTCTTATTTCTAAAATGTATGGGACTCCTTACTACATTATTCATCTCCTAAGTATAATGAAAAAAATCAATATTCCAATTGTTGAATCATAATTTAGATAATACATATTAATAAAGTGGAAAGAAAATCTATACATTCGTTCACTTCAGATCCCACAAAATTTTGTAAAAGTTTTTCTTTCGTTAACCTCTAGCACCTCGGATGAGCTAAAAGGAGCAATTCATTTTTCATTTTCATTTTCTAATAATTTATTTCTTTCTTAGAAGAACATTCCTTTTACGAGTTATTTGTCCTTGTAGAATGTTAAATAGATACTATTGTAGTTAATAGATTGTTTGACACATGTTATCTAATAATTTTAAGTATATTATTAATGAAAATTAAAAAAAGAAACTCATATTTGATTGATAGTATTTTTTCATTCACACGATTCATCTAGCCACTGCACCAGAAATTTTCCATCAATATTCTAAGCTCTTGGTCTAGATCGGGAGATAATATTATCGAGCTTCGTAATTTTGACTGACTCACACTCAATACAATAAACAATACATATTAGTTAAACTTACATGTATGAAGTTCAAAAATAATAATTTTTGTAAAGAATTCTAAAGGAACTTTGCCTTTTTTTTCTTTTCTTGATGTGTTATTAGTATTTTTGTTACTTGATCTCTTGTCGGTGATTTCTTTATCAAATACATTTGTACCATATATCATTCATTAATATATTTATAAATTAATTGTCAACTTTTTAATTAAAAAATAAATCTCAAGAAACCAATGCGCCTTTAATGATGTACGCATTGACATTGGGGCGTGGGGGTATTATAAACGCACAACAAAAATATTATAATAAACCATACGGTGCATAGGAAATTATAAACGCACCACTAAACAATGTAATAAATCATGTGATGATATCCTCACCAACATGAAACCTTAGGTGCCCTATTTTAGATATAGTGCACTGATTTAAAAAATTATTTTTAAATATTTTATTATAATTTTACATGGTGTACTTTATATAATACAATGCAGGTAAATTTCGATTATGCGGGAATTTTACCGATAAAAAGAAATCCATTTTTTTCCAAAAATTCATGCAGAAGTAGACATGGAGTCAGGATCCCGGAGCTATGCAAGTACGTCTCGTGGGTTGGATGTAAATATGATAGAAAGCCTAATTATGAAATCACGAAACGAGGAGAAAGAAAATTAAAAACAAAAAAAATAAGGGTTTAGGGTAAAAATGGATAAAGCTATGAGAAAAAGTAAAAAAGCTTGCGAGAAAAGTAAAAAATAATAATGAAATTTAATCACAAGATCGTTTGAGAATTATGCTACAAGTTTTAATCACCAAAGATTTGGATTAGGTTATGCGAATATACATTAGAACGTATTTCAACGCCATGATGCTTCATGCTCTTGCTCTAGGTATGTCTCACGAAAATATAAATTTGAAAAATTTTAGCAAAAATAGTGAAACAATGAAAAGTGTTTAGTATTTTAAAGAATTATGGTTTTTAGGCTTATGGTTATCATTCATTACAAAATTCTGGATTATCCAATGTTTTTCGATCTGTGGATAATCCGGGAAAATTTGCAATATTTAAAAAATTGTTTTGCATAAAATTATATTTTTCGAAAAATATTTTGTTGCCCATTTTTCAATTTTTCCAAATTTTTCACTTAAGAAAAAATAGTTTTACTTTTTATTTGCGTTTATTCGTCATAGGTGCATCCATTGGCTGCACAACACTAGTGCGTAGTAACTAAAACGCATAGGTGCATCCATTGGTAACATGGCACTAGTGTGTAAGTAACTAAAACATACTTGGGGTGCATGTGCTAAACAGGCGGTGCGGTTATATGTACACATTAACAATTTGCGGTTAAAGGGTACCAAAATTAATTTTACGTGTAATGCACAAAATTAGAGATGTTGGAAATGTACATTTTTACGCGAAAAATATTTGTGCCATTTCTTTTCAAACTGCCCTCTTCTTCTTCCAGAAATAAACTTGAACCTTTCCATAACCACAACAGAAAAGGTGCCCCATGATCGCTTGCTCTTTCCATGATACTTGCTTGTTGCTTAAGTTCCACCTCCATCTTGGCATCCAATTTCCTCTTTTATCCTTTTGTGCTTCTATCTTGATCTTAAAAAATTTTTTTTACAATCTTTGTTTTATGATAAACTAGCCTTGAATGTTCTAGGAGAAATGACAAGGTCCTTCATTCTGTTTGTTAGCGAGAAGAAGACCTATTTTTTATTCCAGATGATGTAGTTATTACATGTGGAGGCAATGGTTTCTAAGTAGAAAATGAGTATAGGGTTGAGTAGAGGAAAAGATATTGCAAAATGGCCTATTACATTAACTTTTCAATGGGAAATGATTTTGCGAGTGGAAATATGGTAGTTCCGGGTATCTATGCTTTTCTTCCCTTAGAAATAGTCCTTTGGATTTCCATTTATAATACAAACGAAAATTTTTTCTTGGTTTCATCCGGAGAAGCATCATTTACCAATAAAGAATGGAACCGGGGAATCATAACGGTATCAGATTCGTGTTTTTTGTTCGACATTCATTCTTTGATAAGTGATAATTCACCTATACTTTCGAAATTTGGATTTTTGGGTACCTTCCATGTGATATTCCTTGTTATCCACAAGACCACAACTCATCACAAGTTAGAGATTCCATTCGGAGTTCAATTGAAAGTTGAAGATGTGATTTTATCATGAACATCGACTTTTGGAGTAAAAGTTTATGTAAGCCAGCAAAGCTTCCGGACAATACTCCCAACTACTTTTAAGTTACGTGCGGAGAATCTTTCCCTCCATGGGACCTACACGACTCGATCAACGGTGTCGATTGATGATATTTCTCTTGTTGTCCTTAAGGGAATGAGAATTCTTCCCTTCATGGTGCCTCTTGTAGCTTGTCATTGCCCTCGTTGATCTTTCTCTGCCCCTCTCCAATCTTTCCCTACCATCCTTGTAAGAATAGAAATCATTACCTTCATGTGATCTCTTAGCACATTTTAAGAGACTCAATTGATCTCTCTCATGTGCATCTCGAGATTTTTACTTAAACCTTTTTACTCTCCCTTTTTGTACTACGCTCGAGCTTTACCAAGCGTACTGCATCCTTGTAAGCGTCTTTGTCCATATTTTTGTTTGAATCCCTCATTTTCTACCTTTATAAAATTCTCGGTGAAATTCTAACTCTCGTCTTTCAAACCCTCATCTCCTCGGAAAAAACAGCGCATGATTCGAACCTCATTGCTTTCCGTGTGGGGTTTTATAGGCACTGCCGTATAGTTATTAACATCATCGTTTATGTTTTGGTAGCGATGTTTTTATGATACTTAGGTGCGAGAAGGATTATTAGCTCTTAGGTGTGTCTTAATCTTAAGATGCACCGGTGTGGTTATGATTATAAGCGCTTATGGGACAAAAAACCGAGTCTGCATTTAGTAATATCTTTTGTATAAGTTCTTTTTTTATTATGTAAGATCATAATAAAATAATGATAATTCTAAAGTACATGAATTTATTTGAATTATTTTCTAAACTTTATTCGTTACAAAAATTCATATTTTTATTATTCAAGATTTATTATTTTACAATTATTTACAAATTTACAAATTTTTAATTTTTAATAAAATCATTTCACATTAATATAATTAAAATTTTAAATATTTACATACAATTACACTTAAAATTACCGATTAGAATTAAAATTAAATTAGAATTTTACAATTTCACATACAATTACAATTTTAAATTTTACATACAATTACAGATTAAAATTTTTACAATTAAATCATTTCACGGTAATACGATTAAATTTTACAAATATTTTTTACATACAAATAGAATTAGAAATAAATTACATTTACAATTACAATTACAATTACAATTTTACAAATATTTTACATACAATTACAATTAAAATTACAATTACAAATGCAGGTAATATTTTAGAATTTTACATACAATTAAATTAGAATTACAATTTTACAATTTTTCATATATCTGAAATTCTGATCATTTCAAAATAAATTAAATATTACAATTACAATTAAAAATTTTACATTAAATATTTTACATACAATTACGATTAAAATTACAATTACAAATACAAATGCAATTTTACAATTTTACATACAATTAAAATTAAATTTCAATTACAATCATGACATAATATTTGGCATATCATGGTCATTTTTAATATTAAATTAATTAATAAACATCACGATCATATTAACCATTGTACAAACATCATATTCGACTAAAAAACACATTCAAATTAAACATCATCATGATCATGATCATCTAACAAAACACAATTAGCATTGTATAACATCATCACAACACAAACATAAAACATACATCTCATGTCAAAGAACTCATATTTATCACATACACATCTATACGCAAAGGCACATACATTAAATGAACATAATATTCTTATTCACCTAACAATATACACATCATGATGATCACCAACATGTAAATTAGGTACAAGCGCAACATGAACATAAAAATACATGGACCATATATATATATATATATATATATATATATATATATATATATATATATATATATATATATATATATATATATATAAGCGAGATAATGTTAAATATAAAATTGTAATATAAATATCGCGGATCGGTGGTGGTACGACATCAATAAATAGTACTGAGCGTCAATGCTGCTCGGTGATAGTGCGATCTCGGCGGTCGATGGTCCAACACCTTTCTTGATCCTTAGTCTTGCATTGAATCTTGTGAGGCTAACTAACGGGACGTGGCCGATGGTCGACCTCATCTCTATGATGAATTTTTGCTAGATGCTAGTGGAGGTTTCTCATGCGGCGTGAGCGTGAGGTGAGAAAGATCATAGCAGATGATAGTGGGCGCACTCGGCCCGACTTTTAGACCACGTGTTGCATCTCGGCCATACTGCCTATAACATGCAGAAAGCGTGCTCTCAACTACGTAACTAGGTTGTAAACCACGACATGCCGCTCGACTGGCACATGTCACGCGACATGCCTCTCCACATACGCGGCTGCCATTTGCATGTATGTCTCTCATATGCCGTGGCGGGCGATGCTGCCTCAGCAATCAATGCGGTGATTTGGTTGCCCCAGATTCCCGCATCCCTATCTAGTATCAAGTTGACTGTCTAGCAAAGGCGGTACCGGTGTACCAACGAGGGCCAGGTCTCTCTTCACTAGCATCTGTTGATCCTCGACATCTGGCATTCCATGATGCGCGTCATCGAGATCCACACTTGGATCATGTGGTGAGTGTCGACATGTACTCGCCGTAAAAGACCCAATAGCATACAGAAATATATATACGGGTACACAACAATAATTATACAATTTAATTACAAAATTTAATAAAAACAAGTTAAAGAATATGTTAGAATAAATTTAAATAAAACAATAATATTACCTCTATCATCACATGACTCATCGGTGTGAGCGTGGGACACCCTCTCCCGTCACGATCCCGGCTGGGACGACAACAATTAAAAAGGATGTATCTCACTCCAACATTGGCCCACCGCAACTCCGGTGCATCATGTGATATCCTCGCTGGAAACACGGTCTCATCCTCTTGGGCATCATTTATCGCCACATGTGCATCCATGCCTCAAACATCGGAGCTCTGAAACTTTCGAACAAAAAGTAGGTCTTGTCTCTCACAGAAGCCTCTCAAAAAAATAAACAAAAAAGCTCTAAAGAAAAATGGAATTTGACCCTCCCTTGTGCATGAGCACGACATTTTATCTAGGTTGGCCTGCTTGCCACAAAAAGAAAGTAAGCGGACCACCTAAAAATTCATGGCTCTGTGCCTAAAGAATCAACATAATATAGAAGCAAGCAACTAATGTGTTGCTTGTCCTTTGGTGTTGTGTGAAATGGTCAGAAAAGGAGAAGTGAGAGGCACTACACCTCTCCACTACCAAATGCACCAACACCTAACTGACCTCCAAATGACTCGAAAACTGAAGGAGACGATGCGTACGCTCAATGTATCTGCAGAGTACACTAGCTGGCTCCCTACTACACGACCATCGGAACATGGGAACAAGGGAAAATCCACCCCTCTCCTCAATAGCCACTGTGACCGAAAATATATATCCTCCTTAGTGGGCGTGTACCTTTGGTTAGGACCCAGCACGAGCTTGTCGGTGGGCATTCCACCCCATCAGATAAGATGTCTCAAAAACACACCATAGCCCTTTAGGGAAGTAGACTCCTCATAGAAATTGAGGAGGCCTACGCTAGCAAGGAGACCCTGGGTAAGTTTCTAGCGTAATAGGGTGGTATCACATAGTAAAAAATGGCTAATTAGTTGCTAAAAAAATGACTAAGGTACACTACATATAAATGACTATTTTTCGATTCGGTGACCAATAGTAGCTAATTTATAGTATCTTATAATGTCACGACCAACTTTTTGGTCGTTTTAGCTAGTCATTAATTGGTTATCTCAATTTTGTTATCTAGTTGTATATTTGGTCATTAAATTTAGTCATTGATTTGGTCATTGATTTAATCATTGATTTGGTCATTAATTGTCACAATTAATGACCAAATATATAACAAAATATAAACTAACATATCATCACTAGAGTAAAACCAATTAAGGACCAAAAGAAATGTGACCAAATTTTGGTCTGTTATAAGATATTGTAAAATTGGCTACTAATAGTCATGCCCTATATGAAATTTTTAGTCAACGTTCAAGCTCAATTAATGATCAAAAAAATATGACTAAAATTTTAGATCTGTTATAAGATCACATGGAATTAGCTACTAGTAGTCGTATATATGCAAAATTTAGTATGATCGTCATTTGTAGTCACAAATTTATCATTTTACGGTAAGCATTTAATTTCATTATATGAATGACTAATTTAGTAGTTTATATTCATTTCATTTAATTTCATTAATAATCATTATAAATAACTAATTTAGTCATATAGCTAATTTTATTGTGTTCATCATTAATCAATATAAACTACTAATTTAGTAGTTTTAAAAATTTATTTTGTGTTGATTATTAATTGAAATAAATTAATTTGTATGATTTAAAAATGTCATACAGTAATGGCATGTTTGCTCTAATAAGAGAAACACAAAGTCGCATATTTTAATTACAATACTAAACAATATCAAATTACGCTTATAAATAATTTCAACCACATAAATTATATTATATGAAATGTTAAAGTATTACAATATGATTTTCCAACTTAATATTGGTTTGGACTACAATTTACACATGAAATGGTGTTTCATCACTTTAAAAACATTATCGTTGTATTTTCAAGGCATTGGAATTTAGAATTCACCAACTGCGAAGACTTGACCACCGAGTATTTATATGTGTCTTATGTGGGATGCGATTCTAAGAGTATCACCATGCAGTTCTCCCTCTCTCTCTTTTTGCACATTTGTCACTCCAATGTTATTTCTCCCTCTTTTTTTCAATTCATGCTTCTTACCATCAATGCGATTTCATTTCGAAAAGAAGAAGAAGAAGATACAATGAGTATAGAAAAACAATGAATACTATAATATAAATTGAATTAGACTATAAATAGTTTATACGATATATACACTCAACATCAGCAATGTCAAAGCCATTTTTTCCCCATACAAGTAAGAAAATCGAACAAATTTTCTTCATTGGGGTGATAACTATCACTATAATGTGACGATACTTTGTTATAAACAAATAAAATAAAATGTCACCATATATAGAAAAAAACACCTTAAATGACAGTATTCAACTTTCAAAGGAAAGCTTAAGAACAATCATGTCAACTAAGTTACATACCGCCTAAAAGTATCTCGAGTTGTAGATAACTTCATGTGAAAACAAATAATCGAGGTGTGATGTTTAATCCTTATCATTTTACATTTCTGAAAAACATTTCATTTTCTAACACATAGGAACTTATTCAAGTATATAAACAACATGTTCTAAAGGCATATAACATGAAAGTAACTTTTTCGATAGTCATGAAAATGTTTTAGCCTGAAAATAGCTATAAGGACTCTAATCAATATATTGTAATACCAAATTTCATCTACAAGCTTTGGTTGTTGTTTTAAATAGAAATGGTACTAAGTATTTTTCCGTTTCATAGTTAAAAAAGACAAAACAAAATCAAAAAAGAAATGTCAAAATACAATCAAACAATAAAGAGGATGTCATGGAATAAAATTGCAATTATAAAAAATTTGTTTACCTATCCATGATGTCGTGTGTAGCATTCCCTAAGACATTTTCTTGCCCAAAATAACCATGAGGTGAAATAATCGAACATTAAAAACCATAGAATTTTCACTAGAAACATTTCCAAAGTCGGTAGCTTAGGTGTCTAATTGATCTCTAACGAAGATGAACTATTATTATCCCAAAACGTGATATGCATCGTCTCCTCATCATTTTCCAATCACATTTTCCTTGACTTTTGCCCACAACGAGTCAAGTAACAAGAAAATAAAGACATTAAAATATCTTTTATATCTATAAAATTTGAATACGATTTGTTTCATGAACATATTAATTCATATTTAAAGCCTTCCTAACATATGAGAAAGTATCAATCAAATAGGACGTTAGGAAATAGGCCTCAATGAGTTCCTCAAACAACTTATACAATATCAATATTTTTCTTGTTATGATATATTGGGTATAATAAATAACATATCTACAATAGAAAAATGCATATATTAATAATAGTCAAACTTTATATATGTGAATTGTATTCTTAAGCATTCTTTTTAGATGTTCCTCCACCTTTACCAAAGTGAATTGTAGTTTGATTAAACTATGTATCCTTTCATTATCAATTTACGCAGGAATAAATGTCACACATTATCCTTTCCCATTTCTCAACATGCTACATATGATAAATTGAAAGTCGCATACAACCAGAAAACCCTTTTCTAACCAAAACAAACAAACAAATTATTGTCTCTAATAAAACTTCATTATAATATTAGAAAATGAAAAGAGAGAGTGGACCATTTTTGTTGTTTGAATTTGCATATTTTTGTTATGAAAATGCCGAGCTTCAAGAACCAACAAATGTGAAGAGTAAGTAAATGTGAAAAAAATTATGTTGACCTAATTTGTAGACTTCTTCAAAGGAAATGATGTGAATGATGCCATTTTTGGATGTGGTAAATCGATAATAAGAAATGGTATGTATTCTAATAAATTACATTTACCAATAACTTACAGGCCTCCACGAGGTTATAGGTCCTCCGTACATGTTAATCTTGATGATGAAGAAGATGGCAATGATAAGTATGTGGGTGGTCCTGGATTTGTATGGCGGATATCTTCAAACCCAGGTCATACATATCAATGAACCTAGATTTTGACATGGTAAACACCGGATCGGCCTTCACCCAATTTCATTCCATCATACTTGTCAAAGACTCAAGAGGACATAATGGTCCCTTCAACTTATATTAGGGTTTCTTTTGAGGGGATTATAAATAAAGCTTATCCGACAAATGGATTTTTGGGCTCCAAAGAGATATGGATAATTTAAATGATAACAATTATATGTTTTTTTCCCAAGATTCAAATGTGAGATGCACATTTTGTGGATTTTCTTAATAAAATGGGAATAGGTAAAATAATCCATGAGAGAATCTATTGGTAATTATGTTAGTGAAAATAATCGAAGATAATACTATTTAGGTTCAAATCAAAGATGGTGTTGATTGTTGTAGCTCCTTAGTTGTTGGTAGTTTTTAAGGTAGGAACTTCGGAAGTTCTTCAAAGATTGAGGTTGTTAAACATAATTGCATCTACCTTGGTCATATCACCCAAAGAAAAAACATAATCAACAAAGAGTAAATATGTAGTTGGGGAAAAATCCTATTTTTATAGTTACAAACTTATAGTTCTATACATTTATAACTATACGTGACTACCTACTCTACGGTAAAAATTGTGCAGAGAACCATTAATCCATGCCTACCCATGGTCTCTTGTACACATGATAGAAGAATAGGTTAGGCAAATGGTAGAATTGCACATATATTGAGGAAATACAATTCATTATCTGTTAACCAATTGCTCAGTGAACCCTATATGGATGGTAAGCCTAAATAAAGCCAGGTTTTCTACATCACATCGTTGGAAGGACAAACTAACATTGCTTTTGTAATTTTTTGGTTTCATGTTATAAATTCCTTTAGGAAACTCCTATTTTGTAATGGTTGTTTCCCCGGGAAGGATTGCAGAAGACAATTCTAATGACATGGAATCAACTTAGTGGATTTTGACCCTACATGAGCAAGGGACTCTAGGGAGCCTTGGGTACATCAATGGTAACATCCTCCAATGAAAATAGTATGGTGTCAACCTAGAAACATCAAAATTATATATAGTTATAATTCACAATCGCAAATGACCATAGGCATATGAGTCCTTAAATAAATTCAAACTTGAATAAGAACAAACATAAAATTTCACATTACTCTTAGGTAAGATGTCCTTGATTTATAAAGAAAGGCTCAAAATTTCATTTAATTGTAAGTAGATTCCCCACTTAAGATCAATTTCAACATCTTTCTGAAAAAAGAATCTAATATCAGCAAAACCATAGTTTAATGGAACAATGGTGCTTTAAAGGCCATCTACACAAAAAGTTGCCTCCTTCAAACCTCTCACATTGGATGGTATGTCATGCAAAAATTAAAGAAAAAGTCAGGGAAAATTGTTAATGAAGCTTCATAAAATACATAATGAAAATGGAAACTTTGTAAAGAGATCCACAGCAATATTCTTTGATTTCCATTTTATCATTTTTCCTAAGTTGAACGTCAATAAGTTTTGAACTCAAAATTATTTGAGAAGAATGTTCACCCACATTTGAAATTCAACATTGAGTCTCCCACCTACGTATTCAGATTAGTATGAATTCTTAAACCATCTTATGTCATTATCCAAACATTTCTTTCTAGACACATGATTTTACAGAATAGAGGCCTTTCTACGGCATAAGTCCTTGTCAAAATGGCATCTCTCATGCGGCTAGCAGCTCAGTTCGAACTACAACTTGAAATCAGACCTACATTTGTTTGTATATTACTCGAGGATGTGAATGGTGGAATACTTAATACTGCTCTTATCATATTCCATAGGCTGAAGCCCTCCCTCTTATTCCCTTGGCAAGACCTCCATAGGACCAAGAGTCAGTGGCCATCATCGAAGCTCACGTGTGTTGAAGGGTTGTCATGGGCGATTTTTCAAATTGAGCCCTATCCCTGGCTCAGAGCATCTCATTTACAGTGAATCCTTTGTCACGTGGTCCACGTATGGGGTTGTGGGCCTTTAATCCCACCCATATGTGAGTGAACTCGTTTGTGCTGCCATGTAGGTGGCATCGTAGATCCCTCTCACACCATGATAAAGTGGTGTCACAAGTCTACGACTTTGAATGTCCCATATTTGTACCTCGAGAGAGCCTCTGTCCATGTAGTTCTTTCACAACATGCGATTCACTTGCTCTATTTTCTTGGGGCCCTAAGCTTTCTTCCTTTGTTTTCCATCCCCATTTCCTCCTTGGGTCAATCGGATCCTTCAACATGAACCTCGGCCCTGGGGAAGCCCTTGGTTATTGAATGATTTTTCATCCTATCAAAGTAAACATCAATATGTTCCTTTTCCTTTGAATGGTCAATCATATGACAGTAATTAATATCAATTTTCTTCAAAATTTCCTCTATGGATGCTTAAATTGACCAGTTAATTTCTTCATGCATGCATGCATAATTCTTTTCGATCAACATACTTTTCTTCATAAAGCTCACCTAATAAACCTTATGTTTCCCACAGCATTTGTCGTCGTGCCTTTTAGCACTTCTTCTCACATTTCTTTTCTTTGAAAGGATTTTTTCACCATGCTCTTATGCTTTCTAAGCTCTACCTCTTCTCTTTCATATTTTTTAGGATTATTCCTGAAATTTGTTCAAAAGAACTTCAAACGAAAAACAACCTTCTCATTATCTTCATTAAATTGTAGTATTCTCTGACAAAATTTGAAAAATGAATTTTGCATACATTTCACAAAAGCTAAGCTCCATCAAGGCTTTTTCAAATATTTGAGATATTATACCATGAAGACATGATGCAAAGTGAATGTTGACTTCTTTAGAACTATTCAAAAATTTTCTCAAAGTTTGGGGCGTTAATTTATTAAGGATGGATTTAATTTGTCTTTGTTTCAAAACCGAACCTCATCGAAACCTTGCCCACTTCATAATACGGTTCTCTAATATATGGTGTGGGCGAGAGGAAAACCTATGTGGAGGAGGAATCAAACCATGCAGCAGACCGGAAGCACTGGCTACCTATCAACACCGGAGCCCACTGCTCGTGCTCCAACTTGTGGAAGTGGTGCTTGTACATGGGCCCTCCAGAAAGGATGACATTCATACTCATTTGTGTTGCCACAGAGGTGTTTCTTGCAAAGCTAGTATTATAACCTTGGCAGCCAATTTGAAAAATAACATAGGAACCACTAAGATCACATCCATCCATATCTGTCCATGTCTTGAAATCACAAACTGCTTCACTTCTCAACATGTCCATTGTATGTTTCTCCCGGCAGTTAAATGATCAATTTCCCTTCAGTTTCTTGTCAAATTCCTTTTGTGTGTAAAAATTGTGGAAAGGCAGCAGCTTCCTCTACATTACTTTCAAGTGCTTGGGAATTTCAAATGATAACTCAACAATAATAAGGAAAATTTCAAAATGATTTGGTAGCGTCTTTACTGCTTTGATCCTTGATTGTCAACAAAATCACTAGAGTATTTTTGTCTCTTTGAACATTTAGTAACTAAAATAGCTACTTGATTCATAGGATTTGAAAGCTACGCATTTGCATCTTCCCGATCATACGCTTCTTTTAGGACTTGCTTCTCGGGCTCTTTTGAAGTCTTACTCTTGACAACTTGGTTATTATTTTTGGATAGTTGCGGAAGGGTTTATATTCTATACGTTGTTGGTCAAGGTTGTCATTGATGTCAATATGAAATTAACCCAGGAACAATAAATATTCTTGAGAAGTACGGATCAATATGATGATGTCATTCCATCAATGAATATGTCAAATCACGAAGAAGTCAAACCACTAGGTAAAGAAACCTAAGAAGTCCTTGATCTAATGTTGCATGCACACTTCTTGGAAAAGATCTAGATCTTAACCTTGATGTTATGTAATGATGTCATACACTTTGATACTTGACGATGACATATGATGATCATGGTTGGAAGTCATCGAGGGTTGAAGCTATCTTGGATTTCTCTAATAATGTTACTTTTCTGTATATATTTGCACCATTATGTGATGGCATGGGTGATGCACTCATTGCTGGACATTATCATGATAGTATGGATGTCCTACATGTTCCTATGACGATAAAGAAGCCAAATGTTGGAGAAGACAAACAATGGAGAAGCCAAGTAAAGCCACTCTTGTCCTATTCATTTTACACTAAATAATTCAGGTAGTCTGAAAAGAAAAAAAATTCACCACCTAAGAAGAGGAAACCTTTCAAAATTTATCCTATACCATCTTGTAAGGTATATTTTTACCTTTCCTAACGACCATACTTGCCCCCATGGCTTGCAAATAGTTTGGGAGATATTGATTTTTAAGTTAAAGAGTGCTTTTCGACATTGAGCCGACCTAAGTTGACTTGTGCGGCTTGACATGTCATCCAAGTTATGTCTCTCTTCATCAAATGTCAAACCCGGTATAAATAGAAATACAATGCTCTTCATTTATCCATTATTTTCGGTCAAGATTTTAGAAGAATCACGAAGGTGAACTAAGGTCGAGGAGAATAATTGAAGTGCTGTTGGGAAAATATATTTATAGAGTTTTTCAAACTTGGACTTGCTGATCTATAATTTAACATTAATATAATGGCAAGCTCAAAATATTGAGGAAAACGATCGAAACGAGAACTCGGATTATCTGCCTACAAACAAGCTGTGGAGAAAAAGAAATACACACACTTAGGATAAAAGGTGGTTTTGGGCATATCCTCACATGCTGTACAACATAGTGATTATCCAGTCTATAGCAAGCCCACAAGAAGAGCCACACTGAGCCTATGTAAGGAGCAAGGCGGTACGTGTTATAAACGTATTTGGAAAACTAGGTTAAAGGCATGTTCATGCCTATTTGGTTTCCTTCATTAAAAGAAAAGTTATTTTTTGGGCCTTGTTAGGAACAAAAAAATCCAGATCTATACGGAGAGCTTGGTAGGAATGCTGCGGAAAATAATATAATATGTTATGACTGAGGCTATGGCATGTTGCAGGCACATTTCGGAGTCTAAAGTTTGGAGCGAGTTGACACATTTTTTTATATTCCTTAAGCACACATAGTTACATATTTTGGGGAGCCTTTGTGAGCATTATTTGAGGCAGAATAATAATTGACCCTTATTGAAGGAGGCTTATTGAAGATTTTACATTTATATAGGTCGCTTACTAAAATGGAGACAACCCCTTCGCATGTAGACGTATTTGAAGATCTATGGAAGACTTGAAGAAAGAAAATTTTGGAGGCATTCTTGGAAGCTGGATGTATTGCTAAAGCCCTCATGGAGTAACGTCCATGCTCGGGATGGAGAACATTTCCAAGATCTTGCTTCTCCTCCAATTCTGAGAATTAACAAAATTATTATTTGTAGCTTTTTCTAGCATTATCGCTTGTTGATTCGGATTGTTTATTCTTCAAATTTCTAGGTTTTGAATGGATGAACTGATCACTTTCAAAAATGTTCCTTTAAGGGTTGTAGAGACTAAAGATAAGGAAAATATTGTGTCAAAACTCTTTTAGCATCCAAGTACAATGAATTCATAATAGTAGAAAAAGACGCGATGATCTAACCATCGATTGAAGAAACATTGACATTGTTGTCATAGAAACTATACTCCCCTAGTGAACCCAACCACACTGACTTCATTTTGGGTGGAGAATGTTGAGAAATTAAGCCTAGTCATAATCACAACCTAGAGAATGGTCATTCATTATCATATCAAGATACTAGTGCCCATGGTGTATGAAGGTAACCCTGCAGTGAGCAAAGACAAGAACCTTTGATAAAGGTATCTAGAAAAGAAAAAAATTTAGGCCTATAATTATTGAAGAGGAAAATGCATCTATGTCATTGTGTTCACTAAGTGAAATTTAAAAAACTTGAATTTAAAGACTGTACCTTAAATTTGAAAATAAACTTTGTCAACCCCGTTTATACAAACTCGTCATGTCTTAAAAAAGGGATCAACAATGGTCGCTACTTAATCACAAAATAATGAATGATTATATAAGTCTAACATTACAGTTAAATTCATATATATATATATATATATATATATATATATATATATACAAATACAAACATGAACCGAAATTATTTCAGATTCTATCTACACAAAAATATTGTAAAAAACAAAGCAATGAAAGAAGTGCATTGCTTCAAGTTTCAATAGACCTTGGATATTCCTCACATGGAACTTTAGGACTATACTATTGAGGAGGAGTGGATATTTGGAGCCATGTATTTCTTGAGTCGATTGAAGACCATATGAACTCTTGAAGAAAATGAATTTTTACTTTAAGACCAACAACACCATTACTCGGTTCTTGTAATCACCCAATTCTTCTTACACATAAATATACAGAACTTAATTCCATCTTTCCTAGCATACACTTCAATTTATTGAATGATTTGGATGATTGATAGTGTGAGAAAAGGTCTTGAGCCTTGAGGATGAATATCGGCGGGAGGGTAGGAAACAACTTTCTGCTCTTAAAATCACCCTAAAGACTTAGCACGTGATGACATGGGTATCATGCCATGCCTTTTTTCCACCACATTGGAAAATGGAAATTGAACCAACATATGATCCTGGAGCCTGAGATGGAGATAATGGACTAGACTATAGCATGTCTATTTTTCACAGGAATCAAAGTAATAATAAACATCTTAAATGAAGGAAATCTGTGAAGATCCTTAAAGGTTCAGAGACCAACACTCCTATCTGTGATTTTGAATATGGTAGAAACTTTGGCACCGCAGTGTATTGCATTTCCAATCGTGCACAATGGGGCCCAAGACGAACGGTGCAAGATCTAATATTATTTTTCACACAGTAGTCTCATCATACATATGACATTGAATCGATGAGGAATAAAAGAAGGTTGATCATATCATCAAGGTTTGTTTTGTGAACCATATGAGACAAAGGCGAGAAACGTCCATTCCATTTGTTGAAAGGAATCCTTATTGAAGATTAATAGTCTTGTCATATTGAAAGAACAAACCAATATCTAGGAAAACAAGAGGACTTATGCAAACCCATAATTGATTAACTACACGGTGAGAAAAATCATTTCTAGGTTTGTCTCTTTATTTTTCATAGGTATGATAATAATTGACTGCAAAGGAGTTTCTTCTCCTAAATATAAATTATATTGAGGGTAGCTTTAATTTCTCATATAAAAACTGACTCTCACTATACTGCCAACACTAATGTTCATGTCTGCTTTTCCTTGTTCCTATGTTTGATCCAAAAATGTTGGAAGTTACAAACTTGAGGATAACAATGGATACGGGGCTTAGAAGAATTCAAGTATTATCTCCCTCATATTTTCTTGAATAATGTACCTTACAATATGAAATAACTATATTTATCAATACACCCACCTATCCAAGAGTATTCCCATCTTGAATATAAGGATCCTAAAAATAGCTAAAAATATCTGACTCTAAAATGCCCTAATCTAAGACTAATTTATCTGAATGTTTCATTCATGAGATAATAAATTAAGTACTAAGATAAAGACACACACAAAAAATGTATGGATGATTTATCGGCATGCCTGAGGTTGAGCTATGGAAGAGGTCATTATTGGTGATAAAAGCACCCAAAATCCACACTAGAGTGATGAAGTTGATAATTTAGTGAAGAGACAAGAACGTCTCAAAGATTGAGCATACCACAAATTACGGCACTCACTGGGGACAAGCAGAATGAAGCCATCAAACTATTGCTTGCAAGGTTTCAAACTTGAGGTAATCATGGCTCCAAGACATAGGGTACATAGACTAAAAAGGTTACTTAAAGTGTATCCCTTGGAGAAGAAGATGGTAGGAGATTCAAAGGTTATAAATTAGCTCAATTAAAAATAAGCTTCACAAATAGGAATCCATTCGTGTTTTCAAGTTACCTTACACGTTCAGAGGGGTCTTATAGTTATAATGGGGATAAGGCATTAGATTCACCTAATTTGATAAGGTTTTCTGTCATACTAGTATGTCACTTAACCCCTTTGATTGTTATTTCACTAAGATAAATAAGCTCAAAGACTCCCCTCATCTTAGGATGTTATAATTAATGGCGTTAAGAAAAAATGAAGATAACTCTAATTAATTTTACTAAAAAAAATGAATAGCCAAAGTGAAGGACATACCAAAGCCTTAAAAATTATTTTGACCAAAGTGATTTTCCCTAGAAACATATATTGTTGACCTTAGTAAGTCTCGATGGAGTCGGAGTCAATGTTGGAAACTCACAAAATATTTGGTAGTAGTTCCAACATTCCAAGTCCACAACAAGCCAAACATTATTCCAACCCTTGGTCAACTCATGCCATTAGTTTTACAAACCACTTTTCATTATAACTTGAAAGTGAGTCAAATTTTTCCTAGTTAGTATAAATTAAACCCATCAACCAATCTAGATAGAGAATATGTTAGTCAAAACATGAATGTAGAAGGTGGAATACACATGGTAAATGAGACCCAAGAAGAAATTCAACTTACAACTCAAGAGCAGGCGAACCTATAAATCTTAAGTCTTCCATTGCAATATTGACGTTAATTCACTTCTAGAAAAGTCCTCAATCCTACATCACACAAATTTCTATTATTTTGGACTCTTTAATAACAAATGTTGAATTGTCTCTTAAGAGTCTTTTAACGAGTCAATAAATGTAAAGAAGTGAAGCAGATAATGTGGATCTCGGTCATTTTTCTTCATTCTTCCAACAACAAATAATGATTGCGAGAGAAATGTTGCCACTATTGTAATACTCGGCAAAGGGGTACATGCATACAGTTAAGGAACTAAAAATTGAAAAATGTCTATTAAGGATACTTTGATAAATTTTCAACAAAGATAAATGGTCATAGGGAATTGCTTCAAGTTTCAACGGACCTTGGATATTCCTCACATGGAAATTTAGGACTATATTATCGAGGAAGTGGATCATTGGAGGCCATGTCTTGCTTGGTCAATTAGATACCCAAAGCCAGACTCTTGAAAGAAAATGGTTTTAATTTTTAAGACCAACCACCCCATTACTCGGTTGCCCTTTATTTTTAATTCTTCTAATAAAGATGCGAGGCAATTCCATCTTTCCTAGCATATGGCAAATTTATTGAATGATCCAGAAATGTTTGACTTATAGAAATCGACATTCCAATAATAATGGGTCGGTTCACCTGGGTGGCACAGAAATGGTAAAATGGGTCATGGTTGTTTGACTCTCGGGGATCTCACTCCTTTAAATATATGATTGAACGGCAAGGAGAAAATTAAATGTTTGACATTTCTTTATGGAATGAGCTTTAGGATTATTAAGAGGTTGGATTTTTGGGCACCACCTTCACACTTGTTCCATTTGTTGGCCTCAATGGAACAAGGCCATGGTTGTGCCCTTAAGAACCTATAGGAAAGAGCTGCTTGGTGGGGTTTAAGTGAGTATCCGGTTAAGCGAGCTATACCCGGCTGCTTTCTCGCTATTCACTTCCCCACAAAAGATTCAATTTGGAGAAAAATCGGATGCCTTGCCAAAGATAAATATTTCTATTGGACCCTATCTTATGACCAACATATTAAGCTTAGAAAATGTATGAGAGGTCAGGGTCTTCCTAGTGTGCTCTTTGCCTTTAGTTTGGAATCTTCTCATTGCCTATTTTTAGATTTCCATTTCAATATGGCGGCTTCGGTTAGTGGTGGTAAGTCGCCTTGAGGAAGTCGGTTCAAGTAGTCAAATTCTTGAAGCAACTAATTTGGATTTTCATAGTCATTACATAAGGTCCTTTCATTGCAAGGCTCTTTTTAAAAAGTCTAGTTTGCATTTTCTAAAATTCGTATGTTGGAAATATAGGCGGCAAAAAATCGTACTTTGCATCTTCCAAATAGATGTTGAGTGAAATGGAGATGGTGGCAATTAAAGCTAAAGCTTAACTGCCCCTACACCTATGTTGGGAAAAATGCGAGAGGGGGGTGAATGGGTATTTATTGCATAATCAAATCTTTTTACTTTTTCATTTGTAAAACTCATACGCTACTTTCCTTAGGTAAACTAGCGTATATCACCGCCGAATCCCCTTTATGAAACTAGCGTATACCGAGATCTAGATCACAATCGTAAAATCTTCCTTATATTATTCCATCATTCATTCATCGGATGTTAAATAAAACGATGAAAGCATGTGCGGTAGAACGGAATAAACCATCACACAAAGCATCACACATGAATTTTGAGTTTTTTAGGTGGAAACCCAAATCGGGAAAACCAGCTACGATTTAACAAATATTCAATATTTTTTATTATAGAGAAAATATCTTACAACATATGTCTTTGGCGCGGACTTGACACGTAGGCACCCCACCTACGCTCGTTTACCGACCTCTCTGGAAGGGAGCTCCCGCCCCACCGGCTAAGATTTCAGCCTCCTCACGGGAAGGAGAACTCACGACCCCCGTCCTCGTTTACCGAGCCTCACGGAAGGGAGCTACGACCCCACGGCGGGAAGACTCTGACCCTCGGCACCATCTTGGACCACGTTTCATCAATTTCCTGCTTGGATCCAACCAATTCAATAGAACAACATTTCAGGGCACATTTCATCATATTTTCCTCTTTTGGACCCTTTCCATACTTTTAAGCACAACCATACATCACCAACGGATACTTATCAACACAGATCGAGGATAAGCGAAATACAATGAGGAATAGATCATATATTTCATACACTTGCTTGACAAACCTAGTTTACATCACGCGCTTTCCTTCAACGATGTCGCGTATATACGCGCTCGAATCCATACAAACCCGGCGTATACCTCGGTGTATTTTATTGCGCATACGCGCTTTACTTGACGAGAACACGTATATACGCGCTTCTTCCACGGAGAAGTAAGCGCTATAGATCTTCAATCATTCTGAACGTATACTTGACCCGGATCGGACATTCATTTCAGTTCAGCACCTTGAGACGGATGTTAAGCCTGGTGTTCGCCTCATCGCAGATCTAGGCCTTCCATAAACAGTCTAGCAAATACAAGTACACATTTCCCGGATCTAAGAAGTCCGAAAAACTTCATCATTTCTTCATAAGTGCATCATAGATTCGGATCTATCAACAAACTTTTTACCCTTTCCATACGGATATACTTCATAGAAGTATTCATTCAAGTTAGGACATCTGCTCCCACACTCATGTTTTTGCACAATGAATTTCATCTCCTTATATAGGTTTATCCTTTTTCAATACCATGAGCCCCTTTTTCCAATACCATGGACCAAAACAATACCATAAGCCCAAAACTACCTGGACGGGGTCAATTAGGCGGATCATTACCCAATACAATGGTCAATACCATGGTGGTTGCCCCTGGATTTGCACTTTTTGAGCGCTTTAGCCCATACGCGACTTGGCACGTTCTTTTACGCGTGCATACGCGACTTCCCCTAGGCCAATCCGCGTATACCAAGAGACATACTCTTTTTCATCATACTTTGAGTTCATTCTGAATTCCTTTCTTCATTGCCTTTTGTTCACACTGTAGATACATCAGATTTCCTTCATCAAGGACATATTCTATCAAGCACAACTTCATCAAGTAAGTTGTCATCATCTTCATCAAGTGGGTTGCCTTTCAAGGACAACACTTAGCATCATATTGTCAACAAACATCATATCACATCAGATTTACATCATTTACCAAGTCCATCAAGTCAAGAATAACTTCATCGATTGCCATCAAGGACAACACATGTCAACAACAGATGTTCATCTTTGAGTGGGTTGCCACTAAGGACAACACTATGCATCATATTTCCAACACGCCAGCGAGATGTTGGAAAAATATTTGAGAGGAAATTGAATCAATATTTACGCATACTCAAAACTTTTGCTTGGTGCTTTTCATGTCTAAAACCCATACGCTACTTTGTTGAAGCCAACTAGCATATACACGTGGATATCCTTCATAAAACTTGCGTATACACAGAGATCTAATTATGCCATTAATTCTTCACTTATATCATTCCATCATTCATTCATTAGATGTTCTATAAACAGTAAACATGTGCAGTAAGAACAGAATAAACCATCACAAAAAGCATCACACATGAACACCAGGATTTTTAGGTGGAAACCCAAGTCGGGAGAAAACCACCGCTGCAGTTGCTCAGCCTTCAATATTTTATTATAGAGAAAACATGTTACAACATATGTGCTGGCGGAGACTTGACCAGCACGCAGGCACCCACCTGCGCTCGTTTACCAGCCTCTCCTGGAAGGGAGCTCCAACCCCCTGACTCGTTTACCAGCCTCTCCTGGAAGGGAGCTACGACCCCCCGATCTCGTTTACCAGCCTCACCTGGAAGGGAGCTACGACCCCCTGACTGAAGGCTACAACCCTCGGCACCATTATGGACCACGTTTCATCAATTTTCACACTGGATCCAACAACTTCAATAGAACACAACTTGCAGGCCACATTTCATCATATTTTCATACTGGACCCTTTCCATACTTTTAAGCTCAAACATACATCATCAACAGATACATATCAACACAGATCAGATAGCAGAAACACAGCAGAACAGATCAGATATTTCATACCCCTTTCTTCAGCAAACCCTAGTTTTCATACGCGCTTTCCCTTTACTGACGTCGCGTATATACGCGCTTCCGTCCACACAAACCAGCGTATACCTCAGTGTATATTGTATTGCGCATACGCGCTTTCTCTTCGCTGAAGCTGCGTATATACGCGCTTCCTCCGCGACGAAGTAGCGTATAGATCTTCAATCATTACAGAGCAGCATACTTCATCAGATCAGATATTCAGTTCAGATCTACCCTTTTGCTTCAGACAGATGTTCGCCTAGATGCTCGCCTCATCACAGATCTAAGCCTTCCATAAGCAGATCTAGTAGATACAAGTACATTTCAGATCTAGATCCCTTTCTTCATCATTGGTGCATCATCCATTCAGATTTATCTTCAAGTGTAACCCTTTCCATTCAGATCTACTTCAGAGAGAAGTATTCATTCAAGCTCAGACATCTTGCACCCACACTTATGTTTTGCACAATGAATTTCTTCTCCTTATATAGGTTTACCCTTTTTCAATACCATGAGCCCCTTTTTCAATACCATGGGCCAAAGCAATACCATGAGCCCAAAACTACTTGGACGGGGTCAATTAGGCGGATCATTACCCAATACCATGGGTCAATACCATGGTGGTTACCCTTGGTTTTGCACTTTTTGAGCGCTTTAGCCCATACGCGACTTGGCACGTTCTTTTCCGCGTGTATACGCGACTTCCCCTAGGCCAATCCGCGTATACAAAGAGACATACTCTTTTCATCATATTTTGAGCACATTCTGAATTCCTTTCTTCATTGCCTTTTTGTACATACTGTAGATACATCATATTTTCTTCATCAGGAACATATTCTCTCAAGCACAACTTCATCAAGTAAGTTGTCATCATCTTCACATGTCATTCTCCCTATTTTCCATGTCACTCTCTCCATTTTTGGCATCATTCAAACACCATGTTACTCTCCCCCTTTGACATCAAGGGCAAAGGGCACATCATTATCTTCATTCAAACACTATGTCACTCTCCCCCTTTGTCATCAAGGGCAACGGGCGGATCCACAACAACATACTCTCCCCCTTTTCTCCTCATGTAGAAGAAGCGTTCTGCAGATCTGATGTATACTGAAGTGACCAAGCTCCCCCTGAGTTCATGCTGAATCTTCAAACATATTTTGCAATGAAGTACATGACTCTATGACATTCCTATCACCAATGACTCATACTTACATCAAAGATTCATCCAAGTGGATTTACATAGAAAAGTCAAGTACCCAACCAAGTGGGTTTACAAATGTGACTCAGCTACCCAACCAAGTGGGTTTACAAATTGACAAGTCCTTACATGACTGAATATTACAATTTTACAACATGGGTCTCAACAAGACCTTTTCACCAAAATATAAATATGACAATTTATGACCAACACCAAGAAGACCTCAAGAGAGATCATATAACATAACCATCATAATGCCAACAATGCATTATACTCAGCAACACTAATGCTCCCCCTGAATCTGTGCATCCATGCATCCTTTTCATATGACTAAGGCTCCCCCTTAGTTTGTGCAACCTGAACATTTTCACCAACAAATCATCAAGGCATCTTCATCAAAACATTAGAAACAGATTTATGAGAACTGGAACACCACCAGAGATACCAAACAGCACTGCAGCTGTGCTGAAGAGAGCTGAACCAACCAAGAATTGTCAGCAACCAACCATACGCGGTTTTATGTGCAGGAACTCGCGTACATACGCGACTATGTTTCAGGAAACCCGCGTATCCCAAGACACCTTCTAAGTTTCAACCAGATCTGATTCTTTGTAAGGCAAAGACAGTGTTCAACTTCTTTCTGATATATTTGACTGCTTCCCTGGACTACAGATATAACAGAATAGTGTAGTTGTGTCTTCAAGCGTCATCCAATGGTTGTAGCATAAGCCCATTAGTAACCAAGCCTTCGGATCCTTTGCAGCATCAATACATTCTTTCCAAAGGAGATTATCATACCAGAACAGCATCTTCAGATATGTGTCAAGCAATCATCCATGTGGTCCAAAATCACCATGATCTTCAAGATGTAACATGAAGTAACATATGTAGGAAAAAGATCTCAACCATAGCAACCAAACTCTATATGATCAATACCAAAGAATAAGCAGTCATATTTCCAACAATGCAACCATTAGAATTCAACCTGCTACTCCCCCTAAACCAGTGCTTCTTCCTTAACTTGTGCAATCTGAGACACCTTCAACAGCAAGTCATCAACAACAATCTTTGCATGATCTGTCCTCATCTCTGAACTATAAGACTTTCATCTCAACAATGAATGCTCTTCATCATAAAGCAACCAGGCTTCATCCATAATCTTCAACACAAGAACCCATGCATCATTTCATTATCATGAGTATAACTAGAATGATGCTAACAGTGCAATCATCAGCAATCAGACTGATGCTCCCCCTGGACCTCTGCTTTAGATCTTCAGCTATCAGATAAATTTTCTTATCATCAATGTATACGCGACTGCGTCTTCTGGAACTCGCGTGTATACGCAACTTTAGTTAATGGAACCTGCATATGGAAAGTGAAGCATAGAAAATATCCATCTTCCTTCATTTCTTCCTGAGCTTGTACCTCATGTACCTGTCCTTTCTACATCAGATGCGCTGTCAGAAGTAAACATAACCAGAATAATCAAATCAACCATGAGAGTCATCATGCATTGCTCCCCTTGTGACGATACATTAATAGATCTGATAATGTATCTCACATCGTTCCTACAGTCAATCAGAGAAGTAAGCTTCAGAAGCGGATGACTGCAGTAGGGTCAGAATTCCCTATGTTTCTGATCGGTCCTCCTTCTTTTTCCAAATTTGCTTGAGCTTTCCAACTGTGTGCTGAAAATTGTCCACTTTCCCAGATCTGTTCATCCTGCATTCTTTTTCTACATGTCCATACTTGTTACAAACATAACATCTCATGTGGTCAGAGAAATAAACATAAGAATCATAATGAGTATTTCTATTCTTCCTCCTTTTACAATCAGCTGCTTTGTGTCCATACTTGTTACATGAAAAACAATATCACTTGAAGAAACCAGAGTACCTTTCTGTGTAGGAACTGTTTGTTTGAGGCTGAAATGATCTGCTCCTGCAATTTGCTGCAACATGTCCATAATTATGACATTTAAAACATTCAACATTCTTGAATGAATTCCTTTGAGAATTCATGATTGTTGATTGAGATTTTGTCTCTTTCAACACTTCAGGTTTTGCATTGACATCCTCTGAATTTTTGGCACTTCCTTGTGAGCTAGATTCTCCTTTAACAGTTTCATGGAAACCAAGACCATGTTTGATAGCGGGAGACCTTTGATTACTCAGAATATTGTCCAAAATGTTAGTACTATCATGAAACCTCAAAAGTTTAACCTTTTCTTCTAATTTACCTTTGAGAATATTTACCTCAACCTCCAAGGCTTGACATTGCTTTGTCATGCTTTCTTCTTTTCTTCTTCCATCTTCAACTTGATCCTTGAGATTTAGAATCTCTTATTTCAACCAATCTTCATTTCCTTCACATGTTTGTTGCAGCTCTTCATTCTTCTTATTTGATTTTTCCAGATCTTCTTTGAGAGAGATGATTTCTGCTTCAAGGCCTTCCTTTTCAAATGATTGTAGAGGTTCGTTATTTTTCTTACTTGATGCTTCTAAATCTTCCTGAAGACAAATGATTGCAGCTTCAAGTCCTTCATTCTTCTTGCTTGATTTTTCAAGATCTGCTTCTAGATCTTTAATTCGATTGGATGCATAAGTGTGAAACCTTTGATACTTGTCCACCTGTCCATTCAGCATTTCTATTTGATCTTTCATTTGTGAGATCATCTCTTTATAGATAGTTTCTTGCTTATTGTATGAACTTTGTAGTTCTTCTTCTTTAATCTTGAGAGCTTCTTCTAGATCCACAACTTTACTTTCACTATTGTTTGCACAAAGAAGAGTATTACAAGTGGCCTTCTCCTTTTTCTTCTTTGCCATGAGTGCTTGTAGATCTTCGTCAGAATCTGTTTCATCTTCTTCAATTTTGCTATACATGATTTCTGAGATATCTCCTTTCCTCGAGTAACCTTCTTCTTTTGCTTCTTAGCCATGAGCACTTTTAGATCTTGGTCAGAATCTTCTTCATCTTCACTGGACACTTCATCATCATCTTCTTTTGCATAATAACTCTTTCTCTTCTCAAATTGTTTCCCTTTACCATGCTTTTCTCTATAAGGACATTTGGCAGCATAATGACCAACTTTTCCACACTCAAAACATTTGAAGGGAAGCTTACCTTTGAATCTTCCAGTACCTAGTTGGAGCTTTCTCACGAAATTTGCTTCTTCTTCATCGGATATATAGCTGGATTCTTTGACAACTTCCTTTTCCTTTCCTTTTGTAGATGCCTTAAAAACGGCTTCTCTTATTTGAGAAGGACCTCCCTGTCTCATTTCAAAAGCAGTCAGAGTACCATGTAATTGAACAATAGTAAGCGTTTGCAGATCTTGCCTTTCTTCAATAGCTGAAACTTTAGAGTCAAATTTTGAATTCAATGATCTTAAGACCTTTTCCACCAGAGTAGTATCAGTTATGGTTTCACCTAAATTTCTCATTCGATTTACAATATCATCCAGACGAAGAAAGAAACTGGCAACACTCTCATCACTATGCATCTTCAAATTTTCATATTCAATTCTAAGAGTTTTGAGTTTTGCACTTTTTACCTTTGTGTCTCCTTCATAGCTTAGAATGATTTTGTCCCATATTTCTTTTGCTGAATGTAGCTGCATCACTTTAGCAAATTCTGATTCAGACATGCTTCCCAATAAGACATTCACTGCTTTGGCATTGATTTCATACTTCCTTCTTTCAGCTGCATCAGTAGGAATACTTGCCGAGTATTGATAACCTTCTTCCACGATTGCCCATACATCTGCACCAAGACTTTGCAGATATGCTTTTGTACGTACCTTCCAGAATATCAAATTGCTTCCATTGAATAGAGGTGGCTTTATAGACATTACTCCTTCTTGACTTCCCATTGCGACGGATCTCCTTTAAGCGATCAAGCTTCTGCACAAGGACCTCCTCTGATACCAATTGTTGGGAAAAATACTGAGAGGGGGGGGTGAATCAGTATTTAGGGCAAACTGAAACTTTTTACTTTTTCATGCTCTAAAACCCATACGCTACTTTGCTGAAGCCAACTAGCATATACACGCGGATATCCTTCATAAAACTCGCGTATACCCAGAGATCTAATTATGCCATTAGTTCTTCACTTATATCATTCCATCATTCATTCATTAGATGTTCCATAAATAGTAAACATGTGCAGTAAGAACAGAATAAACCATCACACAAAGCATCACACATGAACACCAGGATTTTTAGGTGGAAACTCAAGTCGGGAGAAAACCACCGCTGCAGTTGCTCAGCCTTCAATATTTTATTATATAGAAAACATCTTACAACATATGTGCTGGCGCAGACTTGACCAGCACGCAGGCACCCACCTGCGCTCGTTTACCAGCCTCTCCTGGAAGGGAGCTACGACCCCCTGACTCGTTTACCAGCCTCTCCTGGAAGGGAGCTACGACCCCCCGATCTCGTTTACCAGCCTCACCTGGAAGGGAGCTGCGACCCCCTGACTGAAGGCTACAACCCTCAGCACCACCTTGGAACACGTTTCATCAATTTTCACACTGGATCCAACCACTTCAATAGAACACAACTTGTAGGCCAAAATTCATCATATTTCCATACCGAACCCTTTCCATACTTTTAAGCTCAACCATACATCATCAGCAGATACATATCAACACAGATCAGATATCAGAAAAACAGCAGAACAGATCAGATATTTCATACCCCTTGCTTCAGCAAACCCTAGTTTGCATACGCTCTTTCCCTTCACTGATGTTGCGTATATACGCGCTTCTGTCCACACAAACCAGCGTATACTTCAGTGTATATTTTATTGCGCATACGCGCTTTCTCTTCGCTGAAGCTGCGTATATAAGCGCTTCCTCCGCGTCAAAGTAGCGTATAGATCTTCAATTATTACAGAGCAACAGACTTCTTCAGATCAGATATTAGATATTCAGTTCAGATTTACCCTTTCTCTTCAGACAGATGTTCGTCTAGATGTTCGCCTCATCACAGATCTAAGCCTTCCATAAGCAGATCTAGTAGATACATTTCAGATCTAGATCCCTTTCTTCATCATTGGTGCATCATCCAATCAGATTTATCTTCAAGTGTAACCCTTTCATTCAGATCTACTTCAGAGAGAAGTATTCATTCAAGCTCAGACATCTTGCACCCTCACTCAATGTTTGCACAATGAATTTCTTCTCCTTTTATATAATTACCCTTTGTCAATACCATGAGCCCCTTTTTCAATACCATGGACCAAAACAATACCATAAGCCCAAAACTACTTGGACGGGGTCAATTAGGCGGATCATTACCCAATACAATGGATTAATACCATGGTGGTTACCCTTGGGTTTGCACTTTTGAGCGCTTTTTCCCATACGCGACTTGAAACGTTATTTTCCGCGTGTATACGCGACTTCACCTAGGCCAATCCGCGTATACCAAGAGACATATTCTTTTTCAACATAGATTTAGCACTTGCTGACTTCTTTTCTTCACTGCCTTCTGTACACACTGCTGATACATCAAATTTACTTCATCAAGAACATATTCTATCAATCACAACTTCATCAAGTGAGTTGTCATTCAATGACAACACTAGTGTCGTGTTATTAACTGACGCACCGGTGTGGTGCTATTAATTGACGCATCGATGACGAAAAGCCACAAATTAAAAAAACACAAAGTTTTTTTTTTAAAGCGAAAAAAAAGTGGTAAATTGAAAAATGGGTGACAAAATATCTTTGAAAATCTAATTTCATAAAATAATTCTTTAAATAATAAACACTTTTCATTATTTCACTATTTTTGCAAAAAATTTCACCCAGAGATTTATACGAGACATACCTAGAGCAAGAGAGCACGAGAACATTGTGGAGCAGTGAAATATTTTCGAACATAACTATTCAAACAATCAGAATTATGAACCTCTGGTGATTCAAACCCTTTAGCATAGAATTTCAAACGATCTTGTGATTAAATGTTATTGTTTTTTTTACATTTTCTGCAATTTTTTTTATGCAGTAAATAAATCCATTTTTACCCTAAACCCTTCATTCATTTTGTTTCCACCCTTGCTTCTTCCTATTTATGTGATTTCAGAATTAGGGATTTTCATTTTAGATTTATAGGGTTTGTATTTCTATATATATAGGCCTATGACATCTAACCCATGGGACAACTTGCATAGTCGGATCCCAATCCATGTCGGCCCTTGCGTGAATTTAAAAAAAACATATATTTTTTAATCGGTGCGCCCTGTGTAACCTAGCACACCGGTGCGCTGGCTTATCCTAGTGCACCATGCACGTACTGTTTGATAAAAAAATTAAAAACAATTTTTTTTTAAAATCCATGCGCCATATGTAAAATAGGGCACCAGTGCGCTATTTCATTATAGCGCACTGCTCACATATTGTTTGGCAATTTTTTTATTTTTTATTTTATGTTAATTAGTGCATCATGTAACATATAATGCACTGGGTATCCTAGTTGGCAGAGATCACCGTACGGTGGTCCCTTGTTTGCGTGGGGCATTTATAAGAATAGGCCGCATCACCCCCTCCACAACACCATATGCTACAAAAACTAACACTAGACGATTTTTATTATTTTGTCTGTGCTAATCAATGCGGTGGTTAACATGTAACACACCAGTGCTCCTTGTTGACATAGAGCACCGTATGATGTTTTATACTATTTGGGCGGTGCGTTTATAATAACACAACACACCAATCATTTAAAAGCGCACCGGTTCCTTGATATTTTATTTTTTACCTGAAAAGTTGATAATTTATTTATAAAATATACTAATGAATCATATGGTACATGTTTCATATTGATAAAGAAATGACTTACAAGATATCAAGTAACAAAAATACTAATAACACATCAAGAAAAGAAAAAAAGGTAAGTTCTTTGTAAATTCTTTATAAAAAATATTATTTTTGAACGATATGCAAGTTTAACTAGTATGTATTTTTTACTGTGTATCATGCAGAGCCACAAAATGACGAAGCTCGATAAAATTATTTTTGATCTAGGACTAGAAGAGCATAAAATCTTGATGGAAAAATTGCAAAAGGATGAATCATGTGAATGAAAAAATACTATCGATCCAATATGAGTTTCTTTTTTTAATTTTCATTAATAATATACTTAAAATTATTAGATAACATGTTTCAAACAATCTATTAATTCACATATTTTTAATTTTATATAGAGACCAACAACTTAGAAAAGGAATGCTGTTCTAATAAAAGAAAAAAAATAGAACATGCAAATGAAAATGAATTTATCCTTAACTCATCTGGAGTGGTGCTGGAGGTTAACGAAAGGGGGAAAAACTTGTACAAAAGTTTGAGGGATCTAGTGGAACAAATGTATAGACGATCTTTCCACTTACAATACAAAAATCAATCCAATGATTCCTAGAACCAAATTTTATCTAAACTATAGGAAGAGTTTTCAGATAATTGGTCAATGAGACATGTCAGACTTTTAATAGCAAAAACATACAACAACAAAAAAGAAGGAATGAAAAAGTAATATTCCTTTAAATTTTTTTCTAGAATTATTAATAAATATCACTTTTGTTATATTTACTTTTCATATATCAATATAAAAATTAAATAGTTTATTTCCCTGTTACATTTCCAGGAAGATTATGAAAATCTCAAAAGATGAACGAGCTGATATTAGAAATATTCCAATATGAATGTCCAAAATGGTGCACAAGGAGATGGTCAAAGAAATGGACAAAATTGCATTGCAGGAGGAGCCATCTCAAAAACAATGTGCTTCAAATGTAATATGTAATCATTGAATTTTTCAATCATTAGGTGAAATAAAGAAACAATTTAGCATTAAATATTAATTTTCAAGTATTTTCTTGCAGAAAAGTAAAGAAAATGGAACTCATTCAGTACATAAAACAGGACAACAAGGAAGAAAGGTGTTGATATGTAAGTTTGTGAGTAATTTTTACTTCCTTATAACAACTTAAATAGATTTCATTTTTGTATATTCTAAGTTGTTTTACAAAAAACATCATTGAATGTCTTCAAACAGGTGCTAACAAACAAAGAAGAACCATCAAACGAATTGATTGAGATTGGGTTATATATGGGTTGTGAGTATATGTTGGCATATCCGAAATTAATTGTGGAATTTGTAAGCATCTATCGATCTTGTTTTACTTAGCTTCGTCTATAATTAATAGAACAAAAAAATCTTTTATATTAAATATAAGATTTGTTATGGGGTATAAAACTTGTAGGAAACAAATTATGGAACTGCGCCAATAGATGAAATATTGAAAGATGGAATACTACATGGTTTTTAAAGACTGTGTATAGTTCATGAGTCAATTGTTGCTATGGTACGTCATTTCTTTTTGATTTATATTATTTAATATTGAAATTTTCATTATTCTCATTAATGTATATACACTCGTTACAATTTATTTTTATGTTTGTAGATGGAAGGTGAAGAATAAGAAAACAAATAACACCGTGAACAAAACATTCCTGAAAATAACCCAAGTCGTGGAAGTAGCTCAAGCAGTGACAACAATTCAAGCGAAGAATGGTGATCATTATGTTTGGATATCAAAGTAAGGCATTGTATTTTTGAAATATTTGTCTATGAAATCAAACATTTTTTTTAATGTAATAGACATAGTGTCTCGATTGAAAGACAAAGGGATACCAATAACTGTCCCATTTTGTATGACAAAGGTTGTCATATATATATATATATATATATATATATATATATCTGTGTGTGTGTTTTAATTTATTCTATTGCGTTCTCCATTGTCGCTGTGAAATGTTTCACCACTGATTAAATTTATGGATGATTAAATATTATAATGAAGAGATGTGAAATATGATGATATGATATAACAAATTAATCCAAACATCACATTCAAATGCACTAATAAAAATTTAATTGATATGAATACTGTTATAAGATATTTGTCGTCTTTTGATGAATAATGAATTTAAAAAAGTCACAATAATTATGATATGATATAACAAATTAATCCAAACATCAAATTCAAATGCATTAATAAAAATTTAATTTATATGAATACTGTTATAAGATGTGTCGAATTTTGATGAATAATGAAATTAAAAAAATCACAATAATTGCACTGTCATAGGTCGATGTTTCTAAAAAATACAAAATGAACACTCATGCGTGTCAGTTATTATAAACCAATGTGTTTTTATGATACAATGCACCAATGTGTTTCTACGACCTATGGGCACCCCACAAATACCAATACCAATTATAACTTTCGGTGCATTTTTGCGATACTGCGCACCAGTGCGTTTATGTGAGACTACACACCGGTGCATTTATACGACCTATGGGCACCACACAAATACCAATACAAATTAGAACAATCGGTGCATTTTTATGATATTGCGCACTAATGCGTTTCTATAAGACTATGTACCGGTACGTTGATATGACCTATGGGCACCACAAAAATCCCAATACCAAGTAGAATGACCCCGTGCATTGTATCACCTACAGTGTGCCTGGTGCAGTTTTAGACCTTTACGACCCGGTGCATCCACCTTCGACCACCTCGGGCCAACCGTCTAGATGACATGCACCGGTGCATTGACATCTCAAGTAGCGCACCGATGAAAAAAAAATCCGTAATAACCTCCGGCTGCCCAATTTTTTAGTTGTGTTGAAATTCCATTAAAAGCTCCGCCAAAACCTCCGTTACCAAAAACCGATGTTGTAGAAAATGTTTTTTTAACAATTTTGGCCAATTTTATAACACTAAAAACCTCCTTTATAACCTCCACTATAGGGTATTTTCCTTGTAGTGAACTAGGCCCTGGCTACTACCTTGCCTTGGCATGCCTGCAGCTATAGGATTTTAGCCTCTACCTTGCCTTGGCATGCCCACAACTAAGTCTCAAAGTGGTTAAAAAGTCAGTCTCCCTCAGGGTTCAAGGGCCTGGAAAGTTGGGTTTCCTCCAGAGGATTTTTTTAATGTGTGTAAGGTTTGTTTGTCTTGTTTCCATTAGTTCCATTTCCTTAAGGTCATCTAGGAGGTTGAATCTCATATTAGTAGCCTCTCGTCGCATGTTTACATCAGTTGGTCAGTTACTTTGGTAGATGTGGGAAAAGTGTGTTACAGGTCATTCAAGTCTATAGTTGTTCAACATTAGATCATATATTCACAGTCAGTGGATTGTGTTAGTTACCTTGGATTCCATTTTTATCATTAGTGGGTCCCCTTGAATTTGTTAATGGTAGATATTAATTCCTAATAATTATGTGATTTCTACCATGCTCGACATTGGCTAAAATATTTTCATGTTGCTTCAAATATCATTTTACCTCTCTTCTGGGCTATGAAAAACTAAATGAAATTACGTTATTGTTCATACTCATTTTATCTTTGTTTCTCAAATGCATATGAAGGAGATACGAAAATAAAAAATGAGAGGGGGGTATTCTAGAGTTTATTTATGAAAAAAATGGCTTCATCAATTGCGTCACCCTTGAACATGACACTTGTTTATATCAATATCTTATAAATGAGTTATAGCTATCCTAGGATCCATAACATACATATTAGTTTTTTACCACTTTGGATATTTACTCTTCCTATCATTATGGAGAATGCTCCAATGCCTCCTTCGTTGTTGCCTAATATCATATGGCTCTCATCAGTCAATGTTTCCAAGTGAATTTTCGGTCATGTTGCTATATGTTCAAGCAAAGTCTAACCCTTAGTTATCCATCTGTATCCCCCATTGAACTTTTGTGTTGGCCATCCCTATGTTAGTTGTACTTGGTGATTTCATCCTTAAACCAAGGTGATCGAAAAGGAGTATCCTTAAACCAAGGTAACATAATTGCATTTGTAAGGAGTCTTTAAATCTAGGGTAGGGTAACCATGGTTGGTCTAGTTAGAAAAAAATACCAACAAAGGAGAAAAGTACACCACTTATCGATGTTCTTGTTATCATGAATATGAAGACATATGTGTGACATAGGGGAGATGCAATGTTGATTTATTATTACTTCCCGGTAGATATATAGGAAATGTCTATGGAGCAACATCTCCTTTTCCAATAGGAAAATTTTATGCAAACAAATGGCAAAGTGATTGGTTGTAGTTTCACTCTCGAGCATAGAAGTTGAATACATGGAAACCACACATGCAAGTAAGTAAGCTATATGGTTATAGATATTTTTTTTATGTATTAGGTTTGTACAAGTAGTAAAAATATATTGTGAGAGTAAGAGTGCAATATTTCTAGAAAAGAACCCTTCTTATCATTATAAAATGAAACAAATTGATGTTTAGTACCACTTTGAGAGAGGAAAAGTTGGAGACAATAAGGTATTTTGGTGAAGGTTAATGCTTTGAAGAATGTTACAGGCTAATTAACAAAACATTTCAGCATTAATAAGTTCTCTTGGTGTAGAGAAGTATTGGGCATTGTCACCTTGAATTATTGATAATAAAATCTAAGCCACATATTTGTGAAAAAAAATAAAATTGGAGAATGTTGGGAACATGTTATATACTTTGCAAAATCTTCTCCACATTTTGTTTGCATGCATTCAATGGTTTGGGGGTGGCTAATTTTTTTCCCCATCTACACTAATGGAATTTAAGGGTTTATGGTTGTAATCAAATTCCATGGATTTTGTGAAATGCCTAGATATTGTATTATGTATAGTAAACTTAATACAACAAATACCATAGAAGTATGGCTCTAAACGTTATTGATTTTTGTAGTTAAGATTTTTCAAGGTAAATATCTCTTTATCATGTGTATTTCATTGTTGTTCTTCATATTTTGTTTCAAAATATATATACATTGTTTTCACTTTAAAGGTTTAAAACTTACATTAGGATATGCATATCCATTCTCTTTAGTCATTGTCATGTACCCTATTTTATATGTTTTCCTTAATTAAAACTAAAATGACATCTTCATTTCTTCGTTATAGAAGCAATTTCACTTGAAATTTTCTTCACCTTATATGGCTAGGCTCATGTCATTGTTTTTTTTCTTTCTCTATCAAATTTAATAAATAATAATAATAACATAGTATTTAATATAATTTTGAAATTGAACAATAATTTAAAAAATACATCATTATTATTATCAAAATTTTATCATATTTTTAACTATTGTAAATTATGTTTTTTTTTTTAATTTACTTTTAAAAAATATCTTTGAAAACAAATTATAAATTACCGAGAATTATAAAATTAAATCATATTATTATTTTTTAAATGTGTTTAAATATTTGATATCACTTTATTTTAAAAAAAATATGTATTTATTAATTGAATTTAAAAATATAAATTTGGAAACAACATAATTATAGATATGTAATATCTTTAATTTAATATTTAGAGTATAATACAAATATCAAATTTATAATTCTATCAACATTCTTATAATATTTTCATAATATATATAATTATATAAATATGTATATAGAAATTTCTTAATATATATAATTATATAAATATGTATATAGAAATTTCTTTTTCAATACCATAGTTTGTTTATATATATATATATATATATATATATATATATATAATCATTTCTAATTTCATATTATTATTATTATTATTATAATTTAATTTTAAATCTAATTCCTTAAAACACTCTCAATACACTCTCAATGTAATAAGTATCAGTTTTATTTTCTGTATAATAATGTTACATTGTATTCACTTTAAAGGTTTAAAACTTACATTAGGGTATGCATATCCATTGTATTTAGTCATTGTCATGTATCTCATTTTATATTTTTTCCTTAATTAAACTAAAATGACATCTTCATTTCTTCATCATAGAAACAATTTCATTTGAACTTGTCTTCATCTTATATGGCTAGGTTCATGTCATTGTTGTTTTTCCTTCTCTATCAAATCTAATAAATAATAGCAATAACATAATATTTAATATAATTTTGAAATTAAACAATAATTTACAAAAAATACATCATTATCATTATCAAAATTTAATCATATTTTTAACTATTGTAAATTATGGTTTTTTTTTTAATACTATAGAATATAATATATATCAAATTTATAATTCTATCAAAATTTCTCATAATATACATAGTTATATAAATATGTGTATAAAAATTTCTTTTTTCAATTATATATATATATATATATATATATATATATATATATATATATATATATATATATATATATAATCATTTCCAATTTCAAATTATTATTATTTTTAAAATATAATTCCTCATTAATATAAAATTAAAGGAAGCTACAACATTGTTGGGCATTTGAAAATCAACAAAAGTTAAAAAGGTGAAGAAAACATGATTCAAAATATTAGTTCTCTTAAATAAATTGGAAGATCTAGAAAGAAAAGTGATATAGATGTCCGTAGAGAAATACAAACAACAGTGGTTTCATCAACTACTACAAACAATCATTTAATAAAATATATGGAAAAATCATTAGGGATGTTACGAAAAATGTGTAGAAATTATATACAAGATGCATGTATATATCCAGGTTCTCCTGATCTAACAATATTTAACTTTGTGCTAAATACATAATCTTTCCACTGTTAATCTTTTGCGGAAATTAAAATCAATTGCAAACACATGAAGCATTAAAAAAAATCGCACATAACACAATTGTTTAACGAGAAAGTCTGAAGCTGAAAACCCCAACTATCATATATTATGTATCATGGAGATCATGTAAAAATCTCATACAAATCTTAGTACATCAAGCTCTTAGTACAATCAATCGTCACACACTAATAAGAAGAAATCTGCAAATCCATGCACTAATTTCTTGCCACCTGATAGCCTGCCTCCACTGCGCAATCCCTGCTGAAGAATAGCTTTGAATGAATTCGAATTACCCTTGCCTTGACTACGCAATCCTCATTGGCAACTCCAATGTGTGTGTGGTGCAATCAATGCATCACTATAGTCACAACAGATAGTCCATTTTTCCCTTTCACTATCTCTCCATTGGGTCTCCACTGGAACTGACATGCACTGTAGTTAACTGTTGTATTTGTTCAGTTTATTAATGAGTTATTATTTGTGAATTAATTAACTAATTAATTCACTCCACTCTCACTAGTGTATCATTCAGTTAGACTAGACACAACTAGCTCCACTGAGTTTAACTCCATTAACTGAGTTAAACTGAATAACAACTCCATGAACTACTCTTCCAACTCTGTCATAAATTTTCCACTTCAATTCTAACTGAGTCCTCCATGCATGAACCACCAGTAAACCCTAGGAATTGCGTAATTCCTTTAGCCCACTAATTTGCCAAATTTTTACACTGAAATTAAGTGCTCCAAGAGAATAAGTTGATGTTTATTGTCGGATTATTATTAAGAGCTAATAATAATTGACACTTCTATTTTTATATCGATGATCTATAAATAGACTCCGCCCAATATTCTAAAAATATAATTTCATATATTTTTTTCAAATTGACCAACCATCCACAAATAGCATCCTGCAACTTTTGAAATATGATCACCATGTCTAAAGATAGACATAGTCTAAAAATAGACTTGCACCTAAAAATAGCCAGTGGGTCTACTTAGTGAAGGAGACTCATTTTCACTAAGCTCATCATCTTTTTGAATCTCAACACCCCCTCTCAACAAGATAGGGATTATCCTTCACCCCGATCTTGCCTCTATGGTATTCGAATTTTCTCCTGGTGAGTGCCTTCTTTAGAATGTCTGCATCCTGATATTTCGTAGGAATGTACTGAAGCAACATGATCTTCCGCTGCACATAATATTTGATATGATGATACTGGATATCAATATGTTTAGATCTATCATGAAACACATGATTAATCGAGAGTTTAATGCAACTCTGATTATCACAATGTATCACTGTAGGATCTAAATGTGAACCGAACAAACCAACTAGGATCTTCCTCATCCATATAGCCTCACATGTAGCTTGAATTTCTCCCATGTATTCTGATTCCACTGAAAAAAGTGCCACGGATCTTTGTTTCTTGATGTACCAAGAAATTTTCGTCGATTCGATATTAAAAATCCCTCATGATGTGCTCTTTCTGTTTGTTGGGTTGCCTGCCCAATCTGCATCCATGAAGCCATGCAACTTCACCTCATCCGTCTGTCTGTACCATAGGCCATACTCAGATGTGCCCCTAAGATACCTCAGGACATGCTTGCCTGCCTTCCAAAAGAGCTTGGTAGGCTTAACCATCACTTGTGAAAGCTGGTTCACCGCATGGCATATGTCAGGTCTTGTATTAACTAAAGACATGAGTGAACCCACCAACTGTCAATAAACAATGGAATCCACTACCTCTACTGATGTAGCATTCTATTTTTTCCAATTTCCTGGAAGAGGAGTGTCGATAGGCTTGCAACCCTACATGTGAAACTTCTCCAGTATCTCCCGGGCATACTTTCCTTGAGACACAAACAGTTCACCTTCCCGCTGCCATATTTCCAATCTAAGGAAATAATGAAGGAGGCCCAAATCCTTCATCTCAAACTCCTTTGTAAGATCTGCCTTGCATGAGTGTATCAACTGCTCATCACCCATTAGTATTAAATCATCAACATAAAGAACAATAATTTAAAGCTTACCCTCCACCACAATTTGATATAGGTTTGCATCCGCCTCACTCTTGGTGAAGCCAAGTCTAGTGAAATAGCTGTTGATCTGTGTGTACCAAGCATGAGGTGCTTGTTTCAGCCCATACAACGCTATTTTGAGCCTGCACACATGTGATTCGCTGCTGAAGATCTAAAATCATTCAGGATGCTCAATGTACACCTCTTCCTCAATGATCCCATTAAGGAATGCAACCTTCACATCCATTTGATGAATGTGCCAACCCATATGTGCTGAGAGAGCAAGGATGGCCCTTATGAAAGAATACTATGTGACAGGTGCAAAGGTTTATTTATAATAAATCCCCTCGATCTGTGAGAAGCCCCAGGCAAAAAATCTTGCCTTATACTTCTCAACGTTCCCATCAACAACTTTCTTTACCTTGTAAATCCATCTTGATCCTACAACTAATTTACCCACCGGCCTTGGAACAATCTCCCAAGCACTGTTTCTGACAATGGAGTCATACTCCTCCACCATGGCATCTACCCATGTGGGCTCCTACACTGCTTCTTCAAAAGAAGATGGCTCTGTCATGCTACACTTGCTCATGAGAGCCATGTATCCAGTAAATCAGTCAGGTGACTGTCTCTGTCTGCGCTGTGATGTAGGGACTCCTACATTCTGTGCCGCATCAAGCTTCAGTCTCTCAGCTTCTGTGGTACGCTTTCTGCCTTGTTTGATGTTTTGTTCTACATGAGTGGACTCCTCCACTCCATGAATCTCCTCCTGTGGCTGATCCACATCTAGAGGCTCATATTTGGGAACAAGAAGTTCCTCCTCTACATGCAAGTGTAGCTCCCTTTCAAGCAACAACTTCATGGCTTCCACCTCATTGAATTTTATATCCTATCGCACCACAGTCATTTGACTGTTTGGAAAATACACATGATAATTATGGGGTGTTTCTGTGTACCCCAAAAATATCCCAACTTTTTCAGACGGCTTCAGCTTCTTCCTGGCATCCTTTGTCACATGAATGTAAACAGATGAGCCAAAATTCTTTAAATGAGAAATATCAAGCTTCTTACTAGTAAAAGCTTCTTCAGGTGTACTCATGCCAAGTAATCTATGAGGACAATGGTTTTGTACATAAACTACATTGTTGCATGCTTCCGCCCACAAGTGCATCGGTAGGCCCTGGTCATGCAGCATAGCTCGTGCAACACCCATGATCGTTCTGTTCTTCCTCTCCACTACCCCATTCTGCTGTGGGTTATGAGGTGCTATGAGTTCTCTTGGAATTCCTTGTTTTCTACGGAAGTCTTTGAATTCACCCAAGATGTATTCACCACCATTATCGCTCCATAGAGCTTTCACTTGCTTCCCCGACTCCTTCTCCACCAATTCTTTAAACTCACAGAACTTTGATAATGTTACACTCTTCTTCTGCATGAAGAAGATCCAACATCTATGAGAATAATCATAAAAAAATATAACATAATACCTGTGTTTTGTTGTTGAAGTAAATGGGAAAGGTCCACACACGTCTGTGTGAATTCTCTCTAGGATCACCGAAGCACGGTTCTCCTTCTCATGAAAGGTGGTCTTCAAAAACTTACCCATAGTACATCCCTTGCACTGATCTGACTGCGCATGAGCACCCTTGGGAAGTCCAGTATAAATTTGCTGCAAAATCTTCAAAGCGCCATGGTGAAGATGGCCCAATCTCCTGTGCCATAATTCGCCCTCATCCTGGCTCATCACTTCTTCTGCTTTGCCCATCATTGCAGCACAACCATCTACCTCCAGCTTGTAGAGATTCTTAACTCAAATCCATATCCTCTTGGTTTGACTCGTTGTTTTATGTCGCAGGAAAGATTTTTCATTGCTAAAAACAATGTCATAACCTTTGTCTTCCAACATTGCGACCGAGACCAAGTTCTTCTTTAGACCTGGAACATGCATAACATCTTTCAACATAAATGTATTCCCTAAATCCCTCTCAAATGTAATGGTCCCAATGACGGTCGCACTGTATCGACCATCGTCACCCATCTCTATATGCATTTGAAGGTCCTTCTCCTCCAAGTCACTAAACAATTCCTTGTCTCCTGTTATATGGAAAGACGCACCACTATCAAGATACCACACCGATCCTATATAGCTTGAGAAAAAGCATGTTATCAAAGAGAAATCAAGTTTAAATTGCAAGGCTAAGGCCTCTCCAGCTGTAGCTCCAACAACCTTCTCATTCTTCTTCTTCTGTGGGCAGTTAGTGGCAAAATGCCCATGTTCATGATAGTGAAAACACTTCACCTTTGACAAATCCTGCTTCTTGCCTTTAGCTTCGGATTTTGAAGGAAATTTATTCCCCTTCCCTTTCCTTGCTTTGGTAGCCAAAGAAAAATTCTCTTCATCTTCATTCTTCTATGAAGAGCTATCCTTGGTACTTCTCCTTATCTCCTCCTACACAAGATCTGACCAAAGTCACTCCCACCCCGACAGTTTCTCCCGTCCATTGACAGAATATTCGTAGCTATGCCAACTCTTTAGAAGCCCAAGGAGAGCCAACCTCACCAAGTATTCATCATCAATAGTAATCCCCACACTTTCCAATTCATCCCTATAGTGGACAAACTTCGTGAGATATTTTGGAATACTGTCGCCCTTCTCCATTTTTATTTTTGTGAGCTTATCTTTCAGCGCCAACTTCCTCTGGTCGCTACTGCTTTGGAACAAATCTGTCAAAGCCTTCCACATTGAAAATGGAGTGGATTTCCTGTGAAGGCTGGGCACAATATGGTCCTTCACACCTTCCAACAGAATTCTTCTTGTCTTTGCTATCTTATTTTTCCATGCGTCAAGTAATGCAGCATCGCTAGATCCCAGCTTAGGAACATTGCTATCAATGAACTCCTTCAGTCCATTATCTTCCAGCACCACCTCCATCCTATCCTTTGAGGCTATTAATTTGAGCTCCCATCAAGGGCATACTCCAATTTCAACCCATTGGAAGACATTTCAACGTATACTCAAATTTCACACCAAGGATTTTCTGCAGCAAATTCGAATTGTCCACCAGCACAAACTCAGTAATTATTCTCAATTGCAATCTTCAAGAATTAACATAGCTCCGATACCATGTAGAAATTATATACAAGATGCATGTATATATCCAGATTCTCCTGATATAACAATATTTAACTTCTTTCTAAATATAGAATCCTTCCACTTTTAATCTTTTGAGGAAATTAAAATCAATTGCAAACACATGAAGCAATAAAAACAATCGCACATAATACAATTGTTTAATGGGAAATCCTGAAGCTGAAAACCCCAACTATCATATATTATGTATCATGGAGATCATGTAACAATCTCATACAAATCTTAGTACATCAAGCTCTTAGTACAATCAATCGTCACACACTAATTAGAAGAAATATGCAAATCCATGCACTAATTTCTTACCACCTGATAGCCTCCCTCCACTATGCAATCCTTGCTGAAGAATAGCTCTGAATGAATTCAAATTACCCTTTCCTTGACTGTGTAATCCTCATTGGAAACTCCAATGTGTGTGAGGTGCAATCAATGCATCAGTATAGTCACAACAAATAGTATATCTTGCCCTTTCACCTATCTCTCCACTGGGTCTCCACTGGAACTTTTTGGAAATACTGAGAGGGGGGGTGAATCAATATTTATTTCACTTAGAGCATTAGTTAATCTTCAATTATTATAAATTTTTGTACAATGATAGCAACAAACAAGAGGAACACAAATGCGCACAGTTTTTAAGGTGGAAACCCACTTAGGGACAAAAACCACCTAATGCTTTTCTAATAATTATTTAATATTCAACTCCAATTGAAAATAAAGCTCCAACTTCTTAGAATATAGAAAAGCATTCTTCTCCAGCTCCCACTGGATGGATTCTCCAATGCCTGAGATTATTCAGTAGTCAATTGAATGGATGCCCCAACACCCAATGAGCTACAACTGACCCTAGCACCACCCTACCACCCTGTAGAAGAATAAAAGAAGAATGGACTCCCGTACCAGGGAAAATGGTCCACTTTATAATGATATAGAATGATGTAGAAGAAGAAGATACACTAGACCATAACCCCAAATATGACACAACCACCTAATGATGATCCTAGACCACCCGACACCGCCTCTTCAACTCTTGGCAGATAAACACTAGTACAATTTGTACAATAATGTATTTACAATGACTTAGTACAATGATACCTTTACAATGATTGTATGCAGTGATGCCCACTTGAAGACTTCATGTGATGAACTTCTTGCTGTTGTTATGTACCTTGGTTGCTGCTCTTGTCATGCTACCCTCTGCTACACCTTGCTTTGCTTTGCTTCCCTAGAAAGTCTGGTCCTTTGCAACCCTTGATAACACATGATCTAGCTTTTTCTTTGCCTTCTAGGAGCTAGATATTGAATCTGGTGTATCTCTGTTATTTCAGATCCCCAATATCTGATTTTAGGTATTGTAGTAGTCCTCTGAGTCATCTTTCCAATTCCATAGGTCTGACCCAATTTTGATTCTTCAAGAGAGAGTTATACCCAATCTCTCACAATGCCCTAATTATGGACTGTTTCAGCAAAGCGAACTTGTACGACATTCCACATATCACTATTTCTTCATTTGGATATGAAATTGATAGAAAAAAAACTATAGATTGTGTAATATCTGCAAAATTTTATGGAATTCCAATCCGATACTCAGAGAGAGAGTTATGACGATTTTCCCAAGGTCACTTCTTTGAGATGAATTTCAGGAGCCTGCAAAAAACACTGACTTCCACAGATCATATCTCCGAAAATATTGCGCACCTTGATCTAAAATTTTCACAACATCTTTCTCAGGATTTTGGCTTCACCTCATAAAATTTTTAGCTTCTGTACCTTCATAGAAAAAAATTTAAAGTGAAAATTACACGATGACCTGTTTCAGATGGCGAAATCCCTTGCATGAGGAGGATATGAGGATCACAATTTATATAAATGCTTAGGTTGAGAGGGACTTCAACAAGTGAACGTGAGAGGGATTTTAGGAGCTTAAAAAATATTAATTATGACTTTTCAATGACTCATGCCACAACCCCATGGGGTTTTAGCCCACTAACTGGGGGTACAAACTTCAAACATGAATATCTCTCAAACCGTGAAGAATTACATGGCGTGCCATATATCAACAGAAACATCTTGACAATTAGAAACCATAAAAAGCATATTGACCCAGAATATATTAATTTGGTAGGTCAAAATTCCCATGTAATATTTGGTTAGCCCTTGGTGCTGTTTGGGTTGACATCAATGACAACCGCTGATCAACAATCTCCCCCTTTGGCATTGATGGCAACACAAGTACTCCCCTTGAAATCATGACACCTCTTCCTACAACATTCTCTCCCCCTTTGACATCAACGGCAAAGGGTAACTCCCCCTGACACACAACCATCCTGTGGACCTGTACACACTTCCACTCCCCCTTTATATTATGAATAAGGAAAATCTAATGAGAACTTGGGAGAATCCTAAGCTTCTGGCGAAGATATTCCAATGCTTCACGAGTACTCTCACAATCATCAACACTTCCTGCCCAATCTGCATCTGTAAAGGAATGAATAATGATATTGTTACCCTTGGGATACCACAAGCCATATTTTTTTGTTCCCTTTAGATATCGAAGAATTATTTTGATGGTAATAATATGTGATTCTTTTGGTGCTACTTGGAATATTGCTACTTGTCCAACTGCTTGCATAACATCTGGCTGGGAGGCTGTTACATATAGAAGACTACCAATCATAGATCTATACAACCTTTGATCTACATCCTTAGATGAGTCGTCTATGCTCAATTTGCAACCCGTTACCATTGGAGTAAGGATGGGTTTGAAGTTCCATTTTAAATTTCTTAAGCATTTCCTTGATGTACTTGGCTTGAAATATAAATATTCGTTTCTCTTGCTGAGATATTTGAAGCCCTAAGAAGTATGTCAGCTCACCAGGTAAAGACATCTCGAAATCACTTTGCACCTTTGTAGCAAACTTCTTACTTAGTCGATCATCATTGCTACCAATTATTATATCATCCTCTTTAGCTATTAGACATGCTTTAGCTGCTTCATCCAGAACATTTATGTCATTTGGAGCTCGAATTGCTGTAGCCACAATTTCACCATACACGCCTTTCCTGATTTCACATTTTGTGGAATTGAATAGTATTGTGTGTCCTTGATCACACATTTGTCCAACACTGAGCAGATTGTGATTCATGTTTTCAACCAATAGAACATTCTTGGCTAGAGCATCTTTTCTTCTGAGAGTGACAGTATCTGATCCTATAACATTTGAAGATCCATTATTTCCAAAGGACACGGTTCCATCCTTCTTCTCTTTCAAAGATACAAGTTTATTTCTATCTCCAGTCATATGCGTTGAGCAACTGCTATCAACATACCACACATCTTTGTTGTTTTGAGCTTTGAGAGTGAGAGCACAATTATCAGTCTTCTTCTTCTTCCGTGTTCGTTCATTTTGTGGCTTCGAAGATTCTTCTGGAGGATTTTCAAGTCTATAGTCTTTGGCTATGTGTCCAAAGTTTCGACATTTGTAACATTCAATATTATCTCTCAAACCGTGAATAATTACATGGCGTGCCATATATCAACGGAAACATCTCGACAAGTAGAAACCATCAAAAGCATTATTGACCTAGAATATATTAATTTGGTAGGTCAAAATTCCCATGTAATATTGGGTTAGCCCCTGGTGCTATTTGGGTTGACATCAATGACAACTGCTAATCAATAGAACTAACATGCACTGTAGTTAACTTCTATGTTTGTTCAGTTGATTAATGGGTTTTTATTTGTGAATTAATTAACTAATTAATTCTCTCCACTCTCACTAGTGTATCATTTAGTTAGACTAGATACAACTAGCTCAACTGAGTTTAACTCCATTAATTGAGTTAAACTGAATAAAAAATCCATGAACTACTCTTCCAAATCTGTCATAACTTTACCACTTCAGTTCTAACTGAGTCCTCCATGCATGAACCACCAGTAAACCCTAGGAATTACATAATTCCTTCAGCCCATTGATTTTCCAAATCTGTATATTGAAATTAAGTGCTCCAAGAGAATAATTGATGTTTATTGTTGGATTATTATTAAGAGCTAATAATAATCAACACTTATATTTTTAGATCAACGATCTATAAATAGACTTCACCCAATATTCTAAAAATAGAATTTCATCTATTTTTTCAACTTGACCAACCATCCACAAATAACATCTTGCAACTTCTAAAATATGATCACCATGTCTAAAAATAGACATAGTCTAAAAATAGACTTGCACCTAAAAATAGCCCGTGGGCCCACTTAGTGAAGGCGAATCATTTTCACTAAGCTCATCATCTTGTTGAATCTCAACAAAACATTGCACAAGCATAGAAAAATTTGATTGAAAATAGATGCAAATGGTGAGCTTGTTTGTTGGATAGTTATTTGTAGGCAACCATACAAAGATAGACTTAGAGAAAATGTGAAAAAAAATGATATATGAATATTGGGTGAAAAATTCACGTGTTTCACCCAAAAAAAGGATGTCATATGATGAAGAATAACATGAAATCAATACAAATAACATGCAAAGCATTTCTTGGACACCACTCAATTAGATTTTTTCAATAAGTTTAAAGAAGAGAATCATGCAATTAATGTCTCAAACAATACTTTTATGCAACAAAAAACACATGTTAAACCTGTCATTGTACATGACACTTGTTGTTGTCGTTATCATGTAGAATTTCAATTATATTATGACACCTTACTTAATTTTGGTAAAACATTTTGGCAAGATTCACCTCCTTCCACTATCCATGATTTCATATCCCAAATTCTATGTGGAAGATAAAATCATGAATTATTTTATCAAAAGAAACGTGTTGGTGGTAAAAAATGTGATTATTGTGGAAATTTGACTTTTTTCCACAATAAATATCCTATTGATATGAATGGTCAATCACTTTCCAACATAAAAACGATATGGAAGAGATATGAATATATCCATACATCGATTGGTACAGGTGGTAGTACAAGTGCTAAAAGGATTGATTTATAAGAAGAAGAAATTTCAAATATTCATGATCATTCTTTTGGTTGTGTCATGTTCATACAAATACCAACATTAAAAATTGTTGGAATTTCTTTGAAACTGGTCATGGAAAAGGAGAAAATGATGGTGTAGGGGCATGTATAAAACGAGCACTTCGAATATATCAAATTCTCTTGTTATGTAACCAGATCACAAAAAATATAGATCAACGACTTCAAAATTAGCCTCTTTGAACCTCCTTTACATCACATAAATGAACAATTTATGAACCATACAAATGAATAGACCTCCATGCTATATGTAGGAGTCTAAGGGGTCACACTATAATCAAATCCTACATAAAAATAATAATGTAAGGACACAACAATAACAATAGTGGGATTTTATGGGGAATAACAATAATAGGGGCTATATGGGCACAAAAATAACAATAGGGTGCTATAATAACAATAATAATAAAGGGGCTACATTAGTATTATAGGGACCTAACATGCCCCTCTCCTTAAAAAAAGTGTTGTCCTCAATGCTTGAGTAGTTATGGATTCTTATGTATAAAAATGATCATCCTCCTGCATGGAATCTTCAGCATGTAAGTTCTTCCACTTAATGAGATACTTTGAAATTGATCAATTTCGTAGCTGTCAGGTTCCTGTTTCCATGACTGATTCAAGCTCCAATATGATTTTTCCTTTTTTTTTCAAGTTTTGAAAATATTGTTTGAATTGGGATCTTGTCATTGATAACTTTTTTTAAGCATTAAACATGGAAAAGTGGGTGTACTCAGGAAGATGTAGGCATCTCCAATTTGTATGCCTTAGTACCAATCTTTTGAAACATCTTATAAGGTTCATAGTACTTGTGCTATAATTTATTATCCTTCTTAGCTTTCTTGAGGGACATTTGTTTGTATTTTTTTAGCCATAAAAATACTTAGTCACCTACATCAAAAATTCTTTCACTGCGATGATGATCGGCTTGTTGTTTCATTCAATTTTGTGCCAGAGTGAGGTTATCCTTTAAGAGTCACAGAACTTGTTGTTGATGCTCGATGTGATATTCCATTGCTTGAACCTTATAATTTTCCCTTAAATATGATGTGATGGATAGTGGATGATATCCATAAAGTTTCATAAATGGAGTCATTTTTGCTGCAGTATAGAAGGAAGTGTTATACCACCATTTAGCCAGAGGTAACCACTCGACCCATTTTGTTTGTTTGTCAGATACAAAGCAACGAAGATATACTTCCAAAAATTTGATCACTATCTCAGTTTTCCCATCAGATTGAGGATGATAAGATGAGCTTTGAGCTAATTGAGTAGATGCGGGGTCCCTCAATGGTTTATGTAGGCTTTGCAGACAATGCCAACTATAGTAGTTGAAACATTTCTTCTACTTCTTGGGTTCTCTTTTCACCCATTAATGAGCTAGTGATATTTAGAGGCATCTACATTGGCCTTGTGACAAACACTATGGTGGAGTATAGTGTTATAATTGAAGTCTTATCTGAGGCTATTTCACTTGGTATCCACCACTCAGTTGTCAAATTGGACTCACAACTCATGGTGTCGTAACTAAACTGTGTCTATTTCATGAGGTATCCTATTTTACTTCATCGGTCTTTAAGCACATGTCTCCTTGAATTTTCTTTCACTGATATTAAATATATGCACATATCAAGATATTCTAATACATTGGATCATTTGTTAGATAATAACATGTTAGATTGGAATTTGTCAAACTAAGTTAATATTCATCAAAATCATGCATGCGTGTACATAATCCACATTATTAACCAAGTTTTATCATTTTCATACTATAAGTAGAGGTCATAGAACAAGTTTTGCATGTGTGCATATCCAGATAAGAGTTTGATACTTCCATCACAAAACTAGGTGCAATGTCTAAAACTAGGGGTACAAGGCTTGGGCTTATAAGCCCATTTATTTATACATATATTCCTAGTTACATCAAGCTAGAACTATATCCTAATAAACTATTTTAAGGATAATCATTCACGTGTCAATGATAACATGATACAACACATGGATTTTACCCTACATTGTGCCAATGCAAGTGAAATGGAACAAAATCAAAGGCCAAGGATTGAATCCTCATTATCAATTCATGAACACCATGAGTAAAATCACATCATTCTCCTCTCCCTTAAGGGCCTCCTCAGCCACCTCCTATGCCACTATTTTTTCTCCTCAATGATCGTATGGTGATAGACCAGGGAGTTAGTTTGGTGTCACTTCTATGTCAACAATGTATAGTGTGAGTGATAACGAAAGTGTACACACACACATACATACATACATACATGCATACATACATGTATATGGTCCTATTATTACCCACTCGATTTTAGGGGAATTTTATTGGCCTAAACATATAGGGTTAAGTATTCCCCTACATATGTCATTGCATTATTAACATTATACATCATTTTCTTCACCTTAGGTTTGATCCTACCAAGTTGTAACATTTCTTTCTCATTATGTGCATGTTGTATCTTAAGTGGTAGATCCTATAGTTCATGGATACCCTATAATAACACATTATTTTCATTTTTTTTTTCACTTGCTACAATTGTTTGTAGGCTGAAGATTCCTCCTATAGACCCGACATAGATTACAAGTTGCATGATTTAGTGGTAAATTTCAATTCGTATGTTACAAGTGGCAATAGAGCAATGTTTTTGATTTGATTTCAAATAAAATGTTTGACACAGTGTATACAATAAAAGACTACTATATTGGTTGTATACAAAGTATTTAAAGACAGGTTTACATGTAAATATTTGAAAAAATGTATGAGAGATGAAAATCAGGTTTTTGCAAGTGTGGTTAGGAAAAATTTAGTAGTGGCATGTGACAAAGTGGTAACAGATCTTATTTTCAACCTAGTAAAAAGTGAAGGAAAATTTTGGATTAACCTATGTAAGTCATTAAGGGAATTGGGTATGTGGAAAAGTGGTATTGAGTTGATTTTTAAGTTTGAGAAAAGGAAAAAAATGATACTGTATACCCTTAATCAAGCATTAAGGCACTGAGTATGTTACAAAGTAAGAGAAATTTTTTTTTTTCATTCCCCATAACCTATATAAGTCATTGAGGAAACTATCTATGTGACATACCCCTTTCCACTTGCATCATCACTTTCCTTCACTTGGTGCCCTTACCTTTCTTGGAGAATATGTTGCAATGAGTTGATTTACCTTGCTAGCATTTTTTCTTCATTTTACTTATGATGCTTCCAAACTCAAAACTGTATGCTTCCAGTCTATACCACTTATTTTTGTAGGATGAGATTCCTTTGAATTCTTCTTATGCTTATTAAAAAAATAAATGTGATGAGATTACTCTTCTCCATTTCTTCCACTTGTTAAAACAATGTTAAAGATATTTATCACACTTTTATGTCTTTTTTGAGCTTGTTAAAATCTCGTGAAAAATACATGCTATGAAGTGTCCTTTTATTCCTTTTTGGGCTCATTAAAACTAAATGAAAGAGGCAATATCGAACATACTTGTTTTCTCTTTCATGCTCATCCATATGTGAAGGATATCCAAAGAAATGAGGGAGGGGGGATTATTCTACAGTCTATTTACAGAAAATTAGTGGCGTCAATCGTGTCGGGTCTTGAACATGACAATTTTTTACATTATTTTTCTATAGATGGGCTATAGCTTTCCTAGGAACCATACCATACATATGAGTCTTTTACTCCTTAGACTAGTTACTCTTCTAGTCATTTTGGAAAATGCTTCAATACCTCCTTCACTATAGCATGATATCACATTGTTCTCATCGATTAGTGTTTCCAAGTGAATTTTATTTAGTGCTATTATATGTTCAAGGGAATTATAAAACTCAATCGACCATGTGCAGTCCTTGTCACCCTTTTTTTTCTAGTCATCCCTATGTTAGTTGTACTTTGTAACTTCATCTATTCACATCATAGATTAGTATGTGACATGTCATTTAATGAGGGATACATTAGGGCCCTTTTTCAACGATCTCCTAATATTGATATGTGACTCATTATTTATAAGTAGGGCCTAGAAACTAGTAATACTTTGGATCTTGTGGTCCTGAGTGATAGGTTTCCTTGTAATCAACAATAGGTTTTTTTCATTGATCCATGATCATTCGAGTCTATAATTTTTCAACATTAGATTGTATATTCACACTCAATGGATTGTGTTAGTTACCTTGGGGTCCATTTTTATCATTAAAGGTCCCCTTGCATTTGTTGATGGTAGATATTAATGCCTGATAATTAGGTGATTTCTACCATGCTCGACATTGGCTTAAATATTTTCACATTTCTTCAATTATCATTTTACCTCTCTTTTGGGCTAATTAAAACTAAATGAAAAGACATTATTGATCATACAATTTTTCTCTTTCTTTCTTATAAGTATATGAAGGAGATATGAAAAAAAAGGAAAGGGGGTTATTCTAGAGTTTATTTATGAAAAAAAGGGCATCGTCAATTGCATCACCCTAGAACATGACACTTTTTTATATCAATATCCTATAGATGAGTTATAGCTATCATAGGATCCATAACATACGCTATTTACTCTTCCAGTAATTATGGAGAATGCTTCAATGCCTCCTTCATTGTTGCCTTATATCATATGGTTCTCATCAGTCAATGTTTCCAAATGACTTTTGTGTTGTGTTGCTATATGTTCAAGCAAAGTCTAACCCTTTTTCAACCATCTATAGCCCCCATTGAACTTTTGTGTTGGCTATCCCTATGTTAGTTGTATTCGGTGATTTAATCCTTAAACCAAGGTGATCGAGAAGGAGCATCCTTAAACCAAGGTAACATAATTATATTAATATGTGTAGGTTTTCATGTATGTAGGTTATAGGGATTAGCAACAGGAGTAGAGTTTTAAAAGCTAGATTAGGGTATACCATGGTTGGTCTAGTCAAAAAACAAGACCAACAAAGGATAAAGTACACCACTTATCTATGTTCTTGTTATCATGAATATGAATACATATGTGTGACATAGGGGAGATGAAATGTTGATTTATTATTACCTCCTAGTAGATATATAAGAAAGGTCTATGGAGCAACATCTCCTTTTCCAATAGGAAAATTTTATGCAAACAAATTGCAAAGTGATTAGTTGTAGTTTCACTCTCAATTATAGAAGTTGAATACATGGAAACCATACATGCAAGTAAGATATATGGTTATAGATATTTTATTTATGTATTAGGTTTGCAAATGTAGTAAAGATATATTGTGAGAGTAAGTGCAATATTTCTAGAAAAGAACCCTTCTTATCATTATAAAATGAAACAAATTGATGTTTAGTACCACTTTGAGAGAGGCAAAGTTGGAGACAAGAAGGTATTTTGGTGAAGGTTAACACTTTGAAGAATGTTACAGGCTAATTAACAAAATTTGTCAACATTGATAAGTTGCCTTGGTGTAGAAAAAATTTGGGCATTGTCACCTTGAATTATCGATAATAAAATTTGAGCCACATATTTGTGAAAAAAATAAATTAAGGTGTACAATGTTGGGAATATATTATATATTTTGCACAATCATCTCCACATTGTGTTTGCACATGGTCATTGGTTTGAGGGTGGCTATTCTTTTGCCCCATTCTACACTAATGTCATTTAAGGGGTTATGGTTGTAATATATATATATAATCATTTCTAATTTCATATTATTATTATTTTTATTTAAATTTAATTTTAAATCTAATTCTTCATTAATATAAAGTTTCATTGCAATTTATTTTATATTAAATTATAAAACAATTTCAATGTAATAAATATTAATTTTCTTTTTAGTAGAGTAATGCTATAATTATTATTAAAAAGGTTAAATTACAATTTTAGAAACACTTGTATTTCTAATTCTATCAATATTTTCAGAATATATATATATATATATATATATATATATATATATATATATATATATATATATATATTTTTTCATAATATAATTTATATATATAATATTTTATCATTTCCAATTTCATATTATTATTATTATTTTTAATTTATTTTTATATAAAATTCTTCATTAATATAAATTTTTATTACAATATCTTTTATATTTAAGTATAAACAATTTCAACATAGTAAATATTCATATAATTCTTTTGTACGCTCCAACTATTATTGAAAAGCGTTTTTGAAATTTTCAATGTAATTAACTACAAAAATGTCATTTGTATTAAATATACTATTACAATAATAATATTGTAACAATTTAGGCTCTCGATAAGTAATATGTATGAAGTTTTGATTTATATTAGTTTTAAAATAGGACAAGATTTTTATTAATGTTAATATGTTATAGTATAAATTTTGATCACCAATTTTTTTGAATAAATGTGAAATAAAAATGTGAAACATAGTTGGTTAATCACCAACATTGTTTTGATGAAAGGAACTCTTATTTTTCTTCGAAACAAGGCACAAACATAGTTGGCCTACTATATATAATTACCAACCTTGTTTTGATGAAAGGAACAGATTGAGGAAATAGTGTACAATTGAATGTAATTGTTAACATTGTACCTCTTTTATCAAAACATAGTGTACAAACATTATAATTATTATACAGACCATAACAATGACCATAGATAGGAGCAACATGAGGAGGAGGAGGAAAAACAACAAGAGGAATAGGTGGACATGAAATACTATTATTGTATGGAACCAGACCTTGACCATAAACTTGATAAGGAAGATGAGGTCAAAAAATTGTGTGTGTTAGTCTAGGTATTAATGCCATATGTACTTGATGTCTTGATGGATCTGCGCATACAAATAAAAAAATGGTTGGTTGATCATGTGTATGTAGAGATTAGAAAAAAATACCTATACGCAATCTTTTACAGAAAATAAATACGTTACATTGTATTTGTATTGGTTGAAAAGGTTGAGGCTTTGGCCCTTGCCATTTCCCTCGCCCCCTAGGTGGAAGTTGTCGCTGTCTCCTACCTTCCTCTGAAAATTTATTTCCCTGCACAACATTAGCCATCTATCCTCTCTAAAATATATTTTTGTAAAAATAAATTCGAATCTATATCTTATTTTTCTCGGCCACTTTATTGCTATTTATACCTTAATTCAAAACCCAAATTCGCATGATAAAAAGATGATATGAACACTTATTTCCTAAAATAATATAAATACTTATAGAAGGATTATAGGTGGAGGTTGGCCAATTGACCCCTTTGTTAGTAAATTATGTGCAATTCATTATATTTTGGACTTACGAAAACCCACTTGTGGATACAACATGCCCACAAGGCCCATGCCATGGATAAGTACAACTCATACGCATCATGAAATGGATACCCACAATCCATAAATAACAACTTAACATTCATTTAAAAAATGAGGCTCGTGACATTGAAACCCACAATCTATAAATAATAACCAATATCAATTTTATTGTAATTAATAATAATAATAATAATAATAATTATTATTATTTATCTTTTTATGTAATTTGACCAAGTAAAATTGTTTACATAACATATGTATACTTATTAGCCCGAAATTTAAAAAATATTCACATATTTAACTCCTACACCTACATATCTAACCCATAATGGGCTATAGAGCACTTCTAGGTTCAATAAATAAATATGTTGGGTCAACTCCTCAAAGTAATTCAAGGCATCAAACATTGGAAATTACATTTAATTAGTCATCTATGTTAAAAAATTGGTGGTAAGAATTTATACCACCATCACCACTTCATTCTCTTATATATATATATTAGTATAATGATATAAAATTGTTATGTTTGATGATATAAGCTAGTGAAGTCATATAAATTAAATGGCTATTAAATGTGCATAGGTATCAATTCATGATAAGTATCAAAAAATTTATCTAATTACACATCTCATGTTGCCTAAATACATCTTAACCTTGGATCTATCAAGCGTCTAGATGGATCAAAACTCTCGAGGTGAAAACCTATTTTTTGAGTGAAAAACATGAGAGATTCATCGCTTGATAGATCCGGGGTTAAGATGGATCTAGGTTGGTTTTAGTCGTGTGTGGTCATACAAAATTTGTTGAACATATAATTATTTTGATCATTTAAAATATGCTAAATATGTCTAAGATTAATTTGGTCAAATTAATTTTAAATTTGCTTAGTTACCTCAACTTTTTGAGATGAGAGAGACTTTTAGTAACTTAAAGATGAAAAATGATGAAATAAAAATTTTAAGTGCAAAGTGACAATGTAACAATGTTGAATGATATAAAATGTGAATAATAAGAATACAATCAATTACAAAAAATCTTCATTGCGATCAATCTCAAACTATTTTCTTCTACTGTTCTTATTGTCACACCTATTAGTTATTTTCTATTACCGCGTTTGAATGTAAAGTGATTAACAATGTTGAATGATGGAAAATGGTAATAATAAGAATGTAACCAATTACAAATAGTTTACAGTTTCAGGAATAAGACAATTTGGGGTAAGTGAACATTTTATTTAGAATGGAAATTCAAGTATTGTATTTATGGTTGAATTACTCTAACACAAAGGTCAATTCACATCATGAATAATGTTTATGTGCTTACAATAAGAGAGAGCGTGTGTATGTTTTGGAGGTTAAATAGAGATATAGATGGGGGGGGGGGGGGGGGGGGAGAGAGAGGGAAGAAGAGAGAGGCAAAGATAGGGAGGAAGAGATATAGATATGGAGAGATAAATGTTAAAGAGAGAGAGAGAAGGGGTAGAAAGAGAGAGGAAGTGCAAAAGGGAGGGAGAGAGAGAGTATGTGTATGTTTGGGGTGTGAGACAGAGAGATAAAAAATGAGAGACAATGTGAGATAGAGATATATATGGAAGGGGCAAAGATGTGCTTACATTGAAACTAATGCACACCATTAATCGAATTAATTTGAAATTAGTGTACATCATACATCTAGTTGCATCAAATCAGAAATCAAATTCTACATTGAAATCAATGCATCTAGTCCAAACAATAAAATAGGATTAGAAATCAACATCTAAACTAAAATAAATGAATTTAGTGCAAATAATCAAATATGATTATAAATCAACATCTACACTAAAATCAATGCATCTACTGCAAGCAACCAATAGGATTTGAAGTCAATATCTACACTGAAATTGATCCGAATGGGAAATATTAGTTTCTATGCTAAGATCCTCATTTGAATAAAAAAAGTGCTTGAGGTTTGTACTCCAAAATAGCAATTAAATGCATGAGTTTTATGTTCTTTTTTTATAATTGCTGAAAAATTAAAACATGAATTAAAAATACAGAATGGAAGTATGCATCAATCAATATTACACCAACCATTGTTGAAGGAGTTCACCCCTCTCAAGCTATATCTCCTTGGATCAGCTCTAATGGCATGACCCCTTCTCATTATGCTCAATGTTTAGGAAAATAAGAGTACATAAAGTGTTGAAAAATGGAGTTGTTAGTTTCTCCTTCAAAGAAGCAAACTTATGCTTGAGTTATCACTCCATACACATGTTAACCTACAATAAAACATGTAAAATTTCAGCAAGCAAAAGAATATTTCACCAAGACCCCATAACCCAACCTCAAAGAGCATAAACAGTACCATAATCCACTTGAACTACATAAACCAGTCTCTCCTAAAAAACACATAGAGAAAAGAGGAACATAGGCTACATCATTGATGTAGTAGCTATTGTAGAAAGCACATGGAGGCTGTAAAAAACCATGCAAGGTCATCTCCATCTTCAGACTCCTCCATAAACTGATTCAACCATCTGGTTGAACATGTCACCCATAGATTTCATTCTGCAAAAAAGCATATCTTAAAGTGCTCTATTGGCTCTGAAAATTGCTCCAATGAGTCCATAATGCCAAATTTTTTTGTCTAACCTCTTTCTGCATCGAATTTGGCCAAAAATTAGAGAAGTTATGATTTCCCCAAGTTTTGGCACTAACTGCTCCACAAATCCCCCAAAATCTGGACCGGTCCTATAAATTTGCCCCATTTTCGGTTAACAGAGTGACAAATTATTGTAATTCCAGGCGAAATTGTCAGACTGCTTAAATGCATAATGACACTTAAAAACCGATTTTCAAACCATAACATTATAGTTAATTAAAAAGTGAAATTAATTTTTTTTTTTTTAGCGATTAGACTGACCGTTTGTGATTATGTCTTTGCAGTTACATGGATAATAAATGGTTTATGTGGACGGTTAGGATCCGCGCCCATAGTTCCTAGCAACATGGTCATTTGTACACGTTTTTTTTTTGGGGGGGGGGTGGGGTGGGCTATGCCCTGGACCCTTCCCCACACTTTGATTGAATAAACCATAAATAGAATTTTAGACCTTAGTTTATTAAGACATGAAGTTTGGTGTAGTGACATTTAGCATATTTCGTTAGACAGAGGTTGGGTGTTCGACCCCCACTTGGTCTACTCCGCCCTTGCCAAAATTTTGGTGGCCTCCCCTGTTGCCATGTGGTAGCATGTGGTTGGCCATCACTTCAACCAATCAAATTACACCATCCAACAGCCAATGAAAAACAAACAAGTGGCGAAGTATGAAGAGATAAAAAAATTTACATTTCGACCAACTAGAAGAGGCCATGTGGCAGCCTGTCACTGGCCCAAATTTTTTCCTTGTCAGCTTCCATTTTTGAAAAATTTGCATGCTTGGGGAAACGAAAAGAACATGTTTCTAAGAGAATATGGTGTCAATTTTCCACAAAATGAGTTGTGCCAGATTCGTGACGATGAGATCTACGCAGTCGTTTAGGTTCCACACCATTCCGATAGCTTTAATTTTTGAGCACCTGATCACGCCTCTCCACTAGAAGATTTTGGATCCAAAAATATATTTTGTTACTGAACATGTGGATGAGGGTATAGTCCCCTCACCCTTCTAGTCTCAATCCACTGGATTTTTTCTAAATTCAAAAATTTGAACATTTCATGAAAAGCGATCTTTTTCCTTGATTCTGGAGACCCTGTCTTGTTGTTGTAAACACCAAGATGTTGCAATTTCCAAAAATTTATAGAATAGAAAGCTTTCCTTGAAGAAACAAACTTGTTACAACCTCATTCGTCAATCAAAGGAAACTCGAATAACTTGAAAAATTTCTCACCTTGAACACTGTCGATATGGCGATGTTTATCTTGTCTTGCTTTGTACTTGCATCGACCTTTGACCAAGTGTTTTCGCCATTTCCATGCCCATGTCTCCATAAAAAACAACACCCTTCTTAACAAGATGACACAACAAATTATGATGCAAATGGTAAACCAATTCCACTACTTGGTTTACTTGACTCAAGCTTGAATGTACATCTTGAAAGTATGCATATTGTTGACCATAAGTTTCATGTAAAACAAAATGATTCTTGAGTACAATAATTACATAAACAATAGGCCTAGAAGGCATATCAACAAATTTGTCACTTATACCTCTCTTATACCTTTTTACCATGTGGATTTGTTGACGAACACCCATCAAATGAAAGTGCCTTAATCGTTGCAACTTAATCATTGTGCCATTAAAATTTTCTGAATGCAATGAAATGGAAAAGTCACTTGCATCAACTTGAAACTAAAATGACCTTTTCAAGTTTAAAAGAGAAAATAAAAGAGTTGAAATGATCTTTTGCTTCGAAGCATCACATGCCTCTTGTTGTTTTCCACCCCACTGGAAGACCTCTTGCACACATGTCAATGCATGCGAAGGAGCTCCAATAGAAGAAATATTGATAAAAAATTTCCTTCAACATTGGGCTGCTCCCAAAAAACCTCTTATTGAGATGACCATCTTGGGCGTTAACTAATCCAAAATGGTGTCAAACTTGGACATGTCTACCTACAACTTACCTCCTCCAACCTTATAGCCCAAGTACAACAAATAAGTTTTACCCAACTCATACTTTGACATCTTCACAAACAAATGTTCATGCCTTTACGACATCAAGCATTTTTCTCTCATACATGACATGTTCATAATGAGATTTTATAAAAGTGAAATATCCATAGAAGTGGACTATCACATCTAGAAATTACTCCAATTCATCCTTCTTCATATGCATGAAAGTAGTAGCAGTATGGAAAATACCATAAAATATAATAAGCCATTCAAAAAAACCTTGTTTGATGTGAAATTCCATCTTCCACATACCTCCTTCAACAACTCTTCTTTGATGAAAGCCACTCCTTTAGTGCCTCACAATACAATGCTTTCCATTCTTTTTGGGCACCAAAAACATAGGTGCATTGCATGGCAAAAGACATGGTCGAGTGATTCCCTTGTTCAACAAATTTTGGCTTTGCTTTGGTATTTCTGTACTTTTCATTTTTGACATTTGATGTATGCTAATGTCACAAGAAAAAATTCTTGCTGCAAAATATTTACCAAGGATAACATCCAAAAATACTTTGGAAAATAAACCAAACAAGTTTCACATAGTGAATACTTGTTTAAATGAGTTCTTAACACATTTGTAACATACTGAATGTGTTGCAACTACCCATATATTTTTTTAAAATGATTTATTAAACTACAAATAGAAATTCATTTTTCAAGATGAAATAAACTTGACTCCCAAATTTTCCATTCAAATTGACTATTAACAAGCCAAACAAGCATAACATTGCCAAAGAAAACACTGTTGCATATAAGTGATTTATTTATGAAAATAACTTTTACAAATTTCCCAACTATGGGGATATGCAACTAGTGCAAAACAAAGATTTACAAACTTCAGTTGGACAAATATTCTGCCCATTTTTTACACAACCAGGTAAATAAACCCTCTATTTGAAATTCTTCTCCTTCTGGAGTTGCTTCAGGGATGGTCATTATTTATATGCATGGTCTAGAAACTAGTAGTACTTTGGATCTTGTAGTCCTGAGTGATAGGTTTCCTTGTAATCATTAATAGATTTTTCTCATTGATCCATTATCATTCGAGTTTACAATTTTTAACCATTAGATTGTATATTCACACTTAGTGGATTGTGTTAGTTACCTTGGTGTCCATTTTTATCATTAGTATGTCCCCTTGCATTTGTTAATGGTAGATATTAATGCCTGATAATTAGGTGATTTCTACCATGCTCGACATTGGCATAAATATTTTCATTTTGCTTCAAGTATCATTTTACCTCCCTTCTGGGCTAATTAAAACTAAATGAAGATACATTATTTATCATAGTTTTCTATCTTTCTTTCTCATAAGTATATGAAGGAGATATGAAAAAAAAGGAGAGGAGGGTATTATAGAGTTTATTTATGAAAGAAATGGCATCATAAATTGCATCACCCTTGAAAATGACACTTTTTATATTAGTATCCTACAGATGAGTTATAGCTATCCTAGGATCAATAACATACATATTAGTTTTTTACCCCTTTGACTATTTAGTCTTCCAGTCATTATGGAGCATGCTTCAATGCCACCTTCATTGTTTCATGATATCATAAGGTTCTAATCAGTCAATGTTTCCAAATGACTTTTGTGTCATGTTTATATATGTTCAAGCAAATTCTAACCCTTTGTTAGCCATCTGTAGCCCCCATTAAACTTTTGTGTTGGCCATCCCTATGTTAGTTGTACTTAGTGATTTCATCCTTAAACCATGGTGATCAAGATGAGCATCCTTAACCCAAGGTAACATAATTGTATTAATGTCTGTAGGTTGTCATGTAAGCAGGTTATAGGGATTGAAGCAGGAGTAGAGTCTTTAACGCTAGAGTAGGGTATACCATAGTTGGTTTGGTCAGAAAACAAGATAAAAAAAGGAGAAAATTACACCACTTATCTATGTTATTGTTATCATGAATATGAAGATATATGTGTGACAGAGGGGAGATGAAATGCTAATTTATTATTAATTCTTGGTAGATATATAGGAAAGGTCTATGTAGAAACATCTCCTTTGCCAATAGGAAAATTGTATGCAAACAAATGGAAAATTGATTAGTTGTAGTTTCACACTCAAGTATAGAAGTTGAATACATGGAAACCACACATGAAATTAGGTATGCTATATGGTTATAAAGATTTTGTTTATGTATTAGGTTTGTACAAGTAGTAAGGATATATTGTGAGAGTAAGAGTGCAATATTTCTAGAAAAGAACACTCCTTATCATTATAAAATGAAACAAATTCATGTTTAGTACCACTTTTAGAGAGGCAAAGTTGGAGACAACAAGGTATTTCGGTGAAGGTTAATGCTTTGGAGAATTTTATAGGCTAATTAACATAATTTTTTCAACATTAATAAGTTCTCTTGGTGTAGATAAGTATTGGACATTGTCACCTTGAATTTTTGATAATAAAATCTGAGTCATGTATTTGTGAAAAAATAAATAAATTGGAGAATGTTGGGAATGTTAGTATATACTTTGCACAATCATCTCCACATTTTGTTTGCATGCCATCAACTATTTGGGGGTGGCTATTTTTTTTCCCCATTCTACACTACTGTCATTTAAGGGGTTATGATTGTAATCAAATTCAACAGATTTTATGAAATGCATAGATATTGTATTGTGTATAGTCAAGTTAATACAACAAAGACGATAGAAGTGTGGTTCTAAAGGTTACTGATTTTCATAGTTAAGATTTTTCAAGATAAATATCTCTATATCAGTTGTATTTCATTGTTGTTCTTCATATTTTGTTTCAAAATCTATATACATTGTTTTCACTTTAAAGGTTTAAAAATTATGTTAGGGTATGCATATCCATTCTCTTTAGTCCTTGTCATGTGCCCTATGGTATATGTTTTCCTTAATTAAAAATAAAATGACATCTTCATTTCTTCATTATAGAAGCAATTTCATTTGATATTTTTTCACCTTATATGGCTAGGCTCGTGTCATTGTTGTTTTTCCTTCTCGATCAAATCTAATAAATAATAATAATAACATAGTTTTTAATATAATTTTGAAATTGAACAATAATTTACCAAAATGATTTCCATTCTTTTTGGGCACCAAAACCATAGGTGCACTGCATGGTGGAAGAGTTGGTCAAGTGATTCCCTTGTTCAACAAATTTTGTCTTTGCTTTGGTATTTATTCACTTTGCATTTTTGACATCTAATGTATGCCAAGAAAATATTCTTGCTGCAAAATATTTGCTAAGGATAACATCCAAAAATACTTTGGAAAATAAACCAAACAAGTTTCAAATAGTGAATACATGTGTAAATGAGTGCTTAACACATTTGTAACATACTGCATGTGTTGCAACTAATCATACAACAATTTTAAAATGCTTTCTTAAACTACAAATAGAAATTCATTTTTCAAGATGGAATAAACTTGACTCCAAAATTTTCCATTCAAATTGAATATTAACAAGCCAAACAAGCATAAAAATTCCAAAGAAAACACTATTGCATATAAGTGATTTATTTATAAACATCACTTTTACAAATTTTCCAACTATGGGGATATGAAACTAGTGTAAAAAAAAAGATTTAAAGACTTTAGTTGGACAAAGTGTCCGCCCATTTATTACAAAAACAGGTAAATGAACCCTCTATTTAAAATTATTCTCCTTCTGGAGTTGCTTCAGGGATGGTCACACCTTGTGCCAATTTTTCTTTTGTTTCTTCCTCTTCAGGTGGTTGTATGATTTTCTTGCCCTTTCCAGGATGAAGTTGTGGATGAAATTTCAAACACTTCTTGACCCAATGCCCATTGATATTTCAATGAGTGAAAAAGTTTTTGTGAGCCTCTCTTTGCAAAAATTTCCTTAAAATTGGATGAGAATTTCCCTTCTTGGTCTCAATTCCAAATGAAATATTCATCTTCTTGACTAATGATTTCCTTTTGTGGCACTTAGCTGCACAATGGTTAGCTGCATGAAATAAAGCGTATGGAAAAACATTCTACAACATGTTATTCAAATCATCATGTGGTTTTTTATCATAAAAATCCTTTGAATAACCAGGACGCTTATACCTCTCATGGTTGTCCTTTGACTTATGTTTTTTACGCGAGAAACTTGAATGGTGAGAAGAACTTGTCTTAGTCTCTTCTTCAACTTGCTCATATCTTGTTGGAGATGTTTTGCACTTCATGCCCTCATTTTTCTTTAGAAACCAAGATGGTACCAATTCCAGATGCAAATCCCAACATTTTCCCTCCTCACTTCCTTTCTTATGACAAAAAGAACATGATACCCAAGAGATATCGCTGGAAGACTATTCTTCCTTTTTGGCATAGCCTAAGCCTTCATATCTAGGTCTCTCCTTTGCCTCAATTGGATTTTTAATGCCTTGATGGTTCACTCCAAGGCCTCCTCCCTTGTAATCCATCCTGGTTAAGAGCTTGGATCCAATTCCTTTACTATGTTTTTCAAAAGTTGCAAATAAATTTACATCAACAATTTCATGTAAAGAAGAAGCATATACTATTATTACCATTTGCCTCATATTTTTATTGAGGTACAAAGATGTTTTTAAAATCTCTTTTGATTTTGGATGTGTCCTCTTGGAATCTTGGATTCTCTTCTTTTATCTCCTTGCACTTGGGTGCTGATAGAACCTCATCCTCCACATCATGTGTATAAAAGGTAAAAAATTGTCGATCTTCCTTCTCCGAGGGACTTTCTACACTATCCTCTTGCATAAGAGTTGTAGAAAATCATAAATATTGTGGATAAGATGGTGGTTTATCACCATTCTTATTGCCTTCTTCTCTTGGAGAAAATTCTCCTCTTGGAGGTCTAGAGCTTTCACCTTGCAATTTGGTGTTCCTCTCTTCATAGAGGACTTTCACCATTTCTGTCATGTCTAAGAAAGCCTTTATAAAAGTCTTCACATCCTCTAACATCTTTGTAGGCTCTCCTCCTTGGGACATTATTTTCTTGAAGCTTCAACTGCAACTTGAGGTGGAACTGGTGGTAGATATTGTAACAATATTGCTCTCCTTTCCAACACCTTCTCCTCACTTGAGCTTCAAAATTTGTAGCTTCACATTCACTTGCAAACAACAGTTAAATCCTCCTTGCACAAATAAAACATATGATCTGATACCAACTTGATCTCAAGGGGAAATATTATTTTTTCTATGCTAATATCCTCATCCGAATATAAAAATGCACTTGAGATTTCTACTCCAAAATAACAAGTAAAAGCATGGGTTTTTTCTGTGTTTTTTTTTTAATTGCATGAAAACTTTAAACATGAATTAAAAATACTGAATGGAAGTATGCATCAATCATTAGTACACCAACCATTTTTGAACGAGTTCACCCCTTCTGTGCTACATCTCCTTGGATCATCTCTAATGGCATGACCCCTTCAAAGAAACAAACTTCTGGTAGAGTTATCACTCCATACACATGTTAACCTACAATCAAACATGTAAAATTTCATCAAGCAAAGGCATCTTGCACCAAGACCCCATGCCACAACCTCAAAGAGCATAAACAATACCACAATCCACTTGAACTACATAAACAAGTCTCTCCTCAAAAACACATAGAGAAAAAAGGGACATAGGCCACATCATTGATGTAGTAGTTGTTGCATAAAGCACATGGAGGCTGGAGAAACCCCTACGAGGTCATATCCATCTTCACACTCCTCCATAAATTGATTCAACACTCTGGTTGACCCTGGCACCCATAGAATTCATCCTACAAAAAACCTATCTAAAAGTCCTCCATTGGCTATGAAAACTGCTCCAATGAGTTTAGAATGCCAAAAAAAGCACGTCTAACCTATTTCTGCATCAAATTTTGCCAAAAACTATAGAATTTATGATCTCCCCAAGTTTTGGCACTAACCGCTCCACAAGTTTCACAAAATCTGGACTGACCCTACAAATTCGCCCCATTTTCGGCTAACAGAGCGAAAATTTCTTGTAATTCCATGTGAAATTGTCAGACTGTTTAAATGCATAATGACCCTTAAAAACCAATTTTGAAACCATAACATCATGGTTAATTAAAGAAAAATTTTAAACAAAAATTTTTCAGTGGTTAGACTAGCTGCTGGTGGCTAAGTATTTGCGGTCACATGACGAATAGAAGGTCTATGTGGGCAGTTAGGATCTGCGCCCATGGTCACTAGCATCATGGTCATGTGTACACATTTTGGGGGGTGGGGGGGGGGGGGGGGGGAGCGCGCTAAGCCCTGACCCCTTTCCCCACACTCCACTTGAATACACCATAAATAGAAATGCATACCTTAGTTTATTAACACATGAAGTTTGGTGCAGCAACATTTGGCATAGTTCATTGGAAAGAGGTCAGGTGTTCGACTCCCAACCTATCTAGTCTGCCCTTACCAAAATTTTGGTGGCCTCCCATGTTTCTACATGCAAACCTTCGGTTGGGCCACATGGTAACATGTGGTTAGTCATCACTTCAACCAACCAAATTACACCATCCAGAAAAACAGACAAGTGGCGAAGCTAGAAAGGCTGAAAAAAAAAAAATCAACCAACCAGAAGAGACCACATAGCAGCCTATCACTGGCCCAGATTTTTTCCTTGTCAACTTCCATTTTTGAAAAATTTTCTTGTTTGGGAAAACGACTAGAACGTGTTTCTGGGAGCATACAATGTATGCTTTCCACAAAACGAGTTGCACCAGATTCAGAACAATGAGATATACATGGTCATTCAGGTTCCACACCATTCCAACAACTTTGATTTTTGAGCAAAATTTTGAGCACCTGGTCAGAAACCAATGCATCCAGTGCAACCGATCAAATAGGAGAAGAAATCAACACCTACACTAAAATCAATGCATCTAATGTAAGATATTAAATAGGATTAGAAATCAACATCTAAACTGAAATCAATGCATCTAGTGCAAGCGATCATATAGGATTATAAATCAATATCTACACTAAAACCAATGCATCGAGTGCAAGAAATCAAATAGGAGTAGAAATCAACATCTACATTGAAATCAATGCATTTAGTGTAAGGCATTAAAAAGTATTAGAAATCAACATCTACAATCAAATCAATTCATCTAGTGCAAGCGATAACATACAACTAGAAATCAATATCTACAGTGAAACCAATGCATCTAGTACAAGTAATAAAATAGGAGTAGAAATTAATATCTACATTGAAATAAATGCATCTAGTGTAAGGTATTAAATAGGATTATAAATTGACATCTACACTGAAATCAATGCATCTAGTGCAACTGATCAAATAGGATTAGAAATCAAGAACTACATTGAAATTGATATATCTATTTTAGTGAAAAACCAAAATATTCATGACTTTCTAGATCTAACTTCTATGTTTGTATGTGTATTCGTGTGTATTTTTCTTCTTCCCTCTCTCTCAACCTTCTATTATATGTCAAAAGTTTATTAAAAACCAATTATATTTTTTTGCAAAAAGGATTGAAAAAACACCCTTGAAACAACAAGTGTTGATGCTGGAATAACCCAAAAAAAACCAGGTTACAATTTTGTCACTTTCTAGGACTTTGAGGAATCGTAAAATTCCAACAATTCTCATACATGATGTTAAAGATAAAATATCATGTCTCAAAGCCTTATAATTTCCAACAATTTTCATCCATCTTGTTAAAAATAAAATATCTTGACTTTAAAAAGCCTAAAATTGTAATTGCTTTCAACCATAACATTAAAGATAAAATATCATAACTCAGAAAAACATTATTATTTTGACATTTTTTCAACCATGGAATTAAAAACCTAAAGTTTTAACATATTTGAACCATGAAATTATGGACAAATTATATGACTAAAACAATTTAAAAAAATGAAAAATTAAATGAAAGATTCATTATTCCAAGAGTAATTTTTATTTTGAAGGCTAAAAGTATAGCGCTTTTCAAATCTTAGCCTAAGAAAACTTATCTTATTACAAAAAAAACCTAAAAATCAACCATCAAGATGAAATTTCCCTTTCAATGAGGCATTAAATTTTTAAATTTTTAAAAATATCTTATACCAAATTATAAAAATAAATAATATCATGTCAATATCACTGTATAATTTAAAAAGTCAACATTAATTTCTAATATATTTTTTTTTACTTTTAATGAAAATATCAACAAATGATAAAAATAAATAATATCATGGAAATATCACTGCATAATTGAAAAATTCAACACTAATTCCTAATATTTTTTTACTTCTAATCAAAATATCAACAAATGATAACAATAAATAATATCTTGGAAATATCATTGCATAATTTAAAATTCAACATTATTTTATAGTTTTTTTTTACTTTTAATCAAAATGTCAACAAATGATAACAATAAATAATATCATGGCAATATCACTGCATAATTTAAAAATTAAACATTAATTTCTAATATTTGTTTACTTTAATCAAAATATCAATTTTGGTGTGTTGAATATAACATAAATTATTTTTGTAATTCATTGTTGCATTTTGGATATTCTAAAGGGATGAATTCTTCATAGTTAAAACATATAATCCAACAAATACATAAATGACTCATAACTTTGTATAAGATCATATGGAAGTCAAAATATTTATTTAAAGTTACCATGCAAACATCATTTACATAAAATGCCTTAGAAATTTATTCAAAATCAGTCATAGGTTCTGGCACACCATCAGAACCTACATCTTCAGATGAATGACTGGATGCAGATGAAGATGATCCATATTCTTCTCTTTCATCAACTAGTGCTTCATCTAAGTCAACATGCATGCCCACCATTTCAAGTTTTAAATATTTGATATCACTTTCTTTTAAAAAAATTATGTATTTATTAATGAAATTTAAAAATATAAATTTTGAAACATCAAAATTATAGATATGTATCATCTTTAATTTAATATTTAGAGTATAATATATATTAAATTTATAATTTTATCAAAATTCTCATAATATATATCACTATATAAATATGTGTATAAAAATTTCATTTTCAATACAATAGTTCATATATATATATATAGTATTCCTTCGCCAGGCCTTCTTTCCTCTGTAAAGAACATAACACAACCGAGGGGTTGAGTATTACAATGGGTCAAAGGAATTAGTTTAGACAACAGTTATGAGGGCTTGATCGTTGTCATGTGTGGCTACATGAGGCATCTATCTCTGTTATCTAAAATACCTTGTTACAAAAACTTCGGGCTTTCTTGATTTAGCTCTACAGTGTACTTGAGCCCTTGGTCTTTTGATCACATGACTGTCATCTTTGTTCGTTGGGCTCATAGTTATGTTTCTGTAGTAAGACTTGGAGGAGCTTCAAAGTCCAAATTTGTTATCAATGGTGGAATATAGAGCGATGTATCTGTTGCTGTTGTGATTCGGAGCCGGTATAATTTGCTACTGTGAGGTATATAGGCTTATGTTCTACTCTTTGTTTTCATAACTCTGTTGTGGCCAAAGCTTGTTCTTCGGGTTTTCTCCATTTGTTAGTTTTATCTGGTTTTTTCCGGTGGGATAGTGGATGAACAGAAGCCAGATTTTTCAAATTTTCCGTGTGGGTACTTGGACCACCTGCTCTAGGCGACGCTTGGTGAAATATTAAGGCCTCAGTACTATCCTCCTCGGGTATTACGTTATGGAATTTATTATGGTGATGGTTTAGGAGTACTTGACCATCCTGATTGGATTGGTTTCTGGGTGGCTGTACTTCCTTTTCCTGACTGATTATTCCGTTCACAGTTTTTGGCGTCATGTAGGGGCAATCCTTCTCATTATCGTGGATATTTTCTTTAATTTTACAATGGGGCTCTCCTAACACATTTTCCATGGCACCAGACACCTTATGAGACAATGTCATAGTTATAAAGAATATCTCTTACGAGGTGAAAGGAAGCTGTCATCGTGGAATATGGGTTCGTGGGATACGAGTAAAATATAGGACTAGCTAGGGACTCCATTTAAATTGGGTAAGTCTGTTCCTGTACACCATTCCCCCTGTTACAATCTAAATTCTGATTCTAGCAGGATTATGGGGTCGGGTGGTTTGATTATTTCAGGGGGTCCTGATGATACTCGGACCCATTCGGGAGGGCCTATTATATCGGGATTGAGGGTTATTATCGAGGATATATCTTCGCGGGAGGGTAGGACTCCTATCCTCATCCCCACCATATCCTGTCTATAGCCCTCTCTCCCTCCCCGAGCTGCATCCCCAATGGCTCCCTCTGAGCCAGGTGACTCTAATTTTCCCTCTTTGGATATTCCATCTAATCCGGTCTGTGATGGGCACCTATCCCCCCATAATTCGATAGGTAGCAAACTTGAGTTTATCCTTCATAATCTGGAAGCTCAATTGGTTCCCTTAATCATCGATACTGGTCTCCCATCGTCCCTTGCCCCTCTTCTACCTCAAACGTTACTATTCGTAAAGGGAAGGGTCGGCCCTGTGATAATCGTTAAAAGAATCTGGCTGTCATGAGCTTAGATCTCCCGATTGGAAACTTCCATGATGTTCTTGTAACTCTCGCCCTTGATCGGGTCTTTAGAGCCCCGTCCCTCTCCTCAGACGGTCTGTTATGAAGTTATGCACTCTGAACATTAGGGGGGTGGGGGGTAGGGACAAGCTAATATATTTGCGGGATTTTTTTCCTTCGATGAACCCTAGCATGATTTTTCTGCAAGAGACGATGCCTTCAGCTAATAGAACCCACACTTTCTATCGTGCTTTGTTTCCAAATTGGCACCAAGTGGCCATAGATGCCATGGGTTGCTCGGGTGGCTTGGCGGTCATTTGGGACCCCTGTCAGGCTTCCATGAAGGCCTTCAGATTTTTTGGGGGAATTTTATTGTCGGGACACTTCAGGGGATTTAACAAAAGGATGCATCTAATTAACCTATATGCTCCATATAGAGACATAATCAATTTTTGGAGGTGAATGGAGAACTATGGTCTGCTAATTCTCAAATGCTCCATCATAGCAGGTGACTTCAACTGCACTCTTAGGGAAGGGGAGATATGGTGCCTTTGTGGCAGGAGGGATCCAGGGATTTATGTGCTCGCTTATGGTTTCCTTAAATTTGATTGATATATCGCTAGAGAGAGAAGGTCCGACTTGGTTCAACGGGCACATGGGAGAGCTCCACTTATCTCTTTTCTTTGTGAAAGCTCCACTTATCTCTCAGATGGGGGACCTAAAGGTTCAGGCTGAGGACTTTGTCATCTCAGATCACCATCCAATCACAATTGAATGGAATTATAAGAAACCAAAAGGAGGGTATCCTTTTAAATTTAACCGGGCCGGGTTAAATAATGTGACTTTCAACTCTTTGGCCAGGGATGACTTCATTGAAGCCAGTAGAGAGGTGGGATCATTAGTGATGGATCACTTATCTAAAACTTTGCACAGTTTGAAGGATCAGGTGAGAAAATGGGAGAAGATAGAGAAAGATAAAATTCTCAGGGAGCTAAAGATCCTTACGGAAGAGACATCGAAGATCCTGAAAGAAATTGAGGAGGGGGATTTGTAATCAAATTACTGGACCCGTCTAAAACATCTAGAATTGGAAAGAAGGAGGATCCTTCTGATCTAGGAGCAGAACTGGCGTCTCAAAAGCCGAGAAACATGGTTATTGGAGGGCAACAACAACACAAAATACTTCCATAATTATGCAAATGGAAGGAAAAAAATGAACGCAATATGGTAGATTGAGGTAAAAGGTAACAAAGTTCATTCCATAATGGGTATCTCAGAAGAAGCAGTGAGATTCTTTGAAGGAATCTATAAGTGAAGGGAGGAAGTGGTTTTTGCAGAACAATTAAAGGCACTAGAGGATCTCCCTAGGATGTTTGGGGCCGAAGAAAATGAAAGACTTCAGAGGCCTGCAAGTATAGAAGAAGTGGAACACAATTTGAAGTGTTTTACACCTGATAAGAGTCCGGGTCCAGATGGCTAGACCCTAGATTTTTTCATCCACTTTTATGACCTATTTATTCAGGATATCACAGACATGGTGGAGGAAGTCAGGAAGATCAGTAAAATCAAGGGTGAAATTAATTCAATTTTTTTTCCCTAATTCCTAAGAAAAAGGATCCTTGAAGTTTCGAGGATTATAAACCAATTTCACTTTGCAACACTCTCTATAAAACTATTTAGAAACTCATGGCGGTGAGGATAAAAGAGGCCATATCGCACTTTATCACTTTAGAACAATCATGCTTCTTACCAGGTAGAAGCATTCATGACGTGGTTGCTGTAACTCAGGAAGTCACGCATTCAATTAAGTCACACAAAATGGAAGCTGGAGTGCTGAAAGTGGATTGGAATAGTTTCTGTGAGAATATAAGAAGTATGGGTCTTATAAGACATAGAAGGGGGGATCATGTAGAATGGAGAGTACAATTTAACAAAGGCCAGATTGTAATCTGAGAAAATTATAGAGAGATGATGAAAGAGAAGGTGGGAATGGATAACCACTGTTGGTTTTAGGATATATGGAAATTAAAAGTACAAAAATAAAATAAAATTATATTCTACTAGATGATATGGAAGGATAAGAACCTCACCTAGAAAAAATTACAAATAAGAGGGATGAATGGGGATATATTATATACTTTTCACAATCATCTCCACATTGTGTTTGCACACCTTAATTGGTTTGGGGGTGGCTAATTTTTTTGCCCCATTCTACACTAATGTCATTTAAGGGGTTATGGTTGTAATATATATATATATATATATATATATATATATATATATATATATAATCTATTTTTAATTTCTTATTATTATTATTATTATTATTTTATATATATATATATATATATATATATATATATATATATATATAATCGTTTTTAATTTCATCTTATTATTATTATTATTATTATTATTATTTTAATTTAATTTTAAATCTAATTCTTAATTAATATAAATTTTCATTGAAATTTATTTTATATTGAATTATAAAACAATCTCAATGTAATAAATATTAATTTTCTTTTTAGTAGAGTAATGCTACAATCATTATTGAAAAGGTTAAATTACAAATTTAGAAACACTTGTATCAATATCCTATAGATGAGTTATAGCTACAATAGGATCCATAACATACACTATTTACTCTTCCAGTCATTATGGAGAATGCTTCAATGCCTCCTTCATTGTTGCATGATATTATAAGGTTCTCATCAGTCAATGTTTCCAAATGAATTTTGTGTCATGTTGCTATATGTTCAAGCAAATTCTAACCCTTTGTCAGCCATCAGTATCCCCCATTGAACTTTTGTGTTGGCCATCCCTATGTTAGTTGTAGTTGGTGATTTCATCCTTAAACCAAGGTGATCGAGAAGGAGTATCCTTAAACCAAGGTAACATAATTATATTAATATGTGTAGGTTTTCATGTATGTAGGTTATAGGGATTGGTAGCAGGAGTAGAGTTTTTAAAGCTAGAGTAGGGTATACCATGGTTGGTCTAGTCAGAAAACAAGACCAACAAAGGAGAAAAGTGCACTACTTATCTATGTTCTTGTTATCATGAATATGAAGACATGTGTGACATAGGGGAGATGAAATGTTGATTTATTATTACTTCCTGGTAGATATATATAAGGAAAGGTCTATGGAGCAACATCTCCTTTTCCAATAGGAAAATTTTATGCAAACAAATGGAAAAGTGATTGGTTGTAGTTTAACTCTCAATTATAGAAGTTGAATACATGGAAACCATAATGCAAGTAAGTAAGCTATATGGTTATAGATATTTTGTTTATGTATTAGGTTTGCAAAAGTAGTAAAGATATATTGTGAGAGTAAGTGCAATATTTCTAGAAAAGAACCCTTCTTATCATTATAAAATGAGAAAAATGATGTTTAGTACCACTTTGAGAGAGGAAAAGTTGGAGACAACAAGGTATTTTGTTGAAGGTTAACGCTTTGAAGAATGTTACAATATAATTAACAAAATTTGTCAACATTGATAAGTTCTCTTGGTGTAGAAAATTATTGGGCATTTTCACCCTAAATTATTGATAATAAAATCTGAGCCACGTATTTGTGAAACAAAAAATTAAGGTGTAGAATGTTGGGAATATATTATATAATTTTCATAATCATCTCCACATTGTGTTTGCACGCCTTCATTGGTTTGGGGTGGCTAATTTTTTTGCCCCATTCTACACTAATATCATTTAAGGGGTTATTATTATTATTATTATTTTAATTCAATTTTAAATCTAATTTTTCATTAATATAAAGCTTCATTGCAATTTATTTTATATTGAATTATAAAACAATATCAATGTAATAAATATTAATTTCTTTTTAGTAGAGTAATGCTTCAATTATTATTGAAAAGATTAAATTACAACTTTAGAAACACTTGTATTTCTAATTCTATCAATATTTTCAGAATATATATATATATATATAGCTGGCTTAAACCAAGTCTACTAAGAGTTTAGATATTGGAACTTCTAAACCCTAATATACTGTATGCACTAAAGAAAGAGCTACCAGCCTGGAAATAGGAGTTATAGATAGAAGAGAATCAGAATAGCAAGAGGATGATTGTATTTATTAGAGATAGAAGCTATTCACTTTCAATGTGGAGTTGTAGGTTGTTTGTTAGAGGTGGAATTGTATGATTGGCTATTGTAACTTACTGTTCCAGTAGCCTAGCCCTAGAGCTAGGATAACATAATAGTTTTTTTCAATAGGTCCATGAAAATCTCCATGAACTAACTCAAATGGTCTTCTAGCTCTCCAATAGAGACTTAGCATAAATTAATGCTGTGGCTTTGCAGGCATGCATTTTGAACAAATGAATGAAACCTTCTTGACATGGATAAGGTAATGCGGACTCCACTATTGGGATGGTGGGTGTTGGTGCATAACTAGCATGCCAGAATTAGAACGAACAACCTCCAGACATGGAGACACCAGCAGGACACGCACAAATGCAACAGATCAGATAATGAATGAATATCCCACGGCAGGCCATACAAAAATCCACCCAAACTCCCACACATAGGCCCAGAAATAGCCAGACCCAAATTCAGCAAGCCCGAATCACACACATCGGACCAACATCCTGTGCTAGCAGTTAGTTACCCAGTTCTAGATCGAGTTGACGGAGTCTAAGAAAATTATCCGCTACCATATCGCCCAACATCCCTTATAGTTCCAAATCAATATTTAGAAGCAGAGGCGGGTGCAGTTTCTTTTTCACTAATTGATCCACAAAAAGAGCCAAGAGCTAGGGTTCAAGTAGTAGATTCAAAGCCCTTTAGGCATCCTTTCCATTTCGATAGCTAGAATCAGATCCTGCATAGCCATTTCCATATTCACTTAGATATCCTTCCATTTGAGAGTTAGTTTAAGATCCTATAGTTTCATATCCTATAATTTACCTTGTTTAAGAAATTGATCCCGTTGCTTATCTAGTCCCATATTAAGCTCCTTCAGTTGCATTCCTAGTTGGAGTTGTTACCCTAGCAGTAGATCCAGTCGATGAAGCTGTATAAGTTTCCTAAGCTATTGAATAAGATCCACATTTCAGATGATTCAGTCCCAGTTATTACAATAGCCAAGCCATAATAAGGCTAAGCTAGCTTTCCATATCGATAAAGAAAGCCATAACCCAAGCCACCAGTAAATCACTTTAGTACTAGAGATTGAGATCCATCTTTTGACTTTATAGAGCGATAACCAGACCCAACCAACAACAGTGGTTGATTCTAATGAAGCATCAAATTCACCACCAGTTTATTAGTTCTTATTAACGGATCAAGTCTAAGAAGCACCACCAACGATGGTGGGAGAGCCATAAGATAAAAATGCATAGGAAACATAAAAGGTGGCATAGTTTGATGGCACTACTTGATACTGATACATATATATGTTGAGTCAGTAGAGTCAGCAGCCCTTGATTCAGCAGTGGATACCAATCTAGCAATTGATCCCAAAGTAGTGGTTTTTCCATCCCAACCAGGATAGAATAGGCACATATTAACTCTATACACCCAAGCATCTGTAGAATAACCAGCTGCGGAGACAGAGCCCATAGCAAGGGAATCAAAACCAGAAGCAAAGCCACTTGATCACCCAACATAAGAGTAAGCACGAGTGGCAGAGCCAATAACATCTCGAGATACAACAATGAAGGGTACTATTGATTCTCAGTAGTAAAGCTGGCAACAGATCCAATTGCATATTGAACCGTTGATTCAACATAACCCCTTTTATAGCCAATCGATCCATATCCAGGTGAAGAGATAGTTGGAATCCAAGTGCTCCCTCACCCAGTTCCAGATCCCATTAGTCATTTATGTAGTTGGTTCTTTTGATCGCTAAAACTTACCATTTTGTCTACCATAGCTTTTTGGCTCGTACAAATTGAGTTACAATATCTGGATATAGTGCCAGCTAAGGGAATGTGTTGGCCTCTCCCTCTGCTGATGGATATCGATATGTGGAAATAGGCCCTAGATTTTATATTATTTGATAAAATCACCTCTACCACTTGACCTAGCTTTTTCTCACGCTTATCATCTTTCCCTTGCTCCATCTCCACCTCACTCAGCTTCATAACCCTCGCTCAGTAGGTCAACATTGCGCATAGCTATTTCTATCAGCAACAGAGAATGCTCTTACACATCTTGGGAGGACCCGGACCTCAACAGACATAGGTGACTCTAAGGCACAACTTATTCTTCTATGATGCTTGAATAATCACATCTCTCAGCTAACTACCTGATGAGTTTGGAAAGGGAAATGTCCCGCATATCAACTCTATCATCCCTATCAAAGAAAACCGGGCTAGAATACTCCTATATGAGTATAGGCAGGTACATAGCTTCATTCTTTATATTTGTAAACACACCTAGCCAAATCATGTAGCACACCTAGGCCGAATGCATGCCACCTAATACCTACCACAATAAAGGGAAGGGGTCAAATCTAAACACAATAGGGTACCCCCGGGTGCAATGAAATTCAATCTGCTCGAACTGAAGCTTCTGGGTCAACAAATGCAACTGTGAGTGAAACTGTGGATCCACTGGATCAATGTAAACTGGTTTTTCTTCAACTGAAACTATTATTTCAGATGCTGGTAATTAGAGTTGAATCAATGACTACAAATATTGTATCTCGATCAACTCGATCTTGAACTGCTTCTTCCTTTTCCTCTAGTGGTTTTGACATAAGTACATATTATGGATTGGGAACCAGGGATGGTCCAATTACAACCCAGACTACTCGATCTATAAATGGATATGCCTTTGCCTCTGCTAGTGGGTCTCAATTCGATCAATCATCTGGGTGAGGTACTAGCTGTGATGTTGCTTCCTTTGCTGCAGGGACTGCCTTATCCACTACTATCTTTGTTTCTGTTGTTGGGTCAATGGCTTTTTAAGCTGCTAGATAAACTACCCAGTCAACTGGCTCTCAAAATTTCTTTGCCCATGTATTTGGCTTTTATGTTGTAGACTATACTACCTTTGATTTTGGTGGTGGATCCATAATGGGAACTAACTAAGTCATAGCAGTATCTATCAGTAATTACAGACCCCACATTAAGTCGTCTTTCCTTCCTCAATCTCATTATGTAAAGTCCCTCATCCTTCCTTGGTATCCGTTCGAGTCGATGGGGGGTGAACTCCTGAACGAGTGAACCCACATAACGAAGTAAACCATCCCCAATTAAGGAAATCACCATAATATGAAGAACATATCTTGCTCACATCCTTAAATCCAATGCGATTGAATCCTCAACCAGATCCAATCGAGTCCTCAACCAGAGGCAATTGAATCCTAAAACCAGACGAAATCGAATATAAAACGGGGGGAAATGGAATCTTCAACTAGATGCTAAATTGAATTCTCACATAGACGACATCATCAAAAGCTCAGGAAATACATTCAGGCCATCAACAAGCACAATTCTAGAAGACCAACAAACGAATTCATTTCTATCCGTAACGCATGCTATAGGAACACAAGGAATTCCTAGAGGCTTGCATAAGGTAGGGTAACACATTTTTGGAGAGGTAACTTAACATGATTCACGGCGCAAGTGGACCCATTGCTATATGAATCGGCGAACACCTGAACGTGTCAGCTCTAAGCCCCAACAACATTAACAACAACTTCTACATGGATAAGTATGACATTGACGAACCTATCTTCTAAGCGCATTAACATTCCTAAGCATCACTTACAACACCAACATTGGGGGACGCAATCATGAGCGTAACTTACCGCACCATCGGGCTCATAAATTATGTCGCCAACAGTCACATCGCTTACTGTATCAACATCGCTCAGCCCGACGGATTTTTGTAAAGGTGGCTTATAATCAAGGTTGGTCAAGGGGAGATTGTGATCCAAGGTAGGGTTAATAAAGAAGGGGTCATTTTCCAGATAATAAATTAGGTATGTATAGGGTATTGATACTTGGCCATAATGTATTAGGGCAGGATTGGATGGGATTATAGGATGGAAGATAGGCATGGTGTAGGTATTGGAAGGTGGGAAACTAGGGAGTATAGGAAGAATAGGTTTATTAGAGCGTAGTTGTGCATGTAGGGAGAGATACCAACATTATAGGGGGGGGATAATTAGGAAATTCTACCTAGCATGAGTCCCATAGCACAATTAATATCCATAATCTAGGTACATACTAATGTCAATACCACAAAATTCAATGTGTATATTATGAATCTAGGTACATACTAAGGTCAATACCACAAAATTCAGTCATTTAAGGCCCTAAAATGGCTCCTAAATATTTTCACCTAGAACCATTTCTAATAAAAGTAGATGGTATATATTAATAGGTCTCCTTGCATTTTTTAATGGTACATATTAATGCCTGATAATTAGGTGATTTTTACCATGCTCGACATTGGCTCAAATATTTTCATTTTTCTTCAAGTATCATTTTGTCTCTCTTTTGGGCTAATTAAAACTAAATGAAAAGACATTATTGATCATAATTTTTTCTCTTTATTTCTCATAAGTATATGAAGGAGATACGAAAAAAAGGAGAGGAGGGTATTCTAAAGTTTATTTATGAAAAAAATGGCATCGTAAATTGCATCACCCTTGAACATGACACTTTTTTATATCAATATCCTACAGATGAGTTATAGCTATCCTAGGATCCATAACATACATATTAGTTTTTTACCCCTTTGACTATTTACTCTTCCTGTCATTATGGAGCATGCTTCAATGCCACCTTCATTGTTGCATGATATCAGAAGGTTCTCATCAATCAATGTTTCCAAATGACTTTTGTGTTGGCCATCCCTATGTTAGTTGTACTTAGTGATTTCATACTTAAACCATGGTGATTGAGAAGGAGCATCCTTAAACCAAGGTAACATAATTTTATTAATATGTGTAGGTTGTCATGTATGTAGGTTATAGGGATTGCAATAGCAGTAGAGTCTTTAAAGCTAGAGTAGGGTATACCATGGATGGTCTGGTCATAAAAAAATATCAACAAAGGAGAAAAATACACCACTTATCTATGTTATTGTTATCATGAATATGAAGACATATGTGTGACATAGAGGATATGCAATGCTGATTTATGATTACTTCCTGGTAGATATATAGGAAAGTTCTATGGAGAAAAATCTCCTTTGCCAATAGGAAAATTGTATGCAAACAAATAGCAAAGTGATTGGTTGTAGTTTCACTCTAAAGTATAGAAGTTGAATACATGGAAACCACACATGCAAGTAAGTAATCTATATGGTTATATAGATTTTGTTTATGTATTAGGTTTGTACAAGTAGTAAGAATACATTGTGAGAGTAAGAGTGAAATATTTCTAGAAAATAACCCTTCTTATCATTATAAAATGAAACAAATTCATGTTTAGTACCACTTTTAGAGAGGAAAATTTGGAGACAACAAGGTATTTTGGTGAAGGTTAACTCTTTGAAGAATGTTACAGGGTAATTAGCATAATTTTGTCAAGATTAATAAGTTCTCTTGGTGTAGAGAAGTATTGGGCATTGTCACCTTGAATTATTGATAATAAAATATGAGTCACGTATTTGTGACAAAAAAAGAAATTGGAGAATGTTGGGAATGTGTTATATACTTTACACAATCATCTGCACATTTTGTTTGCACACTGTCAATTGTTTGGGGGTGGCTCATTTTTTTGCCCCATTCTACAATAATGTCATTTAAGGGGTTATGATTGTAATCAAATTCAATGGATTTTATGAAATGCCTAGATATTGTATTATGTATAGTCAAGTTAATACAAAAAAGATGATAGAAGTGTGGCTCTAAAGGTTATTGATTTTCATAGTTAAGACTTTTCAAGGTAAATATCTCTATATCAGTTGTATTTCATTGTTGTTCTTCATATTTTGTTTCAAAATCTATATACATTGTTTTCACTTTAAAGGTTTAAAACTTACATTAGGGTATGCATATCCATTCTATTTAGTCCTTATCATGTACCCTATTTTATATGTTTTCCTTAATTAAAAATAAAATGACATCTTCATTTCTTCATTATTAAAGCAATTTCATTTGATATTTTCTTCACCTTATATGGTTAGGCTCATGTCATTGTTGTTTTTACTTCTTATCAAATCTAATAAATAATAATAATAACATAGTATTTAATATAATTTTGAAATTGAAAAATAATTTACCAAAATGATTTGCATTATTTTTGGGCACCAAAACCATAGGTGCACTGCATGGCAGAAGAGATGGTCGAGTGATTCCCTTGTTCAAAAAATTTTGTGTTTGCTTTGGTATTTCTGCACTTTGCATTTTTGACATCCGATGTATGCCAATGTCACAATAAAATATTCTTGCTGCAAAATCTTTACCAAGGATAAAATCCAAAAATACTTTGGAAAATAAACCAAACACGTTTCACATAGTGAATACTTGTGTATATGAGTGCCTAACACATTTGTAAGATACTGAATATGTTGCAACTAATCATACAACAATTTTAAATGCTTTCTTAAACTACAAATAGAAAGTCATTTTTCAAGATGGAATAAACTTGAGTCCCAAATATTCCATTCAAATTGACTATTAACAAGCCAAACAAGCATAACAATGCCAAAGAAAACACTGTTGCATATAAGTTATTTATTTATGAACATGACTTTTACAAATTGCCCAACTCTGGGAATATGAAACTAGTGCAAAACAAAGATTTACAAACTTCACTTGGACAAAGAGTTCGCCCATTTCTTACCCAACCAGGTAAATGAACACTCTATTTGAAATTATTCTCCTTCTGGAGTTGCTTCAGGGATGGTCACACCTTGTGCCACTTTTTCTTTTGTTGCTTCCTTCAGGTGCTTGCATGATTTACTTGCCCTTGCCAGGATGAAGTTGTGGATGAAATTTCAAACACTTCTTGACCCAATGCCCATTAATATTGAAATGAGTGAAAACGTTTTTGTGAGCCTCTCTTTGCACAAATGTCCTTAAACTTGGATGATAATTTCCCTTCTTGGTCTCAATTCAAATTGACATATTCGTCTTCTTGACTAATGATTTCCTTTTGTGGCACTTAGCTACACAATGGTTAGGTGCATGACATAAAGTGCATGGAAAAACATTCTACAAAATTTTATTCAAATCATCATGTGGTTTTTCATCATTAAAATGCTTTGAATAGAAAATACACTTATACCTCTCATGGCTTTCCTTTATCTTACACTTTTTACGCGAGAAACTTGAATGGATATAAGAACTTGTCTTAGTCTCTCCTTCAACTTGCTCATCTCTCTTTGGAAATGTTTTTCACTTCATGCCCTCATTTTTCTTTAGAAACCAAGCTAGTACCAATTTTGGATGAAAATCCAAATATTTTTCCTCCTCATGTCCTCTCGTATGATAAAAAGAACAAGATACCCAAGAGCTATCGCTGGAAGACCATTCTTCCTTTTTGACATAGCCTAGGCCTTCATATCTAGTTCTCTCCTTTGCATCAATTGGATTTTTAATGCCTTGATGGTTCACTCCAAGGCCTCCTCCCTTGTAACCCATCTTGGTTAAGAGCTTGGATCCAATTCCTTTACTATGTTATTCAAAAGCTGCAAATGAATTTACATCAACACTTTCATGTAAAGAAGAAGCATATAATTGCTTACCATTTTCCTCATATTTTGATTAGGTTACAAAGATGTTTTTAAAATCTCTTTTGATTTTGGATGTGTCCTCTTGGAATCTTGGGTCCTCTTCTTTTATCTCCTTGCACTTGGGTGCTGATAGAATCTCATCCTCCACATCATGTGTATAAAAGGTAAAAATTTTCCATATTCCTTCTCTGAGGGACTTTCTACACTAACATCTTGCATAATAGTTATATAAAATCATGAAGATTGTGGAGAAGATGGTGGTTTATCACCATTCTTATTACCTTTTTCTCTTGGAGAAAATTCTCCTCTTGGAGGTCTAGAAATTTCACCTTGCAATTTGGCGTTCCTCTCTTCATAGAGGACTTTCACCATTTTTTCCATGTCTAAGAAAGCCTTTCTAAAAGTATTCACATCCTATGACATATTTGTAGGCTCTCCTCCTTGGGACATGATTTTATTGAAGCTTCAAATGCAACTTGAGGTAGAACTGGTGGTAGATATTGTAACAATATTGTTCTCCTTTCCAAAACCTTCTCGTCACTTGAGCTTCAAAACTTGTAGCTTCACATTCACTTGCAAACAACAGTCAAATCCTCCTTGCACAAAGTAAACGTATGCTCTGATACCAACTTGAGATGAATGGGAAATATTATTTTTTCTATGCTAAGATCCTCATCTGAATATAAAAATGTGCTTGAGGTTTGTACTCCATAATAGCAAGTAAAAGCATGGGTTTTAATGTGTGTTTTTTTTTTAATTGCATGAAAACTTTAAACATGAATTAAAAATACTGAATGGAAGTATGCATCAATGAGTAAGACACTAACCATTGTTGAACGAGTTCACCCCTTTTGGCTACACCTCCTTGGATCATATCTAATGGCATGATCCCTTCAAATAAACAAACTTCTGCTAGAGTTATCAATCCATACACATGTTAAAATACAATCAAACATGTAAAATTTCATCAGGCAAAGGAATCTTGCACCAAGACCCCATACCACAACCTCAAAGAGCATAAACAGTGCCACAATCCACTTAAATTGCATAAACAAGTCTCTCCTAAAAAACACATAGAGAATAGAGGAACATAGGCTACGTAATTGATGTAGTAGTTGTTGTAGAAAGCACATGGAGGCTAGAGAAACCCCTGTGAGGTCATCTCCATCTTCAGACTCCTCCATAAACTGATTCAACACTCTGGTTGACCATGGCACCCATAGAATTCATCCTAGAAAATACCTATCTAAAAGTATTCCATTGGCTCTGAAAACTTCTCCAATGAGTTTAGAATGCCCAAAAATTCCTGTCTAACCTCTTTCTGCATCGAATTTGGCCAAAAAATAGAGAAGTTATGATCTCCCCAAGTTTTGGCACTAACCACTCCACAAATTCCACAAAATCTGGACTGGTCCTACAAATTCACCCCATTTTCTGCTAACAGAGTGAAAATTTCCTGTAATTTCACATGAAATTGTTGGACTATTTAAATGGATAATGGCCCTTAAAAATCAATTTTCAAACCATAACATCATGGTTAATTAAAAAAAATTTTTAATTTTTTTTTTTCGATGCTTAGAGTAACCGTTGGTGGCTAAGTCTTTGCGGTCACATGGCGATTAGATGGTTTATGTGGGCGGTTAGGATCTGCACCCATGGTCCCTAGAATAATGGTCATATGTACATGTTTTGGGGGGGTTGCGGGGGACAAAGCCCTTGCCCCTTTCCCCACACTCCGCTTGAATACACCATAAATATAATTTCAGACCTTAGTTTATTAAGACATGAAGTTTGGTGTAGCAGAATTTGGCATAGTTCATTAGACAGAGGTTAGGTGTTCGACCCCCGACCGATCCAGTCCTCCCTTGCCAAAATTTTGGTGGCCTCCTGGGCTGCCACGTGGCAACTTCTGATTGGGCGACGTGGCAACATGTGGTTAGCCATCACTTCAACCAACCAAATTACACCATCCAACAGGAAATGTAAAAATAGACAAGTGGCGAAGCTAGAAAGGCTAAAAAAAGTTACATTTCGACTAACCAGAAGAGGCCACATGGTAGCCTGCCATTGGCCCAAATTTTTTCCGTGTCAGCTTCCATTTTTGAAAAATTTGCTTGTTTGGGAAAATGAACAAAACGCGTTTATGGGAGCATACAGTGTATGTTTTCGATGAAACAAGTTGCGCCAGATTTAGAATGATGAGATATACATGTTCGTTCAGGTTCCACACCATTCTGACAACTTTTATTTTTTAGTATAATTTTGAGGACATGATCAGAAACCAATGCATCCAATGCAACCAATCGAATAGGAGTAGAAATCAACATCTACACTAAAATAAATGCATATAATGTAAGGTATTAAATAGGATTAGAAATCAACATCTAAACTGAAATCAATGCATCTAGTGCAAGTGATCATATAGGATTAGAAATCAATATCTACACTGAAACCAATGCATCCAGTGAAAGAAATCAAATAGGAGTAGAAATCAACATCTACATTGAAATCAATGCATTTAGTGTAAGGTATTAAAAATTATTAGAAATCGACATCTACAATTAAATCAATGCATCTACTGCAAGTGATAAAATACAGCTATAAATCAATATCTACAGTGAAACCAATGCATCTACTGCAAGAAATCAAATAGGAGTAGAAATCAACACCTACATAAATGCATCTAGTGTAAGGTATTAAATAGGATTATAAATTGACATCTACACTAAAATTAATGCATCTAGTGCAACCGATCAAATAGGATTAGAAATCAACAACTACAATGAAATCGATACATCTATTTTAGTAAAAAATCAAAATATTCATGACTTTCTAGATCTAACTTCTATGTATGTATGTTTCTTCTTGTGTATTTTTCTTCTTCCCTCTCTCTCAACCTTCCATTTTCTGTCTATATCCCTACCTCTATCCTTCTCTCTCTCCCCGCCCTCTCTCCTTTTCCTCTCGTCTCTCTCTCTCTACCTCTCACTCCCTTTCTCTGTATTTATCTTATTCCCTCTCCCCCCTACAATATATATATACCACCCTTCATCTCTTCTTATTTGTCTCTCTATCTCAGCCCCCTAAACACATGTCATGCTCTCTCTCTCTCTCTCTCTCTCTCTCTCTCTCTATATATATATATATATATATATATATTGATATTGTTGGAAATGTTGTCATTGATGGCAAAGGAGATGACAAAGGAGGAGCACCTGAAACATCAGTCAAGGAGTAGAAGAAGCAAAAAGAGAGGTAGCAGAGGCAAAAAAAGGAGAAGTAAGGAGCAGCATCAGCCAAGGAGCAGAGGATAACAAAGAAGTAGAGAGCTATTCATTCAAGCAGTAGAGGATAGCAAAGAAGTAGAGGCAGTTGTAGAAGGGTCAATTTGAGAGGCAGTAGAGGCAGCAAAAAAATCAATCAAAGAGCAGCATCAGTTAAGGAGTAGAGGTATTTGATTTCATATATATAATGAGAAACTGGTATTTGAATTGTATTGACTGCTGGAATTGTTTATGATAGTATTGACTGTTGGAATTGTTTATGAAAGTATGAATAGAGTGGTCAGGGTTTGTGGACAGTGTAAAATCTGTATAAAGGGATTTAAATTGTGAATCCTGTATATGGTGGAGGAATTGATGATTAAGTGTAGGGTTAGTATTAATCTTGAAAAGGACCAGAGTTAGAGATTAATGTGTATCTATGGGAGACTCTGTAATTGGTGTGTATAATGCTGTCCCATACACAGTACTTAGAACAGTGGTTTGTTGATAATATAAATCCATGTAAGTCTGTATGTTAATAGAAGAACTCGATTTCTGAGTTAAATTCCATCTTTGAGCCATATGGTATGCAATGAGATTGGATATGTTTTGAATCAGTTGGCATTCGTTGTTTGAATTATGTTTGAAATTACCCCCAGTTTTTGAATAGAGCACTCGTATTCAATTGATATAATGAACGAGTTCAAGAGATTTGTGGTGGGTTTTACAAAGGACTAATATTCAATTATAGATTGGATCCTGCGTGGACTGTTATGATCATTGATTGAATAATGAATCCAAATTGGGTCGAAACAAGGTTTTTCTGAAAGAGTTAGTAATACTCTTTCACTTATCTTTCAGAATACCAACAGGTACAAGGAAAGAAGCGATAGGCAGGCTCCTTCAACTACTCCAAAATTCTGGCATAGGTTCAAGTGCTTCTAGATAGCCTGAAAGTGCACCCTTGGAAGGACAAGGGAAAGGGCATGATAAGGAGATGGAAAAAGATATTGTAAATAGCGTGACTAGAGATCCAGTAGCAGGCTATGACATTGAGTTTGAAGAAGAAGGAAAGGAAATTTCTGAGTATTTATCCTTTGTTCTCACTATCTGGCAATCAGTTTCACTATGAACCCTCCGATCTTGGGCACCTGTTTAGGATTGGCATATATGTATATATGAATGCGATGTTATTCATTCCATACATTATGTATTGATTTACTTACCATTACTATTGTTGAAAGAGTTAGTAATACTCTTTCAAGAATTAGTAATACTTTGTCTGCCGTGTAAATGCACTATTTTTTTAATGGTTGGCGATGGTAGTGAAGTTATTCATAACATCAAATGAAGAAGACAAGTTGGAGGAAAAAGTCAAAATTCGTGTGGAGATTCAGATGGAACTTTGAATAAATAAGCGGAACCCAGAGCGAAACTGTGATCAACAAATCTGGGGACACAAATACCGGTAGTATCGCGCAGTTGTAAAGTGGTAAATGAATTTTGGTGAAAAAAAATGATCTATCCCGACGCTTGACACGTAAGCCAAGGGTGGTTTCAAGAAAGCACTTACATTGCGCAAATCTGGAGGATTAACTCCCGGATGTTGAAAAAACGCGATATGCATTTAAGTCTGTCCGATTGAGGTTTGGAGCACGGCATAACAGGGATCGTTGGATCCGTTCGAAATTTACGCACAGGTATGTTAGTGAGGTTGTGGGGCCTGAATATATGGTGAGATTCAATGTTAAATGGGATCGATTTTTATATTAGTGGTTATAGCCTTGACTTGGAGAATGTCGATATAATATTGTTGGGGGTTTTATTATAACGTTCCAATTAATCGAACAGAGGTGATGATCTATAATGAGATATATGTATAATGGTTATGTTAAATCTGACCTTTACATATGATTGTGGTCTTGGTATGATTTTTTTGCTGCGTTATAATATGCTAAGGTTTAAACCCAAGGCAACAGATCGAAATATATGTTATATGTTGTGGACCTTTATGTTATGGGTTTTGATAATAGAGTTCATGTGCGGGAGTATATATATATGTTGGTATATATAATATATGTAACGCCGAACCTACACGAAATGAGTTGCGCACTGGGCGCACATTAAATCTTATATTTTGGTTTATGAGAATTTTCATATAGTTGATAAGAGAAACCCTGAAAGAGAGTGTATTGTATGGTTCATAACCATAGATTAACAAGAGAGGATCTTCCACATAGTGTTACTGTTGGACCAAATTTAAAATTATGTAGAGGAAATTTGGAGTGCATTTTTGTATATGCATAGAGACAGGAGATTGAGTGTAGCCTGAGCATCAAGGAGCTTCCACAATGAAAATATTCTGCCCAGATATAAAATTAATTGGGTTACAACAATGATTTTAACCTCTGATGGGGCAGCTTCAACATTGATTCAAATTTCCAGTGCAGAAATTAAAAAGTATTGAAATTGCCCAGATTAGACAGATTGAGGACCCTTTTGAATGATTAATGTATGCATGAGACCTTGAGAGTTACTGGGGAGCTAAAATTGTAAAATAGATATATATGCAGCAGATACACAATTACAGTTGACAGGTGTACATGTACAGGAAGTAGGAGAGTGTGCATAAACTGAAAAAGGCAGTGAACAACAGAGGTATGCAGAGCAGTTACCTAACAGCATTAGAAAAGACAAAACCAGCAAAGCCAAAGGCCAAAAAAAGGGCTGAGTGAAACTTTTTTATGTAACTGGAAATGTGAATGTAAATGTTGTAATTTATTTTATATTGTTTGTGATGCATTGGAAAATCTCCGGAGGAAAACAAAAATCCCACTGGAATATTGAAATTAGTACATATTGTTGTATTTTTTTTCTGAATGAGCTGGTAAAATAAATGAGAAGGCAGAAGGCAAAGAGGCATGGTTGTCCATTTCAAATTCCATGAGGAATACAAATAGTCATAAGGAAATCTCTATAAATGATATCACCTTGATATACATAGAGAGGTTAGGAGGTTAGAGAATGTAGAAATGAAGTAGTGAGGTAGAGAAGAAGGAGGAGCTGAGAAGAGAAGAAGGAGGAGCTGATAGAGAATATTAGAAGATGCAGAGATGATATAGGGCAGATATGAGGACTGATGGACAACAGAAAAGAAGGAACAGAATAGAGCTGATATCTAAGGTAAATCAACAAGTGTTTTCTTCTGAAAGAATAAAGAAGTTGGAGCTTCCCTATCAAGTTGTAGCTTGATAGATGTTAGTTTTAGCTGACTGAGGTTGGAGCCTCCTGTAGGTTGTTTCCTGCATAAAATAGATGGGATTTGGTGCTTCCACATCAAGTTGTAGCTGACTGAGGTTGGAGCCTCATGTAGGTTGGTGCATGCAGAAAATTGATGGGAGTTGGAGCTTCCTTGCAAGTTGTAGCTTGCAGAATTGAGGTAGGAGCCTCTTGTAGGTTGGTGCCTACAGAAAATCAGTGGTGAGAGGGAGTTGGAGCTCGCCTTTGCATCACAATAATAATAAGATGTGGTTTTCTCCCTTTATGGATTTCCACTTATATATGGTGTCTCTGTGCATGATTTTTATGTGTTGATATGGTTTATCTCATCTGCTTAATAATTGCTGCTCTCATATTAAATCTACTGTTACATTATATTAATACTTGCTGCTCACATTCTAATACTACTCACATATTAAGTTGAACATGAAATGAAGGTGTAAATAAGTTTTAATGAAAAGGTTTTAAAAGTCCATGAATGTTTTAAACTGATTCACCCCCCTCTCAGTTTAACTAAGGGTTCAAAAATTGGTATCAGAGCAGGTTCCTTTGGTGTAAGCCTAATAGCTTGAAGGAGATCTGGTTGAATCATGGACTATCAAAATGTACCTGTGTTAATTACAAGAAACTTTCCTGAATGGAGAGATAAGGTTAAAACAGGATTATTGGCTTATGAATCTGAGGTATGGAAACATGTATGTGATGGTTACTGCACAGACTCTCCCTCAGTGCAAGAACAACATAGGAATTCCAAGGAAAAATGTGTGATATTAAACAATCTTCATAACACGGATCTTGAGTTAATAATGGATTTAACCTCTGCAAAAGAAATCTAGGACAGATTGCATTTCATGCATGGAGTAGACACCGAGTATTTCATTGTCAAGAAGGAGAAGAGAAGTAAGAAGAAGAAAAATTCATGTCAAAAGGAAGATGTTCCGTCAAATGAAGTACCTGCTAGTGTGAATGGAAGTCAGTTCCCTAAAAAAAGTACATTTGAAGAAAAAACCAAACTTGATGCAGTCTTGACTGAAATAGAAAGATTTAAGAATGAAAACAAAGACTTTAGAACATTGATGCAAATATGTGATGAGAAAGAATATGAAGATAAGAAAGAAATTATTGGCCTGAAGACATAGCTTGAAGAAGCAAAGAAAGTATAAGATACTCTGCTGGAACAAATGAGAGAGAAAAGTCTAGAATGTGAAAGATTGGAAGAAGAAGTAGTGAGCCTAAGAAAGAACTTAGAAAAAGCCCAAAGAGAACTATTAATGAATACACCTCTAATGAAAAGCTCTGGACAATTGGACCAAATTCTCAATGCTCAAAGGTCACCTCACATAAAGGTTGGGATAGGATATGAAGGAGAAACCGACAAGTCCAAGGTTGAAGATAACAAGAATGTCATTTTTGTAAAAGCAGTAAAGGACAGTGAAGCAGCTCAGCATATTCCTACGAAAATAGAAGCTAACAAGAACAAGATCTGTGAAGAAACAAATAGAATCAAGCAGCAACATGGTAGGACAGAGAATGAAAGGATGAAACAGTCAGTTGGAAAGGGCTCTCACACTCCTAAATATGAATTGAATAAATTTGGAAGATGTCAAAGGAGGTTCTTTCCTCCTATGAAAAATATCACATGTTTTTCTTGTCACAAGCCTGGACATAGTGCAACATATTATAAGACAAAGAAAATCCAGTCCAACAAGCAAAGGTTGCAGAAAATGAGAAGAACCCCTCAAGCAAGAAAATGGAAAGAACAATCTTTCAATAGGTACACAAATCATTTCCATGGCTACTGTTATGCATGCAATAATTTTGGACATAAATCTGTTGATTGTAAATTGTGTTAAAAAAATGGAATGAAATATTATACATCAGATCAAACGTACCTTGGAAAATTAAGATGTTATGTATGCCTCAAACTTGGTCACAAAGCAAAGGACTTTAAACTGCCATATACTTTAAAGAACTCCAGAAAGATGATGGAATCAAAACAAATCTATGAATCTAAAATAAGTGCAGACATTATGAAGAGACCCAATAAAGTATGGAAGGAAAAGAGAAAGGGGGAGCCTATTATCTCAATAACATAATGAATCCAACATAGTCTCAGTGGGAGTTGCTCTATAAAACAAAGCAAAAATCCAAGCAATGATAAATATAAAGCAACATTCCAGGGGGAGAGCAGTTCATAAATAGTCCCCACAAAAGTAGGCTAAGAAGAGCTCCATGAAATCAAAACCATCATAAGATCAAGAAGTGAAAGGACAATTACTCTAACAGAGAACTATAGAGGAAGAAGAAAACCTGAAGCACTCTATAGTCAACAGATTGATGGAAAAAGAGAAAGCAACCATGATGATATAAGGGAATTTCAGCCATGAACATGTAAGCTAAGAAGACATCAACACATTTAGTGATGATCACATTATGCATCATATTGCTAGAATTAAAAAATGAATCACATTAAGAAGGATGAGTAAGAAAAGTTCCCATCATCTTTTCATTACATCTTTCATCTATGAAGAGTATCTATGAAAAGTCCCCTTGGAAGAATTCAGTTACGTGAGTAATAAATATTTGAGTAATCAGCCCATGAAGATTCATAGAAAAGAAAGTGAAGATGCCTTCCCAAAGATCTTTATATTAGAACTGTTGATTTGATTGTTAAAGCTGCAATGATTATGGAGTAGTCTTAGAAGGGAAAATGCAGTGAAATTCCTTTGAAAAGAGTGGCAGAATAAGCAAATGGTTAAAGATGCCAAGATCAAATTCAAGATATTGATGACTGTTGGTGTGAAAAATGGAAAGCTCAATAGTAGAATTCATGAAGAATGTCTTAATTATGGGTTAATGTGCAAACTGAAGTGAAATATCTGCATGGTTTATCAAAGCAATATCAATTGGAATTTCGGTACAAGCAGCATGCCTATCAACAAAATACCAAGTGTTATCAGTGGAGCAACAATGTGGTACAGGTCCTCAGGATCAAAGGATTAAGGAAAAATAACATCAAGGTAATATCCCAGCATTATCTACATTATTCAAGCTTGAAAAGGTCAATAAAAGAGCTAAAGGATCAATATGTTTTTTACACTTGAAACATTATATGAAGCATTGAAGCATAATATTTTATATATATAATTGCATGCCTTCCAGAAGTCAGTACACATATATCTTCAAGGCCTCTTCCTTAAGATCAGCAATAAAACTGTGTGAAGTATGGTTGTTGAGTTTTCAATTAAACATCTTAAATATGTGTGTGTGGAAGATCATCATGATAGAATAGTTAAATTATCTGAAGCTTGAAGGACTAGTTGTGATTACCATTTGAAGCTCAAAAGGATTTTATTAATTAATCCAAACCCTACTTCAACATAAAGGATTTGTTGGTAATTCACCTTTAAAAGAGAGATTGATCATTGACATACATACCTCCTTATGTCATAAAGAAATTGCATGATTGATAAGTGAGATTGACTAATACACCGAATGTATCTAGCCTTAAGGGTTTGTTTTGAAAATACATTGTACAAGAAGGAAAGTCATTTGGTCTCTCATATTGAAAGATATTGCCTATTCTCACAATAAACTGTAAGCTCTGGTTTGATTCATTGTTCACATAAGCAACAAGGACCTTTCAGTCTCTAAGAGTAATATCATTACCAATTGGTATTAGCATCCTAGCTCATATAATCACCAATAGGCAAGAAAAGTGAACCACAACTATAAAACATATATTGGCATCATCACAATTTGAAAAAATGTTGTACTGCAGATGAGTATTGTAGAAGAAGATAGATTCCATCTACAATATTCCTCAACAGATATGGATTTCTGATGAAGATTATAATATAGACTGAAGTATAGCTGAAGCAAGATTGACATGTCACATGGAGCATTCACAATCCTTAAGTATTGATCTAATGATGCATCTCTGATTAGACAAGGATGGTACAAGGTGTTCTATTCTACACTTTCAGCTTTATACAAGTGAAAGGAGTTTTTACTTTGAATTGCATCAATTTACAGTGTATATTCAAGTTCAATAAGCCTCAAAAGTGTTCTCTCAACACCATTTTGGAGCAGCAAGGTATAAAAAGTCAAAAGCAGAAGGCCTAAACACATCTCATAGAGAGAAAATGAAGAGATAGAAAGCACACTAAGAAATGTGCAACCCTTTGCCATTGATGTCAAAGGGGGAGGAGAAGCAAGAAAAAGAAGAGTATTGGTGGAGTATTGCCATCAATGCCAAAGGGGGAGACTATTGGAAATGTTGTCATTGATGGCAAAAGAGATGACAAAGGAGGAGCACCTGAAACATCAGTTAAGGAGCAGAAGAAGCAAAAAGAGAGGTAGCAGAGGTAGAAAAAAGTGAAGTAAGGAGCAACATCAGTCAAGGAGCAGAGGATAGTAAAGAAGTAGAGAGCTATTTAGTCAAGGAGCAGAGGATAGCAAAGAAGCAGAGGCAGTTGTAGAAGGGTCATTTTGAGAGGCAGCAGAAGGAAACAAAAATATCAATCAAAGAGCAACATCAGTCAAGGAGCAGAGGTATTTGATTTCATATATATAATGAGAAATTGGTATTTGAATTGTATTAACTGCTGGAATTGTTTATGATAGTATTGAATGCTGGAATTGTTTATGAAATTATGAATAGAGTGGTTAGGGTTTGTGGATAGTGTAAACTCTGTACAAAGGGATTTAAATTGTGAATCCTGTATATGGTGGAGGAATTTATGATTAAGTGTAGGGTTAGTATTAATCTTGAAAAGGACCAGAGTTAGAGATTCATGTGTATCTATGGGAGACTTTGTAATTGGTGTGTATAATGTTGTCCCATACACAGTACTTAGAACAGGGGTTTGTTGATAATATAAATCCGTGTAAGTCTGTATGTTAATAGAAGAACTCGATTTCTGAGTTAAATTCCATCTTTGAGCCATATGGTATGCAATGAGATTGGATATGTTTTGAATCAGTTGGCATTCACTGTTTGAATTATGTTTGAAATTACCCCTAGTTTTTGAACAACGCACTCGTATTCAATTGATATAATGAACAAGTTCAAGAGATTTGTGGTGGGTTTTACAAAGGACTAATATTCAGTTATAGATTGGATCCTGCGTGGACTGTTACAATCATTGATTGAATAGTGAATCCAAATCGGGTCGAATTAAGGTTTTTTTGAAAGAGTTAGTAATACTCTTTCACTTATCTTTCATAATACTAATAGGTATAAGGAAAGAAGTGATAGGCAGGCTCCTTCAACTACTCCAAAATTCTAGCGCAGGTTCGAGTGCTTCTAGACAACCTGAAAGTGCACCCTTGGAAGGACAAGGGCAAGGGCGTGATAAGGAGATGGAGAAAGATATTGTAAATAGCTTGACTGGAGATCCAGTAGCAGGCTATGACAGCGAGTTTGAAGAAGAAGGAAAGGCAATTGCTGAGTATTTATCCTTTGTTCTCACTGCCCGGCAATCAGTTTCACTATGAACCCTCCGATATTGGGCACCTATTTAGGATTGGCATATATGTATATATGAATGCAATGTTATTCATTCCATACATTATGTATTGATTTACTTACCATTACTGTTGTTGAAAGAGTTAGTAATACTCTTTCAAGAATTAGTAATACTTTGTCTACCGTGTAAATGCACTGTTTTGTTAATGGTTGGCGATGGTAGTGAAGTTATTCATAACATCAAACGAAGAAAACAAGCCAGATGAATAAGTCAAAATTCGCGTGGAGATTCGGACGGAACCTTGAGTAAATAAGCGGAACTCGGAGCGAAACTGTGATAAGAGAAACTAGGGACACAAATACCGGTGGTATCGCGTAGTTGTAAAGTGGTAAACGAATTTTGGTGAAAAAATGAGATCTATCCCGACGCTTGACACATAAGCCAAGGGTGGTTTCGAGAAACCACTTACATCGTGCAAATCTGGAGGATTAACTCCCAGACGTTGAAAAAATCCCGATATGCATTTAAGTCCGTTTGATTGAGGTTTGGAGCGTGACATAACAGGGATTGTTGGATCCGTTCGACATTTACGCACAGGTATGTTAGTGAGGTTGTGGGGCCCGAATATATGGTGAGATTCAATGTTAAATGGGATCAATTTTTATATCAGTGGTTATAGCCTTGACTTGGAGAATGTCGATATAATATTTTTGGGGGTTTTATTATAATGTTCCAATTAATCGAACATAGGTCATGATATATAATGAGATATATGTATAATGGTTATGTTAAATCCGACCTTTACATATGATTGTGGTCTTGGTATGGTTTGTTTGCTGCATTATAATATGCTAAGGTTTAAACCCAAGGCAATAGATCGAAATATATGTTATATGATGTGGACCGTTATGTTATGGGTTTTAATAATAGAGTTCATGTGCAGGAGTATATATATATATATATATGTTGGTATATATAATATATGTAACGTCGAACCTACACGAAATGAGTTGAACACTGGGCGCACATTAAAGCTTATATTTGGGTTTATGAGAATTTTCATATAGTTGATAAGAGAAACCCCGAAAGAGAGTGTATTGTATGGTTCATAACCATAGATTAACAAGAGAGGAGCTTCCACATAGTGTTACTATTGGCCCAGATTTAAAATTATGTAGAGGAAATTTGGAGTGCATTTTTGTATATACATAGAGACAGGAGATTGAGTGTAGCCCAGGCATCAAGGAGCTTTTGCAATGAAAATATTCTTCCCAGATATAAAATTAATTGGTTTACAACAATTATTTTAACCTCTGATGGAGCAACTTCAACATTGATTCAAATTTCCAGTGCAAAAATTAAGAAGTATTGAAATTGCCTAGATTAGACAGATTGAGGACCCTTTTGAATGATTAATGTATGCATGAGACCTTGAGAGTTACTGGGGAGCTAAAATTGTAAAACATATATATATGCAGCAGATACAAAATTACAGTTGACAGGTGTACATGCATAGAAAGCAGGAGAGTGTGCAGAAACTGAAAAAGGCAGTGAACAGCAGAGGTATGCAAAGCAGTTACCTAATAGCAACAGAAAAGACAAAACCAGCAAAGCCAAAGGCTAGAAAAAGGGTTCAGTGAAATTGTTTTATGTATCTAGAAATGTGAATGTAAATGTTGTAATTGATTTTATATTGTTTGTGATGCATTGGCAAGTCTCCGGAGGAAAACAAAAATCCCACCGGAATATTGAAATTAGTACATATTGTTGTATTTTTTTTTGAATGAGCTGGTAAAAGAAATGAGAAGGCAGAAGGCAAAGAGGCATGGCTGTCCATTTCGAATTCCCTAAGGAATACAAATAGTCATAAGGAAATCTCTATAAATGATATCACCTTGATATGCGTAGAGAGGTTAGGAGGTTAGAGAATGCAAAAATGAAGCAGTGAGGCAGAGAAGGAGGAGCTGATAGAGAATCTCAGAAGATGCAGAGATGATATAGGGCAGATATGAGGACGGATGGAAAACAGAAAAGAAGGAACAGAACAGAGCTAATATCTAAGGTAAATCAGCAAGTGTTTTCTTTTGAAAGAGTAAGGAAGTTGGAGCTTCCCTACCAAGTTGTAGCTTGATAGATATTAGCTGTAGCTGACTGAGGTTGGAGCCTCCTATAGGTTGTTGCCTGTAGAAAATAGATGGGAGTTGGTTCTTCCACATTAAGTTGTAGCTTGATAAAATGTCAGTTGTAGCTGACTGAGGTTGGAGCCTCCTGTAGGTTGGTGCCTACAGAAAATTGATGGGAGTTGGAGCTTCCTTGCAAGTTGTAGCTTGCATAATTGAGGTAGGAGCCTCCTGTAGGCCAGTGCCTACAGAAAATCAGTGGTGAGAGGGAGTTGGAGCTTGCCTTTGCATCACAACAATAATAAGATGTGGTTTTCTCCATTTATGGATTTCCACTTATATCTGGTGTCTCTGTGCATGATGTTTATGTGTTGATATGGTTTATTTCATCTTCTTAATACTTTCTGCTCTCATATTAAATCTGCTGTTACATTATATTAATAATTTCTGTTCACATTCTAAGACTACTCACATATTAATTTGAACATGAAATGAAGGTGTAAATAAGTTTTAATGAAAAAGTTTTAAAATTCCATGAATGTGTTAAATTGATTCACCCCCCCCTCTCAGTTTAACCAAGGGTTCAACATATATATCAGATTACATACACACTCTCTCCCTCCATCTATATCTCTATCTCCCTTTGTTTCCCCTTCTTTATATATCTATATCATCTTGCATACTCTCTCTCTCTCTCTCTTTCTCTTTCTCTCTCTCAACAAAGTTATTGATCAAATGAGAAATATTACCTCAAAACAAAAACTCTAGCCCAAAAATACCAAAAAAAACATGAAAAAATAACTCAAAAACAACCTAAAAAAGAAAAGCGTGTATTTTGGAACGATGTTTTTTTTAGGGTAAAATTTCAACATTTTATTAAAAACCCATTTTCTTTTTTTTGCAAAAAGGATTGAAAAAACACCCATGAAACATAAAGTGTTGATTCTGGAATAACAAAAAAAATAATCGGGTTACAATTTTGTCGCTTTCTAGTAATGGAATTAAAGATAAAATATTAGGACTTTGAAGAATCGTAAAATTCCAACAATTCTCATGCATGATGTTAAAGATAAAATATCATGTCTCAAAGCCTTATAATTTCCAACAATTTTCATCCATCTTGTTAAATATAAAATATCTTGACTCTAAAAAACCCTAAAATTGTAATTGTTTTCAACCATAGCATTAAAGATAAAATATCATAACTCAGAAAAACATTATTATTTTGACAATTTTTCAAGCATGGAATTAAAACCCTTAAGTTTTTAACATATTTGAACCATGAAATTATGGATAAATTATATGACTAGAACAATTTAAAAAAAAGAACAAGTAAATGAAAGATTTATTATTCCAAGAGTAATTTTTATTTTAAAGGCTAAAATTATAGCTCTTTTCAAATCTTAGCCTAAGGAAACTTATCTTGTTACAACAAAAAACCTAAAAATCAACCATCAAGATGAAATGTCCCTTTCAATAAGGCATTAAATTTTCAACATTTTTAAAAATATCTTATACCAAATGATAACAATAATAATATCATGGCAATATCACTGTATAATTCAAAACGTGAACATTAATTTCTAATATATATATATATATATATATATTTACAGTAAATAATATCATAGCAATATCACTGCATAATTTAAAAATTCAACATTAATTCCTAATATTTTTTTACTTCTAATCAAAATATTAACAAATGATAACAATAAATAATATCATTGAAATATCACTGCATAATTTAAAAATTCAACATTATTTTCTAATATTTTTTTACTTTTAATCAAAATATCAACAAATTATAACAATAAATAATAGCATGGCAACACCACTGCATAATTTAAAAATTCAACATTAATTTCTAATATTTGTTTACTTTAATCAAAATATCAACTTTGGTGTGTTGAATATAAAATAATTTATTTTTATAATTCATTGTTGCATTGTGGATATTCTAAAGAGATTAATTCTTCATAGTTAAAACATATAATCCAACAAATATATAAATGAATCATAAATTCGTGTAAGATCATATGGAAGTCAAAATATTTATTTCAAGTTATCGTGCAAACATCATTTACATAAAATGTCTTAGAAATTTATTTAAAATCAGTCATAGGTTCTGGCACACCATCAGAACCTACATCTTCAGATGAATGAATGGATGCAGATGAAGATGATCCATATTCTTCTCTTTCATCAACTAGTGCTTCATCTGAGTCAATATGCATGCCCACTATTTCAGGTTTCAAAAGTGTTCTATATCTACGACTAGATTCAGCAGACTCCCATCTCAACATTGTTTCTTCTAGTAGTAATTTATTGAAAATATCCATGGTATTCAAGCAAAGAGTTCCTCTCTTTGTTAAATTGAAGCCATACACAAGTATGTCAACATCCTCCAATTTTAATGGGTCTATGTGGTGATGATTTATATTTGTGCCCTTTCCTTTTCTCTTTCTACCAATTTGTTTATACTCTACCATCTCTCGCTTGTACACACCATTGAATGGGTGGGTATTTGTGCCATACCAATGTACTTCAACAACTCTAATATCTTCATTTTCTTTAATGACCTTTATAACCTTGGAAACCCATCATGGATAGCTAAGTGGATCCCCATCTGCTAACACTGCTATCATGCAACCCTCCTTAACATCCTGCACAAAACCCCTGTAAATGTCATCCATGGCTTCATGTTGTGCACATGATCTTCTAGAACCAATATATATTTTTCTTTCATCTACCTATGGAGAATTAATAATACCTTGATATTGTTTTTGTTCAACAATGTGTCTTTCCTTATGTTCATTTGGCATATTTTGTGGCCAAACAAATGGAGTCTCAAAAGTGTATCCTCGTTTATTGATCTTGAAATCATATCACTTTGATTATTGAAAAAAGACTCCCACCAAATTGAATCAAAAACATCAAAATAATAATATGTATCTCTAATACATCTTTTAATTTCTTCCAAGCATTCAAAATAATTTATATATCTTTTATTCCTTCATGAATTATGGATTTCAACAACTGAATGTAATAAAATATCTTTGGTGCAAATATTGGATGGTATAGAATGAACTTCAAAAATGCTAAACTTGATCATGACACCCATTCTGCAACAGTTGAATACTTCTTGCCCCATATAAGTGTTTTCCCATCAATTTTTTTGATACGAAATTAATGTTGGAAGGTAATGTCATTAATTTTTTCAATGCATTTCCCCTCACCATGTAATCCCATAATAAACCTTTGCATGTTAATATTTTCTTCAAACACATGAAAAAGAAGTTGGAATATATAATTTCCTAATACATTCAATTAATAATGGCAGGATCTCAACATATTTCCTCCTCAATGTTATGAAAAATGACTGAACATTTGATCAATATGGTCATGAGAATGCCCAACAAGAAAGAAACCAACCTTTACCTTTTTAAAAATTCCCAATTCAACGAGCATGTTTAGATACCCAAAAAAACTTTATTTCTATGTTCACGGCTTGTGTTTTCTAATTCTAGATTCAGAACTTCAGGAAGAATATCATACCACTGAGAAACCACATCATGTGTTATATTTATGGTCATATTTGCGTCATTATGAATATTTGGAGCTATGAAGTAAACCCTTGGCAACATCTTCCCATTAAAGACCATACAACCAACCAAGTGAAATTGGATAAAATTTTCCTCCTGTAAATTTTTTGGTGTGCAGACAAAATGTGGTAGAAGTTTTTTCTTTTGGTCCATACCACCAATTATAAAAAAAATATTTATTTGGATTATCATAACACTTTTTTGATGTTTATACAATTTTTTCCTTTCACTAATTTGTTGATTGTGATGCTCTTGAAGTGATTTGACAACGAAATATACACATAATTTAAAAGAAACCTATTAATAAATATATTTTCATAGTTGATAACTATCCAATTTTTAAAAATAATGTTATGAACACATACCTCTTTCCGCCCCTTGAATTTTATCCCTTTTTTTATTTAAGAGAAGCACGTGTATTGCAAATCCCCATCCTTGTCTTCTTAGGAATATGAACATTTTTTAATTCGTTCTTCCATAGCCTTGTAAAATATGAATATGTAATAAAATTACCAACTCCTTCAACACCTTCTACATATTCTTTGTATTAGGTGTATATTTATTGTCTTGAGAAATTATCTGGGATATGTATTGTGTCTTTATTTACCATACACTCTCCATTCTTTGAAAATAAGTCTTTCATCCATGACATTATAGTATTTGCTAACGGACCAACCTCTCATCTACAAGGTACTTCTGAATAACATTTGGGATCCTTTTCTAGTCTTTCTTGGATTCTTTACAAACGAAAATTACCAATTGAATGAAACATTTTGAAAGCCTTTCTGCAGAGCAATAAATTCCCAATATGATAATCATAACCTACTAGTGTAGATTGCATGCAACCCGCTAAATATGAATTTTGAATTCTTTTATTCATTTACAAATATTTTTTCCTTTTCTCCAAAGAAAACTCGAAATCCATATGTTTCAAGAAATCCTTTCGACAACATTCACCTGAAATCAGGTCACCGATAGACATTATGCTCGTGAGATATGTTGTCCTAAGCCTTGTATAACTGTAATATTTTGGATTGATATGAAAAGATCTACTTCTACTCCTAGATACAATATTTTCTTGCAAAAGCTTCATCATTCCATTATCCTCCTTAGAAATATTTTCATCACCATTAGGAGGAATATTATCCTCATTATGATCATTTTGAACACAATTAGGAAATTCATCATCATCATTGCTTGGAAAATATTCATTACCATCCTCACTTGAAGAAAATTCTTCACTACCATCATCTTCACTTTTTAAATACTAACTCAGATGAAATTATTGACCATCTTCATCAATGCATTTGAAATCTTCCCTTGGAGGATTCAACTTGTCATCACCATGAGTGCCTTTGAAACGGTCACTTAGAGAAAATGCATTATTCAGATCTATGAGTCTAAAATTATCATTTTCAAGATACTCTTCATCCTCCCCTTCATAATTGGTGCTCTCATGATCCTTAGGATTAGGATTGATTGGAAAATATGACTCTCTATTTATAGTCAAATTATCATTTGCAGGAAATTCTCCATCCTCCCCTTCAGCAGTGGTGGTCTCATAATCCTTAGGATTAGGACTATGTGGAAACATTGAATCTCTATTTAATGGAAAATTTTCATCCTCCCCTTCCTTGGTGTAACTTTCATAAGCCTTAGGGTTAGGAATAAGTGGAAGCTTTGAATCTTTATTCACTGGAAATTCTTCATCCTCCCCCTCCCATTCCTCACTGGTGCTTTCATAATCCTTAGGATTAGGACTAAGTGGATTCTTTGAATCTATATTTATTGGAAATTATTCATCACCCCGTTCATTAGTGGTGTTCTCATAATCCTTAGGATTAAGACGAAGTGGAAAATTTGACTTTCGAAATTACTCATCCCTCCCTTCATCAATGGTGCTCTCTTAATCCTTAGGATTAGGACTAAGTGGAATAATTGACTCCCGATTTATAGAAATTTATTTTTTCTTCCATTCATCAATGTTCCTATCATCATCCTTAGGATTACGACCAAGTGGAAAATTTTCCTCTCTATTCATAGTGAACGAATTCCTGTTATATTGATCAATATGAATAGAGTTTTTGCGTGACAAAGATGTTGATGCTGCAGAAAGAAACACTTCACTATCATAAGAATCCATGAATTTCAAACAGAATATGTCAAATGATACAAATGCACTCTCTCCCAATGAAAATATATAGCTTAAAGACTGAACATTTCCCTTTAAAACCCCCCCCATAAAATTTTGCCAAAATTTTTCCCTCCAAAATTCCCCCCCAAAAACTTTTGTCGAAAATTTTTCCTACAAAAATTTCGTTTGAAATATTTCCTTCCAAAATTTTCTTTTAAAATGTTTTTGAAAACATTTCATTAAATTGTTGTCCTTGAAAAATGTCATCCTACTTTTTATTCAAAATATCCACAAAAATATTCCTTAGTGCATTCCTTCGAAATTAAAATAATTTTTTTATTTAAATTATTTAACATTGACAATGTAACTAAATTAATTTTTATAATTTATATTTTATATTTTAGATGACATTGAATAAAATTTAATCTAAACCTATAATATTAACTACATATTAATTTTAATTCCACATCCAAGAAATGCTAAAGCAATCACACAATCTTGGCAATATAATAACAATCATTATTTCTATTTGTCACATCACATCAAGTCTTCTGGGTTCTGTTAAAACATTTGGAGTAATTTTGGAGAGATGTTGCATTAGCATTGATAACACACTGAATGAGAGTTTTCGCATTTGAAAGGTTAGTTTTCCTTTTGTTTTGACCATTTAAAGATGAATTTGGGGAAAATTGGTTTTTTTATGGTTTTTATACTCGAAAAGTAATTATTTTTAATGTTTTTTTTGAATATTATATTTAAGGGAAAAACTACATAAAATCCCTATTTTTTACATTTTTATAGCGAAGAAGACAGGAAAAAAAAACTCAAATTTGTAGGGATTTTAGGACAAAAAATAAGAAAGTTTATACTTTTTAGAGTTGCTCGGAGGGGGGTCGACTGTAGGAATCGACCCCCCTCCCACAGTAGGCGACCGCCGCTAGCCTCCGACCCCCGGGTAGGCCAGAACAAATAAATTTGTTTTTCTAAATAATAATAATTTTTTAAATTAAATTAAAATTTATTTTTAATTTATGTTTTTTATTTTTAATTAAATATAATTGTTTTAAAAATGAAATAAATTTTATGTTAAATTTCAATTTTTTTTCTAAAATTAAATATGATTTTTTAAAAAATAAAATAAAAATAAAAATTAAATAATTTTTTTTAATTATATATAAGTTTTCTAAATGAATATAATTTTTTTTATATTCGATTTTTTTAATTATATATAATTTAAAAAATGTTATATATATATATATATATATATACATATATATGTATGTATATATAATTTTAAAACCATATAATTATATTTGGAGAGAAAATTGGCGAGATATACACCAGATCTTGCAATGAATAGTGAAAATGATATTCAATTTTAGATTTTTATTGAGAGTCTTGGTGAGAAGACTTTTGTTCAATGGATCTTGGGTTCATATATTGTAATAAATATAAAGTAGATGATCCAAAAGAGTATGGGTATACTAATATTGTTCCAAGTCTTGGAATACACAGGAAAGGTACTCTAAGGCACTCATCGATTGAAATATTATGGTGTGACAAAAGTTTCAACAATAATTTTAAATCTAAGGATGAAAGGAGGTTCTAGAAACCCAAATCCATCACACTTAATTCATTTGTAATTCATTTTTTTTTTGTGTTTTGTGCATACGTTGCAAGGATGATATGATGAGATTCCTTCGTTTTAAGGTTGAATAAAATTAAGGATTTTTTCTTTGAAAAAAAATAATTAATTCAAAAATAAAGTTTGAATTTGACTTTAGAAATGAATGTAAATCTCTTTGAGTTTTCAAGAATCTATTAGTAAAAAAAAGTGCATAATGGAAATTGTAAGGTCCCATCTTGGTTTTAGAATACTTTGACATTAATATTTTAGTTTTTACATAAAATAAATTAAGATGATTTTCAAAGGAAAAATATGACATTATTGTTTTTGTTTTTGAAAGTAAACATAGTTGAGATGGTTTACATATTTCACTTTCACATTAATACAAATACAATGTATTATTATAAAACATATTGATTCGTAAAATTTCATATGGACAATTCATAAAAAAAGATCAGATCAAATTATACTTAAATTAGAAATATTTGTATGAGGGTCATTTCCTCTTGATTTTTTAATTTATTGTTTTCATGCACGCAATATATAAAATATGAAAAATAGAGAATACACAAAATTACAATCGCTCACAACCATAACAACATAGGATATGATCTTGGAAAATATTTTGGAAGAAAGCCCATATTAAATGTGAGGTTTCTCTGATCTCTTTTTCTCTCAATGGAAACAGATGCAAGTACAAAGGAGAGAGACATGTGGCCCAAGGGCTACTATAGTACATAAATCCTCTCTTTTTTCTCTCTCTATACCCACTCTCAACTACTATGCTCATCTATGGAGTGAAATGCACTTGAATAGAGTGCAACTAATTTTCCTCCTAATGTTCTTGGTATAACAAAGATTGATAGCCAACTAGGGGCTAAATTCGACCCATTAGACCCTAGATATGACTTAAAACATGTCCCTACTAGATTCTGACTCATAGTTCCCACATGGGTAGTGTCTTTTCCATGAGTAATACGAGTTTCTGTGGAATCTTCTCACAATATAGTGGTTAATTTGGATAGGCTAACATTCAAGAGGCATAACTTTATCATACAAGATCTGATTGAGGTGATTATTATGTTGTTGGAAAGGTATCAATGTCTATATTATGAATCTAGGTCCATAGTAAGGTCAATACCACAAAATGCAGTCATTTAAGGCCCTAACATGGCTCCTAAATATTTTATATTAAAATAATAATAATAATAATAATTATATATCATTTTTTTTAAATAAAATAAAATTTGTTTTATATTCATTTTTTTATTATTATATATAATTAAAAATTACGTTTTGTATTTTTTTTTAATTATTTGTTTATATATATATATATATATATATATATATATATATAATTTTAAAACTATATAATTATATTTAGTGAGAAAATTGGTGAGATATACATGAGATCTAGCAATGAAAAGTGAAAAAGATATTCAATTTTAGATTTTTATTGAGAGTCTTGGTGAGAAGAATTTTGTTCAATGGATCTGGGGTTCAGATATAGTAAGAAATATAAAGTAGATGATCCAAAAGAGTATGGCTATACTAATACTGTTCCAAGTCTTGGAATACACAGGAAAGGTACTCTAAGGTACTCATTGGTTGGAATATTATGGTGTGACAAAAGATTCAACAATAATTTTAAATCTTAGGATGTAAGGAGGTTTTAGAAATCGAAATCCATCACACTTAATTCACTTTTTTTTTGTCTTTTGTGCATACTTAAATTTGAAATATTTTCTATGAGGGTCATTTCCTCTTTATTTTTTAATTTATTTTTTTCATGCATGCAATATGTAAAATATGAATATTAGAGAATACACAATATTACAATCTCTCACAACTCTAACAACATAGGATATGGTCTTGGAAAAACTTTTGGGAGAAAACCCATATTAAATGTGAGGTTTCTTTGATCTCTTTTTCTCTCAATGGAAACAGATGCAAGTACAAAGGAGTGAGACATGTGGCCCAAGGGCTGCTATAGTACATAAATCCTCTCTCTTTTCTCTCTTTCTATCCACTCTCAACTACTATGCTCATCTATGGAGTGAAATGCACTTGAATAGAGTGAAACTCATTTTCCTCCTAATGTTCTTGTATAACAAAGCTTGATAGCAAACTATGGGCTGAATTCGACCCATTATACCCTAAATATGACTTACAACATGAGCCTTCTAGATTTTGATTCATAGTTCCTACATGGATAGTGTCTTTTCCATGAGTAATAAAAGTTGATGTGGAATCTTCTCGCAATATAGTGGTCAATTTGGATAGGCTAACTTTCAAGAGGCATAACTTTATCATACAAGATCTGATTTAGGTGATTATTATGTCATTGGAAAGGCATCAATGTGCATATTATGAATCTAGGTCCACAATAAGGTCAATACAAAAAAATGTGGTCGTTTAAGGCCCTAAAATGGCTCCTAAATATTTTCACCTAGCACCATTGCTAAAAATGGATATGCAAGTTGATTCCTGCAAATTTTCCACTCTAAAACAATCTAAAATGGATGAAATGTAATATATATATATATATATTGAATTAAAATCATACCTCCCCATTTTAGGAAAATTTTGGACCCAACAATAGTTTTTTGAATGAGATGATGAATTTTTCCCATACCTTCTTCCTAAGGTACCTTTTAGCCTTGCCTAAAAGTTTCCCTTTCAACCCAATCTACCGAAGGCCATGCTAACCTTGTCTTATATTTCAAAACCTCTTTGTAAAATTGTATCTGCTATCAACTTTTCTTGAGCATCTAGTGTCACATCCTCTATGGAAGGTAGGACCTATTCCTCTTCTTGATCCAAGATGGATGACCCATAATGTTTACAATTATCTATATTCAGAATTGGTTAAATGCAACACGTGTATGGAGATAGACTGAGTATATAGGTGTTATCTCCAATATTTTCTAATATGTCAAAGGGACCATATATTAGAGCTTTGATTTACTTCCCAAGACCTTGTAGCCTCTCCTTGTTCAAGTGTAACCATACTCTATCTACCACTCTAAAAAACTTCTTAGTTCTGCACAGATTATGCCTGGCCTTGTATTTTTCTTGTGACCTATGTAGCATCTCCTATACACGTAGATGGATCTGCCTGATCTTCTCAACAATTTTTTCTACCCTTAAAGAATCTCCTCTAAGATACTCCCACAGTCATGTTTTTATCCCATACGAAATATTCAAAGGTGAAGTTGTTAAGTATCCAAAACAAACTTCAAAGGGGACACACTAGTAGAAGTGTGGAATGTTCTATTAATATGAGAATGTTATATGTATACTAGATTTTCATCCCAAGTCTTTGGACGATTCTAGTTATAACCCCTCAAAAGTTGCACCAAAGTTTTATTGACTAACTTCTTTGTTTCCATCTGTCTATGGCTGGAATGTTGTAGACCTCTTTAAATTTATAATTTTCCTCTCACGGGACCATTTTTACTATCAACGCCAAGTTTTGAAATTTGGGATTTGAAACCTTGTGAGAAAATTTTGAGGCATAAAATGACGTTTTTTTGGGGTGAAATTTTGACACTTCATTGCATCAAATTTTTTTTTTTTCCCATATTCTACACATATATACTTTTCCAATGAGGCAAGAATATCCTCAAAAAAAATTTGTATGCAAAATTTATTCCACTCAGAAATTGGGCTTCCTGTTTAAACACCATAATTTGATAAGATGCCACGTCAGCCCCCATAACTTAGGGAAAAGGAGCTATCCACATGATTATGATGAACAATGATCTAGAATATTCCAAATTTTAACTCTCATTAAAATTTGAGGTAGTAAAACCAAAGCACTAGTAGGCTATCAAGATGTGTTACAACCAGACCACTAGGAGAGGAAGAGGGTCCTTTCTTTTTTAATATATTTGTTCCATAAATGAGTAAAATAACCAAGAGGTATAGGGGGAGAGAAAATAGAGTGTATTTTTGAATTCTAGTAGCCCATGGGCCGCAGATCATACTTCTTTGTACTTGGAGTTATTTTCCATTTAGAGAAAGAGAGTAAAGTAACCTCACCTTCCAACTAGGTTTTATCTTGAAAGGATTTCCTAATTGATCATAGAGAATACTCCAAAAACTATTACAAAATAAAGAATGAAGAAATCTTAAATATTTAAAGGGAAAATTAATCTCAATAAGAAGTTGAACCACGTATGTAAATGTAGATATTATAAATGATATCTAAAATTTAATAATGTATTGTGAAATTTTCTTTTTATTTGATGAACTAATTTGAAAAATATTTTGCAATGTAAATAGAGGGATATTTTCCTCATAACATTGATGATGAGATTCAAAATGTTGAAATACAAATTGAAGAAGAAAATGAACCGGTGATTGATGATGTTCTTGAAGATGTTGAAAGATATTCAAGTGGAGATGAAGTTGAACCACCCATAGCTATGTATATATATGTCATGCATTTTTGAAATTATATATATTTATTAGTTTCAATTTCATCAATTCTATTTTTTAATTCAATTATTTAATGTACATATTTATACTCATTTACATTAAATTATCATATGTACAGATGAAATCAATATTGATAATGAGATGTTAGAAAATGTCAACACTCGCACATATGGAAATAAAAAATCTCACCATGTTACATGGTATCATGTTAAGCTAATTATTGATAAGTTCTTCAAAGGTGAAAATGTGACAATTCAAGCTAAAATTTTGAGAGGTATCTTAACATCGAAGAAATTAAAGGAAGCTACAACACTATTGGGCATTCGAAAATCAATAAAAGATAAAAAGGTGAAGGAAAATGTGTTTCAAAATATAAGTAGTGCTATAAAGTCAATTGGAAGATCTAGAAAGAAAAGTGATATAGATGTTTGTAGAGAAATATAAACAACAGTGTCTTCATCAACTAATACAGACAACTGTTTGATAAAATATATGGAAAAATCATTAGGGGGCATCACAAAAAGCATTACACAAGCATAGGAAATTTTGATTGCAAATATATGCAAATGATGAACTTGTTTGTTAGATAGATATTTTTGGGAAACCATACAATGATAGACTTGGAAAAATGTGGAAAAAATTATATATGAATATTGGGAGAAAAATTTACGTATTTTACCAAAAAAAATGGATGTGATGTGACAAGTAATAACATGAAATCAATATGAAGAACATGCAAAACATTTCTTGGACACCACTCAGATATAGTTGTTCAATAAGTTCAAAGAAGAGAATCGTGGAATTAATGTCTCAATCAGTACTTTCGTGCAAAAAAAACCACGACATGTTAAACTTATCATTGTACGTGACACTTGTTGTTGTCATTATCATGTAGAATTTCAATTATATTATGGCACCTTCCTTAATTTTGGTAATTTTTTTGGCAAAATTCACCTCCTCCTTCCACTATCCATGATTTCATATCCCAAATTCTACGTGGAAGAGAAAATCAAGAATTATTTTTTCAAAATAAATATGTTGGTAGTAAAAAATGTGATTATTGTGGAAATTTGACTTTTTTCCACAATAAATATCCTATTGATATGAATGGTCAGTTACTTTCCAACATAAAAGTGGTATGGAAGAGATATGAATATCCATATATCGTTTTGTACAAGTGGTAGTACAAGTGATAAAGGGATTGATTTACAAGAAGAATATATTTTTTTTTGTGATAGATTTTTTAAATTTTGAGACACAAATTTATAAATACACCAAGAATTCTCATAGAGCTCGATGGCAGGACCTACAATTCAAAAAATCCTATGAAAATTTTCCACCAGGGACCATTTTGTTGATAGTTTCTTTTGTAGAAAATTACACATTTATTGCACAAAATTAAATACATAATGAATATTATCATTGTGACCAAGTCTCTATGATTTTCCATGTTCTATATATACATCTTGAACAAAATGTTGATAATACATAAAGTGCCAATGAGAATCAATAGTTATTAAAGAATATCATTTTTATATCAGCAATGATCATACACATGATACACATTTTGTAAAACATTGCTTTGATAATATGTATGAATCATTGAAAGGTCATGGAATAAAATTCAATGAACAATGGATATGGACAGATGGATGTGAAATTCAATTCAAATCTTCACGATCATTATTTTGGTTGTGTCATTTTCATACGAAAACCAAAATTAAACATTGTTGGAATTTCTTTCAAACTGGTCATGGAAAAGGAGAACTTGATGGTGTAGGGACATGTATAAATGAGCACTTCGAATACATAAAATGGAATTTTTATATAACCATATCACAAAAAATATAGATCAACGACTTCAAAATTAGCCTCTTTGAGGGGGAACCCTCCTTTACATCACATAAATGAACAATTCTTGAATCATACAAATGAATAGACCTCCATGTTATATATAGGAGTGTAAGGGGTCACAATATAATCAAATCCTACTTAACAATAATAATGTAAGGACACAAAAATAACAATAGTGGGATTTTATGGGGCATAAAAATAACAATATGGGGGCTACATGGGCACAACAATAACAATGGGGTGTTATACTAACAGTAACAATAAAGGGGATACACTAGTATTATAGGGATCTAACATTCCCCTCTCCTTCAAAAAAGTGTTGTCCTTAATGATTTAGTAGCTTTGGATGCTTATGTATAAATATTATCATCCTCCCACATGGAATCTTCAGCAGGTAAGTTCTTCCACTTAATGAGATACTCTGAAATTGATCAATTTCGTAGTTGTTGGGTTCTTGTTTCTGTGACTGCTTCAGGATCAAATATGATTTTTATTTTTTCGTCAAGTTCTGAAAATATTATTTGAACTAGGATCTTGTCGCGGATAACCTTTTTTAAGCATGAAACATGGAAAACTGGGTGTACTCAAGAAGACGTAGGCAACTCCAATTCGTATGTCATAGTAACAATATTTTGCAACACCTTATATGGACCATAGTACTTGTGTGATCATTTATTATCCTTCTTAGCTTACTTGAGGGACATTTGTTTGTATGGTTGTAGCCATAGAAATACTTAGTTGCCTATATAAAAAATTCTTTCAATGCGATGTCAATCGGCTTGTTATTTCATTCAATTTCGTGTGAGAGTGAGGTTATCCTTTAAGAGTTGGAGAACTTCTTATTGATGCTCGGTGTGATATTCCACTACTTGAACCTTAAAATTTTCCCTTAAATATGATGTGATGGGTGGTGAATGATATCCATAAAGTGTCATAAATGGAGTCATTTTTTTTGTAGTATGGAAGGAAGTGTTATATCACCATTTATCTAGTGGTAACCACTTGACCCATTGTGTTTTTCTGTCAGATACAAAGTAATGAAGATATCCTTCCAAACATTTGATCACTATCTTAGTTTTCCCATCAAATTGAGGATCATAAGATGACCTATGGGCTAATTGAGTAGATGTGACGTCCCTCAATGGACTATGTAGGATTTGCAGACAATGCCAACTATAGTACTTGAAACATTTCTTCTACTTCATGGGTTCTCTTTTATTGATGAGCTAGTGATATTTAGAGGCATATACATTGGCCCTGTGACCAACAATATGGTGGAGTATAGTGTTGTCATTGACTCTTATCTGAGGCTATTTCACTTGGTTTCCACCACTCAACTGTCAAATTGGACTCACAACTCATGGTGTCACAACTAAACTGTGTCAATTTCATGAGGCATCCTATTTTACTTCATCAATATTTAAGGAAATGTCTCCTTGAACTATATTTCACTAATATTGAAGATATGCACAACTCAAGATATTATAATACATTGGATCATTTATTAGCTAATAACATGTTAGATTGGAATTTGTCACACTAAGCTAATATTCATCAAAATAATGCATACATGAATGTACATAATCCACATGGGTAACCAAGTTTTATCATTTTCATACCATAAGTAGAGGTCATAGAACAACTTCTGCATGTGTGCATATCTAGACAAGATTTTGATACTTCCATCACAAAACTAGGTGCAATGTCTAGAACTAGGGGTACAAGGCTTGGGCTTCTAAGCCCATTTATTTATACATAAAATCCTAATTCCATTAAGCTAGAACTACATCCTAATAAAATATTTAAAGGCTAATCATCCTTGCATCAATGATAACACGATGCAACACATGGATTTTACCCCCACATTGTGCCAGTGCAAGTGAAATGGAACAACATCAAAGGCCAAGGATTGAATCACCATTATCAATTCTCGAACATCATGAGTAAAATCACATCATTCTACTCTCCCTTAGGGGCCTCCTCAGCCACCTCATGTGCCACTATTGTTTCTCCTCAATGATTATATGGTGACGGGCCAAGGAGTTAGTTTTGTGTCACTTCTATGTCAACAATGCATGACTAGTGTTAGTGATAATGTAAGTGTACACACACATTATACATACATACATACATGCATACATGCATGCATACATACATATATATGGTCCTATTGATCTACCCTAATTCATGTTTTATTTTTTTCAATATATGATTTAACCATGGGTTTAGTCTTTCTACATGGATTTTACAAGATAAGGTGACATTTTGTTGTGACATCCACTAGATGTTAGGGGAATTTTATTGGCCTAAACATATATGGTTAATTATTCCCCTACATATGTCATTGCATTATTCACAATATACATCATTTTCTTGCAACTTAGGTTTTATCATACCAAGTTGTAACATTTATTTCTCATTATGTGCATGTTGTATCTTAAGTGGTATATCATATAACACCTTATTTTCATTTTGGTGTACATGCTACAATTGTTTGTGGGCTAAAGATTCCTCCTACAAACCCGACATAAATTAAAAGTTACATGATTGAGTGGTAAAATTTCAATTAGTATGTTTACAAGTGGAATTAGAGCAATGTTTCTGATTTGAATGTCTCACATTAGCAAAGAATACCTTTAAATATGCAACATTAAAGAAGAATATCATGGAAAAACCATGGGTTGATAAAACCTAGAGCTAAAAAACCTCCATCCATAAATTTACTATTTATCTCAATTTTATTTTCATTGTTAACTATTAAGAAAAAAACCATGGGTAAAACCATGGGATGTGAAAACATGGAGCCCAAAAACCTCCATCCATGAATTTACCATGTTATGTCAATTTTATTAAAATTATTAATTATTTTAATTTTTTAATTTTTTAATTTTTCTAATTTTAAATTTCTTTTTTTTACATAATTTGATCACTAGAGAAGAAATACCATGGGTTACAAAAACTTCCAAAAACCTCTAGTAAATTTATTTATTTTTCCCAAGGAAATATCATAATTTTCATTAAGTTTAAAAATTACATGCTGTAGATGCATTGCATATGCATGTTGTGACTTTTGTCACTTACATTTAGTTCCTCAAAAATTCCCCATTGGGGTGTACACCAAAAACTGTAATATAGCATAATTACAATAATTACAAGAGTTAAACCAAGTCTATCCATGTTGTCTGTCAAAAATGTCAAAATATATCAAAATAATGTCTATATTAGATCAGTTGTGTTGCATTATCAGGCTGTTCAATAAATAGATGATGATAATAGCTGAAATGATGAGTGTCATTTTATTCCTCTATGTGCCAGAGCCCCTTGTGTTGGATTGCTGCCTCCTTGGAAAGCTTGTTAGAAATGTAGTTGCGTTCCTTGTATATATGAGAGCAAGAGATAGATGAGAATTGTTCATTTAATCGCCAAATATCTTCCAAAATAGAAATAAGAGTGTGTACATGACATGATTCTTCTTTGTTGAACCAATTAATGATAATTTTTGAATCACCAAATACTTGAAGGTGTATAATGTTATGTTCTAATGCAAACTATAGTAGATGGCGAAGTGTGATAAGCTAAGCAAATTTTTTTGTTCCGGGTCCTAGACCCATCTTGATTCTGTAGAAATGTAGATGAGAGAGATGTAGTAGTGCACCTCCACCACAACCCCTTGGTTGTGTAGATTGATCGAAATAAACCCAAGGTGAATTGTAATTTATGACTTCAGGAATGATATTTCAAGGGGGTCTAGGAGGATCATCATCCGGTATGCATGAGAAGCTGGATAAGATGTTGGACTTAATCAAATTCCAGAGAGGGGGAGAGTCATTAAAAATAGATGCATTCCTGGCCAGCCAGATGCCATAATAGATGAGAAGTGGGAGGCTCCTGGCTTTGTTTGTAGAGGTAGAGTTCCACTAGGATTGCCATGCCTCGATGATGTTTTGTCCTTGCCAAGATAAATTGATGCCCAGATCGTGTATAATGGATTTCCAAAGCGCAACAGTGGTTCTGCAGTGAAGGAGGAGGTGTTCAATGGATTCAGAGTCATTTCTGCAGAGTGTACACCAAGTGGGTCCATGTATGGATCGTTTAAGAAGATTATCCATGGAAGGAGAAATGTTGTTTAGTGAACACCACATGAATAATATGGTGCGTGGAGGGGCCAATAGCTTCCAAATGAGATGCCACCACCATTCTCATCTTTGAGGGAGATGATATAGGTATATTTGCAGATATCCATCTTTTGGTGTATAGATCCTAGATTTTGCAGGGGCCCAAATGATTTCATCATCCCCAGTGCCTATTCAAATATGACATTTTGCCAGCGCTATTGTGTAGGTCTGCTAATCATGTTCTAGATGCCCTGGAATACCCAACTGATTGGCAGTTTTCCATCCTTGTGTATAGAGGTCCATAGTTCGTGGCTTAGTAATATAAGAAATGTATCGAATGCCTTGATCAACCAGATGGTTGATGAGATTCGGAGGAAGAATGTGTGTATTTCTGCAGCTCGACCAGGGGTCTATATCAATACAAGCTTTATTCCTTGATATGATTCTCCAATATAGTCCATTCCTGATGTGAGGCAGCGATGTGATGATCGCTATCCAAATGGATGAAATGTTGTGCTGATTCCACGATGGCAACCGAATCCAATCAAATATATTCATTGGTTGATATACTTCATATAGACCACATGTGTCTAGAGATTCTTAGTTGTCATGATTTCCCATCCCATTTTAGAAACAAGGGCTTTCGAAAAAGTGTCCATGTTTTTGATGCCCCATCCTCCCCATTTTTTGGGAAGGGATATGTTATCCCATTTAACCCGTGAAAAAGTTTGACCCTCTCTGCTGCCATTCCAAAGAAATATGCTACACAGTTGTTGAATGCATTAAATAATGGCCCGATGTAACCAAGCCAGTGACATCCAATACACAGGGGTGGCTTCCAAGATAGATTTAAGGAGGGTTAGCCGACCAAACCGAGATAACCACATGTTGTGCCAATTACCAATGCGTTCTTCCAACTTGGCCACTAATCAACTCCAGTCTGCAATACGATAGTCTGAGGGTTTCAATCTAAACTTGAGGTATCTGAGACCATCCTGAAGGTTCAAGGAAGGAAAAGGAACTCTGTTAAGGGCAATTCCTCTCTCTTGGGGGGAGTATCCACTGATGGTGATGTTATATTTAAAGGCATTGCATTTCATGCCTGTGGTTGTACTGAAATATGAAAGTACAACAGCAAAGGAGAGTATATCTCCAATAGATCTATTGAGTAGAATGAGGACGTCATCTACAAATATCAGGTGAGTGAGATTGCATCCTTCTACTAATTTGATACCCTGAAGTCGTCCCAATTTTTTCTCATGCTTGATCAGTCGACTCAGAGCTTCCACAATGAGTAGAAAGAGGAGGGGTGAGAGGGGGCATCCTTAACGAAGACCTCTTTCTAAGTGGAAGAAAGGAGATTCAGAACCATTGATGAGAAGGCTAAAAGAAACGTTGGTGATGCAACACATGATCCATTTGATGAAAGTGTAGGGGAAGCCCAAGTGCATAAGTATCATTCGAATGTAGAGCCAATTTTCTTGGTCGAAAGCCTTGACAAGATCTAGTTTGAGGATGATACTTTTGAGTTTTTTGTGATTGATGGAGTGAAAAACCTCCTATGCAGTGCCTATGGCTTCATGAATTTGGCGATGGTGTAGGAAGGAAAAATTTTCAGGTGATATGTGCTAAGAGAGAATGGGATTGATGCGATTTTCAATGATTTTGGCTATGATCTTGTATATGAAATTTCATAAGGAAATAGGTCAATAATCAGAGAAATGCTGTGGATCATCAGATTTGGTGATAAGGGCAATAAACGTAGCATTGAATGCATCATATAGTCTTCTTGCAGTTCTGCATTCTTCGACCAAGTTGAGGATTTCCTATCCCATGACATCGAAGAAAGCTAAGTAAAATTCAATAGGCCATTCGTCTAGTCCCGGGATTTTGTCTTTATGGAACCATTTTAAGGTGTCCTCAAGTTCTTGTAGAGATACCGGTTTCATTAACAGATCTTTAGCTTCCTGATCCACAAACCTCAGGAAGAGCCTAGCCACTCTGATAATCTCTGCCAGATTTGTATTAGTAGGGGATCTATATAGTTCACGGAAGTGGTCGATACCCATTTGAGGCAATTGATGGAAGTTGTGGGCTTGATTATCTAGATGGTCCTTTAGTGACAAAATGGTGTTGATAGCTTTACATCCATTAGTGAAATGGTGGAATAATTTAGAGTTCTCGTCCTCGAATTTTAGCCAGATGGCTCTACATCGAAGGCACCAGCTCTCTTCTTTCTCTCTGAGAATTCAGGTTCGTTCTGATATCAACTGTGATATATGGCATCTGGTTTGATTAGAGCATGTCCCAAACTTCAGGGGCAGTTCAATCTCTATAATCGCTTATTTAGTTTTATTCAAAATGTCCTCATCCCTTTTTCTTTTGTCTCTAGCCCATGTTTTAGTTAATTTCTTGATGGCATTCATCTTTGCAGCAAAAGTGGCCGAGGGGGAGCTTGATTATGCTATAGTATGAGTAGTCCAATAATTGTTGACTAGATTGATATATTCTAGATAGGCTAACCAAGTAGCATTGAATTTGAAAGGGCTACAGGGCTTCCTTCGATGAGGTGCAAGTTCTAAGTATGTTGGAGAGTGATCAGAGATCCCACTGGTGCCAACCCATTGTCGATAAGAAATGCCCGAGCTAGTGAGATCTTCATGAATCAAGAATTGATCTAGTCTCCTGGCCACTAAGGCCTCCCCAGTTCTGTGGTTGTTCCAAGTGGGGTGAAGTCAGGCCATAGGGATATAAATTAGATGATGGGATTCTGAGATCTGTGCCATGTCATCAGCCAGGGGATCAAAATCTATGTGCGGACCCCATGATTTAGCAAAGCCTAGAGAGAAATTAAGATCCCCACCTATGACGAGATTGCGTTCAAATAATAGAGAGGAGTTGAGAATATTGTGCCAGAAGGTTAAGCGAGATGAACAAGGTGCATAAATGTTGACAAGGTGGAAAGCAACTCCAATATCGGATGAGAAAATTTCAAGCCCCAAAAATCCTTCCCCACCCCATTTGTTTAGGATTCTAATGGTTCAGGGATTGGTGCCAATTAAAACCCCCCCAGATCAACCTCAAGCATCCAAAGCCTGGAAGATCCAACTAGGGCAGATAGCTTGGAGTGTAGAGGTGACATGTTCAAAGGAGTCCAGAGTTTCTTGTAAGAAAATCATGTCAGTGGGAGTGCTGTGTAGAAGTCTACATAGGGCCAGTTTCTTTTCAGGGTTGGCCAACCCTTGATAGTTGAAGGAAATTATTTTCATGAGGTAACCATGGGTTGGGTCGTCTGAGCTCTAAAGACCCCTTCAAGTGTGTTTTGTTTCCCTTCTACAATATCCAGACTAGCTTGTATAATAGCTTTGGAAATATTGGAGTGTCGACCTCTACCAGGTTTTGTTCGAATTTGTTCAATCAAGCCTAGCCCACCAGTCTCAGATGATGGGGGAAAGGAATGAGCGAGTGATCAGAGATGGTAGGGATGGGGTGGATGTGTATCCAAAGATGATACAAAGGGAGGGTGTGGGGGGGAGAGATCAGGGATGGATGGAGGGATCTCAGAGTAAGTAGGATGGGAGGAGGGACTAGGGCAGTTTTCCAAGGGGAAAGGGAAAAAGTGTGAGGAGGATGGTATGCAATGTGTGTATGTGGATACAAAAGGAGAAGAGAAATTAAGAGATGCAGGGATATAGGATGGAGAAGTACTTGACACCTGCCTGGTAGCAGCAGCCCGAGCTCTAGTCATCCGAGGTGAGGGAGGTTTGAGGGGGGCAGAGGAGGGCTTGGGCCCAGATCCGGTCTTATTCCCTTTGCGATGGTCCTCTGCAATGTTGACCGGTGGGGGAGCAGGCTAAGGAGGATTGGTTTATGCATGGTTCGATTCTCCAACTGTATCGGCACCTTTCAGGAGTGGACAATCCTTGTATAGATGCTCAACTTCTTGACATCTTCGGCATATGTATGGAACTCCTTCATAATCTAGGATCTGTATTTTGACAAATTGCCTCCACCTCAGTGTGATTGCCTCTTCTAGCCCATCTTTGATATCCAAGTGTACTAGTATCCTTGCCATTGTCATGATGCCAGAAGTGAGGTAGGATTTGTCATGTTCCAAATAGGTGCTGAGGGTGTTGCCAATGTGCCGCATAATGTCCTTAGACAAGAAGTGTAGAGGCAACCCTGGTAGCCTCATCCATAATGGGCCAGCTCCAACTTGTTCTCTTTCAGGGTCAAAGAGGGGGCTCCATCTTTTGAATAAAATAGGAGCTTGTTCAATATTCCATAGCTTCAAAAATACCCAATTAACTTGCTCATTTGGATGGAATCAAAGGGAAAACCATCCATGAGGGAGGATAACAATCCATTGTAGATCTTCCATAATATGCCCCCATATCTCGTTTTTCTAGGATCGTAAGTGCGTGAGGCTATATTGATGCCCTATCACATGTCCCACCAGGGCCTTGTTAGCTGTATCCATAAATTCACCCATATTTAGTCCAGCCCCTAGGGTTAGGTAAAAATTATTGTTAGTTTTATTGATGCAATTGGAGCGGTGTTTGCCTTTGCGTAGTGGGATAGAGTTTTGAAGACCGAGATTGGGATCAGGGTCACTATTGGGGATATGAAAATTTAGGGAATCTGGCGAAAGGGATATGGGTGGCGCAGAAAAACATCCCAAAGATGTTAGGTCAGTTCGAGGAGGGACCGGAGGCGCAGTCCAGGTTGCAGAGGGCCGAGAGCAGGAAGGTTCGAGTGGCAGGGAAAGAGTAGTGCCTTGAAGGCAGGTAGAGAGAAAATTCAAAGAGTCAGGCAAGAACACAAGTGACTCCGACGCCAATGAAGAGTTTAGAGGGATAGATGGAATGTCGGTGAGTGAAAAAGGTGGAGATTCAGAGGTTAGTGGTGGATCAAAGAGTGGATGAGAGAGCGGAGGGGGAACCAGCAGATGCCACCTCAGGGATGTTGAGCGCCAACGAGGCATGAGGTGGCACAGGATAGATGGTGGATCCCCAGATATCCACAACTTCTAATGGGTCCGACGAGTAATCAATCTCCTCATCAATTTTTGCACAGTTAATCTGAGATTCCCATGCTGACTGTTCTTGTCGTCGTAGCAACCGACCAAAAGGAAATGGTGGAGTATGTCTCAACGGTGAGCTGCGGTCGGTTCCGGTGAGCTCAGGCAGAAAAACCATAAACTTCCTCACAAACCTAATGGATAGAGATCACTGCGGTATGCGCATGTGCATAATTCCACGGGGGTTCCCAATTGTGCATTTTCGCTCCAATCATCTCTTACTTAAACTTATTCTCTAGTAAATTTATTATTGTAACTTAATTTTTTTTAATTATTAATTATTAATATTTTTTAATTTTTTAATTTTAGCTTTTTACATAACATAATATAGGATAACATTGTTGACATTTACAAAATATAACTCCTTCACATATAACACCTACACATTTTACATCTAACCTAACACCTGCATATCTAACCAATACTGGGGGTAGAGCACCTCTAAGAAAAAATAAATAAATATGTTGGGTCAACTTTATATATATATATAAACTTGTTATGCTTATGATATAAACCAATTTAGTCATATAAATTAAATGGCTAGTAAACACAAATAGGTATCAATCCATGATAAGTATATAAAAATTTATCTCATTACACATCTCACATTTTGCCCATATGAAAAGTTAATTAAATTATAACTTTATTTTAAATTATTGTTATTAATTAAAAAAAAAGATTAATATATGAGTTAAATATACACACATTTTAAAAATCTTGTAACAATTTTCTTAACAATTGAGATTCACCCCCACTTTACTATGGAAAATCTTGTAAATAGTTCTTATAATACCATAGGTCAATATCATGACTTATCAATACCACATGCCCACTTTGAGATGTGTTGATATGACATTTTATTTAATTAATTAATTTGAGATAAATGAATTAAAAAAGCATAAGTAACTTAGAGATAAATCGTAACACTTTATTTATGAATACTACTAGGGTATAAAAGTTAATCACCATCCACCTAATAATTATTGATAATTAAATTGAAATTGTGAAATGACATATTATTTAATATCAAAACTCAAAATTCTTAACAATAAAATTAGAAACCATTATAATAATATATTTAACCCTAAGGGTTAGCTCAATTGCTACAAGTTCCAATGCTCAAGCACCTTGTCATAGAGAGGTCATATAGTCAATTCTCCCCAGTGCCATCATTATGAATCATTACTCCCCACAACACAAATTAAACTCAATTGAAACATTATTATTTTTATTAGCTCTCAACATAAATTGAAAAACATCACAGAGATATAAATGAGCCTATCTATAGCTATAGATTTGAATTGTCTATGTGTATGTATGTATCTTTTATAAAATAATACAATGAATAAGAAATTATTTTAACTTCAAAATTATTTGATCAATTAATAAACATGTGGTGTACATATTTATATAAAAAATAGTATTCAATGTTAATTAATACAATTTATATAACAACATAATTAATTTGATAGGGTGGAGTGGCTTTTTAGATGATGGGAAAGAGTATTAGGGTTCTAATCTGCAACATTGAAGTAGCGGCATCTGACCTTATGCTCACTTCTAGAGAGATGTGTAGCTGGTTTTTGATGCTTTGATGGGCATCAACAATGGCTAAACAAGTTGCAGGAAGATCTTCATCATGCAAACAGTGGGGTCTCGACCTCCAATTTTTTTCTCTCTGGGGGAATTTTATGCACAGGATGTTACATGCTTACGACCATATCTATCTTATTTATTTATTTTTTGTTCAATTTACATGGTGTTTGGGGATGCAGAGTTTGTTGGGCATTTAGATCTATCTTGATTAGTAGATCAGGCTGTGGATAAAGTTAGGGGAGCTCAAACACTATGGGATTTAGAGAGAAAATTGGCTAGATCTACACCAAATCTAGTATTGAATAGTGAAAAATATATTCATTTTCATATTTTTATCAAGAGTCTTAGTAGGAACAATTTTTTTCACTAGATTCGGGGTTGATATCTAGCAAGAAATATAAAGCAATATAACGCAGATGATCCAAAAGAGTATGGGTATACACAGGAAAGGTACTCCAAGGCACTTATCTGTTAGAAGATTATTGTGTGACAAAATATTCAGGATCTTCATAGCGTAGACAGTGGGGTCTCAACATCTAGTTTCTTTCTCTCATCGAGACCTATTATGCACAAGATCTTACATGCTTACGACCAGAGTTATAATTTTTCTTCGGTTTTTGTTTTATTCACATGGATTTAGGGGATGCGGGGTTTGTTTGGTGATTAGATATATATCTATTAGCAAATCAGGGTGTGGATGAATTTGGGGGAGCTAAAACACTATGGGATTTGGAGAGAAAATTGTTGATATATATACTATATTTAGCAATGAATAGTGAAAAATATATTCAATTTTAGATTTTATCTAGAGTCTTGGTGGGAAGTCTTTCATTCATTGGATCTGGGGTTCAAATATAGTCAGAAATGTAAAGTAGATGATCCAAAAGAGTATGGGTATACCAATATTGTTCCAAGTCTTGGAATACACAGGAAAGGTACTTTACGACACTCATTGACTCGAATATTATGGTTTGACAAAATATTCAACAATAATTTTAAATCTAAGGATGCAAGGAGGTTCTAGAAACCCAAATCTATCACACTTAATTCATTTGTAATTAATTTTATTTTTATTTTGTGCATACGCTACAAGGATGATATGATGAAATTTTTTCAAGCATCTGCAAAATATAGTGTTGTTCCTTCGTTTTCAGTTTGAATAAAATTACTGATTTTTTCTTTGAAAAAAATAATAATTAATTCAAATTTTTTTTTTTAATTTGACTTTAGAAATGAATGTAAATCTCTTTGAGTTTTCAAGATTCTATTAGTAAAGAAAAGGTGCACAATGGAAATTTTAAGGTCCCAACTTGGTTTTAGAATACTTTGACATTAATATATTAGTTTTTACATAAAATAAATTAAGATGATTTACAAAGGGAAAATATGACATTATTGTTTTGGTTTTTGAAAGTAAACATAGCTGAGATGGTTTACATGTTTCACATTTATATTTCACTTTCACATTAATACAAATGCAATGTATTATTACAAAAACACATTGATTCCTAAACTATCGCATGGACAATTCATCACAAAAGATCAGATAAAATTATACTTAAATTTGAAATATTTACTATGAGGGTTATTTCCTCTTGATTTGTTAATTTATTGTTTTCATGCATGCAATATATAAAATATGAAAAATAGAGAATACACAAAAATACAATCGCTCACAACCATAAAAATATAGGATATGATCTTGGAAACCCGTTTGGGAGAAAACCCATATTAGATGTGAGGTTTCTCAGCTCTCTTTTTCTCTTAGTGGAAACATATGAAAGTACAAAGGAGTGATACATGTGGTTGATGGGCTAATATAGCACATAAATCCTCTCTCTTTTCTCTCTCTCTATCCACTCTTAGCTACTATTCTCATCTATGGAGTGAAGTGCACTTGAATAGAGTGCAACTCATTTTCCTCCTAATGTTCTCAGTATAAAAAAGCTAGATAGCCAACTAGGGGCTAAATTAGACCCATCAGACCCTAAATATGACTTACAACATGACCCTTCTAGAGTTTGCTTCATAGTTCCCACATGGATAGTCTCTTTTACATGAGTAATAAGGGTTGATGTGGAATCTTCTCACAATATAGTGGTCAATTTGGATAGGCTAAATTTCAAGAGACATAAATTTATCACACAAGATCCGATTGATGTTTTTATCCCAATTCACATAGCACGAGTCCCATAGCACAATTAATACCCATTCTTGCATTCAGTTTGTGAGAGAGCCGGGAGAACAAAGCATCAATTAATATTTTACTATGCTCACTAGCTAACCATCAGACAAGACCAATTACTGCTATGGGACAAATAACATTCTTAACTCAACATAGGTTCTGTATTATCCTTATCCTTGGTAGTTATGGTCACTGCTCGAATTACTATTAGTGCTTTCCCACTCACATCCTACTGACTAGAGGGACCAATTGTCACATCCTTTCAACCAACTATAGGGAATTTCATTTACAGATTAGGTTAGTTAGAGAGAGAGAGGAAAAACCCTAGCCCAAGTCAGGTCAAATTAGAGTTTGTTTCCCTTGCACTTGTATAAATAAATCCCTATCAAAGTTGGTTGTGGAGATGTCACTGCCCATTTATTTAGTATTTCATGCACTGGCCTCTTCTCAACTCAGTATTTATGACTCTTGGGAGTAATTAGCACCTCTTTTCCATCTCATAGGAGGATCCTCGGTATGGTGGTATTTTAGTTTTTTTTTATGCACCCAAAAGTTTGGTCCCCACCTTTCATAAGGATTGATGAAATATACATCACCATGCTTATCTATATCTCCTCAGTAGCAGTTTATGATATTCTTAGTTATAGTCCCTTGCATCTCACTCTAGGTGGGCTCAACCATCCTCCCTAAGGTCAGGGTTCTTTCGTCTATGTCCTGTCTCTAAACTTCACTTCGCCTCAGTTGAGACTTCGTCCCTCAACAAGATATGCGATACCGAGTTGACTATCTATCACTACAAAAGCACTATGATATATGTGCCTTATGATGAGCCATGATATGTTTAGTTTATGAACGATGAGAATTTCTAGTAGCTTGTAGGGTGGCCTATCGAAATTTAGTAGTGGAGATTACAACCGTGGATTCTTGATTGGATAACCTATACCAACCCAGGACCATGACCATAGGTTTTTTATTGGATAGTTGAGATTCTTTCTTGGATAGAGAGCCTAAATCAAGGACCATCACCATAGATCACTAAGTTTACCAAGCAAGAGATCAGTAAGTTTACCAAGCAAGTGCAACCAATTCATTATCAGGTGGATGTGCATATCGCTATTCCCCGCTTCATTATGTTTGAGGGGGGATCAACCATTCGTGTCATCTCATGACATATCCTTCAAGGTTAACTTTGCAATACCTATTATATTAGATTCTCGTCATATCGTAATCCATTTCACCCAACCCTTCTCATTTTCACTCAGTATTCCAACCAAGAATAGAAACTCAACCTACTATTAGCCAGGCATACCAACTAATCACACCTTACTTACTTGCATGCAAGGCTAAGTAATCTAGGCATGCATCCAAGCTCCCTAGCTATATGCCAACCCATAAAGTACCAGGCCGGGTACCTGTCATATTAGAAGATCTCCCTCAATGGAAGATCCTATTATCTATTATATTATATTATATTATTAGATTATTTCGGAAAACGTGCCTAATATAGAATGGCACGATATTTTTGATAATGTTAGGTAAGTAACCACCATATTCAAAACTATCTACGTTGCCTTTCCCTTAAATATCTCCTCTACCCAACCGCTCGGTTTGTGTTATATACCATTAAAAAACATGAAAGTGACTCCAGTCAATGTCTTCCATAGGTGAGATCATAGATATGTCTCCTCCTACTGGACTAGAGTTTCCCCCGTTGCTTCCCATTTGGCTGCTGGGGTGGGTATTCTGCCTGAGGACATATTGGGGCCTGTTTAAGGACCAATAGGGGCTCACTATTCATATGGTGAGGGCTGCCATCATGGTACTGTTTTCCATATGGACTGAGGGGCTATCCCTGAATTATTAGGCAACCAATAGAAGTATAATCATATCATGATCTTGAGGAGGATGTCTCGAAGCGGTGTAGTTCCTTTAAGGAATGGATGAAACCAGCCCATATGACCATCCAATAGAATTGACATTCTCAAATGATTCATCCAAAGACTTCAAATGACAATATTCTCAACCATCCATCAAATTGAAAACCAATCCAAACAATGAGATCAAATCCATCAAATGACACCTTCTAGATGTGTGAATTTTAAGTCCCTGCTTCTTCATGGTTCATGTCATGTTCCTGGTCTGAGAATGCTCCTGCCTTATGGCAAATGAAAGGCCCGTATCACCCTCCATCAACACTATAGCAAATGAAAGGCCCGCTCCATTAGCCAATAGGTATGCCCCGATATGGGATGAGTGGGAGAATCTTGTCCTAATATGTTTCTCAGATGCCAGTAACAAGGATTTTGTGTAGCTGGAATGATCCTCGTAGTAGTTATGCTCCTCTTCCTTAAGTCAAGCATGCTTATGCATTCTGATCGTGTAGACCAAAGAACTATCCCGATTGGTTGGAATAATTTCTTGTAGAGCCAGAATACTCACCCATTCAGAATAAAAAATAAGCATCCCGTTACAACCACAAAATATTAAATCCATCAACAAAGACAAAATAAGCACCCAGGCCCTTACTGAATTAGCAGTTGATCCATCCTTTTCCAAATAAAATTTCGATAAGATCTTTCACAATATAAATCTATAGAATGTGTACCAGCCAATATGTCGTACCAGTGCGGGGGCAGAATATGGAAGTTATGTGAGTGAAGAAAGGTACCTCCTAGTCTTCACACCCAACTCTAATCATTTATATGGTGGATGATTGGAGGTCGTAGATGTTGGTCCTAGCCTGATTGAGGGGGACGATTCCCCCCAAATAGTTTCTCTAGAGCCTTCCTGGTTGCCAGAGTGTCCAGCGACAACCCATACCGTGGGAAGAGGGACTATATCTCGCAAGGCTTTCCCTCCACACGAAGCAGGACATCATGAAATGGATCCTTGTCCTTTTAGTGTCAGGGGTTTCCCCCCCAGCCAACCTTTGGTAATACACCATTCCTTTTTACTTTTGCATATACATAGGTTTTTGTTTTCTTAATCGAGTATTTCGATGCCCCAAAGCTTGTGATACTTCCACATCATGATAAAAGAGCCCTTCTCTTTTGATAAAATCATTCTTTATCTATGTCATGACGATAATGATAGAAGGGATATGGCTCGTTACTTATATATGATTCAATGGTTGGACTAACTGTGGTTGTTCTTCGAAGGTTTCAAGCTACGCATTCTAGCTCCTCCACTAGGCGAATGATCTAGCTGGTAATTCCTTATAGATGTCATTACAGTCATGATTGATTGAATTACAATATCCTCATGATAAGAGAAGGAATGAAAGATTATCCTTGATCTGAAATTCATGATCATAGTGCTACTCTTATATAAGTAATTACGCTTCATGATTATGCAAATGATATAGATAAATTTAGCTCATAACTGGAATTTCTTCCAGTCATGATGCGCATTAAGGCTAGAGAGGAATTAGCTAGATTATAGATGTAATTTCTTCATTTTAATTTGGTTCATTTTTTCTCATTTTTCATTTCAATTTGGGTCATTTTTAGTGGGTTTTAGTTCACTTTTAGTAGGGAATTGGCATATTTCATTATCTACGATGCAGTAGTTTTTCGTGATACCTGATAAAGTTTAATTTCATTTGCACAGGCCGATACTTGTTGCAGTAGTGATATTGAATCATATTATTATGATATGATGCACCACTTTGATTCAATGAGTGGGTGACGAGGGTGAGGTAATGAAATCTTGACTTAAAGGAGAGGGCTGCCATCGATTTATTACTTGTCTGCAGAGGTTAAGGATGCCAAGCAGGCTTGACCATAAGGGAGAGGACTTTTGGTAACTATAGAGAGAAGAAAGAAAAGTGTAATTACGTAATAAAACATAATTCAAGTGTATAGGTCAACTACTAGTTCATCAACGAAGAGGAATTGTTTCTACTATTGGCTTATCTATCTAGAGATGGCCATTTGGTTTAGAGGGGAAAGTTTCATTATTGGACTGTCCATTATAAGGAGCGTCATAATTACAAGCCTGAGTCCTAAAATTAATGTCTTGGTTACACATATAGATGTTAGCATTCAAGGTACTACCCCCTTGTATAGGGGTGCCCATATTTCCCCCTTGCAGAGGTGTAGGGTTATAAGCAACCATTTGTTGTTGAGGAGGAAATAGGTTCTATAGGATAGCAGGTTGTTGTTGTGGTTGAGTGGCACAATGAAAAAACAATCACTAGGATTTATCCATGTTTGAGCATTGATGAGTAAGAATGAAGGGGAGCAATCCTTAGGTTGACTTAAAGTGACATGTGTTACACCATTTTTTGGGTCATCTAACCTTTTATCATTAGATGGACCCAAGTACACCATGTAAGACCAGTTTTACCCTATGTAAAACTACTTTCACTATGTTAAAATAGGAAACCCCAAAAGGAAATATTAAACAAACCTATATTTGTTTGATTTTCCTCATGGAATAATTAATTAAACCATAATTTAATTATTATTCCCGGTCATGTTTAACCCAAAAACAAAGAAATTAATGAGATAAACCCATAGTTATCTTATTATTTTCTAGGAATAATTATTTAAATCTTATTTAGATAATATTCCTTGTTAAATATGACCAAATCACTCACCATTAATCAAATAAATCATTATTTATTTGATTATCTCCCAACCACTTCCTTAAAAAGATAAATAAATCATTTATTTATTTATTTTTTCACTAATCAAGGGATTTGACCCAAGTCAAACACCCTTTCCCTCCAACAAATATAATAAAATATTCCATAGAGGTGGATCTAGATTTGGTTAACATTATTTTAATCATGCACCAAGATCTAGAATGACCCAATATTTTGTTATAAATAGGAGGGTTTCCCCCATCATTCTTCACCTTTTGTTGCCTATTAGATCACTCTGGATCTATACACTTGGTCTCATTTTTCATCATTTGCTCCCATTGAGCTGCATTTTTGCATTGGGTTTTCTACACCTACAAGAGAGAGAAAGCTTAGATCTGAAGTGCTGAGGACTACAAAGAACCCATCCCATTGAGGAGAGCTGGATACACCTTCTTGTTTTCCTCCCAGGTGCCCTGTAATATAAAATTCTTTCAAAAAATCATGTTCTTGTCTTTTCTGTTGGATGCATGGAGCAAACTCTTTATTTTACTGCTTAATGTCTTTCCATACATAGATCTGGTATTTTGCAGCTATTTCCTTGTCTAACTAATTGCAGATCTGAAGATATTGGCAGCCACTTTTGTTGTTAGGGCTATTAGTTATGCGTAGCTAAAGTGGTCCTTTTTCGTATACTTCGACAAAGGATTCATACTAACAAATGGCGACTCCACACGGGTTTTAAATTACGACCGCTGTCGTTTTTCCTATTCCTGCATATCCAGCTACTTCAGACCCTAGGGTTTCTTTTTAGCTTTTTGTTTTTCCTATTTTCATGTGGTTTTTTCCTCATAAAGCCCTCAAACATTAAAATTTCTAACTTCCGTGTGTTTCTGGCCCTATTGCGCAGGTGACCGACATCAGCCGCAGCTGAGACTACATTTTTTTTTCTGAAATCTGCCGCCGAGAGTCCCGGAAGTGAAGGTCGCACTTTTTGGCCCAAAAAGTGCGACCTCAAGCCTCAGGTCGCAGAAAACAGCCCCAAAACTGCGTCCGGAGCGAAAAACTCGTCAAAAACCGCGACCTAGACTTTTTTCTGCTGTTTTTCTGAAATTTTTCTGGGTTTTTCTGAAGCTTCTGTCAGGGTTTTCCAGCCTCTGTCTCAGCCCGTTTCGACTTGTTTCTGATCTTCTTTTGCTCATCTAAGTGGGAACCTAGCCCCCTAGGGCTTCAGTACCCTCCACTTTTGGTGGAAGAGTTTTCGCTGTTTCAGGTGTCTGATTTTTCAGAGTTTCAGCCTTCCCTTTTTCAGATCTGATACCTCATCCTCAGATCCCTTTTAATCAACTTTTCTTCCTTTCAAATCACCTCTTGTAGTTTTGTTTGGACCCCCCTTTAGGACCTCATCCCTGTCCCTTCCGCTTTTTGCTGATTTCCCCCTTTTTCCAGCCACCTTGCCTCTGCCTCTTGGCTGTGATCTGCACCTCTTTCCAGCAGTTTTATCCTCTAGATCCCCGTCCCTTTTGACCCTTGATCTATTGGCCTCTTTTTATGTGTGTTTCGAATAGATTTTTGCCCTCTCTTAGCGTAGTTTTGAGAGACCCGCCTTCTTGGGGTAGATCGATGCATAGTTAACTGTTAAATGTTCTGTTATTTCAGCAATCTATATTGTTCTCTGCAGATTTCTTTTCAGTTACGCAACACACTTTTTCTTGCTCTCAAAACGAAAAGGGTTTAAAAATTAAAATTAATGCACATCACACACTGACCCTAAGTGAAGAAGTGCCTGGTTAACACCGCCTGGCAAAGACTCTAAAATCAATTGTCACTGCACCTTATCTGCCTTTGACATTACTTGATTCTGTCCCTTTCTGCCCTTGCCGGTTTCCTTCTTCCTGTCATCATTGCGCCCCCAAGGCGCCTTTCCCGGAGACTTCTTGGCCTTCACCCTCAGTTTCCGGTTAATCGACCTGCTCCACCCCGCCGTCGTCGAGCCAGTCCTCCTCCGACTCCTCTTCTGATTCTTTTGGTTCTCCTTTTCCTTCTCGGTTCTCCCCCTGTCACCTTCACTATGTCTGGTCCAGGGCCTAACGCTAGTGGTGCTCCCGGCCCTAATGCCGGAACTACTACTAGCGGAACCACCACGGGAACTACCTCGACTACACCCTTGCTCCCCTTCTTGGCAGGCCTCAGCCTCCCAGATTTGGACCGGTTGATAAACGACCCTATACATCATGACGCTAGTTGGCCTGCTATGCCGAAAAAGCTCCCTTCCGACATCCCAAAGTTTGAAGGTCGTGCTGCAGAAGATCCTTCAAATCATGTTCGATCTTTCCACATGTGGTGTTCATCTACCTCCATTACTGATGACTCTATTCATCTTAGATTGTTCCAATGCACACTTACAGGTGCAGCTTCTAAGTGGTATGTTGATCAGCCCACTTCCTCCCATACCACCTTTGCAACTCTTGCCCGGGCTTTTTTATCTTACTTCCAGCTTCCCCTTCGTTATGACACTGGTATCGAACTCTTGACTTCCTTCAAGCAAACCTCTTCGACCCGCCTTTGTACCCATTTCCAGGAATGGCGAAGAAGACGGAGCCTATGTCAATCTCCTAACTTCGAAGACCGTGTCTACATGGACTGGTTCCTTAGATCTCTCTTGTCCCCTATCGGAAAAGATGTCGCATCACATTTTCCTCAAACCGAAGAAGATGCCCTCCAAATGGCGTTAAAATATGACCTGATCTATGCTCAGACAGGTTATGATCCTACTGTACTTCCTGATCTCCCCAGACCCGGTGATTCCCATACACCGGGGGCGCCTCATGCCGCCGACAGTATCGTTGGATCTATCTCTCATCCCTCCGCTCAACCTCTCATGAGCTATGGTTTTCCTGGGGGAGGGGGCACCACTTCCTGCACTTCTCCCCCTCCCGGTAGCACGCATCCAGGATTCGGCATGCCTCATCCTTTTGCCCAACCTCCTGCTTACCTCAATGTTTCCCAACCTAACCATTACCCTTATCCGCAGCCCGGTGCACCAGCTCCTCCAGCATATGCACTTTCGCCTCCCTTGCCTCCTCAACCCCTGCAACAGCAGTCACCGCCCCCTCAAGAGCAGGTGGACGCACAACAGGGATTCATTGCTACCCAACCACCTGACGGACGGGTGGCCACTCCACCTTCCCCTTCTGGTTCCTCCCATTACCAGATCCTCATGATGAACTCCGATCCACCTCTACCCGTCGACCTTAACCTTCAAACTCGGTCCCGCCAGTACCCCAAGCCCCCCGCTCAGTCTGCCCCCGAGCCTCCTTCTTCAGGTTCTACAGAGCCTCTTTCGACACCGAGTGGTCCCTTACATATCCCTCAACCCAAATTTGAGGTTCATACCAAGATTCCTAAGGGTCCATTACGTCGAAACGCTGCTTCTGGTCGAGCTGCTCATTCGTATAGCATAGTAGATGATTTGGCGCAATCTCCTGCTGCCATTTCCACACTGGAACTCCTCCAGTCGTGCCCTTCCCAAAAGAAGGCTCTACTATCTGCCGTGGGCGCTGTAGATCCTGCTGATGACCAAATGATTGTTTTTGACGCCACTCAATCGGACCATCCTCCTCTCCCTCCTTCCGTTGCTTTCCAAATCCCAGTCAAAATCCGGAACGCCACTGTATCCCGGTGTATAATTGATGAGGGGGCATCCACCTGTGTGATGTCCGCTTCGGTTTGGAAGCAACTCGGATCCCCTAAGCTGGCCCCTTCCACGATCACCCTTCGAGCGTGGGACGGTCATGCCTCCCAGCCTATTGGCCTGTTTCGTAACTGTCCCATCACCCTCGCCGGTAAGACTGTTTGCGTTGATTTCGAAGTCATTGACGCCCCTCTAGACTACAACATTCTATTGGGCGAAGCTACACCTATGCCATGTCTGCTGTCCCATCCGCGGTCTTCCGCAAGATGTCTTTTCCACATAACGAGAAGATAGTCACCATTGACCAGCTATCGTATCATGAGCCGTCGTCTCAGTCCTCCTCCGAGACGACCATCTCTTTTGTAGCCAACACAAATCGTCCAATCGTCGATTCCTTGACCGGTGTTTTCCCCGGCATTTACAGATTCCTCCCTTTGCTTGGAACTCCTTCCTAGTCTCCCCTCCTCCTTATCTCGACCCCCGCTCGTCGAATGTTTGCATGATGCAATCGTCTCGGCGACCCACCTCGGCTAGCAACACCTTCGGCTAGTCGGCAACCTTGCCCTCCCAACCTTGCCCTCCGCAACCTGCTCCTAGCCCTTCACCTGCAGTTGGTATTCATGAGCCTCTTTATCCTCCTGACATGGTTCCTCCAAGCCTTAGCCATTTAGGAGCCGTCCCACCTGGCCATTACCCCTCTGGTCAGATACCGTTCCTAGCTCCCCCACCAGGAGTGTACACGGTACCGGTCATGGCCACCCTCTCTCTTCCTAACTTGACCCTTGGGATTCCCGTTTGGTACCTTGATCCTCCAGCCCCCACCTTGCCTGGTCAACCCAAACCTTATATTTCTTTGACCCCGGTTCAACCGGCCTCCATGCCTTCTCCCGCTGCATCAGTGCCTCAGTCACCTCAACAGGAACCACCTCCTGTTGCGACCGCTTCGGGTAAGAAGGGAAAAGCTCGCAAGAGGGCACCAAAGGACAAGGCTCCCCCGAAAAACCCTGCTCCTCCTCAGCCTCCAAAGCATACCATCCAGTGTGCTTTGTGTGATGTTTTCGGACACGCCTCCCATACCTGTCCTGCATTGCTTCATCTCAAGCCCATGGTTAATGTCACGTTCCCTGAGTCCGCGGTCCCAGAAGCCTCTGTTCCTTTCGAGACCGCGGCCAAGAACCCCAAGACTATTCACACCAACCACCCCTGTGCTTTGTGTGATCTCCATGGCCATTACACCCATATTTGTCCCCGCCTCGAGGACTTCCGCACCTCTATCGCCGCGGTCCACCAATTCGAGGCCAAGCGCAATGAGTCCACCTCTCCCCTATTTGCGCATTCTACTTCAGCAGAACTACCAGATACGACTGCTCCCATCGACATTCCCCCTCCTGATGTCGAGATGATGGAGCCTTCGTCCAGCATTTTTTACCTATCATCATCCATGAGACCCTCGGGGAACATTCCATCTGAATCCTCCCCTGTTGTTTCGCTTGACCTTCCTTCAACGATCATCTTGGGCTCAACATCGGTAGATCCTTTATCTACTTACTCTTCGGTCACCCCTTGTGACGATGCGCATGTGAACCTCTCTTCTCATGATGATGATTCAGGTCACTTCACCACGTCAGGTGATCTTTCTTCCACCAGTCACCCCATCGTCTATCGAGATGACGACATTATGGAAACAATCCCCACCCCTGACGTTATCTATTCCCCCTTACATCGAACCCAGGCGTTCCCACCACATCCACCTTGTGGCCATTACATTAAAACCCCATGTTTGGGTAAGGGGGCACCCACATTTGAGAGACCAAGAGAAGCCATTCTCCACCACTCTCCTAGTGTATCTGGTCGTGTTGACTTTAGACCCAGTATTCTTCCACATTTAGAAGAACCTCTAGAGTCCCATATCACTTCAGATCACTCTCGGGACGATACCCCTTATCATTCCCTCATCTTACATCAGCAACCCAGTCTCTTAGACATTATTGTTGACCAACCTATAGCTTTTCTACGAGAGAATCAGTTCATTATCTCCAAATCCTCCTTTTGGGATAGTGACACCAGGTATGCCAATTCGGAAACTTAAAGTCCATTTGATCCCTATATGCAGTACCAAAAGAGATCGGTAATCCTCCATTTCCTTTCTCAAACTGCATAACCATAACCAGAACAAATGGCACACCACAGCATTAAAATGTGTTTAGATTCCCATTTTTCTAAATACATTTTTGCATGACCACACCATGCTCGGGGGCACCCATGCCCCTCAACCATAACCCTCCTCACCTCGTTTTTGGAGAGGAGGCTGTCTTACCAATCGAGTGTGAAATCCCTTCCCTTCATCTGGCTGTTGGACTTCTCCATGACACCCAACCTCTAGAACAACGACTTATCATGCTTGAGCGTGCCTCTAAAGACCGCCGTGTTGCATTGCACACCATAGAAGCGGCCCAGAAATGCACCAAATCTCAATATGACCTAAAATTCCAGCCTCGTCCTTTTCACAAAGACGACCTTGTTCTAGTATATGACCAAGCCCATGATGTCCTTGGTCACGGGAAGTTCGACTCATTATGGCTAGGCCCTTACGTCATTAGTAAAGGTCTTGGTAAGGGGGCATACTTTTTAGACGACTTCGAAGGCAATCCTCTTCCTAATCCTCGCAATGCACTCTATCTTAAGAAATATTACCCTTAGCATCTCCCTTATGAAATGCGTGGTTTATTTTCTTTTAGATAGCCAGCATCTGTTTTTCTCTTTTTATGATTTGCCACTTCACCAGGACCGATTTTGTCCAAGAAGGGCCACTTCACCTGCACTCAAAATCGAATTTCTTCACTTACGGCGCTTGTACTTGGGGCACCATCTTGCCCACTTACTTGCCCAAGTTCGTGACGCTTTTCGTCATGAGTCCCCACCTTGTACTCATGTTTTATGGTCCCCCATTGGGCCTTTCACTGTGTGGCAGCACCATATAGTCGCCCTTGTTTAGAGCATCCAAGTTGAGTCATCATCGCATTCATGGAGTCTATCCTGCGTCCCTTTGTACCCCACTATAGCCCTCCATCCTTCATTGCTTGGTTCCTCTCTTGTGTCGCATATCATGACCTTCAGCCCCACTGTCCCCTATCCCTTCTGATATTGTGTCAGTCGCTGCCATGTAATTCATGCCCTTTATGCTCTACCAAGGGAAGTCGTCCATTCGCCACTCCATCCTTTCCATTTCGCCATCATCATTAGTGTCAGTCTGTCCGTCGCTCTACTATTTTCTCTCGTGCCTTAGTTGAGGATCTCTCATTGCCTCACCTATGGCGGACCTCCTTCTGTCGACATCAGCTCATTCATTCCAGAAGCTAGGTCTAGAGGGCGGTGTACCTTGGTTCCAGCTTCCACTATTGTTCGGTGCCTCGGATCAGGCAAAGGGATCTCTTCTTCCCCTTTGACTTGATTGTTTCTCCAGCTCCTTTCAGCATGATCGAGATCCGTATACTCGATGGTTCAAGTGATCCAGCAGCAGCTCTTGATGATTCCCGGGTGTGTGTGAGATGTCTCAGCCCTCATGAGGGGGTGGCCCTGCAGGTAGCCCCCCACATGCCCGGATGACCTCCTCCTTGCAGCCTTCGATGCAGCTCCAGATATTTGATGATGTCGGCCTTAGCCACTTGCAGCGCCTCTTTGATTTGCATGTATCAGTCAGATTTTGTGAGCCCTTCCCCATTTACAGGGGGCATTTGGGTTGTATTTGTATCTCATGTACTCAGATATTATTGTACAAGTCCTGGCTGTTATCCCAGGCACAACATGTATGTGGGATTCCTCATTGTATTTTTATCTCGCTCATGATTATGCCAGCTGTACTCTTATGGTTCGGTCCCTTGTTTACTGGACACACTATTCTTTTGTACTTTGTCTCGGCGGGCATAGGTATGCCTCCCCCGCCGCCTTCAGCACAGGTACCCTCTCATAAAAAGAGACTTGTTGCACCTGCGAGTCTCGTCTCCTCGGGGTCTAGTCCTTCAGCACACTATCTACCTCACATTTCTCTCTCTGACACCCCTTTTGTTGTCTAGTGATTGTGTTCTTACAACGTACTTCGGTCATACGATTTGCTCCCGACACTCGCACGCTGGGGGGCAATCTGTTACACCATTTTTTGGTCATCTAACCTTTTATCATTAGATGGACCCAAGTACACCATGTAAGACCAGTTTTACCATAAGTAAAACTACTTTCACTATGTTAAAATAGGAAACCCAAAAAGGAAATATTAAACAAACCTATATTTGTTTGATTTTCCTCATGGAATAATTAATTAAACCATAATTTAATTATTATTCCCAGTCATATTTAACCCAAAAACAAAGAAATTAATGAGATAAACCCTTAGTTATCTTGTTATTTTCTAGGAATAATTATTTAAATCTTATTTAGATAATATTCCTTGTTAAATATGACCAAATCCCTCACCATTAATCAAATAAATCATTATTTATTTGATTATCTCCCAACCACTTCCTTAAAAAGATAAATAAATCATTTATTTATTTATTTTTCACTAATCAAGGGATTTGACCGAAGTCAAACACCCTTTCCCTCCAACAAATATAATAAAATATTCCATAGAGGTGGATCTAGATTTGGTTAACATTATTTTAATCATGCACCAAGATCTAGAATGACCCAATATTTTGTTATAAATAGGAGGGTTTTCCCCATCATTCTTCACCTTTTGTTACCTATTAGATCACTCTGGATCTATACACTTGGTCTCATTTTTTTCATCATTTTCTCCCATTGAGCTTCATTTTTGCATTGGGTTTTCTACACCTACAAGAGAGAGAAAGCTTAGATCTGAAGTGCTGAGGACTACAAAGAACCCATCCCATTGAGGAGAGCTGGATACACCTTCTTGTTTTCCTCCCAGGTGCCCTGTAATATAAAAATTCTTTCAAAAAATCGTGTTCTTGTCTTGTCTGTTGGATGCATGGAGCAAACCCTTTATTTTACTGCTTAATGTCTTTCCATACATAGATCTGGTGTTTTGCAGCTATTTTCTTGTCTAACTAATCGCAGATCTGAAGATATTGGCAGCCACTTTTTGTTGTTAGGGCTATTAGTTATGCGTAGCTAAAGTGGTCCTTTTTCGTACACTTCGACAAAGGATTCATACTAACAACATGCACGTAAGTAATAGAAACATATCTAATTTCATGTATACTACTTTTCTAGGTACTATGTTTATTCCTGATTCACTAGGGATATCCCAACCTGAGCTATCTCTTTGATAACTATTCTCTTTAAGTATTGTGGGGTTGTCATTCAACTAAAGAAAAATTGATCCCTATAGGTTTTTTCCTTCTATAAAGATGATCTGAATGATGTGCCTCTAAAGGCCTCCATAAGGCCTTATCTTACGTAGAGGAATGCAATTTGGGCACATAAGTGTTTCCTATGTCAAATTCTATCAATATTTATCCCCCTGCAGAAGAATATATCGATCTATTTAGGAAGTGAAAATGATCTCTTTTCCTTAGAGGTCTAAGGATTTGAAAATATATGATCCACCCATTTTGAGCATAAGATCCCACTTCAGGAGGACATAAAGAATATACATGCATCGATAAAATACTACAAAAGGTAGTAGGGTCTAAGAGGATTTCCATCCTAATGGTTGAGAGCCATAGCCATACTATAGAGATCCAGACCCAGACTGACGAGAGTGAGATCCAGTTTGTGAACAAGATCCAACCCTTAGTGAGGAATATTCTTATGTTCATGGTCGATAGGAATATTATGATGTTAGGGATTGAGAACTAGTTCCAGCAGTTGTTGATTTGGTTGCTGATCTAGCTTATCGATTGCCTTGTTAAGCATCCCTTTCAGAGCTTGTTCCAGTGACTTCCCTTGTTGACCTAGAATTAGTAGCACCAATAGCATATCCAAATCCATATGTTCCATTCCTAGATTGATAAATAAAAGAAAAGGAAAGCACTAGAGTACTAGAAGCAGCATACCTTACGGGTTGAAAAGCAACAGTAGTATAGGAAGGAGCAGTAGCAGTGCCTGGAGCTGTAGTTCCAAGTGTAAATACAAGTGCAGAGCTTGAAGTTGATCCAGTTGGTTCAGTAGTTCCAGGAGCAGCTTCAGCTAGTTGTTTAGTTATGAAAGAAAAATGCGTTATATGGTCGAGAAATGAATTCCTCTACTATTAGTCGAGTAATCCATTCCTAAGTAAATGAAAAATATCTACTAAATAGTCTTGAAACATAAATCTACATAATCTCTTTTAAAGATTCTCTTTCCAGATCCTAATGAAAAGTATAACTATGGGGAGTGTAGCCCCTTCACCTTCTGTCTGTGTTGGGTGCATGATAGACGATAGAGGGACCATAATCTCTATTGAATAAAAGAGACATCTACTATATACCCATGTATTGTCCTTACTAGCATGGGAGTTGATCGGGATCCTCCCTTGTATCAAGCTGATTTTATTACTTCAATATGTAATATAAGGCCTATTGAAAATGGTTATAAGGTCATCTATTAGGTCCTCTGACTTTGAAGATAGATTATAATTTTACTGTCTAACTATTCTTATCTTATCTCCTAGTTGCTAAGGAGTAAAATATCCTCAATGAAGGAATAGATCCTACGAATAATACTATAAATAACCTAAAGATACTTAAAAAGATGAAGATATGGTTTCTCTCGTCATTGCTTGCTACACTTTAGACTTCTTCTACTCTAAAGCATACTTAATAGCTCCTACACTCTCAACTAGAAATACTATAGAGCTACTTTCTCTTTCCTACTCTTCCTAATCTAACCTTCTATCTTCTATCTAAACCAACTCTATATTTCCTAATTCTATAAACTCAACTTCCTAGTTCCTAATCATAAAAATAACTCTAAGCTACATACAACTAATAGTATATAACTTAAAGCTACTTAATATAGTCTCTACCTAAAAGAATTACTATTTAATCCTCTTATTATTCAATAAAGAAAGGCTAGCTTTCTAATACTCAATAGTTCTTAATTACTATAAAAAAAAAATTACTAACTCTATATCCTTAATATATTTCTCTTTTCACCCTGGCATAAGATGAAATTCAATTCCTAGACCTACACTAACTATTATAAGGACTATAAAGATACTGTAAAACATGATTTAGACTACATAAAGAGAGGAGTTCCAACTATTTCAACTAGTTATACTTCCTAGTCTTTATCTAAACATTATATACTTAATAGATTCTATTCCTACTATTAAACATGAAATTAGATATCTATTATAACATAAACTATCACAAGGAGTTATTAAGCTCTTCCTACACTAACTCTACTATAACTACATTCATTACTTTATCTAACTTACTTCTTAAACAACTATGAAATCTAATTCCTACTCTTTATAAGGTCCGGAGGTCTTGCACTTTTGTGGGCAAGGAATAAGAAGGAATAGAACCTCTTACTATTGATTAGCTTAGTAGGCTATAACTACAGTCAGTGACACTCTAACTAACCTATAATATACAGAAGAAGAAGAATAAGATAGAAGAAGAATAAACCATTGTTTTATACTTTGGAATTCATGAAGAGATACACCATTTTCAATATCATTAGTTAGTAGCATGCATCACACAAATCTCCCTAAGAGCTATTAGAGAGATGATGGTTTGAAAAACTATAAAAATTGACCCTGGGGAAATGTGGGCCCTACCAGTTAGAAATAATGATAGAGGACCTCTACAGGGACCAATAGATGAAAGGACCTACCTTTTTGACTTCACTGTGCCACCCCAACCAGGAGGATAATTAGCCTATTTCGGGGTGTACCCTTGAGTTGTTTTTTGGGTGTCATCCAATTAGTTATGACATTTTTAGGATCTATACATACAGGATTGTACGTATCCATGTCTCCGTGCCAGATGTAGCTCTCTTTGTCTTACCTGACATCATGTTTTCTCCTTAGAAATCTACCTATGCTCCACTACTACTGAACTGACAAGAAGTGGTGATGATCCTATTGATCTATCGTGATGGGCCTTACCTTCTGATTTTAGACTCAAATAGAAGATAGAGTGGGAAGAGGAACTATTGTGTATGTTCAGTAGTAACCACAAATATTTTAAGGGCTCTGTTTCTTCAATTCCTTGTGGGGTCGACCACTTGTTCATATTCCCATTGCTTGATGATTGATCACCTTACCCACCCGGGCAAGGCTCTCAACTCGGGGGTGCTTTCAAGAGTGGTGTGTGTCACTGATAGGTTCTTTGATTACTTGGCTACGACCATGAGATTCTATGCTGGGCTACGACTTATATTCTTGGATATGCTTGGCTACGACCCTTACACTTGGCTATGACCTATATGAGACGAGGAGGATATTCCCTTTGATTAGATGACATGATTATGAAGGACATTATGAGATTCTAGTTGCTTGTATATTACCTTGTAGATTGAGAGTTGATTGTCCCTTATAAGCTTTTCCTTGGCTCAGGATGAGATGAACAGTAGATCTATGCCTATCCAACATGATCCATGATTTGATGTGTACAAGATGATATCACAATGCCCCTTTAAATGGTTGCATTTCTATGAAAAGGAAGACATGTGAAGTAGAAACTATTGGTTTAGCAAGTAACGATTTAGTTGGAAACACTAGAAACCATAAGACAGTTTTTTAATCTTGTAGGAAAGAGCAAAAAGTATCGTATGTTTAGTTGGAAAGGAACCAAAAACAAGTAGTATATCTATTTTCACTAGCAATACTTGTATTCCTCCTTGCTAGGGTGTTCACACATGAAAAATAAACTAAAATAAACCATGATTCTGAGCTAATATGATAGAAGCATGCATCACATAATAACATCATTACACATCCCTAACTTCACAGAGAGAAAAAGTATAGCAATCTTATTTCACGATGCATCCTCGAAAGATGAAAGGTTGATTGGTGAAGTTCATAATGTCAAAATAAATCGTGACAAGTGAGTTTGGTTTCTCTTTAGATTAATATTTGAGTTGACAGAAATGTGAAATGTGCTCCCCCCATAAGGGAGGATGCTTGAGCCCTTCCTAGACTGAGGAAGCAAGCTTCTCTATAATCAAATAAATTGGTCTATTGCAGGCAGTCTCTCATAGTAAGTCAAAGGAAGTCCATCAAACTCTAAACCCTGATCTAGGCTCTGATCCTAAACTGTGTACAAGCTATGAGAAAAGAGACCTCTATTTCAAAATAGAGCGGCCTTATGACACCTCCTCCTCTCAAGCCTGGCTTCTTACCATCCGTCGTAAAGCTATTATAAAAGAAAGAAGAATCGACAGTTGCTGCACCAATTTGATAGACGTAGATAATAAATGAGTACAGGTGGTGTTGTAACAAAAAGTAATGACAGGTAACTTGTTGGGTTGGTTCGTGTTTATCGGGTAGACGACTAACACCAAGTACAGTTCCTATTGTATGCTAACAATAATTTCAGCGGGAGCTATAACAACACTTATTAATTCCACTTAACATATGAAATAATCTGAATATATATATCGGAATATATATATATATATATATATATATATATATATATATATATATATATATATATATATATATATATATATATATATATATATATATATATATATATATATCGGAATATATATATATATATATATATCTTATTGGTCTTCCTGTAGTTTCCTTATAGTTATTCTTCTACCTAAAGCATCTAGTTGTATTTATAAAGCATAGTAAGGATGAGTTCAAGTCTATTCCTAGATTCATGAGGAATAATATTTCTCTTCTAGTTGCTTTTATTTATAGCTTAGTTAGGGCATAGTTCTAGTATCTATTTGTATATATTAAAAGGTTGTAGTAGTAAAAGCAAGGTGGTAGTAATCTAATTCTTGAGTTAGTTTTAGTAAGTAATAGCCAAGGAAGTAAGAGCCTCTAGTTCTATTATTCAGACTCTATGAATTAATCCCTATAAAGCTTAAAACATATTATCTAATTCCTACATCTCCCTTTCTATAACTTATATAACTTCTTCATAACATACCTTATAAATTATACTAGAATTCCTACACCATAAGGAGCTATAGTTTGTAAAGACCATTAAATAAAATGTAACAATCCTAATATTGGTTATCTAAAGGATAATTAAACTATATAAGAGACAAATATATTATTTCCTAATCTAAACTCCCTAAAGGTGTCGTAAGTCCTAAAGACCATAAGGGAGAGGAATGAGATATGTCATTATGCATTCATTCGTTGCTCAATATTGCAAACCTCGCTCAATATTGCAAACCTCTGCCAAGAGAAAATGGAAAAATGAGTAGGGAAAGATGTCCAAAGTGCCACCAAGGTGATATATGAAAAAGCCAGCTTCAAAATGGGTAACATCCACTATCTAAAACCTATAAAATAGGAGGGAAGAGCACTCAAACCTCCGCCAAGGGAGATAAGGTAGATCCAACAACAAATCCAAGAGTAGCAGGCAGGTAGATTCACTTTTAGCAAAGGGAGGTACTGTGGATGGATAGATTGGTGTGTGGGTGGATTAGAACCCTCTTCGATAAATAAAAAGGGTCAATCAGTGCCTTGTCAAAGGGGTAGTTATTTGATGAACTGAATTAGACCTTTGACTTTCTACTGCCTTCAACTCAACCTAGGACAATGGAGGAGTTACTTACGAATCCATTCATGATACCAGGAAGATCAGTAAGAGATAGTATTAGGAGACCTTACCTTGGATGGACACCAGACACCCCCTAGAACTAGATCTTTAGAGCCACTAGATCATTAGGTCTTCTTTATAGGCCCTAGAACATTAGGTCTTTGGAGGGACAACTGTCAGACCTTAGGAGCGATGGGAATGGGCATTGGTTGGTATTGGGATGGGTTGTCATTAGCCCCTACCTTAGAGAACTATAATCGTCATGAATTGCATATGCCTCAAAGTTGAAGGGAGGGAATAGGATTCATACACCTTATTATGGATATTATTCATTCCATTCCTCATATTTTGGTTCTTATTCATTGTCTCTGTTCTTCATCTTTAGTGAATATGCGACGGGACACTTTCTACGAGCCTCACAGGTTGGTTGATATAGACCCTTCATATATTTATTTCTTGGTACAACCATTGACTTAAGCTATATATACATTATATCGAGATCTTCTTTATGAACTTATTATTGGCATTAGCGTCTTCAGACAATGAATAAGAGAAGGAAGGTTCAGTGCTTCTAGAATCAACAAGCAACATCCAGACCCGTATCTTTCCAGAACCGTATCTTGACATGAGGACTAGGTTTCATGCATATAGAGCCTTACTATTTTTGTTTTTATGGATCAACCTCTCCCATTGGTCGACCGACTTCGTTCCTCCCATTCCTTTTAGTCAAGTCATGGGAGCGATAAATTCCATGATTCCTTTTCTTCCTGGGTCGAGACTGAGCTGTTGTTGCAACCTTCCTCAGTGAAGGTGTTGTGTGGGTCCGTTGCCTTATGGGTCACCATGTCTGCTGGTCCTTCTCCTTCCTAACCAAATAACCAGAATTATAAACATTCGCATCATCAGGTTGCATTTTTGTGTAAGGATTCCCATTAACATTTTCATATTTTTGTGTAAGGATTCCCATTAACATTTTCATCATATGTATCATCGCGCGTGGCTTTGTGCTGCAGTGTTTTCGACCCAACCGTATTTTTTGTTTATTAAATATGATCTCTCCTACACAAATTCTGGAATAAATTTCCCAACCTTAACCTCATGAAGAGAGATCCGTCCTATTGGGAAGTGAAGAGATCCATGGAGTTTCAGGAACAAAGCCCCGAAAACCATTGATTTCTTTTTTTATTTTATCCTATCTCAAAGGGAGAGAGTGGCTATCTATATAGAATGATCACTAAGAATATAACCGTCGAGTCGATCCCAACCACTTGTAAATTCCTTGTGTAATACTCGTGGATTCTTGGTGTAATAATTTCCCCGTGAACTGATCAGGTGCGATCGATCTCCACTTGTGGATTCTTGGTGTAATAATTGGTAATGATTCTTCCAACTCGTCTCGGAATGGGCGTTATGGTGGGGAACAAGGAGAAATCTATTGGAGAAATTTGTCCAATAGTAACATATGGTGCCTCCACTGGTTCACATCTGATCCGACTTAATAGTGAGTGATCCACCAAGAGCAACCAAAATATTTTCTGGTAAATCGGGCGAGAAATTGAACTACGCACATACGAAATTTTAATGGGAGGTGGAGCCAAAAAAGATATAGAAACTGGTGCTATTGCGACTACACCTCCTAATTTGTCAGGTATACTGTGAGTAATGGCATGGATTGGTGGGGAATATCATTCCGGTACAATATTAGGCGGGGTGGACATCAGATTAGCAGGTATATAATTGTCATGATGCCCCAAGACATGAGGAGCATTAAAAATCCAAATGGAAGGGAAGATAGCAGAAGCTACCCGACCTACTGGATCCTTCACGTAAAAATATCGATAGGAAGTGATTCTATCCATATTTGAATGTACACCCAATGGATTGTTTGATCCATATTGATGCGATGTGGCCATATGAAGAAGACTGGTGCCTACTCGAATAAAAGGGGGTAAATGATGAAGACTAAAGAAATGATTTGAGGTGGCATTGTCCACGGAGAAACCACCCTGAAACAAAGTCACTATAGTATATCCCACTACAGGTATGGCGCTAGTTGAGCTTGTAATTACCGTAGATCCCTGAAAGATCATCTAACCTCGAGGTATTATGTATCCTATAGAAGCTCTCACAATCATTAATAGAAATATGACAACTCTGAGACACCGAATGAATTACCTAGGACTGCCATGACTCACGTAATATGAACCACGAGAAATATGAAGGTAAACCACAATGGAAAACATACTTGCCCCATTAGCATGCATATAACAAAGCAAACAACCCCCTTAAACATCTCTCATGAAGTGTTATACGTTGTTGAAAGATAGATCCACATGAGGTGTGTGATGCATAGCTGGAGAAACGTCAGTCTCTATCTGAATGGCTATACAAACACCAACGAACCAAACCCCCACCAATAACTTAGATTGATGGGGGTTGGATGATCTATCAAATGCTGATTAAGTGTCAATAATATGGGTTGTTTGGGAATAGGGAATCATTGTTTTCCCATATTCATGTCTCCTATATCACTCTTGTTCCCCAATTTGATCGACATTATTCCCCTCAACTCGATGAAGAAATAAGGAACGAGCGAACAACAAGTCACCTGAGCTACGCCGAGGGAGGGTACATGCGAGTTACTTTGTTTGTTTTTGTAGGTTATCCTGCCTATTTTTAGCCCTGGGAAGGCAACATAGATCGATCTATAGTGGTAGACAGAATGTAGTATAGATTGATCTACGTTGTCGTAACAAATTTTGAACAAAAATTCTGGTATATATCACCTTATTGATTCATTGATCTCATTTTGGGAGAGAGGCAGCGAGTCACCTGAGCTACACATTTTTTGGGCGTGAAAAGCCCTCGTTGGGGGGGGAAGGCGCAGGCACACCCTTGGGTGGGGGTGCCTTGGGTGGGGGGCACCCAGCTTGCGCAACTTTGGAAAGAAGATAATTCGTGAAACTACATCACTCTTGTAAACTCTTATTAATTTAACAAGAGAGAGTAAATATGATATTGCGTTGGTTTTACCCATGAAAAGTTGGCGTTATTCGATTAGAAAGGTTTACCAAGTTCTTTCTTTCTTTCCCATTATCCCTATTCGCAAGGGAAAACTCCTATATTTATAAGGGAAGCTATTATATAAGGGGGTGGCTCGGTTCCACACTTTGACCTCAACGAATGAAAAGACCTTCGCTATTACTATTATATAAGGTGAAACCGAGCGCAAGGGAAGGGGGTGCTCCAATACCAATGAGCAACAATTTTACTTATCTTTTTTCCCTAAAAGAACCCTCTTTATTATTATGAAAGTGGGTCCGACCAGATTCTTTAATAAAAAAATGGATTTCTTCCCGTCATGAATTAGATATGTGTCATACCAGATTCGGTTTGAGTCCAAGGTTTCAAGCTATGCATCTTATTAGAAAATGTCAGAGACCTACCTCGTGTAGAAGTACTTTGGGTGGCGTTTGAACTAAACAAGACACTTCACATTTCCACCCTCGCCTTCTTAATTACTTATTGGTTAGTGGGGGTCTTGAGAGTGGCTCGTTTGCTTCTCACCCCTATTAGGACGTCCCTGCAGATCGTGCTGCTGGTCATTATTTATCTACGTAATTACGCTTTAGTAGAAAATGCATATATTATATAAGTAATTATGAAATTTTGAGAGATTGATTTTGTTCATTTCAACCAACTTTGATACTTCAGGAAAGCATCGTCAAATTCATTTATTTTGAATTCAATTTTCCGATACGAGTTGACTTAGAGTGGGGAGGGTGGGTGGGTGGGGAGTAGTGTAGATCAATCCTTCAACAATGACGCTATTATATATGTAATTATTCATTCATTATTTATCTACAATTATGCTTTCACAAACTTACCAGAAGAATGAACTTGATCGAATTGGGTGAGTGAATGCACCACAAGATCAGGATCAACCTGGTGGGTAATTGACCATGTATTAACTATTCATGGAGAATTGGGAGACTCGCCTTCAGTCAGGAAGAGTTTAGTTTTGCCCCCATTTTTTGTAACTAATTGGTCTTTGCTGGAGCTCAAAGCATCGATGTTATTATTAGGTTCTTCCCCCCCTTTCCCCTACCACCAAGATTATGAAACTTTCTTGTCTATATCTATAAGATAGATAAGGAGATTCATTCCTCCATTCACACCTACACCTAATCGATCGTTTGAGTGAGCCACTATGATAGGTAGGCAGAGGCTCGTGCTGCTGTGAAAAAAAATGGAACAAAGCTTCGACTGCCTATCTTATATAGTAGTCTCATTATTCTTACCGATGCCCACTACACTGGTTCAAGGCTAAGGATGCTCTCTAAGTGAAGTCAGAGCCAAACCAACATTACTATGGCCTACTTTCCCTCTCTCAACGAAACTTCGGTATCACCTATGTCGACTGAACCAAGTCTATCGACTGAATATAGATCATGAAGTCGAACTGAACCTCGAGTGGGACACAAGAACCAAAACCTTTCGATACCTTATTACATTGCTAAACTTAATTTCCCCCCTTGCCACCTACTGATTGGGTGTTATATAATGTAGATTCTTCTCTCCTTTCTTTAAAGCAAGACCTCACATAATTTCCTTGGCCTTGACTTCTTCTTCGGGATGACAGGACTGGGCAACCCAACTAAGAGTTTACTTGGCCTTTGGATTGGGAATTTCAAAGTCGGGAACCTAATTTGTTCAATATCAATGCCCTCCACTCAATAAGTAAATAAGGAATTTTTGATTTTTTCCATTCAAATATTCGATAAGCTAGGTATGTTGGGTTGAGTGCTCTCTCCCTTTATTCTGCATTTCTTCGGGAGACTCGGTCAAGTTGATGTTGATTGAGTGCTCTGATCTTGCTTGTCGTTTATTGAGCAACCTTAATTATTGTAACGTGCTCACTGCACTTCGTCCATAGTTTGGGGGTGAAGTAGGTGAGTCATGTCACATTGAGAATATCAGTAACAATTGATTCATTTAGAAACAAATCGCTGCTAGTTCCTATCGTCAACTGGGCATTCGTATTATGTATGTAATAGCAATCAATCTTATTTTCGATGTGAATTACTCGGCTGGGGAGAGATTCGGTTTCTTGTAATATTCCAAATCTAGAATATCACAACAAGCCTACTGAAATAACATACTCCTGGGAGATTGATGCACAGAAATGAGTTTAGAGCCCTTGGATTACTTAGATCAGTAGACCTGGAGTCTATATCTAAAAGGGGAGAAAAAAAAATCAAACTAGGTGTGGTAAACAGATCTCCCACCACCTAGTCTAGCTGAAAAACACCCTACAAGAGGGGTTGCAACTATGCACAACAAAATGATTCAGAAATAACGCAGTCTTGGATAGTATGAGTAGGAGGCCATAAAATGTGATTAAATTATGAGTATACAACAACAAATTAGAATTACAATGAATCTCTTTCAATATAAAGTAGAATACAAGAGACAATAGAGCAAGAAATCTTCAGAAAAGAAGGCTGCAACACATATATAAACTGTCAAATGGCTTAATAGCATTATTTTGAGGAGCTGCAACAATTGAATATTACAACTCAGATCTAGGATAGATATGTGGACAAAACATCATATCCATTTCAGACTTTGAAACTAGATAGTCTTATTTATAAGATCCCCTTGGGGTTTTGACCAAATCATGCATAACAAAGAGTAGACCTGAGTTTTAAGTTGCAGATCTGCAAAATTCTTTAGAAATTTCTAAAGATGAATTTACATTAAAATAGATTAGATCTAAATAGAACATGGATCAGCAAGCTAATCCATGGATCACCAAAGTGAAAGGCAAAGCCAGCACCAGAGATCTCTCATAAAAAATGGGATCAAAACACCCTGAAGAACCTCTTATGAAAATAACATAGCTCCTCAATGAAAACTGCATTGTAGCTTGAATAGCAATGATGGCCTGATGCCAAGATACAAATTTTAAGCTCAAACAGTGGATGCACTCTTCCAGGAGGTTAAAAGACACACTCCATGAGAAGAGGCTCCAATACAATCTATATCTAAGTAGATCTAGAATTCCACTTGCTGCAGCTTACAAAGGCAAGCAAACCCTCACTGGATCTGCTCTAGAATTGGAAGTAGAGCTTGGCCCAAAGCCTGATAGTGGATCAAATCAGAAAAAAATCCTCCAAGAATCCTCAACGGAAGAGGTGAAATCCCTGCATAGGAACTCAAGCGCTAAGCAGCACAATTCTCCACCAAACAACAGAGAATAGTATTTTTCTAAACAAACAAGATACTCAGAAATATAATCAATCAACAACCTTCTCTTGCTGCCTTCCCCTTCATTTTATAAGATGAAAGCCTTTGCAAACCCTAAACCACCTTGATGAGTTAGCTCCTTTCACATGAGGAGCCTCCTTCTAGAACTGAGCTGTCCCTTCATGAGATACATTGAATCTAGACAACGTTGTAGATTTGGTCAAGGTTGACCTAGTCTCACAACTCAAACCCCTTTCACGCCTGCAAGAGATTTATTTACATGGCCCCGATTTACCCTTGTTCACATGGGCATTAATTTATTCAGTCTTTTCAGGAGTTTTACATGTCCTCCTTTATTCATTTATTCATGCAACAGAAAGTAAAAAAAAAATGAATATTCCTCTTAGTTTAGGATATGTACGAATATTACAGTCCTCCCTCCAAAATGTTGCTTGTCCTCAAGAAAATGATAGTGTAAGAGTTGTAGTACTTCTCCTCCTCCATTGATGGCACCATCAATGATCAAGTCCTCATCATAAGCCAAGTGCTCATCAAGCCAACACATCATGAATTTTTCCTCCAAGATCAACATAAGATGTGCATAGTCCATCCCACTAGGAGTGAAAAACTCAACAGAAATAAACATGGTTGGAGAAATTCTCCATCTAAAGCATGTATCATGAAGTACAGGTAGAAGTTCCAAACCATGTGGTACATACAAAATTCCCATCCTCTCACCATATAGCCCCATAAACAATACAAATATATCATCCAAGTATGGAAGCAAGACTACAAATATGCAAATAGAAATTTGAGCTTGAGGAGGTGGGTCAAAATCCCACATGTGATGCCAGAGCAGTGCACCTCTTGTCTTCATTAGATCCAGGTGTGGCAAGTGGCATTCCCACCACACATTTTTTGCATGAGTCACCTTAACATGGATGAAGATGTTAAATAATTTTGGTGCCTTTGGGAAGCACCCATCATGAAAGGAATCTCCCTTTGCACAACAAGGGAGTGGCCAAGTTCAGAATTTCTATTGGCCCTCAAAAAGCTATGACATCCACATGATCTCTCACCCCCTTTAGGAGTCATAGCCTACATAAACATGGTAAAAGAATGTGACAAATCAGAAAATACAACTTGCTTGGCATGATCAATCCCTTTACCATCATATTCCTTCATACACATGGAGTTGTGCATGAGCATTTTCCTCCTTTCAAGCAAAGGAAGAGTTGTCTGAGATGACTCTTGCAAAGAGTCCATTGGCTGCCCCAATCCTCCATGGCTAATGCACTCTTGAAAGTGTTTATGTAATTCCTCTCTCATGCCTTCCCAAACAAAGCTCCTCATGATCAGGGTATAGATCTTTATTGAATGCATATGGCTAAGGAAGAATTATTCATGTGCCCCTTGTAATATCTTTTGCTTGAGCTTGGAAGCTTTAGCCACGAAGAACTTACCATGATAATAGATGACTCCCCCTTGGAATACGTAGCCCTCTTCTTGCTGCATGTCATCTAGTATCATACCTGTGTGGAGAACTTTGGAATACTCTACAAGCAGTCGAGATTTCCAATACAGATCCACACTTCTCAACAATGACAGCACTGCTGATACATCCATGGGAGTGCTTGTCATGCTGCTGATCTCCTTTTTGACATTTATTATGCCAAATTTGTGTGTTGGAAGGTTGATCCTCCCATTCTTCTCCTCCCACAATGCAGATTCAGAAAAGAGAGAGGGTGATAGTGATGCAGGAAGAAGATCCCCCTCATTCCTGAGCTGTTCCAAGCCCCCCAGTGATGTAACTTGGTCTCTCATTGCTCCAATCCCTCCTGGATATAGATTTGGAGTAGAAATTTGTGAGGCCTCCCCCACAAGATCTGAATCTGATGGCATTCCAGGTGGCTTTCCATTGGATAGGAATGTCCCTTGCAGCATTCTCATGAACATGAGAGAAGGGACTGTGTGATCCTTGCTTCCACTACACAAATCCATCTCTATTTTTTGTGTGGAAGTACTAGGTGAGGGATAAGTGTGCATGCCTTGAATCATTTGTGGTTTCCCACTCTTCAAGTCCACCCACTCTGTTAAGGTCCCGTGATTTGGCCGATTGGCGAGCCAAATGACGATGTAACATCAAACCAAGCTTTGGAGCCCAAGGACCTAGCCTTCCTGGACTCAGAGAGGGCTCTCTCTATTAGGTGTAAAGGATATCGGTGTGTTTTCTTATGGTGTTCTGATATTAGGCTAGTTATGAAGTATGTTTTTAGTTTTTTGATTTTTTAAGTTTGTGAGGGATAAAACTGATCAAATACATAAACTGGATAACAAGATGTAGATAAATTGGGCTATGGGGTCAAACAGGTCAAGGAAGCTATGAGGTAATGATGTAAGGCTGCTGTAGGGCCGATTTGATTCACGGTAGAAGGGATCTTTGGGTAAAATGGGTAAAATGGACACATCTGCAAAGATTTCCAATCAATGGTCACCTTCCCCAAAGTAATCAACCATTGGACACCTAGAATGATATTGGTGTCTGGTATGTCAACTTCAAAAAAGTGATCTACCAGAGTGTAGGATCCCATAGTGACTGAAAGTGAGGGGACATATTACATGCATTTCATGGTCCTATCTCTTGGGACCAAAACAGAGAATTCTTCAAAAGTATCAGTGGGGATTTCTCTCCTTTGCACAAGATGAGCATCACTAAAGTTGTGGGTTTCCCCACTGTCAATCAGCACAGATACCCTCTGATTCATGATTGAAACTTGTACTCTTAGGGTAAAGTACTTAGGCACTCCTCTCAAATATTCCAGAGTCCCACTTATGGAGCAAAGGCTCCATCCCCATCGCCGGATGGTGTTGGATCTTCCTCATCATTATTAGTGCTGTGACCCCTCCTTGGTTCATCATCTCCATATTCCTCCTCAAAATATGAGAAGACCTCTATGTAGTGTGCTTTCCTAGAATCACATCTGTGTCCCGGTGCCCATGAATCTTGGCAAGTGAAACACAATTTATTCTTCCTCAACTCCCTCCTTAGATCAATATCAAGAGGCTTCTTCAAAGAGCTCTCCTTGGAAGGAGCAACTTTTCCTTCCTTCCCCTTAGAAAAGTGAGGGGCCTTGCTCTGGAAAGATGCCTTTAATTGGCAAGGCATCTTGGAGGTCTCTAGCCCTCTCAATGGCATCATGAAAAGTGATGGGCTTGGTAGATTTAACCAACCCATGCAAAGGTTCCTCTAGGCCATCGATGAACATGTAAACCCTCCTTGCTACAGATAGATCAGGAACCATGACTGATAATCTCAGAAACTCAGAGATATAAGTTTTTACATCCCCTGATTGCTTTAGCTTTGCAAGGCTTATGAAGGGTGCTTTAGGATCCTTCATGTCAAACCTCTCCACAAGTCTTCTAGTAAACTCAGAATAGGTAGTCACATTGATATGTCCCAATGTAGACAACCCATGGAACCACCAATTGTGTGCCTCACCTTCAAAGTGCAGCGCTGCAATCTTGATGGCTTCAATATCAGCAACTTTGTTCAACTGAAAGTAAATATACAAATTTTCTACCCATGCCTTAGTAGAACTAGAGGATGATCCATCAAACTGGGGCAAAAAGAATCTTCCCATAGAGTGGTGTCTATCCTGGTTATGAAAGAACCCACCATCTCTATACTGCTACCTTGGTCTTCTTCTATCCTTGAGGTGATAGAACTCTTGGAAACTCAAGTGGTCTCTGAATCTCTGATTCTGAGATTCATATTCCACAAATTAATCTTCAAGGGAAGCTTTCTCTTATAGTCCTTCATTCTCCACAGCCAAGAAAGTAGGCATAGTGGAGCGTTGTGAAGCTTGTGGGGCTTGTGGCAGGTTCACTAGTTGACCAGTCCAGTGATGAGACATGTTAGAGGTTTCTCCTGGATGAAATATCCCAGGATATTCCCTCATTCTATCCATTCTCATCTCCTTGATCTCTTTGTCAAGATCTTGCATGGAAACCAGCAGAGTTCTTGCAAACTATTCTCCTTCTTTATCACTTGTTGTCTCAGGGGCTTTACCCTTGTCTTGATCATTAGTAGTGTAATCATACTTCTTGTGACTTCAGTTATGATACCTGTTATCCCTCTCAGTAAGAGTTTCATCTTCTTCTGAATGTAACATGGCTATGGTGCTCCAAGGAAAGCATAGGCTGTGCCAAGAAAGGAGCTCTAATACCACTGTAATATTCCAAATATGGAATAGCATAGAAAGCCTGCTAAAATAATGCACTCCTAGGATATTGATACACATAAATGAGTCTAAAGCTCTTCGATCCCTTATATCAGTAGATCTCGAGTCTATATCTAGAAGGGGAGAAAAAAAAAATCAAACTAGGTGCGGTAATTAGATCTCCCACCACCTAGTCTAGCTAAAAAACACCCTTCAAGAGGGGTTGCAGCTATGCAAAAAAAATTGATTTAGAAATAACGTGGTCTTGGATAGTCTGAGAAAGAGGCCATAAAATGTGATTAAATTATGAGTATACAACAACAAATCAGAATTACAATAAATCTCTTTCAATATACAGTAGAATACAGGAGACAATAGAGCAAGAAATCTTCAGAAAAGAAGGCTGCAACACATATATAAATTTCCAAATGGCTTAACAGCTTTATTTTGAGGAGCTGCAGTAGATGAATATTACAACTCAAATCTAGGAAAAGTCTGTGGACAAAACATCATATCCATTTCAGATCTGGAAAGTAGACAGTATTATTTACAAGATCCCCTTGGGGTTTTGACCAAATCATGCATAACAAAGAGTAGATCTGAGTTTTATGTTGTAGATATGAAAAATGATTCAGAAATTTCTAAAGATGAATTTACATTAAAATATATCAGATCTAAACAGAACATGCATCAGCAAGCTAATCCATGGATCACCAAAGTGAAAGGAAAAGCCAGCACCAGAGATCTCTCATCAAAAATGGGATCAAAACACCTTGAAGAACCTCTTATGAAAATAATGCAGTTCCTCAATGAAAAATGCACTGTAGCTTGAATAGAAATGATGGCCTGATGCCAAGATACAAATCTGAAGCTCAAACAGTGGATGCACTCTTCCAGGAGGTTAAAAGACACACTCCATGAGAAGAGGCTCCAATACAAGCTAGATCTAAGCAGATCTAGAATTCCACTTGCTACAGCCTACAAAGGCAAGAAAACCCTCACTAGATCTGTGCTGCAATTGGAAGTAGAGCTTGGCCCAAAGCCTGATAGTGGATCAAATCAGCAAAAACTCCTCCAAGAATCCTCAAGGGAAGAGGTGAAATCCCTGCATAGGAACTCCAAGTGCTAAGCAGCACAATTCTCCACTAAAAAACAAAGAATAGTATTTGTCTAAACAGACAAGATACTCAGAAATATAATAAATCAACAACCTTCTCTTGCTGCCTTCCCCTTCCTTTTATAATATGAAAGCCTTTTCAAACCCTAAACCACGTTGATGACTTAGCTCCTTTCACATGGGGACCCTTCTTCTAGAACTGCATTGTCCCTTCATGAGATACATTGAATCTAGACAGCGCTATATATTTGGTCAAGGTTGACCCAGTCTCACAGCTCAAACCCCTTTCACACCTACAAGAGATTTATTTACATGGCCCTAATTTACCCTTATTCACATGGGCATTGATTTATTCAGTCTTTTCAGGATTTTTACATGTCCTCCTTTATTCATTTATTCATGCAACAAAAAGTAAAACAAAAATGAATATTCCTCTTAGTTTAGGCTAAGTAGGAATATTACATTTCTCCATGATAAAAAATCATGTGGAGTTTGGGACTGGCCAACTTTTCGACGCTTGAAAGAGATAACTGCCCTCCCAACAAAAAATACATTTGATCGAACTAATTCCATGAAAAGCCTGCTGGGGAGACATTGCTTACTGAGATATTTCTCTCCGATGTTTTAAGCCGATGAATCAGTCTATATTCTTCCTACGAAAGGTCGGTTCCTAGACTCAATCTGTAGCATTAGATAGGGCAGAAGAGAGCTGCACTTGCTTCAAAAGGAATATAGAAACCTCCTTATTCATCTGCAATCACTCAACTGAAGAAACAAGCACTGGATTTCGAAGGCTTTAACTCGTGTTGTAGGGGAATTATCACCAAAACGGTCTTCTTCCTCTTCCTACCAATGATATTATTATTCCATTGTTGGAGCAGGGAGATCTTCAGATCTCTTTCCCAATCTGGTATCTGTTCCGAATGTAGGGGATAGAAAATGAAAGTCGCTTGCCACTGGCATTGAGAGTCCATATTTTTTCCCTCGACTCTCGAAAGGGTTGTAACAACACTCACCAATTCAGTTTTATCTGCCATATTATCTGGGTTTACGTCATTTTGAAAATGGGCGGGCTCGATTGAAACTGGCATAGCTCGACATTTCTTCCCCTACCAGAGATTAATAATATTTTAGGTCACTTTCCCATTCATATTGCATGTGTAATACTGCCCTAGTGGTGAGGGAGAACTCATTTCTGTCCTCGACCTTAAGACTGAGATATAAATTTTAGGTAGAGTTTCTGGGTCAATGTAAATGGCCTAGTTTGATCGTTTCAAACCGCCTCTTCTCCTCATTGGTTGGCATGAAATATCATATATGAGAAAATATATTATCTCCTTATCCACTCTATAGTTTTGAATATTTCCTTTTCTTTTCATGATATATTCATTTCCTCCCTTCTTGTACTTACGAGGTATCCCCATCAATGGGGCTACTGGGCTGTAACGAAAGAAAGCCTTCTGAGGCTAGGATGTAACGGGTTTAGCACTGTAACAGGCTTAGCTTTAACGAAAGAAATCCCTCTTGGGTGGGCAGGAGCTGTATTGAGCAGTGGGAGTATTCCCTTCCTTTCTGTCACGAATCATATCTTCCCCCTTTTTCACCCGGTAAGTCTACTATTAAGGACTAATTTGGTGGGGGGCCTCAATATAGCTCTTTGAGTGGGCCCAAAAATTGAACTTTCTTCGATGAATTGAACAACTGCTCAGAGAATAGAAAATGACTTATAACATTTGATTGGGTTGGTTTAAGGTGGGTTGGTATCTCCTTCTAGTTGCATAGAGAAGCAACTTTGGTAAGCGAAGGTAGTAATTTGACTTACCTAGTCGATGAATCTATCTATGAAGGGTTACAAGGAAGATAATGGATAGAACTCATAATATTTTGGTAGGATAATATAAGTATGTGTAAATGACGCTTGATAGGTGTAAATGAAGGTAGGCATAAAGGAAGAGAAGTAGGTGAAAATAAAAATGCTACTTTTGGATAGCATGGTATAGATAGATTTTTCAATACTATCTAGCATTGGCGGAGAACGATTATAGGTGAACATGGAAAATTTTAGGGGCTAATACTCACAGGTGGGCTAATTTTCCATGTTTTTTCCAAAAAAAAGATTCACAATTTCACATTTTTTATAAAAATGATTCACCAAAATTTTACAATATAAAATTATTTTAACTTAAAAATTGCCAACATTATATATAAAGTATATAGAAAATCATTATAAATTTGAATACTTTTACAAATATATCAATAATCATTTTATAGTTTTCATATTAGGGACTAGTGAGATTTTCCAATGTTTTAAACTTTAAAATAATTTCCCATCCTTAAAATTTTCCCTGTAAGTGAATGCCATTTTGATTGAATCAATTGATGCAATGGTAACCCAAAGGTCATGGTCACCAACAAACTACTAGATCATGGTATAAGTGTTATGTGAGCCAAGTGTTTCAAATCACTCTACCATAGCTCTACATGTGCTCCATTCAGTGCCGGAACCTAACCGTCTAATATGAAAATAGGGAAGGCAGGCAGGAAGAAAGAAAGAGAATATATTAACTTTGGCTAGCTTTGCTTGGGATTTACGGGGGGATGGATTGATCACTACGGGGGATGCAAGCACTTCTCGAACATCCTCATTCTATTCAATCCAAGAACAAAATATCAACTCGATTTGGTGATCGATCTTCCTCTCTCGAAGCATAAAATGGTTTATTTCTTTATCACTGGAGATCATAGGTTCAAAGAAATGGAATGATGGCAATACTTCTATTCGAGTTCCATCTAGATCCCCCAAGGAACAGATAGAGTCCTACCCAAACCTAAGACCAGCTAGCTAAGAAAGTCAAAGAGGATTAAACTCACAAACATGCATCACTTATTATCCCACTTTTGATTTGAAGCTCATATTCACCTATAAAATGTGCTTGCTCCATTGAAGCTAGTCCCTACATCCCCACCCCACTCCGACTCCACAGAGCTAGATCCCTACCCAAACCACGCCTATAGCTATCCACAACCCAAGGCAAAGAGCTATATTGATTAGTTCCTCATTGTGAAATGTCGCTTGATTTATTTATTTGTGGGTCCTAATAGCTAGCTATTAACATTCACCATCGAGATGGATACCACACTCTTTGTTTTTTACCACAATAATAATTGGATCTGGAAAGGGGTATAAAACACCCACCTCTATCTAGGATCTTTTACGTACTTATCGTTTGCTGCTTCAATAATAGAAAATTTTCTCTATCTATTTAGGATGGCAGTGATTGTCGGCCTGGATTCATGCTAGAAAATGGATTGGCAGCACCGCTTACCTTAAATATAGAAGTTTCGGTGCGTTGTTTTTGGGTAGATAATCCTTAGTAAGAGGAATCACCCTAGCAACTACTTAAGGGAGAGGGAAAATGAATGCTATAGAAGGGATGAATGAATCCCAACTAAAAATACAAATTTATTGCTAGATGATTTTATTCTATGCAGGCAGGTTCCAATTAGTGATCGCCTTGGTTGGCCCCTTGGGAGGCAAGGGAGTGCATGGGATTGGTAGCGAGGGGAGCATCCATCCATCTTGTGATTGTTTCACCATATATCCATCTATGGCTTTTTAGTCGATAAATCCTCCATCTCCTATTTGAGGAGCTTGGGCCTAGCTTAATTGGGGGAACTGGGCATGGTACATTCCAGCCAGGATGTAGGATGTGCAATTCTGTTACGAAACGGGCGAAAAGAAATAGAAGGGTTCATATCTAGGGACGGCTAAAAATTCTTCCCTTGATTCCCCACCAGACATGGTTCCTGGTTCTGGGTATGACAATCAGTCGAAACATGCACTCGGAAGCACACTCTTTCATGTCATTATTAGAACTGGGTGAAAGAAAGAACTTATCCTTTTTTCCCTATTGGTTCCTAGAATAAACCCATTCCTTTAGGGCTTCGTCTATGTCTCCCCCATTCATCCGTGGATCGTGTTTACACCCCTGTCATTTGAAGTAGGCTCTCGGCTACTAATAAGTATAGGTATGTTGGGTCAGATCCCACTATGCCTTTGAAAGGGCAGGGTAGGGAAAAGTCTGCTATCTTCCATTCCCACAGTTTGTTAGTACCCTCTTATTTTTTTTTTGTATCCATCCACCATGCCCTGATATTCCACGACTGCTTATGATTATGAAAAGAAAGGGGCGAGAGGGGAGTTTTCTACCATTCATTTTCCATTTTCGGAGTTAGGTTGCTTCGACATACAACCATTCCAATTATGATGACTAATATGTTCCATCATCTTAAATAGATATAACTTGATAAAATAGAGCGATTTGTCTGTGAAGATTCATCATCCTCCAATAGTTAACCAAAGAGATGGTTTAAAATCCCCCTATCCAGGTGGGAATAGAATTCGCGGGCTATTTTTCCCATCAATCAGACTAGGCTAGTAGCTATCGTAGTAGCACACACATAATTCCCGTAGCATCCAACTATCGCCCCAGATCGACCTTTTCAATATTTACTTTGGGGTAATACAAACATATTTTTTTTGTCCACCTAGACCCCATAATCCGCTTACAAAGGTCAACTCGGGGGAAAGAGTGATCGATGAATTGCTTTTCTCTGATAAATAGATGAACGAGAGAAGGGGAGGGATCTGATAAAGCTCTTGGAATGGGGAACATAATCTTCTAACAACATATGTTGGCAGGGGTGGGTGTGATGGGGGAGAGGAAGGTACTGGACTATTTGGTCCAAATAAAGACCTTGAAGGCTTAAATAGAGACTTCTAAATGTTGCACATGCTAGGTGAAATGGAAGGAAAAGAGGCTAACTCCACTATCACTACCTACACTAGTGGATTCAGGTAGAACAATATCGAACAAATGAGTAATGGGCTTGTATTTCAACCTATTCTATCCCTGGGAATACATAATTCAAGGCTTTCAGTAGTCTCATATATAGCGAATATGCACCTCTTATTATATTGAAAGGGTGAAACTGGAAATTATAGGGTGCGTAAGCACGCTCTCAATATAAGGAGAGGTACGAAGTCGCTTTTTAGTTACTTATTTGAGAGGGGCCACCAAATAAGTAAAATGAATAAAAATTGCTTGACTGATATGGATTGGCACGCGAAACAACGAAAGGGGTGGGGGAATAAGCTCGTAACCAACCTCGCCTTGGTCAGAATAAGTTTAGCTTCTCAACTAGGTTCAGAAGATAAGAAGTTTAGCTTATAAGCAACTTACCACTCGGCACATCTTGTTTCAAACTATTCTGAAAAGTAAGTAGGAGTTATCTAAGGCTAGATTTTATACACTTCACTTAGCCTCTTCTTTTCTAGGTTGTTTATTCCCAGGACTACTCGGAATTGGTCAATCAATAACTGATGATTCCAATCCATGAAAGGAGCCCTAGAACCATCACAAGTGGGGGAAAGACCCAGTTGGGTAATGAACCAGGGAGTGGAATGGCTCACCTTCACCCAGGAATATTGCTTCCTTTGACCTTTTTCAATGCCCGTAGATAGAAGTTATTCACCCAGGGAAAGGAAGAGCCCAACCCATTGTGCCAGCCCAGGCCCATAAACAAACCCTACCCCTGTAAAGGAATAGAATAATATATAGGTTTTGGGGTATCAAACATTGCTCAGTCTTCCTTCTATCTCCGACCTTCCCTCCATCATACAAGTCATAAATAAATGGATTTTCAGTTGGATTTTAAGGTTCGAACCTTGAAAATACTCAGAAAAAACTTCTATTTCAAGATTCGTATCTCTGTGGTTATGCACCGACAAAACCCATAAACGTTCTGGCAATCATTCACTGGGTCGGGTATTAATTTGATCACTCACCGGACCATTATCACTCAAATCTCTATCCGGGGAAAGCTTAAACTCACTGGGAAGAGCGTTATAATTGGTCTTCTATTCTCCCCTCTTCTGTTCTATTTTATGGATTAACATCCATTGGTTGATGCTGATTAGTTGTATTCAGATCCCACAATTGACGTTTACTCACCCCCGCTTATAGAAGGAATCCCTAGAGAAGCATGTCCATAGCATCTCTGTTGGTTTGGGCCAGATAAATGATACTGCCAACAGGTGGGATACAGAAGCTCTTTTTCTTATGGAGCTAAGGGGTGCGCCAACATTACCTATAATTTCCAAACCAAGAATAAGACTCTTAACCTTTATAAGAAGAGATCTCTTCGCTTCTCATATCAAACTAGCCTTAGCCCAATGAGTAGAGATATGTCTCCTTCAATACCCCACCCAGTTATTAGGGCAGTATGCATTCACAGACGCACCTAACTATGCATGCTAAGTCAATAAGATCAATGATATCCCACTCTTTGACTTCTTCTGCATGCATGGGAAGTGCGGAGTGAAGTAACTCACACTTTCCTCCCTTAGGGGCTTCATGCTTCAGTCCATAGCTTGGTTCAAGCCAAGGCACTGTAATGAAATGGTTTTGACCATTTACCACACTTGACTGATTTGTCACTTTAGGGACTGAATAAGGTAGTTATTTAGGACAAACCTACCCCTTAAGGGGTGGGCTATTGATGAGATTTTTATTACTGGATATTTGATCTTTATCCAATTTTTGGGGTTATGTTTTAGTCCATGAAGACTAATCCTTTCGTCATTCTTCGACACGTTATGATCTATCTGGCTTAGCCCAGGCAGTCGAAGAAGAATATTGCTTCTGTTGTCTTCTATCCTTGACCATGTTAGCCCATCCCTTAATTGTAGTAGCAGCCTCTGAATCAATTTATCGACAGGTAGGGTATATCATTATAGTAGTGACACTCAAAGTCCGGGAGGCTGGATTCGTGTCCACTTCCGGCTAGGGGATTCGTCCATACAGGGCATTCTTCCAATCCTATTTTTTATCTACTCCCCTCCTCCATCGTGAAAGACACGACAAAATCCTCTCAAGTGGAAGCCAGTCTTCCCCTCCCTTTTGGATTGGATGCCAAATAGCTGAAGAGCTTCTCTCAAGTTGTTCCGATGAAGAGTCAAAATTTTCGGAGATGCCATTATATATTTATAAGAGGGGGTTTGGTAAGGTCTATCCGGTTCTCAAAATGTCATGTTTCATTAAGAAAGTCACTTATTTCCAATGCTCTCTGGCATGATATACATGATATCAAAGCCATGGTTATGCCCTTTCGTTGTTGCGTCCGATCAATATAAAAAATATTCTGATAAGCGGTTCTAGATATAATCAACCCATTGTGAAACTGGTTCAAGGCGCCACAACAAAGCCCACCACGGTGTTGAACATGCATTTGTGTTAAGGCAAGTGGCTAAATGATATCCTTTTCAGGTCTTTCGCCATGGTTCCATCCATCTACCCCTCCCTCGTCCTAGGGTGTCCGTTCAAAAGCTAAAAGTAGGTTGGCCAGTAAAATTTCATGTAGACCCCAATGATTCTAAAATGAAAGCAATTTTTCTATATTATATATGTAATAAGAGAGATCAATTCCTATCTAAGTACATTATCTCCAGCTTTCAAGCCTATCAACTCTGTGCCCGCCATATTTGGGGCTCCATCTCCATATTAAGTAACTAGGTTTAGGGGCCCAGGTGGGGTGGTTCCAGTGGATTCATCCATGGCTTCTAAGGTTTCATGATGATAAAATCACCACTTACATCAACAACGTGATTCCTGGTATCTAGCTCGAAGTCTCCAAGTTGGTGCAAGTAGTAAAAAAGAAAGTAAGTGTGTTATAGCATGCCCCTATCTACGTTTGGTATATGTGTATTCTAGGGTGTTTTTGTTCCAATGGGCCTAGGATTAAGTAATAAAGAGTCAAGGTATTATTCTAGTGCCATACTGTACTGATACGAACTTCTAATCTTTCCCGAGAATAGGTTGGGCAGACTCAATATGTAGTTGGGTGAAAGGCAGTAACTAATTCCTAGGTGCGATACTATATCCTTCTTGGTGACTCCTATCTAGGCATCTCCCTTCTAGCAGTAAAAAGCTCATTCTATCCAATCATCCCATATCCCACCCAAAATATCCACCCAGCAGGGCTTCAAAGGTATAATGAACCCATCCCCATCCGATCAATCCATTAATAGAATCCCAATTTCCCCCATCCAACGATACAAATAACCCATGCCATCCTCAACTGCTTCTAAGGTATTCTAACTGACTAACTATACTATTGATTCAAGGTCTAGGGCTCTATCTATCCCTAGTTCAGGCAAGTAAGTTGAACCAAGGGAGTGTGAAATGGCATACCTGGAAGCTTCTTGAGTATTCTTGGCTTCTTTCTCTAGTGGTAACTGGATGCTCTTAGTTTGATGGTCTTAAGAGGGTAAGAGAAGGTAATCGTATATCAAAGATAATAAAGCATATTGGGTGCCTAGGAGTGCTGTTCTAGTGAGGGTTGAGGATGTGGGGCATTAAAGGTAAACCAACCCAATCTGTGGCTTCTAAGGCTGAGTTCAACATTGGTGACTAACTAAGTGGTTCTAGGTCTAGGGCTGTCTAAAGATCTATTATTTCTGGTAGGTGGGTAAGGTTGAACAAATACATACCTAGGAGGTATTGATTCAGGCTGATGGGAGGGTTCTAGTCTAAAGGTAAGAGTAAAGGTATGAGGTAGTCTGATACCACCTATATTGCTGATGCTACTTCTAAGAGGTGAGTGTGGCACCCCTTGTGTCTAAGCGCCTAATGAAGTAAGTGATATAGATAATGTGTGTATAGGTTGGGTTAGTTCAGTAGGGTAAAGGTTTGTCCCCACACAAAAAAATAGTAAATACCTCCATCAATCCGCCCCAACATTTAAGCCATCAAAGGATAGTGGGTAAAGCTATTAAAATTCCTCGGCTTGGCTACTGAACCCCATCGGTCCCGCTAGTCATGTCATAAAAGAATTGGGGTAGCAAAGGCAGACAATAAATTCAAATTCAATCCCTAATAAGTAAGTGTAATTTCATGGATTAAGGCAATGTCCTGGGTCGGCTGGTTCATGCAAAGAAGGTAAATAAGGTTTGTGTATTATATATGTAATAACACAAAAGAGAAAATCCCATCAAAAGAGGGTATATGTTGTAAAGCTGGATCAACCTGTTGTGTCATAGCATTATCTATTATGGGCTCTGAAGTCCCCCAGGTTGGGTGCTTATGGTGGATTTGAAAAACGTTCTTATAAGTTATTTGTATATAATCAACTCGTTGTTTCCCTGGGTCGCTTACATAATTCTCCACCGTAATATCAAACTCTAATTTTTTAGTAGGAAAGTATCTGAATGAGAGAATTTCAGGTAATTTCTATCCCATCGTTTCATCCATCCCATCCACAAGGGGCTTCTAAAGTTTCATGAACCCATCCCCATTTCCATTCCAATTCCGATCCAACGATCCCATCCTTGGCTTCTAGGGATAACCATTCCTTCCACTAGGTCATTCCAGATCTAGTGCTAATGGCCAACTTAATCCCATCCCATCTATTGTTTGTAAGGTAATCTAGGAGTGGTTCTCTACCTAAAAAAAGGAAAATGAAACTGGTAACTGGGGTGGCTTCATGGTATAGGGAAGTTACAGAGAATGTCTTTTTAGCAGGTGAAAAGGCTAAACAAAGGGGGGGTAGTTAATAGAATCCATCCTTGACAGTTACTGGATTATTTCTAGTTGGCATCATCAAATTCCTGTATTGGGCAGCACTGCCACTCCATATCCTAGGGGGTGAAGGCGATAATCAAGGTTAACAGGTATAATCCAAACCCCAAACTATAGGGTCTAGTGCAGTAGCTCTAAAGCAATTGGTGAAAGAAGTAGCGAGTAAGGATGAGATTGTTGATCCTATCCTGAGAGGAGCCTTCTTATAAGAGAAGGTCTAAGTACCCAAATAACTTCAAGATGAATGCTTGAATCAAAGTGAGATGGGTTAAATAGGACTATCTAAATAAGGGGGTAGGCCATACCTGACTGCAACTTTTGTATTCCTGGTTGGCATCATCAAATTCCTGTGTTGGGCAGCACTGTGACTCCATGGTCCCAGGTTTTTTATCTCAAGGGGGTAAGAGAAATAATATTAATAAGAGAAGGTGGGTTTCATGCACTATCCATACTGTATATTGGTATTCCATTCCTGGTTTCATTATTTGGAAGTGATCCCTCCATCTCCTAGGTTGGGTGGCTAAGGGATCTAAATATCTCTTATTTGATCAAGAAATCAAGACCATGCTGGTTGAAAGTATAATTAGGAAAAGAACCTTAAATGCAATTTGAAGGCTATTAAATGCATGGTTGGCATGGTTCGACTATGAATTCCAAGGGTATCTATTGTGCATTTGTCATTAGGTAAGTGACTGACTGAGAGCATCTCATTTTATTATTCTCTATTATCGTATCTGTCCCTCCATCCATTCATTTATCCATCCCATATGCCAACCATCCAAACGATACTTTCTCTCTAATGTCCCAACAATAATTGATCTCCCCAAGGCCATAGAAATCCGGCAGCGAAATGAAATATCTTTGAAAGGGAAGCTCTAGTGTAGTAGCTCTGAAGAAATTGGTGAAAGAAGTACCGAGTAAGGATGAGATTTTTGATCCCGTCCTGAGAGGAGCCTTCTTATAAGAGAAGGTCTAAGTACCCGAATAACTTCAATATGAATCCCTGAATCAAAGTGAGATAGGTTAAATAGGACTATCTAAATAAGGGGGTAGGCCATACTTGACTGCAACTTTTGTATTCCTAGTTGGCATCAACAAATTCCTGTGTTGGGCAGCACTGTGACTCCATGGTCCCAGGTTTTTGGTCTCAATGGAGTAAGAGAAATAAGATTAATAAGAGAAGGTGGGTTTCATTCACTATCCATATTATATATTGGTATTCCATTCATGGTTTCATGATTTGGAAGCGATCCCTCCATATCCTAGGTTGGGTGGCTAAGGGATCTAAATATATCTTGTCTGATCAAGCAATCGAAACCATGATGGTTGAAAGTATAATTAGGAAAAGAACCTTAAATGTGATTTGAATGCTATTAAATGCATGGTTGGCATTTTTTGAGTATGAATTCCAGGGGTATCTATCGTGCATTTGTCATTAGGCAAGTGGCTAACTGAGAGCATCTCATTTTATTCTTCTGTATTGTCATATCTATCCCTCCATCCATTCATTTATCCATCCCATATGCCATCCATCCAAACAATACTTTCTCTCTAATGTCCCAACAAGAATTGTTCTCCTCAAGGCCATAGCAATCCGATAGTGAAATGAAATATCTCTGAAAGGGAAGCTCTAGACCCACCAACTGTCTGGGCTACTGGAACATTTGTCCCTCAACCCCTCTATCCAGCCATGTGTCTTGAGTTCTAGCTATTTATAATCAAATCTATTCGGGGCAGTTCCAGGATCTCTATTGGAAACCTTATAATTGGTGTTGGGGTCCAGTGATTTGGCAGATTGGCATACCAAATGACAAGGCAACATGGAACCAGTCTTTAGAGTCTTAGGACCTAGCCTTCCTAGACTTAGAGAGGGATATCTCTATTTTTTTGCAAAGGATATGTACTTGTTTTATTTTAAGGGTTGATTTTAGGCTAGTTATTAAGTATGAGGTTTTGTTGTTTGTTTTGGTTGGGCATAATGACAAAAAAACATAGATAGAATGAGAAAATATCTAAGTCAATGGGAAATGGAGTCAAATGGAAGTCATGATAAGTTCATCAATGGATAGGGGAGTATCATAGGACAAATCTAACTTGGCCAGTGGACCCTCAAGTTTTAAGAGGGTTATGGGATGGACATTAATTTGTAAGAATGAAAAGTGGGGTAAAGGGCAATCAAGAATCCTTTATCATATGTACTTATCAATAAGGAGACTTAAATATCACAAAATCATGAAGAGGCAATCAATAGAAAAGGAAAACCATAAATTCTACAATCCACACTTCAGTAAGTAATAATTCAAGACACACTTTTCCAATGAAATATAGAAGGTGAGAAACTCATTTAACTGCTAGTGATTTCACTTTCAAGGATAGAAAACAATTAAGACACATAGGTAACTGTAATCAGGGAAGAGGGAACTCCTAAAAATCCTTAATCATAGCTATAAATATCTCTAAAATAATTAATTAAGCAAGTACAAAGGGTATGATAGAAACAAAACCTCTTTGTCAGACTATAAATAATGGTACTTTATAGAGAGACTTCAAAAAACAGTGTTTAAGGGGTAGCAAGTAAGTAGGGAAAACCATAAATCATGCTTGAAACCAACTTTATTCAACTATTTATGAAATAAATAGGCTTAGGGGGTCCAAAGAGCAATAAACAATTCCCTGAAATGTCCTAGCAGAAGAAAACATTAAAGCAGTGAAGAATAAACAGAACTAAGGTGCTTTCAAAAGACATTTCTTAGCCTAAAACTTTTATTCTACTTCAACATAGAAAGGTGGAAACATAATGAAAAAGGGAAATAACAATGACATATTAGAAGCGCTTCACCAACAACCAAGCTTAGGGATCCAGTGATCTAGCCACCTCCACCAACAAACAAACCAAGACATCCACAAGTTCCAAGACTTCAATTTCTTTTCAACTTTCAAGAGACTATGTATTACTTCAAAGAATCATCAAATGCCAACAAGATAATGTGTTTAGATGTAGTATTTTTTATGAAAATGAGGAGGTGAAGCTCAAGATAGGGTTTGAGTATCATTTGTTACAAAGTAAGTGCATTCCTAACTTTGAAGACCATGCAAGGCTCAAGGCAAGAATATCTGTAGCTACTTCTCTATTTTAATAACTCCTATCTTAACTTCTAAGGAAAAATAGGTGAAATGTTTGAATTTAAGGCCTATTCATAACTTTACAATAACTACCTTGATAGATAAAAATATCTCTGACTCAGCCCAATAACTGCCTAATGCTTTTTGAAGGGAACAAAGAACCTAGGTGGCTAAAAATATCTTTGAGAGGAATCACTATTGTTAGCTGAGTCATTCGAACTTGTTCTAGGTAATCTGTCCTTTGTTTTATCTTTTAATCTATGTCATTTAGGCTTTACTGTTTGCTTTTAATCATATTTTCTTTAATCATTTTGAATTTTATGTTCTGTTCTTTTTATCTTTTCACTTTCTTCTTTCTTTCTTTGACCGTCATCAATCTGCTTTTCCTTTAATATTCTGTTTTAAGTGACTAACCCCTTTTGTTTGTCTGTTAATTAGGATTAGCTCTTTAACTCATCTGTTTTCTTCCTTTGCTATTTCTTGACTATGTTTTCCTTCTGTGAGCAGGGGAGGTGTTCTTTGTGGCTAGAGGGTTCTTTAAATCCATTGATGAGCATTCTTTCATCATCGAACAAACCCCGAGAGGGTCTCTGATCTCCTTAATTTTGGATTAAGACTCCTCGATCATCATCCAGGGTTTAATACATCATTGATTGACTGTGGGAGGGCATTTTGGGCCCTTTTCCACCATTAAAAACCTGCACATAACACAAACCATTAGTTCAAAGCCATGTGGGGAGGGTTTAACTGCATTTTCAAGGGTTTCAGGTGGTCAGAAGGTGTAATCAAAAGGAGAAATGGATGCAGGGGTAGGGTTCCAGAGGTGGAACTAGGAAGAATTTGATTTTTGGCATGAAGAGAGGAAAGTGGTTTTTGAAAACCATAAGTGGTTTATCGTGCGGGTGATGAGCGGTAAGCAGTTTTGGGTCAAATGCATGTGATTCCATTAGGCGATCAAAAAACCACCTATTTCACGTGGGTTGAGAGCTTTAACACCTATCACAAGTTTCTACGCGATATGGGTTTTGGGCCGTCGGATCTTGGGTGATGAGATCGACGGTGTGGAAAGATCTGAGGAGCGACGTGCAGGTCTGGAGGGTGGAGCCTGGGGACAGATTTCTAAATATGAATGGTTGACAGGGTTTTAGTGGAAGTCGGGCCCGAGATTGATGATGTGGCAGAGCTTTGTTGGGTAGCGCGGGGTGAGGGAAAGTAGGATTTGGTTTATGGATGGGGATGGAAGTGACAACCATTAGATCGGGGTCCAGGGTTTCAGATCGAAGGTGAAGATGGCCTAGTCAAGGGTGTGGGAGAAATGGAAAGGAGGGGGCCTTCACTTTAATTTTTTCAAAGGTTGGGATTTTATAAAAATGAAAGGGGGGGTGTATAAAAATGAAAGGGGTGGAGGCACATTTTAAATGGAGAAGGATCTAAGAGATAGCGGAGGGCGAGGTTACATGGGAGCAAAGGGGCTAGTGTTTAAGTAGGGAGGGGCCTAAGGCCTGCTATGTCAAAAAGGGGTGGGTTTAGTACATAAAACAAGGTTTTTAATAAGATTAAAAGGACTCGATAGGTTAAATTTTAACCTTAAACAATGTAAAAAGAGATTTTTACATTGTTTAATATGGTTTTTAGGAAAATGATGAATAAGGGAACAAATGAAGGTTTTGAGGAAGGGAAAAATGGGCTTTTCAAAGGAAGAGGGTTGTGTATGAGGGTGAGGGTGATGAAAGGAGGAAAACAGGCCTAAAATGATGAAGTATTTCTTTGCAGTAGAAGGGTAAAGTTTTTAGGAGACAAAGATGAAATTATAGTGAAAAATAGTTAAACTTAGGATGATGAAGGTAGTGAGATTTCTAGAAATCACAACATTTCTCAAATGTTGTTTGTAGGAATCTAGGATTACAGCTTAGTCATCTTTTGATATCAGCAAAAATTATTGATGACTAACAGTGGATCCACTTGGGGAGTTCAGCTTTCCTTTTAAGGTGTCTAGAATTCTAGTTTATCAAATCTTTGAGTTTCAACAGACCAGTGCCTTTCCATTGGGAGGATTTTCCCTTCCTTTTCACTTGCTAATATTTCTTTGAAGTGATAATATTTACAATCTAACACATATGATTTATTCCAACAACATTTCTACTTACCCACCTACTTTTCCTAACATTTTTCTCTTCTTTTGAGTGCACTTGAACTGGAAAACTCTTGACATTTTACTTTTGAAAACAGAAATAAACTATCTACTTCAATCCTTATTTCTTCCAAGGGTTCAGATTAAACTAGTGAAATCTTTTTATTATCTACCTAAAACTATTTGACTGCCAAGATTAAGCTGTTTGGCAGTCTTGATTCTCTAAACTATTGACATGGAATTTAAAGCATGGCTCAAATCAGGATTAGACAGTCTGATTTACCATGGTTGTGGCATTGGAACAACCTACACACAAACATTATTTTGGATAAAAATAGAAAAGATAAGGCTATAATTTTGTCATTTATAGTGCATCCTTATCTATCTCTTTGGTTCTGTTTTGAGCATGTGGAACCAGTATCTTATATTTCATAATCTATCTGCCTTGATAAGTCAAGTTTTGAAATAATCTTGACAATCATCATTTTCACTTACTTATCAACATAAATTTAAAGTATGTTCAGTCGTGATTAGGCTGGATGACCGAAAAAGATATCATTTTGAATCAGTAGTGGAATTTAGGCTTGCACACTTTCAGTAGTACTGTTTTTTGGGTATGGGGCTATACCTTTTTTGAATCTGCCCTCTTTTTCCTTTCTTTTAGTATTTTTTGTATTTTTTTTCTCAATATTTTCTCATGAAATTTTTATGTACAATGAATGAAAGCTTTGAAGCTAAGACTCTTGACAGAAATAGTGTTTGAGCATCCTGCCATTGACAGGACCTCCAAATAAACATTCTCCTTTCAGCCCTTGCAAAAATAAAGCATTATGACCCTTAATTGAGTGAATGATATAAGGCCATTTCCATATATTCTCAAATTTTCCATGTTTACCTTTTTCTTCCCTTCTAGAATCCCATTTTAGGACTGTGTCTCCAACTTGAAAATTATTACCTTTAGTTCTTCTGTCAAAGATTTTTTTGATGCCTTCTTGTATTGCTTGTGTCCTTTTGTATACTTCCTCTCTTGTCTGCTGCAAATGAATAGTTTTATTCAGCCTTATCTGCATGTAATTTTCTTTTGATTGCACTTCTTGGAAGAGTTTCATGACTGGCACCCCTAAGGATGTTGGGAAGACTACATCCATGCCATATACAAGCTGATAGGGGGAAATATTTATTGATTTATTCGTGGTTAGCCTATCAGCCCATAATGCATGAACCAGCTTACTATGCCATGATTTCTGATTTTGATCCAACAATATTTTGATAATGTTGATCAAGCTTTTGTTGGAAGATTCAACAAGTACATTTCCCTGAGGGTAGTAAGATGTGGAGTGTCTTGAGGTGATATGGTATTTATAGCATAATTCAACCATTCTTTTAGATTTGAAGCAAGCAGCATTATCTATAATGATCTTTCTAGGACACCCAAATCTAGATAATATATTGGTCTCAAGGAATTTGATAATGACAGAGTCAGTAGCATTTCTAGAAGGTATAACTTCTAATCCACTTGTTGAAGTAATCAGTGGTAGTAAGGATCCACTTATGTTGGGAAGATGAGGTTGGGTGAATTTCTCCAATAAAGTCTAAACCCCATTGCTGAAAGGGAATCTCAACACTGATGGGATGCAAAGATAAAGGTAGGAGCTTTCTCTTGCCATAAAAAATTTGACACTTATGGCAAGTCTTGACTAGTTTTTTAGTATCAGGGAAAAGGGTGGGCCATTAATAGCCAACTCTAAGAATCTTGTTTGCTATTGCTTTCCAGTAAAGGTGGCCTCCACATTCTCCTTCATGCAGCTCATGCATGATTTTTCCTGCATCATTATCAAGAAAACATTTAAGAAATATGCCAACAACATTTTTCCAATATAATACTCCATCTAAAATGCAGTAATTTAAAGCTTTTTGTTTTAAGAATATAGCTTTATTCTTTGATAAAGAAAGAGGAGTTTTAAGATATAAAAGCACATAAATGATATCATCATACCAATATGAATTCAGAAAAATTTCTTCAATGTATGGAGTTTTGAATTCTTCTTGTTCTTCTAAAACATCAACCATATTTATATCTAATGCTTGGAAATTTGATTCTTCCATGAGTTTTGATAATCCTTGTCCTTTAATCAGTTTGGTGGGCTTGATTTCTAAATCATATTCTAAGATAATAGCAATCCATTTTCCCCTTTTATCATTAGGGTCTTGATTTAGAATGTCTTTGAAAACTGTATGTGGGAAAAAAGCAATGATATGTGAGTGTAGAATGTAGACTCGGAAATCTTTCAGTGCTTTTATCAAGGCTAACGCTTGTTTCTCCATGATGTTATATTTGAGTGGAGCATCTCTTAAGGCTCTACTAAAGAAGGATATGGGTTGTTCTTGGCCCATGTTATTATTTTGCAACAATACTGCAACAATGGTGTGTTCAGATGCAAATGAAAAAATGTAGAAATCATTGATGAAATTAGGATTGATAAGAACTGGTGTTTGAGTGAGGGCTTGTTTTACCAGTTCAAATGATTGTTTGGATTCCAAGGTCCATTTAACTCCTGTTTCATTTTTTAGCATGTTTGTGATATTCCTCAAAGGTTCAACAAGGTTAGGGATGAACCTCCTCAAAAAGTTGATCTTTCCTATGAAAGATTGCAATTCTTTGAGGTTTCTAGGATGGCTGATTTTCAATATTCCTTCAATCCTTTTGGGATCTACTTTGATTCCTTCTTCAGAGATTATGTGGCCAAGGAGATTTCCTTCCTAGATTCCAAAGTGTGTTTTATTTGGATTGAAAGATAAGCCATATTTCCTACATTTCTCAAAAACTTTTCTTAAATGGACTAAGTGTTTTTTGTCAGTTTTGGAGAAAACACTGATGTCATCAAGGTAAATGATTATGAAATATCCTATGTCTTCTGAGAAAGCTATGTCCATGGCCCTTTGGAATGTGGCCCTTGCATTCATCAAACCAAATTTCATTTTAACATACATGAATGTACCCCAAGGTGTGGTGAAAGCAATTTTGTGTTTATCACTTGGGAGTACTAGCACTTGGTTGTAGCCTGGAAAACAATCCAAGAGTGATATTCTCTTAGATCCAACCACCTTTTGGAGTATATGATCCATTTTAGGCAAGGGATAATTATCTTTTAGGGAGGCTTTGTTTAGATTTCTAAAGTCAATGCAAAGCCTAATTTCCATGGTCTTCTTCCTAATAGATACAAGGTTGGAAACCCATTGTGAATATCTAAGGGGAACTATGATCCCAACATCATACATCTTTTTGATCTCTTTATCAACTAAAGGTAATAAAACATGGTTTATCCTTCTTAGTTTTTGTTTGAAAGGCTTCTGATTTTCTTTAAGAGGGATTTGGTGTTGAAAAATGTAGGTATCATATGATTTCAAATCTTTGTATCCCCATGCAAACACATCTCCAAAACATTTGAAAAGTTCAATATATTTCTGTTTGATATGACTAGGAAGAGTTCTAGATAAATTAATCATTTTGGGTTCATATATGCTGCCTATGTTATGTTCTTCTACATTAGCTTCTGAAGGCTCCATATTTGGTTTTCAAGCTACGTCATTGAAATCAAAAAGCTCCTCTAATGGTGTAAGGCCCCTTGGTATTTTATCATATTTTCATTGTAACAATTCAAGGTCCTTTTGGTATGGTTTGTTTAGAAATTCTCCTTTATAAAGATATTCAAAATGGTTTATATCAGTAGAAGAGGACAACTCTATTTCATGGACCTATTTTTCATTAAAATAGTCTTCTTCAAGGCTTGAGCTAGGTGTTGGTTCAACAAAATCATTTTTAGATTGCAGGAAATCATCAATGTTTTTATCTCCCTTAAACACTTGCCAATAATTTTCATTATCAGGGATTGTAGGATGATTTTTTATTTTGACATCGAATTTTGAGTTCATATTTTTCAAAGGATTTTGGGAGCTCTAGGGAAACATTCCTATATTCTCTTAATCTTGGGTTTTTAGTTGAATATTCCCCTTTTATTTTCCTAATGATCAGCTCTAAATCTGCTTGGACTAATATTTTCTTGGCTTCAAAATATTTAAGAAAATGTAGACCAAGGAGGAGAGCTTCATATTCTGCAATGTTATTTGTGCATGGGAAATCAAGTTTGTAGGAATGTCCTTTGTTTGTATTGTATATCCATACACCAGCCCCAGAACCTGTTTTGCTACAAGAGCCATCAAAGCTCATTTCCCAAAGTGTTTGTATCACATGCTTATTATCATTTTGCTATTTAAGGCTGCTAAAGTTAGGGTTGTTAGATTCTTCTTTTGGGGACTGATTTGACTGTTCTAGGGGACTTAATCCCATCTCATTTTCCTTTTCTTGTTGGTTGATTTCATCTTCATTGTACAAGATAAAGGAATCTAGATCTGAATGAATATAATATACAGGAATGTTGTTTGGCCTATCTATGTTTCTTACCATATATTTCATATGAGATTACTTGTATAATCTTCTAGTTTGGTTAAAAAATGGAATATTAGCATAAGATATATCCATTTGAAGGCTTCCCTGAAGTTTGGCTCCCCATGATCTGGATAGAAGCATGCCATACTTTGGAGGAATGTCAGCAACCACTATGTCCATAACTAGACCCTTAGAAAGAATTTGTGCCAGATTGACACATAAGTCCTTAATCAGACCTAAACATTTGAATATGCTTGAATAAAATGAATACAGGTCCTTGTAAGTTTTAGTAATTTCTCAGCCTAATCTCTCCATCACCACTTTTGGCATAAGTTTGTGAGAGGCACCAGAATCTAGCATGGAATTGTGTAAGATCTTATCATGTATATTTAAGCTAACATAGAATGTAGGAATGGTTCCTTCTTGGTATTTTCCTTTTACTTCAAGACCAAACAACAATTCTAATTTATCATTTGTCAAGTTCACAATATCAGTATCATTTCCTATATTCAAAGCTTTCAAAACTTGGTTTTTATATACATCCTGGGTTACTAGTTCAGCTAAGGGTATGCTAATTTTGATCTTGGAAATTTCACCCTCAAGGCTGAAAGGGACTAATTTTTTTGACATATTTACATCTGTTTTGTCAATCATAGTCTTTTCAGCAATTTTGGTTTGCTGAGTTTTATTAGGACCGTTATTTAGGACAAATTTCTCAGGGCCACTAGTAGGAGTACTAGGGCAGCTTGGGTTGACACTTTGCTGATTGGTTTTGTCCTTGTTTGAGTCAGTTTTCTTAGCCAAAGTGTTATTTCTGTTTGCTATCTTTTTAGGAAGATTTTCTAAAGTTTTCCTAACAATAGTGTCTGCATTTTTATCATTTGAAGCCTCTTGGTTTCTTTTGCTTATAATATCATATTGTCTGTGGATCTCCATTATCACATTTTCAAACCCCAATTGGTAGTCTTCAGAATCTTCATGATTGTTTCAAGTTTGTTCTGAGGAGTATAATCCTTATTCTTCTTCATTGATGAAAGCATCACCCTCACTGTCAGATCCTATTAAATTCACATGATTTTATTCCAACCTTTCAGTCTCCCTTTCTTCTTCTTGATCTACATAGTTTTCTTGAAAAGGAGGTCTAATCTGTTGGTCATTATCTCTTTGTCTATTTTGAATAGGGTCCCTTCTGAAATTGGGATTCTATTTCTATTTTGGGGATTAATTTGGTTCTTTCTAGGAGGCACTCTATCATTTAAGTTTATCTTTTCCAGCATTCTTTCCATTACCCCTACTAAGTTATCAATTTTGGCATTAGATGATGAGGTTGATGCCATTGTTTCATAATTGTATGTAACTCTTTTTTTTTTTAATTTCAACCTAGCTCTTTTCTCAATCAGATTTGCTTCTACACTTATATCTCCCTTCTGCATATCTTCTAAAGTCAAGGGGTCTCTTTCTCTTAGCTGGTAGACCATGTCTGGGTCAAAGCCTTCAGGAAATTTAGCTAAGGCTAAGCCTAGTGGAGGCTTCATGTTAGGGGGAAGTGCATTGTAAACACTATTGAATCTAGTGCAATAATCTTGGACACTTTCCCCAACATTTCTTTTAAGATTGCTATATTCTGAAAGGATTTGGAGAGGGTTCTTTTTAATTTCCCATTTGTTTATGAATGTTTGGTATAAAGAAGGGAGATCATTTATGCTATTAGGTGTTAAGATTTTAAACCATTTCTTGGCCTCTCCTCTTAAACTTTGGGAAAAGGTTCTCATCTTAAAGGTATCTTCTTCTATTTCTATGTAATCAAAAGCATCATCCATTTTATCTACATGCTGTTGAGCAATAATAGATTCAGTTCCAGTGAAATGGAGAATTCTTGATTGATAATCATTTGGAAAAAGAACCAGAGGTTGTGGTAACACTAATGGGGCATACCATGTTGCCATGGTGGGAGAAAATGGGGGATTTACAAGAGGTGGGTTTGTGGAAGTGAAAGTGGGATGAAATGGAGTGTTTTTAACAGTGGATGTCTGGATGGGAGTGGTGGAAGTACTTGGACTAGAAAGCTGATTATGAGCAGATTTGCTTTGGAAAGAACCGAAGTGGTGGAGAAGCTGAAAATCAGGAATGGAAGGAGATGCTTCTCTGCTAAAATTCTGCTGCAAATCTGTGGGCTCAAGGTCATATTGGTCAATATCACTATGTGACTTGGTTCTAAATAAGTTCCTTGAATGGTGCAAGTCAAAGTGAGGATATTTCAAGATTGTAAGGTTTTCAGGGACAAATATTGTTCTTTGGATGGTCCTAACAGTAGTTAAATTTCCAACTTTAGAAGTTTTCCACAAAATATTTTCTGGGTCATCAACTATTGTAGGAGGATTAGGGTCTGGATGAGATTTGGTATTGATCCTATGTGAAGCCAGATTTCAAAATCAAAATTCAGAGAGGCTGAAAGTTTTAAAGACTGTTTTTAGAAGTTTTGACCTCTCTTAGTGTTTAATATCTTTCTAGAATATGGGACTAAGTTTCTAAAATTCTTGGGACTGGTTTGACAATCTTGAGGAAATATGTAAGTACTAGTAGATTGATAGGCCTACTGGGGCCAGTGGATTCGCTAGGTGGAATTTTTTAGCTTTCTTAAGGTAAAATGTGTTATGGTCCACCAACAAATAAGTAATAAAAACCAATATAAGAATGTTTTTGGAAAATTTTGAGTTTCTTTTATGTAGTTCTAATGTTTGTAAGATTTTTCTTTACATGAATCATCATTTATCTAATATGGTGAAACAAACAAAGTCTACTATATGGCCATCAGCTGAGTTTCTGTGATTGATAATGGTTTCTAGAGTCCTAAGGTGTACTTAGTTTGTCACTAACTCAGAAGGTCCCATTGTGACCACTAGAATGTTGGTTCTAGGGATGAGGTGGCAGATAAATCACCAAATACTATCAATCAATAGTTTCTAAATCTTTAAGGGGGTTTAAGCATGAATTTTTTACTCAGAAGGTCCCACCGTGATTGCGAGAATGTTGGGGTCCCATGATTTGGCAGATTCACATACCAAATGACAAGGCAACATGGAACCAGTCTTTAGAGTCCTAGGACCTAGCCTTCTTAGACTCAGAGAGGGATATCTCTATTTTTTTGCAAAGGATATGTACTTGTTTGCTTTTAAGGGTTGATTTTAGGCTAGTTATTATGTGTAAGGTTTTGTTGTTTGTTTTGGTTGGGCATAATGATAAAAAAACATAGATAGAATGAGGAAATCTCTAAGTCATTGGGCAATGGAGTCAAATGGAATCCATGATAAGTTTATCAATGGATCGGGGAGTATCATAGGGAAAGTCTAACTTGGCTAGTGGGTATTCAAGTTTTAAGAGGGTTATGAGATGGACATTAATTTGTAAGAATGAAAAGTGGGGTAAAGGGCAATTAAGAATCCTTTATCATATGTACTTCTCAACAAAGAGACTTAAATATCACAAAATCATGAAGAGGAAATCAATAGATAGGGCAAACCATAAATTCTACAATCCGCACTTCAGCAAGTAATAATTCAAGGCAAACTTTTCCAATGAAATATAGAAGCTAAGAAACTCATTTAACCTCTAGTGATTTCACCTTCAAGGACAGAAAACACTTAAGACACACATATAACTGTAATAAGGGAATAGGGAACTCCTAAACATCCTTAATCATAGCTATAAAGATCTCTAAAACAATTAATTAAGCAAGTACAAAGGTTATGATCGAAACAAAACCTCTTTGGCAGACTATAAAGAATGGTACTTTAGAGAGAGACTTCAAAAAACAGTGTTTAAGTGGCAGCAAGTAAGCAGGTAAAACCATAAATCATGCTTGAAACCAACTGTATTCAACTATTTATGAAATAAATAGGCTTAGGGGGTCTAGAGAGCAATAAAGAATGATCTGAAATGTCCTAGCAGAAGAAAACATTAAAGCAGTGAAGAATAAACAGAACTAAGGTGTTTTCAAAAGACATTTCTTAGCCTAAAATGTTTATTCTACTGCAACATAGAAAGGTGGAAACATAATGAAAACAATAAATAACAATGATAGATTAGAATCAGTTCACCAACAACCAATCATAGGGATCTAGTGATCTAGCCTCCTCCATCAACAAACAAACCAAGATATCCACAAGTTCCAAGACTTCAATTTCTTTTCAACTTCCAAGAGACTATGTCTTACTTCAAAGAGTCATCAAATGCCAACAAGATAATGAGTTCAGATGCAATATTTATGCTAAAAATGAGGAGGTGAAGCTCAAGATAGGGGTTGAGTATCATTTATTACAGAGGAAGTGCATTCCTAACCTTGAAGACCATGCAAGGCTCAAGGCAAGAATATCTGTAGCTACTTCTCTATTTTAATAACTCCTATATTAACAGCTAAGGAAGAATAGGTGAAATGTTTGACTTTAAGGCCTATTCATAACTTTACAATAACTGCCTTGACAGATAAAAATATCTCTGACTCGGCCCAATAACTGCCTAATTATTTTTGAAGGGAACAAAGCACCTAGGTGGCTAAAAATATCTTTGAGAGGAATAACTGTTGTTAGCTGAGTCATTTGAACTTGTTCTGGGTAATCTATCCTTTGTTTTATCTTTTAATATTTGTCATTTAGGCTTTAATGTCTGCTTTTAATCATATTTTCTTTGATCTTTTTGACTTTTATGTTCTTCACTTTTGATCTTTTCATTATCTTCTTTCTTTGTTTGACCTTCATCAATCTGCTTTTCCTTTAATCTTCTGTTTTAAGTGGCTAACCCCTTTTTTTTTCTATTAATTAGGATTAGCCCTTTAACTCATATATTTTCTTCCTTTGCTGCTTCTTGACCATGTTTGCATTCTTTGAGCAGGGGAGGTGTTCTTCGTGGCTGGAGGGTTCTTTAGATCCATTGATGAGCATGCTTTCATCATCAAAAAAACCCTGAGAGGGTCTCTGATCTCCTTAATTTTGGATTAGGACCCCTAGATCGTCATCCAGGGTTTAATACATCATCGATTGACCGTGGGAGGACATTTTGGGCCCTTTTCCACCATTAAAAACCTACACATAACACAAACCATTAGTTCAAAGCCATGCTGATCCAGATTTATGCAGGAACACAACATAATAAACATATAACCATAAATACAGAGATGTAGTAGAAATAACACTTCATTTCATTAATATCAAAGAACTGAAATTTGCTTGCAGACAGAATGGAAATAAAACTAGCTAGGGCACTGGTAGCTATCTCTGAGAAGAGACGTGGCGGCTACAGGCCTCTGAACTGAGTTACAATGAGGCTCGAGGGCCTATTTATCATTTAGAAACAATGGGAAATCCTAAACAGCCAAAACCCTAACCCTAGGAGATGAAGCGCCAAAACTATGGGCCCCGTTTGGGTAAATTGGTGTTTCAACTTCCCAGGGGCGTAACTTTGGCATACGATCTCCGTTTGACGCGCACCATACCTCGTTAGAAATATCTATCCGAGGACTACAAATTTGGAATGAGCAACATCGGTCCATGGACCCATGTTGCTCTCTGTTTTCCCAAAAAACGTTGTTTAGGGCCTCAAAACGGCTCCGGAAGTTTAGGACCCGAAAAACTGCTAAAAATAATAAATTGTGCCGAAACTGAAAAACTGAAATAGACAATGGTGGAGCCCCAAGTGGAATAGGCGGGTGACCACCATTATCCACCTGGATCATTCCTCCCCCCATAGGAAGCAATGGTCCCCATTGCGTTAAGTTCCTCCATGAGATGAGGAAATTTCTGCTGAACTTGGTCCTTGGTGAACCACTTTCCTTGGTGCAGGAGTTGGCCAGCTTTGACAACCCGATATAGTTGGATCTTTTGCTGGCGAGTGTTCTTGATTTGCATGTCCATGATGCAATCTGTGGTGGCATGTTCCATGCAATCTGGATTTAACTCAGTTGGTGTGAGTTGTTCTGCAATGTCCGAGGTGTCCAGTAGAGGTGGGAAGTAAGGACGAAGGCGATCCACATTGAAGACTGGGTGCAGACCAAGGAATAGTGGAATACTGAGCTCGAATGCATTGTTCCCTACAGCCTTGGTGATGGTGTACGGCCCGTATCGGAGCGGGCGAAGCTTACGGTGGGGTCCAGTGAGGCGCTCCTTCTGCAAATGTAGCCATACTTTGTCACCCACCTGGAAGTTGTGTGGCACCCGGTGTTGATCATGGCATTGCTTGTACTTGGCATTGGCTCTATCCAATATATCATGAACCTGTTGGCAGATGTGTTGAATGCGCTCGATGAAGCTACTGGCTTTGTCAACTTCAGACTGGACATGAGCTGAATTGGCCTGAGCAGCTGCAAATGGCATGGCTACGCCAATGGGACATAGTGGCTGGAATCCCAAGCCCACCTGAAAGGGGCTATGGCCGATTGAACTGTGGAGAGCCTGATTATAACTATGTTGTACATAGGGGAGGCTCTCGTCCCATGTGCGTGGATGCTTTGAATTGTACATGTGCAGAATGTGTACAATCATTCTGTTGACGACCTCTGTCTGGCCATCTGTTTGGGGATGGAAAGCTGTGGACTTGGTGAGCTTGGTATCCAACATCAACCAGAGGCTGGACCAAAATGTGCTGAGGAACCTGCTATCCCGATCTAATATGATAGACTGTGGGATCCCAAAGTGCACCCACACTCGTTCAAAGAAGAGTTTAGCAGTGGCTTCTACTGTGATATTCTTCTTGCAGGCCGCCATAATGGCCATCTTCGAGAATCTGTCAACAACCACAAAAACACAGTCATTTCCCTGCTTAGTAGAAGGCAGGCCCGACATGTAATCCATGGATATATATTCCCAAGGTCGACTAGGGATAGGTAGAGGAGTATATAGGCCTTGCTTCTTGATGGTCGGTTTGGCAATGGTACAAGCAGTGTAGGATCTGATGTGCTTCTCGACATCCTTTCGAAGGTTCGGCCAATAGAAATACTTCTGCAGGATTGCTACTGTTTTCTCGACCCCGAAATGCCCAGCGACTCGACTGTAGTGTGCTTCACATATCATCTTGGCACGCTCGCTTGAAGGAACACAAAGGTGTCCCATGTGACATAAAAGTGCATCTTGGAGGTGAAAATTTGGAACTTGCGTACACCCCAAGAGTGCCTTGTAAGTGTGGCCGAATTCTGGGTCACTCTCATAGAGAAGCGGCCAATCAGAAGTCTCGTGCCCACAAGAGTTGAGCACGGTGGTGAGCGCCACAATCGGTGGTCGGCTGAGGCAGTCTGCAACATTATTGGTGCTACCCTTCTTGTACTTGATGTTCAAATGAAACTGTTGCAGATATGTGGACCACTTATGATGGCGATCATTCTGCAACTTCCCTTGTGTCTGTATGAACTGCAGGGGCCGGTGGTCTGTGTGGATGATTGTTTCCTTCCCCAAAATGTAATGCTTCCATTGTCGACAAGCTTGCATAATGGAGTACATTTCTTTGTCATAAGTGGGATACTTGCGAACTGTGTCAGACAATGTCTCACTGTGAAATGCCACTGGATGTCCCTGTTGAGTAAGAACTGCCCCAATAGCATAGTCAGAGGCATCTGTCTCGATCTCAAATGGCTGTTGCAAGTCTAGTAAAGTGAGCACTGGGGCAGAACAGAGGCGGTTTTTCAGTTCTGTGAACGCCTTCTGTTGAGGTTCCGACCAAATTTTTTTTTCTCTCGCTCCTCCCTTGGTGACTTGACTCAAGGGCCAAGTGATATGAGAGAATCCCAACACGAACCTCCGATAGAAATTAGCAAGACCCAGAAAGCTGCGAAGCTCTGTTATAGTGGTTGGGGCTGGCCAATCCCGAATGACTTGGATCTTGGCTGGATCCACATGCACCCCCCTTTCATCAATAATGTATCCCAGATATTGAACCTGGGTCATGCCAAAAGTGCACTTCTCCAAATTGGCACACAACTTGTGTTGCTGCAGTGTTTGGAGGACTTGTCGGATGTGGTGAAGGTGCTCTTCCCAAGTCTGGCTGAAGATCAGAATGTCATCCAAGTACACCATTACAAATGAGTTGGTGAATGGCCGCAAGATGTCGTCCATCATCCTCATGAAGGTTGCGGGAGTGTTCGTCAACCCGAAAGGCATGACCAGCCATTCGAAAAGGCCTTCCTTGGCTTTGAAGGCAGTCTTCCACACATTGGAGGGTTCAATTGGTACCTGGTGATACCCAGACTTCAGGTCGATCTTGCTGAAATATTTTGCACCTTTGAGTTGGTCCAGAAGGTCATAAATCCATGGGATTGGGTACCTATTCCGGACAGTGATCTTGTTCAGCGCCCGATAGTCAATACAGAGTCTCCACGTCCCATCCTTCTTCTGTACCAACACGATCGGGCTCCCACAGGGCGATGAACTTGGTCTGATGTGACCTTTCCGCAACAGCTCCTGAATCTGCCTCTTGATTTCATCATTTTCCAGAACAGAGCGTCGATAGATCGGTCCATTGGGTAGTGGCGCACCTGGGGTCAGATCAATCGGGTGCTTGACCTCGCAGTGCAGAGGAACCCCTGTGGGTGAGGTGAAGATGTCCCCGTACTCCTCCACGACCTTATCCATTTGTTGTTGTCGTGCAGAGGGGCCCTGTCTGGAGGTCGTGGCCACAGTCTTCTTCTTGCCCCGGGGGCGGATCATCAGGAAAACGAATTTCCTGGTTTGGGAAATGAGCTTACTACATTGTTTTGCAGTAACCAAAGAGATAGTCGTAGGAGGTGGTACCTCTGGTATCCTGTACAACTTATTTCCCAAAGTAATAATAACAGCACGAGGCCGAGACTCATACACAGCATGACGCTTCCACAAGTATGGTTGTCCTAATAATACATCAGAAACATCAATAGGAGCAACGTCACATAATACCTCATCCGTGAAGGGCTTGATGCGATAGGGAAGGAGACACTGCCGGTTGACGCGGAGATCTCGTCCTTGGTGAAGCCACCCGATGGTGTATGGATGTGGGTGAGCTGTGGTCGGCAAGCCCAACCGCTTCACGACGTCTGCTGAAATGAGGTTCTTTTGGCTCCCATTGTCGACAATGAACTGTACCGGGGAGCCCTTTACCCACATCTGGGAGTGGAAGAGACGTTCCTCCTCCTTTGGATCTTCCGGTTCCTCCTTTTGGATCTTTATAGTGGCAACAGTGGCATTGGGCTCCGCATCAATAATCTGTTTCCCTTTTTCATTTGCCTTTTTAGGTTCTGATTCAGAGTCAGAGCATGCATCTGACTCAGAAGCCCTCATCTCGGCCACTAGTGACTGCTTGGCCCGACACTCACTTGTGTTGTGAGTGGAGCTCTTGTGGAACTCACACCACTTTCCCGTGTCCTTCTTTGGCTTTGCAATGCTATTCTTTTCTTGTGGCTTCAATGAGTTGTATTTAGCCACCATGCCTTGGCTCTGTCCTTTGTTCTACGGTTTGGAAGCACCTTTCCCTTGCTTTTGATTCGTAGATCCAAAGTCTCGCTTCTTCTGCTTGAATTTCTGCTCAATCTTGGCAGCATACCGGTATGCCGTGCCAAGCAAGGAGATGTCGAGGAACTCCATTTCCTCCTGAATGTATCTATGCAGACAGCTGTGATACTTTAGCACCAGATGTTTCTCTAAATATTTGATACCCAACTTTGTGCGCAGGGTATGGAACAGATTCGTCAGCTCATGCACATCTTGATCCCTTTGTTGTCGCAACGTGGTCCATTGTATGTACTTGTCGTCATAGCTCCCCACGGGATAGTACTGTTCCTTGATGGCGTCTCGGAAAGAATTCCAAGTTGGTACGGCCGAGAATAGAGAGGGTTCTGTCTGGTCCTTGTTCTCATAGTAGGTTTCCCACTAGTCCTTAACATGGGGGGTAGCTTTGAGGAGTGCAAAAATAATCTTCTCCCGGTCTGAAAAGTCATGAACCGAGAAATATCCTTCTAATAGATTCAACCATCTATCTATGGCATCTGCGTCTATTTGAACCTCAAATATGGGAATGTCAAAATTTACTTGTACCTTAAAAGGAGTCGCGCCTCCAGAGTGGCTGCTGGATGCAGATGCGCCGCCGGTGGGTAGCCGTTGAAGGATCTGAGCAAAGTTATCCATCATCGCGTTCCTTTGTTTTTCGAGGGCCTCCTCGAGCAATATTTTGATAGGATCTCCTGCTCTCTCATCTTTCTTTTCGTCCCCCATGGGCGTCCGTCGAGGTTTGCGAGGCTGATCTTGCAAAGGTTCCACCAGATCAAGCCCTAGCTCCTTATACCCCGACCTCGTTGGGGACATGCAAAGAAGGATCGAGAAAAAGCAGACCCCTCTGATACCACTGATCCGGATTTATGCAGAAACGCAACAGAATAAACACATAACCATAAATACAGAGATGCAGCGGAAATAACACTTCATTTCATTAATATCAAAGAACTGAAATTTGCTTACAGACAGAATGGAAATAAAACTAGCTAGGGCACTGGTAGCTATCTCTGAGAAGAGACGTGGCGGCTACAGGCCTCTGAACTGAGTTACAATGAGGCTCGAGGGCCTATTTATCATTTAGAAACAATGGGAAATCCTAAACAGCCAAAACCCTAACCCTAGGAGATGAAGCGCCAAAACTATGGGCCCCGTTTTGGTAAATTGGTGTTTCAACTTCCCAGGGGCGTAACTTTGGCATACGATCTCCGTTTGACGCGTACCATACCTCGTTAGAAAGATCTATCCGAGGACTACAAATTTGAAATGGGCAACATTGGTCCATGGACCCATGTTGCCCTCCGTTTTCCCAAAAAACGTCGTTTAGGGCCTCAAAACGGCTCCGGAAGTTTAGGACCCGAAAAACTGCTAAAAATAGTAAACTGTGCCGAAACTGAAAAACTGAAATAGACAATGGTAGAGCCCCAAGTGGAATAGGCGGGTGACCACCAATATCCACCTGGATCACATGCGGGGAGGGTTTAACTGCATTTTCAGGGGTTTCGAGTGGTTGGAAGGTGTGATCAGAAGGAGAAATGGATACAGGGGCAGGGTTCCAGAGGTGAAACTAGGAAGAATTTTATTTTTGGTGCGTAGAGAGGAAAGTGGTTTTTGAAAACCATAAGTGGTTTATCACACGGGTGATGAGTGGTAAGTGGTTTTGGGCCAAACGCACACGATTCCATTGGGTGATCGATGCGTGTCTGGTAGAAAACCGCCTATTTCGCACGGGTTGAGAGCATTAATACCAATTTCAAGTTTATGCACGATATGGGTTTTGGGCCATCAGATCTTGGGTGATGAGATCAACAGTATGTATAGATCTGAGGAGTGGCATGCAGGTTTGGAGGGTGGAGCCCAGGGATAGATGGCATGATATGAATAGTTGGCAAGGTTTTAGTGGAAGGGGGGCTCAGGTGTGATGATGTGGTAGAGCTTTGTCGGGTAGCATGGGGTGAGGGAAAGCGGGATTTGGTTTATGGATGGGGAGGAAAGCGACAACCATCAGATCGGGGTGCAGGGTTTCAGATCGAAGGTGGAGATGGCCCGATCAAGGGTGTGGGAGAAATCGAAAGGAGGGGGCCCGCACTTTAATTTTTTCACAGGTTGGGCTTTTATAACAAATTTCGGGGGGTGTATAAAAATGAAAGCGGTGGAGGCACATTTTAAATGGATAAGGGGTTAAGAGATAGTGGAGGGCGAGGTTACATCAGAGCGAAGGGGCTAGGGTTTAAGCAGGGAGTGGCTTAAGGCCTGTTATGTCAAAAAGGGGCGGGTTTAGTACATAAAACAGGGTTTTTAATAATATTAAAAGGACCCGATAGGTTAAATTTTAACCTTAAACAATGTAAAAATGGATTTTTACATTGTTTAATATGTTTTTTAGGAAAATGATGAATGAGGGAACTGAAGAAGGTTTTGAGGAAGGGAAAAATGGGCTTTTCAAAGGAAGAGGGTTGTGTATGAGGGTGAGGGTGATGAAATGAGGCAAACAAGCCTAAAATGATGAAGTCTTTCTTTGCAGCAAAAGGGTAAACTTGTTATGAGACATAGAGGATAATATAGTGAAAAATAGTTAAACATAGGATGATGAAGGTAGTGATATTTCTAGAACTCACAACATTTCTCAAATGTTTTTTCTAGGAATCTAGGATTATAACTTAGTCATATTTTGATATCAGCAAAAAATATTGATGACTAACAATTGATACAATCCCCGACAGTAAAATGCAACTCTGAGTCCTTCCTCGTCTACTGGCAAAATCCATCTCGTTAATTTCCTGCTCCTGGTCTGATCAAGCAATATTGATACTATCCATTCCAGTTCCAGTTGGGTGTGTAGCGGAATTAGGAAAAGCATGTAAAATGTGATTTGATATTTATCAAACATGTCATTGACATGGGTCAAGTTTCCCATGTTCCATCACAATCTCAAACAAGCATTTCTATTAAGGAAAATGGTTGACTAAGATCATTTCAGGTAATTCCCACCCAATCATGAAATTTTTTCCTCTGTCCCTCCGTCCCTCCATGCATCTATTCTTCCACCCATCCAATAAAGCCATCCCAATGAATGGGGCATTATTTATGATGTACCCCTAATCCCATCCAGGCAAGCCATTGCATTTATCGACCCAGTTCCGTCCTGCATACCATCTCCATCATCCATAATAAGAAAAGTAAGCTACTAAGATTGATTATTTGGCGAATTGACTAAGTAACTAAGTGTAAGTTCATAGAAAACTAAAGACTTATTATCCTAGGTCAGTTGAGTCGTGAGTCGTAGTGAGAAAAAGGTAACTAGAAGTGAAATATTATATACGTAATAAGAGTGAGTCCTAAATACTATAAAAGGTGATTTATCAAGCCCGAATCTAGATTACGTATTGGAATATATTGTATTTATAACTAAAATATATTAATAATTCCTGCCCACCCAATATGAAAAGTTGAGGATCATAGATTCGACTGCATACCTAACATATTAAGGCATCAAAGGGGGGCTGACACAAAGTTGGGAAGGGTGAAAATGAAAAGTTCATTCCCCCAACAGCTAGTTTGTTCGTTTTTGAGTGGTTCTGATCAAAACAAAAACATTACCATATACTTATTTTATAAGTGAAAACCTCTCCTGGTGTTGAGAGTTTGGCTGGCTCACCCTCGCCTCGTTGGTCAAGCCATGCTTATGTACCCTCTCCTTAACAGTCGAGTGTGCTTGCGCACCCTTTGGTTGAGATAATACATACCTTAAAGCCAATATGTTAATTACCCTCTGACAAAACAATGTGTGGCTGGCGATAAGAGACATTGGTGGCTATTGAAACTACTGGTAACTAGTATGGAACTAATTATATTATGACACAACAATTACAGGAAGCTAAATCTCATATTAATTCATATTGTTTGTTTTTGGGTGTACTGGAACAGAGAAAACGATGGCATGAATAAACTACATATTGCATTCCTACAAAAAAATGACAAAGGAAAAGGTCAAAGAAAATGTGCAGTGGTACGTACGTTTATGACTAGCAGGAAGGATATTGATTATTGGCAGAAGCATAGGATGGAGAAATACCTTTCCTTGGTTTTGTCTCCATGTCTCCCATTCACCTAGTATCACGGTATGGTACGAAAGGATATTCGGTCAGCTATAGATTTCTGTCTCCCTGAAGGTATTCTTTCTCAGGAAGTTGGTCAGCCAGAAGGTTTGTCTTCTAGTTAGAAGTAACAAGTTACCCCGAGATATTGAGAGGGAAAGAACCTGATCACTCAACCCCGAAGAATTATATAGGTGGGACTTGACCGCAACAATAGAGAGGCAGGTACGATACCTTTCAAGCATCAGAGCCCACTTTCTACAAATATTACAAGTCTTATCAACCACTACTTACTTTCATACCTACCCGTCTCATTCTCAACCTCTCCCCTAGCCAGCTATCTCTCTCATTAGGAATCATTATCCTCTATCCATATCACTCTGAGATAGGGAATGAATACTAACAGAAACCAAATTGCACGCCAGCTAGAGAGAGTCTCAACCAATAGCTCCGGATAGCAATGGATAGGCCCACCTCATTACATATGGATAGAATATGGAAAACACTTTGAGATTCTGAAACTTCTTTGAGCAAGGGTTCAAGTACGTTTCAGAGATAGAGAGCAGGTCGAGCCCTGTCTATTTCCAAGTCGAACTCACTCATTCAGGACCTATTGGTCTCACATGATATGAATTCATTGTAAATATGTCGCTCATAGCACGCATGTATTGGAGTCGTGTCTCAGTTTGCCTCAACCCCAGCGGATGGAAAGATTGTTGGAAATACTGAGAGGGGGGGTGAATTAGTATTCATTTCAATTAGAGCATTAGTTAATCTTCAATTATTATCAGTGTTTGTACAATGATAGCAACAAAAAAGAGGAACACAAATGCACATAGTTTTTAAGGTGGAAACCCACTCCGGGACAAAAACCACCTAATTCTTTACTAATAATTCTTTAATATTCAACTCCAATTAAAAATAATCTCCAACTTCCTAGAATATAGAAAAGCATTCTTCTCCAGCTCCCACTGGATGGATGCTCCAATGCCTGAGATTCTTCAGTAGTCAACTGAATGGATGCCCCAACACCCAATGAGATACAAATCACCCTAGCACCACCCTACCACCCTATAGAAGAATAAAAGAAGAATGGACTCCCATAACAAGGAAAATGGTCCACTTTTACAATTATATAGAAAGATGTAGAAGAAGAAGATATACTAGACCAGAACCCCAACCTTGACACAACCACCTAAAGATGATCCTAGACCTCCCAACACTGCCTCTTCAACCCTTGGCAGATAGATACTAGTAAAATTTGTACAATAATGTATTTACAATGACTAAGTACAATGATACCTTTACAATGATTGTATGTAGTGCTGCCCACTTTAAGACTTCATATGATGAAATTATTTCTGCTGTTATGCACCTTGGTTGCAGCTCTTGTCATGCTACCCTCTGTTTCACCTTTCTTTTCTTTTCTGCCATAGAAATTCTGGTCCTTTGCAATCCTTGACAACACATGATCTAGCTTTTTCTTGCCTTCTAGGAGCTCGATATTGAATCTGGTGTATCTCTGTTATTTCAGATCCTCAATATCTAATTTTTAGTCATGTAGTATTCCTCTAATTCATCTTTCCAATGCCACAAGTCTGACCCAATTTGGATTCTTCAAGAGAGAGTTATACCCGATCACTCACAATGCCCTAATTATGGATTGTTTTAGAAGAGCGCTCTTGTACAACATGCCACATGTCACTGTTTCTTCATTTGGCTCTGAAATTGATCAATAGAAAAGTATAGACTATGCACTATCTATCACCTTTTACAGAATTCCAATTCGATACTCACATAGAGATTTATGAAGATTTTACCAAGGTCACTTCTTTGAGATGAATTTCAGGAGCCTCCAAAAACCATGAATTACACAGATCATATCTCCAAAAATATTGCGCATCTTGATCTCAATTTTTAGTGAAGCTTCCTTGGGATTTCAAATTTGCCTCATAAAAATTCCAGCTTCTGAACCTTCGTAGAACAAAAGTTAGAGCGAAAATTCCAAGATGACCTGTTTCAGATGGCGAAATCCCTTGCCTAAGGAGGAAATGAAGATCACAATTTATATACATGCTTACGTTGAGAGGGGCTTCAACAAGTGAACATGGGAGGGATTTTAGGAGCTTAAAAAATATTAATTATGACTTTTCAATGACCCATGCCCCAACCCCATGGGGTTTTAGCCCACTAACTGTGGTACAAACTTCAAACATGAATATATCTCAAACCATGAAGAATTACATGGCGTGCCATATATCAACAGAAACATCTCAACAAGTAGAAACCATCAAAAGCATTATTTACCTGGAATATATTAATTTGGTAGGTCAAAATTCCCATGCAATATTGGGTTAGCCCCTGATGCTGCTTGGGTTGAAATCAATGACAACTGTTGATCAAAAATCTCCCCCTTTGGCATTGATGGGAACACAAGTACTCCCCTTGCGATCATGACACATCTTCCTAAAAAATTCTCTCCCCCTTTGACATCAATGGAAAAGGGTAACTCCCTCTGAAACACAACCATCCTGCGGACCTGTACACACTTCCACTCCCCCTGACACACAACCGTCCTACATACCTGTAATCTAATGAGAACTTGGGAGAATCCCAAGCTTTTGATGAAGATATTCAAATGCTTCACGAGGTAAAGGTTTAGTGAAGATATGAGAAATTTTTCCTCATGTACAAACATACTCAATTTTGATATTATTTTCAGCAACTTTTTTTCTAACAAAATGATATTTGATCGAAATATGTTTTGTTTTTAAATGCATGACAGGATTCTTGGAGATGTTGATGGCACTAGTGTTGTCACAGAATATGGGAATAGGCTCACTGAATTATACTTGAAGATCTTGCAAAGTTTGTTTCATCCAAAGGACTTGAGTACAACACGATGCTGCTGCAATGTATTCTGCTTCCGCTGTAGATAACGAGATTGAAGTTTTCTTTTTGCTCAACTGCTGCTCCACTAGTACTCTTACGATCATCAACGCTTCTTGCCCAATCTGCATCTGTAAAGGCTTGAATAATGAGATTGTTACCGTTGGGATACCACAAGCCATATTCTTTTGTGCCCTTTAGATATCGAAGAATTATTTTGACGACAGTAATATGTGATTCTTTTGGTGCTGCTTGGAATCTTGCTACTTGTCCAACTGATTGCATAACATCTGGCCGAGAGGCTGTTACATATATAATACTACCAATAATAGATATTTACAACCTCTAATACACATCCTTAGATGAGTCGTCTATGCTAAATTTGCAACCTGTTACCATCGGAGTAAGGATGAGTTTGCAATCTTCCATTTTGAATTTCTTGAGAATTTCCTTGATGTACTTGGCTTGACATATAAATATTCCTTTCTCTTGCTGAGATATTTGAAGCCCTAAGAAGCATGTCAGCTCACCAAGTAAATACATCTCAAACTCACTTTGCATCTTTTTAGAAAAGTTCTTACTTAGTCGATCATCATTGCTACAAAATATTATATCATCCACATATACCTCAATGATTGTTAAATTATCTTTATCTATTTGTACATAAAGATTTCTATCAATAGTACCTTTCTTGAACCCTTGTTGATGTAGATATCCATCAAGATGAGAATACCATGCTCTGGGAGCCTGCTTGAGACCATATAGAGCCTTCTTTAACCTGCAGACATATTCTTCTTTTTGTGATAGTAGAAAACCTTGAGGTTGTTCGATGTAAACTTCTTCTTCTAATTCTCCATTCAGAAATGCTGGCTTAACATCCATTTGGTAGACTTTGATTTTTGTTGAACATGCATAGGCGAGAAACATTCAGATGGCTTCCATTCTGTCAATTGGTGCAAATGTTTTGTCGAAATCAATTCCTTCCACTTGTGCATAACCTTTGCAAACCAATCTTGCTTTGTTTCTGTTAACCTACCCTTCTTCATTCAATTTTTTCCTGAACACCCATGTAGTCCCAATGAAATTTTTATCTTTTGGTCGTGGAACTGATTCCCAGGTGTTATTCTTCTCAATTTGATCCAATTCTTCATTCATATCTGCTACCCAATGTTTATTCTGGTTGGCTTCCTCAAAATTACTAGGCTCAAAGGTTGATAGAAAAGCAACGTGAGCTTGTTGTGATGAACGAAGCTATCCACCTTCATTTATGTCACCAATTATTTGATTTGATGGATGGTTCTTTTGAATCCACTCTTTTGTTCTCCTTGGAGGAGCTTGTTGTTGTTGTTTTGGTATATCTTGATGATCATTGTTTACTTATTCCTCGTTGATAGCTGCTTCTTGTTATACAATTTTATTTGTGTCTTTTTCAACCTCTGTCTCAAGTTTCAAAGATTCTAGATCCTCATCATTACTTGCTAGAACACCATCTTCATCAAATGTAACATTTATGCTCTCCACTATCTGTTTTCGTCTTAGATTATAGAATTTATAGGCCTTTCTTTTGCGTGAGTAACCAACAAAGATACCTTCATCAACACATGATTCAAACTTACCCAAATTTTGATCTTCTCTTTTGATATAACATTTGTTTCCGAAGATTCTGAAATATTTTACATTAGTTGGTTTTCCTTTCCATAATTCATATGGAGTCTTGTTGCAATTATTTCTGAGAAGACTTCAGTTGATAATGAAGACTGCCGTATCAATTGCTTGAACCCATAATTTTTCATCCAATTTTGAGTCCTTCAACATTGTTCTACCCATTTCCTATACAGTCCTATTCTTTCTTTAAACAAATCCATTTTGTTGAGGTGTTCGTGCTGTTGAAAATTTCCTTTTTATTCCATTTTCGTCACAGTATTGCTGAAATAATTTGGAAGTGAATTCTCCACCATTATCTGATCTTAAACACTTTATTTTCAAATTAGTTTCATTTTCAACCAACTCCTTGTAAATGCTTCATATTTTTTCTTTAGGAAACTGACGACTATCATCCTGGTATAGTCATCTATCATTAACATGAAATATAATTCTCCATCTAAGCCTTTTGTTCTCACAGGACCACATAGATCAATATGTATCAACTCCAATGGATGTGATGAAAAGTGTTCTTTTGTTTTAAATTGGAATTTTGTCTGCTTGCCATGCCGACATGCCTCACATAGTGTGTTGGAAGGTTTTGAGATTTTTGGCATTTCTCGTACTGCTTCATTTTTGCTTATCCTAACAAGATTGCTAAAGTTTATGTGACCCATTTTTTGTACCATAACCAACTTTCATCTTCTTTAGCGAGTAGACATGCTTTAGTTGCTTCATCCAAAACATATATGTCATTTGGAGCTCGACTTGCTGTAGCCACAATTTTACCATACCTGCCTTTCCTAATTTCACAATTTTTGGAGTTGAATAGCATTGTGTGTCCTTGATCACACATTTGTCCAACACTGAGTAGATTGTGATTCATGTTTTCGACCAATAGAAAATTCTTGGCTATAACATCTTTGCTTCCGAGAGTGATGGTACATGATCCTATAACATTTGAATATCCATCATTTCCAAAGGATATGGTTCCATCCTTCTTCTCTTTCAAAGATACAAATTTCCTTCTATCTCCAGTCATATGCATTGAGCAACCGCTGTCAACATACCACACATCTTTCTTTTTTTTGAGCCTTGAGAGCGAGAGCACGATTATCAGTCTTCTTCTTCTTCCATGTTCGTTCATTCTGTGGCTTCGAAGAATCTTCTTGAGAATTTTCAATTCTGCAGTCTCTGGCTATGTGTCCAAAGTTCTGACATTTGTAACATTCCATATTATTTCTTAAATTTTCAAATCTATTGATGTTTCATTGAGCCCTGGGAGGTTCATATTTGAATAATCTCTTGGAATTGTATTGGTTCATAGGGTACGTGTGACATTATACAACTTTATGACCAAATTTTCCACATGAATAACAATAGCCATGAAAAATATGTTGGTACCTCGATGAAAATCTTTGTCGAGGAATCGTCTTCCAAGGGTGTCCTTGCGAATCTTGTCCAATGAAGTCTACATGTATGTCAGATCTCATAGGTTCACTGTATTTTGTTGTAGAAGGTCCTGCTTCTTCTTCTTTGTAACCGAGGCCAGTTCTGTCGTTGTAAGATTGTTGATCTTTGATGAGTTCTTCCAATGCCCTTGAGCTGTTGGCATAGTTTTGGACAATTTTTCCCTTCTTCACTTCCTTACGCAGCGAGACTACTTCGGCTTCTAATGCTTTCCTTTGTTGGTTGCTTTCTTCCAACTGCTTTTGAAGTGACTCTTCAATACATTTGTTTTCTTCAACCTCAATTTTGAGACCTTGAACTTGTTCTTCAAGAGTGTTGGAACAGATCTTCTCAACATTGAGCTCTTCTATAAGCTTGATTTCATCCTCATAAAATTATTCTATGGTCAACCCTTCTTCTTCATTGTTTCATACTTCTTGTTTATTGTGCTTGGCCATAAACAATACTTTCTCATTGGTTTCTTCTTTGCTGTCACTTTATTCATCAGATGATGAGCTATATTCTTTAGAGAGAAAGTTCCTTTTGGATCCTTTCTTTTTTCCTTGCTTGTTGGATTTCTTAAAGCCTTTCTTTCCTTTTGAGTTGCCATCACTTTTGTTCGGACATTTTGCTACGAAATGCCCAACCTCACCACAACTGAAACATATCAATGGAAGTTTACCTTTGAATTTTCCATTACCAGGATTTAGTTTTCTCGTAAAGTAAGCATATTATTCATCTGAAAGACCTTCTCCATCATCTCTCTTTTCTTCACACTTGCTGGTGCATGTCATTTCAATTGAAGGTTGTTTGTCCTTATTGGTTTTCTTAGATGCAACGAACACAGTTTCTAGATTTGAAGTACCCTTTTCTTCATCAAGTCTCATTTCATATGCTATGAGAACTCCATGTAATTCTTCCTTGCTAAGTTTGTCCAGATTTGCACTGTATTCTAAGACAGATACCTTTGGGTTGAATCTCCCTGGTAACGTTCTAAGAATCTTCCGTATAATAGTCTTCTCGTCAACTAGCTCTCCCAATCCTTCCAGAGTATTGGTTATTTCATCAACGTATTGGAAATATGCTGCAATGTTGCAATCTTCTTTCATTCTGAGTTGCTAAAAATTTTCTCTATAGATTTGAAGCTTTGCTTCTTTGACATTTGAGTTACCTGCATATATACTCTCAAGCTTGTCCCATACATTTTTGGTGGTTTTACAACCCAACACCTTATGATAAGTAGATTCAATAAGTCCACTAATAATAGTATTCTTTTCTTTTGCATCATTTACCAAATTCTTCTTACCTTGTTCATCCGCGGTTGATGTAAATCCATTTTGAACAACGTCCCATACTTCGTAACCTTGCACCAAGAGATAGACCTCCATTCTTCCTTTCCAGAGTGCATAATTATTTTCGTTGAATAGAGGTACACCATTCTTGGTATGCTCCATGACCTCCTTCCGGCTGTTAAACTGCTATTGAAGGAACCAAGCTCTAATTCCAATTGTTGGAAATACTGAGAGGGGGGGTGAATCAGTATTCCTTTCAATAAGAACATTAGTTAATCTTCAATTATTATCAGTGTTTGTACAATGATAGCAGCACACAAGAGGAACAAAAATGCGCACATTTTTTAAGGTGGAAACCCACTCTGGGACAAAAGCCACCTAATGCTTTTCTAATAATTCTTTAATATTCAACTCTAATTGAAAATAAAGCTCCAACTTCCTAGAATCTAGAAAAGAATTCTTCTCCAGCTCCCACTGGATGGACGCTCCAACGCTTGAGATTCTTCAGTAGTCAACTGAACAGATACCCCAACACCTAATGAGCTACAACTCACCCTAGCACCACCCTACCACCATATAGAATAATAAAAGAAGAATGGACTCCTGTACCAGGGAAAATGGTCCACTTTTACAATGATATAGAAAGATGTAGAAGAAAAAGATATACTAGACTAGAACCCAAACCTTGACACAACCACGTAAAGATGATCCTAGACCTCCCAACACTGCCTCTTCAACCCTTGGTAGATAGATACTAGTACAATTTGTACAATAATGTATTTACAATGACTAAGTACAATGTTACCTTTACAATGATTGTATGCAGTGCTGCCCACTTGAAGACTTCATATGATGAACTTCTTGCTGCTGTTATGCACCTTGGTTGCAGCTCTTTTCATGCTACCCTTTGTTGCACCTTTCTTTGCTTTTTTGTTGTACAAATTCTGGTCCTTTGCAATCCTTGACAACACATGATCTAGCTTTTTCTTGCCTTCTAGAAGCTCGATATTGAATCTGGTGTATCTTTGTTATTTCAGATCCTCAATATCTGATTTTTGGTCTTGTATTATTCCTCTGAGCCATCTTTCCAATGCCACAGGTATGACCCAATTTGGATTCTTCAAGAGAGAGTTATACCCAATCACTCACAATGCCCTAATTATGGACACTTTCAGCAGAGCGCACTTGTACAGCATGCCACATGTCACTGTTTCTTCATTTGGCTCTAAAATTGATAGACCAAAAACTAAATACTATTCACTATCTGACGCTTTTTATGGAATTCCAATCTGATACTCAGAGAGATAGTTATGACGATTTTACCAAGGTAACTTCTTTGAGATGAATTTCAGGAGCCTCCAAAAACCATGACTTACACAGATAATATCTCCAAAAATGTTGCACACCTTGATCTGAAATTTTTATTTCAGCTTCCTCAGGATTTCAGATTTGCCTCATAAAAATTTCAGCTTCTGAACCTTCGTAGAAACAAAGTTAGAGCGAAAATTCCAAGATGACCTGTTTCAGACGGCGAAATCCCTCGCCTAAGGAGGAAATGAAGATCACAATTTATATACATGCTTAATTTGAGAGGGGCTTAAACAAGTGAACATGGGAGGGATTTTAGGAGCTTAAAAAATATTAATTATGACTTTTCAATGACCCATGCCCCAACCCCATGGGGTTTTAGCCCACTAACTGGGGTACAAACTTCAAACATGAATATCTCTCAAATCGTGAAGAATTACATGGCATGCCATATATCAATGGAAACATCTCGATAAGAAGAAACCATAAAAATCATTATTGACCCATAATATATTAATTTGGTAGGTCAAAATTCCCATGCAATATTGGGTTAGCCCCTGATGCTGCTTGGGTTCACATCAATGACAACCGTTGATCAACAAAGACATGTTAGAAAATTATATATTATAGAGAAATGCAACACATAAAATATGTGGAAAACATGAGCACACAAAAAACATAAAACCAAAGAGAGACAGATATACGTGGTTCGCCCACTTTGGGTTACGTCCACCCCAAACAACCAGTCCTTCCTTTTTATTATTCAAAAAAATGAACAGACACAACCTACAACAGATTTGATGTAATATCCTCTATTCTCTCTCACAGTCTCCCTATCTGTTTCTCGCTCTGAGAATACATGTCCAATATACAGCCGCAATACAATACCCTCATAAAAGCGAGGGGTTGCCTTCTAGGGATAAAAAAACCTAAACTAAACATAACTTCTACTGTCATATCATCCGCCTAATGAACGGCCCAGATTGACTAGAAATTACTATACTTTTACAAGGAAATTTTACATCTATTTTTAGCTAACCCCCCGCCGGGGGGGGGGGGGCTCCATAAAGTTGTAGCCACCCCCTCCGGACCCCCAGGCAGTGTTTAATTACTGGCGGAATTGCTTCCCCATTAAGGTACAGGGGTCCAACGTTGTGATACAAAATAAACAAGATAATTAGGCTCCACACCCAACAAGACATAATTTTTAGATGGTGAACAAACTTATCTAATGCGAAAGAATGAACTTGATAGAATATGACTTACTTACCTATGCATCTTCAAACACATAACACTCACTCACTCTGTATCAAAGCCCAAGATATAATAACCCACATGACCTGTGCATATTGAAATAGCTATGCCTTCTTTCCTTGCTTGGGGGGTCCTTAACTCACCTTAGAAACCTCTCTAATTTCCCTCATGGTCCTTAACAAACTCAATCAAGGAATAAAGATATGCATGCCATCTGAAATTAGTTTGTATAACTCTCTCGAACGAACTAACCTATTCCTAACTATCTCTCGAACCATCAGAACAACAAAGGGTTCACTTTAATATAAAAAATTATGGTATCTAATCCTCCTAATCCACCAATATCGAACAACGAATCAACTATATCCTCTTCATCTACTTACCAACTTACCACAGAAACAACCAACAACCATATCTCGTATCATAATAGTTCATGGTCTAACTAACTAATCATGAACCACAACACACTACTATCACTCCTTCCCAAGGACTAAAAGCAATGTCAACCAATCTAACCAATCTATACTTATATACTTATATCTATGAAGGGAAGCTTATGGCTGACGGATCGATAGACTCAGTTATACTGGCATATGGCAAGCTTACTAGCAATAGAAGCAACCCAGGAAGCGAGGGGTATACACAAACGATGGGGGTGGAATGGTTGTTAGAGCAAGGGACCTATTATTGGATAGATGGATGATTGGTTAAAATATCTATATAGATTGGTTGGATCAAAAGCATGAAACAAGACAACCCGATTTGAGACGCTAACCCACTACACTATGTGGGTTAGGGATCTCTCCTTGGATACACTTGTACCATAAGATACTTACTACACCTATACCATATTCTATTCATAGGCTATCTACTACCATCATTCATCCAACAAGCTAACCTATTGAGGATTCCCCCCTAAAACCCCCCGGAGTGCAGTGGCACCAAGAGCAAGCCCAAGCAACTAGATTTAGAAGGGAAGCAGAGGTATGTAAAGAGGGGCTTATTAAGGGGAGAGAATAAATAGGAAGCCATAAGATACTTGAATACTATTATATATATATATATATATATATATATATATATATATATATGGTGAGTCATCACTTTACCTATCAACAATAGGTCTTAAACCAGGTATGCAGTATCTTGACCTTTGACTTCACTTAAACTAGGCTTCTTATGGCATACTTTTATAAAAAAACCTACCATCCCTCATACATCGATACAAATACACTATAGCTTAAGGAGAACCAATACACCATGTAGGTTTATCTTATGCACTCTCCTACTTACTCCTTCTTACTTAGCTAACTCCGAACACTAAGGAATATACTATGTATCCTATTATAAGCTCACTCCTTACTATATAATATAGAACTCTATTAGGAAGCTAAAGAAGATGTTATTCTATTGTATTTAAAGAAGATAGAACTCTATCAAGAAAGGATAAAGAAGCTACTCATTACTCACTATTGTAAACTAATAACATAAGGAACAAATATATAATAAACTAAGGAACTAGAAGTGATGAATTTTAAACTACCCCTAAAAATAATAGGACTTCAACCATAGCTATAGTACAGAACCCTTGGAACCCACCTTAATGACAACTTTCCTTAGTACTCGAACCAATAAACCCAGCCTTACTAATACATCGATTTAGAAAAAGCACTTACCAGAAGCCAAAGACTAGGCTTTGTATCTAATGAATTATACCATTCTTATTCTTAGCCAATTCCTTGATATAGCTTTGTATAGATGGAAGATAGAACTGGAAGATACTTATTGTAACAATCCTAATGAACCTATTATACCATACTTATAATATCTTCAATAGACTATATTATTTTGTATTATCCTAGCTATTAGTAAAACGACTAATACTTTTATTATAATGAACTTAGGATCTATTCAACTATATACTAAGCTGATATTGAACTATCACTATGCTATACTATAGGAACAATAGATAGCAAGGGGTGAGGTACAAACCTCCCCAACTCAACAACTACAGAAAGGAATGCTCAATCTTTCCTTATACAATTGAACAATCAACTCAGCTACCGTACCTTAACCCAAAGTTACAACAAGCCTTATCTTGGGGTTTACACTAATAATATTACCCTTACTTCACTTTTACTTTCATTATACTTATCTCTTAGCCATCTTATACTTCACTCATACTCTCTGAGACTAGTTAAGGAACAATAATATAGGAAGATATAGGAAAGGCTGAACTAATACTATAGCTAATCTTAGCTCATACTCAACTCAACTCTTATCACTACACTTAATAACTTACACTATATCTTAAGGAAGGAACTAAACAACTAGATAGATGTATCTGAAATAAGCACTAACCAAATTCAACAAAAAACACAGCTGCAATACACCAACAACAGGAATTTGAGTTGCTCGAGCAACAAGTAGTGCATGTTGCAGTTAATCCCTAACCTTCATAGGCATATGGTTGGACTTTGTCAGAGGATATGGGTGAATGATCAAAAAGGCACATCCTCGTCACTTTGGATACCAAATCCCTAATTCCTTTCAGTTCAAGACCTAGGGTGCTATACGCAGAATTATCAGTGCCTAAAATATAGACGACAATGACTTTTTATAAGTAGGAGGTTTATATGCATGCATTTAATAGACCCCACGTCAAGCTCGTGAATCTAATGCTTAGTGGGAAACATTGAAATGGAATTTCTATTATAAATAGGCACTGTGACTCTCGTTTGGTTACAAATACCAGATTTTGACTGGGTTGAGTCTAGTGAATGCAAAGATACTTCAAGATTCGATCCCAAGTTTATCTCCCTTGCTTGGTAGTTCTATGTTCTGTATCCAATAGTCCACCCAGCTACTATCATCAATGGAGGGATGCAAGGCTTTGTTAGAATATGTATGTTTCATGATCCACGTACAACAAGGCTATAGATTCATACAGTTCCTATAGTTCATATATCCTATGTGAAAATGTCTTATAGAGCTAGTGGAACTAGATTCTAGGTAGAAGCTAAATAGATATGCGAGCTTGTGAGACATAGAGATGATGATGGCTATATTGTCTAGGAAACTCTAAATAGGTGCTAACTTATCCATGCGAGTTAAAATGCTTCCATAGCTTTGCATAGCATTTCTAGGACTTAGATTCCTAGGAGCCCAGTCAAGTAGGTCCACAAGGAGCTGAACTTAGCAGCTTTGACATCGACCAGCACCAGACCATGTTCAATGCGGGATCTCCAGATCAACTAATGTAACGTCTCCATGGAAATCTAGAGATTCCACATCTCTATGTCACAACATATATGAACGACCAGGTAGATATGCATATATTTGATATATGAACATGATCACTAGGCACAATAGACCACCCAGAGTAACTGAGTAGAGTCTCTTAGCCTAGCAGCGTTGGCATTCACTTGGACTTATGTAGTGGATATCCATCCAGAGCATTAACTAGGCCGAAATATTCTTATTGCACCATATTCTCTTTATTCATGGCCAGCCTAGGTAGATCCAACAAGTGCATCAGCACCCAGTACAACTAGCAGGGGGCTTTAGGTAGGTTCAACTTATCCATGGCTCGTTCATATAGTAAATAGTCAACTAGTTGAGATGCACATAGGCTAACATGTATCTATGCCAACATCATATATGAACCATTTATTTATGGACCACTGTAGACTAGGCAGAGTCTCTCTGACTGAGCTCAACTTTGGCAACAGATGGCACCACATGCCTTAGTCATGGATCTCCATCAGTGGATTATCTTAGCCGCCTAGCTCTAGCATCAAACGGAACTAGGAAACCAATGTGTGGATCGACAAAATAAAATAGCCCAAGCTCATATGACTCATATGGCACTACTCCGGGTTTAACCAACTTCGTATCGATGCTAAATATGGACTAGGGCTAGTAGGATCCTAGGGTCCCATGGCTATTAGGAGCCAACCAGTAGAGTTAGTCCTAGTAGAGTCAATCCCAGGTCCAAGTAGAGAAAGAAACATTATATATGAACCAAGTAGAGCTAGTGAAACTATATTATAGGAAGGTGTATCGGCCCTGGGTTGCACTACTTCTTCTGGCTGGGATGCGTGGAACTAGATTCTAGTAGAGCCTCCACAGAAACTTCTCGATGCCTACATTAGATATTAATATGTTGCAGTTAGTCCGCGAACACGTCTCGATGCAAAATATAGTACGTAATATCTGCTGGCTTTCACCAAGGCTTTCACAGAGATGGCTGCAATGAGGTAAGCTATAGTAGAGTTGTGTAGGTATGGGGCTGCTATGAGGTAGGTCTGCAGTTTTTGTTAGGTTTACTAGGTCTTAATGGAGATGGCTTTCACAAAGGCTTTCACCTAGCCTACATAGTGAGTTTCTCTCAAGTAGCCTAGTCGAGTGGTACAAATAAGTATAGTAGAATCCAATATTGATTATTATAAATGGGGAGTTGTCCAGAATGTATAATGGGGCATAGGTCAAGCTGCGATGTCTAGGTAAGCTAGTTTAGTTATCTCAGCTAGATCTTATACGAGTTCAAGTTCAACATCTTGATGCCGATATCATATAGAATAAGTGGATATAGCTAGTCCAAGGATAGTAGGGAGCCATGCGAGTCCAAGGTCAATTGCTCTATGCACATATTATGGATATGAAGATCCAAGTGCAATGTCTCTATGGGCCATATCTTATATTAACATGTAGGCATCATACTATCCAGAGTCACCAAGCATCATAGTATCTTAGCCTAGAGAGCTTTGGCATAATAGGAAACCTAGCTTACTATCTTACAAGTTCAAGTACAAACTTCTTCTATGCAAAATCGTGTCAACGTATCGATGAAAATTATAGTTGGTTAGAATATGGATTTCACAAGGCTAGCACAGAGAAGATGCGAATTCAACCTGCTACTAGGCATAGCATTACCAGGAATTATCCATGGCTCCAGTCTATATGGCACCATTGTGATGAAAAATAGGCCCCCGGATATCAGGTTCAACCCAGCAGGTTATACCAATCCCAGTGCAGACATAGATATGCAAATACAAGTGCAAACATAGCAGCAACTAAGTTGTTCCAAGGTGTAGAGCCATAGAATATAAAATGTCGTAGGAATTATATATCTAGGAGGAGCGAGCCGAGCCTCTAGAGTCCCAGGTCCAACCATGGAAAGTTGTTGATACCCGCCTATGGCAGGGGATTTTTCTAGGATAAATTAGAGTTAATAGAGAGAACCAGGAAAATATAAGAACAAGGTAAACTTCTATATGACGATATATCGTATAATCACACGTAGATATGGTTGCAATAAACCAAGTCAAGATGTAAGTCCAAGTGTCAATGTATATATGCGAAATATGGAGGACTAAGGGGCTAGTTGTATGATGCGAGATCATCAAATGTGAACATGTGGATCTGGTAATATAGATTGAATGGGCTGTTCATGGCCAATCCAGATAGGACTGGGGCTGCCACAATATAAACCGTATCCATGCAAGCTCATATAGTAAGAGGTATATATTCAAGTGAAAGTGTGATATGTAGAGATGGGTCTATCTCTAGATCTTGTCTAGGAACACGACATAGGTGAAAATTTATCCATATGCGAAAGAAGTCCAACCTGCTGCCCAAATCCAAGCTAAGTAGCCGAGGATCCAAAGACTAGGGCTGCTATACAAGGTCAACAACGTCTCCATGCAAGTAGAGCAATTATAATTCTGTAGTGTCCATGCCAAATCTAGTAAGATCCTTAGACCAACAAGTTCCACATGACCTACACTTAATGACTCTGGTCGGACGGGGTGGGGTCTATACTACCACTGACTTACCTTGTAAACGTATCTATGACATATAGTTTAGGTAGATTCATATGGCTTTCAAAAGCTAGCACTTGGATTGAACTTAGGGATATCATGAGGCTTGTCGGACATGGGACGAAAATAACTAGACTTGTAGCAGCAGATTTATCAAGACAAGTGCATGCGAGAGATGCTTAAAGTGTCAACGTCTATATGCTAACATCATATGTGTAAGAGATCTAGTCTATTTTTCTATAGGCATTGGAACTAGTTAGAGTAGTTTGCTGGAGCTCTTAGAATTAGAGCAGCAAGGCTCTCACTACGTGAACACCTCTCTATGAAAATATCATAGATTAAGAGGTCTTAGTAAGTGGAGATGCTGATTCAGACTAGGCCTAGTTAGATGATATGGTGATATCATAATTTTGGTTGAATAGACTAGGATTTTGCATCGGAAAGTGAAAACAGATATGCATGCACTTTGGACCTGCTGCCTCATAGAAGTTCAATCTCTAGGTGGTAGGTTTAGGAGGAGGCCTCTAGAGTATCCTAGGTCCAAGGTAGGAGCAACGTCTCCATGGCAACATTCATATGTTAAGTGGTTAAGTGTGAACCCGTGTGAAATTGTAGAAATTCTAGTACAAGTGAAAACGTCTCTACAAGTGATTCTATTAGCCCAGCTCTGTCTAGGGACAACACCAATAGGTATGAAAAATAATATATGGCAATATCATATGTGAACATTGGTATGCTACCTTGCAAGACTACTAGTTTTCTCCATGGCGATATCATATAGTAACTAGACTATATGCAACATCGTGTATCTATAGGGCACCATCAGAGAAGAGACTCAGACCAGGTTCCACTAGTAGGACTGGTCCTCTGGCAGCTAGGAACACGACCTAGAAGCCAATATATAATATGTGAAAATGTGAATATGGTATGAGGCTAGTCCAAGTGTAAATGCCTCTTAGGAACATGACCACGTATGCTTGGTGAAGAGTAGGAACCACCAGTGAAGATCCTAGGACCAGGTTCATCCGCTGGGACTTGATTTCTGGAAGGGGAATTTCCCAACCAAGGACCATGGCACAAGATCTTAGATTAATCATAGATTAGCAGATATGCACTTTAGACCTGCTGCCCCATAGGAGTTTAATCAGAATTGGAACGATGGCACCATCATATATGAACCAAGTAGTAGACATGCAAGTTTAGACCTACACCATAGCATTAGCTCAGCTCTATCTGGGGCCAGCACCATTGAATATGAAAATCCAAGTGCAATGTATCCATGCAAGTAGAGCATGTAACTAGACTCTATGGCTTATAGGATTATGTATGCCACAGCCCTGGGTTTGGCACCTAGAGTGGGGGAAGACCCGATTTCAGTAGAGCCAGTTAGGAGGTAGGTTTAATCGCAATAACTACTATATGAGGATATCATATATTAACCACGTGGATATGTGAGTACAAGGGCGTATCTATGGCTATATTATATATAAACATTAGCATTGTCGTTATTGTTCATGGCAGGTAGACTAGGTAGATATGTGATATCCTAGGTAAACCCTATGGAGACTACAGTAGACTGGGCTTGGACCAGATTGTAAATATGAGGTTTAGCCCAAACAAGTGGATATGCCACATTGTATATGAGCTAGTAGATATGGTGCTATCATATATGAACCACATAGAGACGTGAGATCGTATGCAGATATGCCAATATATCATAGTATTCCAGCAATTGTAGTAGTCGTAGAATAGCCTTAGAATAGTAGTATTGGTCTGGACAAGTTCAACATGGAGATGGCGATGAGGAAAGAGTCCCAGGTCAAAATGATCAAATAGATAGGCCCCTAAGCCCCATAGCAAGTAGAATTTCAGATTTCTAGGTCTTATGAAGATCCAAGTGTACCACTGAAGAGAAGGCGGCCCGATGATGATCCAAGGACTAGGGTAAGGGTCCCAAGTCCAAGTATAAATGGAAACATCATATTGTAACTAGGGTGTAGTAGTAGAGAAGCACACGTATAGATGCAAGTATATCATGTGAAATTATATGAAAGTAGAGCTTGTATGCAAAAACGTCTTTATGGATTGGGCCTAACAAGGTCCACGTAGACATGCAAGCTCATATAGTAAGATATTTATTGTAGTAGATCTGGTTCTAGGCAAGTCAAAGTATCGATGCCAATATAATATGGTAGATATGGCGATATGGCTGCAATGAGGTAAGCTATGTGGCAATGACCATGATTTAAATCTGTGGGGCTATGGCCTTGGCATCATTCAACCTATGCATGGAAAGCTAGGAGAGCTAGTAGCTATGGACCAGATAGATTCTAGCTAGGAGTAGGCAAGTTCAAGTGTAAGAGCCCAGAGAGCCGTAATAGAGCCAATCTATCCGAAATCTAGTTGGTTAGAGACCAGTTCTCACAGTATATCTAGTTGACATAGATTATAGAATCATTTTATGGGCAACGTCTCCATGGTGATATCCTATGTGAACATGTCCACGTAGGCACCAGACCACCCACAGTCGTCGTAACCAAGCTGAGTCTCTGTACTCGGCAGCTCTGGAATTGGGGCACCTGTGACTACTAGCGGGGCTTTAGGTAGGTTCAACATCTTTATGCCAATATCATCCTATGTTAGGATGTGATATGAAGATCCAAGTGCAGCAACACCTGCAACTAACAGTGGGGCTTTAGGCAGGCTCAACGTATGCATGGTTACATTGTATATGAACACTAGTAGATATGGTGCTATCATATAGGAACACGGAAGACGACATAGGTGCCAACTTATCCATGATGAGCTCATTTCTGTCCATACCCCATAGTAGCATGGGCTAACAGGACCATAGAAGCCTGGGTGCTAAGGCATACCAGCCATAGAGAAACAATTAGACATATAAGAGATATGGTGAGTGGCAGACTGGGCCTAGGCAGGGTCAACGTATCGATGCAAAATCATGTCAGCTTATGTGAAAAGGTAGCTCTAGTTAGTGTATGGGCTTTCTCATATGGCTCTAGCAGCATCTACAGCTAAGCAAAACTCTTCCATAGAGCTAAAGTGCCAATAGAATGTAGGAGCCAAGTATATATGTGAGATCATCATATGTGAACATACTCACATAGGCAGTACCATTGGTGAAGATCCTTAGAGAACTAGGTTCCATTGGAACTGGCATTCTGGCATAAACTCTAGGTGTAGTAGGAGCCTAGTCCCAACAAATTTCCTCCCCTTCATATCTGAATTATTTGGACTGGTCAAGGAAGGCGAAGCCCTACACTCACACTAATGAGATTTATTAATTGACTGGTACAACTTGCACTAGCTTTCAAAAATATTGTACATCACCATACCATAGCTAGAGTAATATAGACTTGAAGTACTTGAACTCGTGATATTAATCGTACGGTACATACATCACCATACCATAGCGAGAACCATCAAATTCCTCCCCTTAATAGCTTCTTGATTAATTGGATTGACAGGACGAGAAATTATCCGTTACCCTTCATGTAAGTCCTTTCCTAGTGAGATTCATTGACCAGGTAAGTTGTGATAACATGTGAAATGACCACCTTCGGTAAGCGATAATGATGTGGCCTTTGCTTCCCCACGCTAGTTGGTGGATTGGCTTTATTTAGGTCTGGGCAGGGAAAGATACATAGTAATGTATTTTAGCTAGACTAGGTAATTCGTAGTAATGCGTGAAACGACCACCTTCAGTAATGAAAACAAGCACTTTTGGTAAGCGTTAGCAATGTGGTTAGTCTTTCCTTCCCAATGCTAGTGAGTGGATTTATTATTAGGGCATTATTTCTTGGATGGGAATCTCTTCTTCACTGGATGGAGATATTTACTTTGGCTGGTAGTTTTTCTGAGGTGAAACTATCTCTACTAGATGGGATTATGCCCACCCATTACTTTATATTACAAGCAGCACCGAATGGGATGGGATGTATCGGGTCAATTAGCCAAGAGAGATTATCACTGCATCCAACCCTGGATAGGTTTAGAATCCACAACTAGGAACTTATGAAAGAGACGTGGCTGCATGGATGGATAGGATGGGTACGATTGATAATGGGTGGAGGGATGGCGATAGTTGAGTAGCAGTCCATAGGGTGTGGGTTATTACCTTCAGCTTAGGGATATCGTGGAACTGACCCAAATAGTTTGGATTATAAAAGGCCAAGAACTGGAACTTCAGTTATGAGAGAGACATAGCTAGATAGATTGATTGTATAGTAGCTAAGAGGATAGGGTCCTTCAGCAGAAACAAATCGTGGAAGTGGCCGAGATATACTTTGATTAGAAATAGGTAGAAATTATTAGAATACATGGCTGGCTGGATAGATTGGATGGCTTGGGATGGAATGGCTAGCATGAAACCACTTTATTGGACACTTCTTTGTTTTTTATACCACTTGCACTTGAAGTTCTTAATTATTCCACTTAGGGAGAGTCGGGAATTATTAAAACACACTAGATAGGATGGGATTAGTTCAGACCTTACCATCACTCAAACCTAATTGGATTGGATGGATTGTTGGATGGTATGGTGATATATGAGTGTTCCCTTACCCTAGTTATTCCTTTGGTACGAGGGCTTACCACATGTTACATTCTCATTATCCAAGACATAGCCCCGAACTTTGAGAGACCAAATTCTTAGTCTTCTTAGTAGCAACATAACCCTTTCCCTTGTCAACACCCCCTACCCCATATACCTTAGACTGAATGTAGCGCTATCATGGAGCTTCTTATAGGCCCAGTCCCAGTTTTTGTAGTCTATATATGTCATAATCTAATAGAATATAGAGACCCAGTGCTTAGGATGATTAGTAGTGCTATAACCCCTTTCGCTTGTACCAACTACTTAGACTTCAATGTTTCCCTATCACCCTCTTATTAGACTCTTTGTAATATATATACGTTAGAATCTTCGCTAACACCCAGAATCATATGGTACGGTTCACAGAACCTACACAGTCTGTGGTGAGATCCACTCACCAAGCATTGCATATGAACTCCAGGAATTAATGATTATGGAGTGGAAGAGAAAATTAAAGTAATGATTATGGAGTGGAAGAGAAAATTAAAGTAATGATTATGGGGTGGAAGAGAATTGGTCACCGAGTGACCTAGCAATGGAAAGATGCTTTATTAATGGGACATGAGCCAATAGAGCTAACTCTGAGGTCTAAATATATTATTACAATAATTTTTAAGTGCTTTAGTAATAGGGCTGGGACCAATTAAGCTAAACCTTACAGCTAAATATATTATTATAATATTTTCTAATTTTATTGTTAAGAATTTTGATTTTGATATTAATATAATTTCTTAAAATTTTAAAATTGGTTTTAACATTAAAAAAATCACCAAATTAAAATATAAACTAAATACTCCAAATTTATAACCCATAAAAAAAATAAAATTTCAAATTTATAATAAATTTATAACCCATTTATAAGAATAATAATAAATTTATAAGGAGTTGTATTTAGTGGGAATTTTTGGAGGTTTTTCTAGTGGGTTTTTTTGGTGTAATTTTTCTAAAATCATGGAGGAAGTCATTGAAAGCCTAAGTTTGATGGGTAACCTTGCACAATTGAATTGCCCTAGAAGTCTTTTAGGGGGCTGAATCCAAATATATAAAATAAAAAAACCAATTTAAATAACACAAATCAAAATTTCACCTCAAATGTTTTCCGTGATTCTGACACAATTATAACCCAAAAAAAATAATAACTTTTCTCAAAAAAATTTAAACATTGAAAAAAAAAATTTCTTTGTCCCTTCAAATCTCTTATCATTTTCGAAATGAACGTTGGATATTATTTATAGATTCTGGATTTCAATGTCACGAGCCTCATTTTCGAAATGAATGTTAAGTTGTTATTTATGGATGGTTTGTATTCATGTCATGAGGGTTGAGGCTTGGACGTATCCATGGCATGGGCCTTGTGGGGTGTTGTCTCCACAAGTGGGTTTTCATAAGTCCAAAATATAATGAACCGCACACAATTCAATGACAAAGAGGTCAAATGGCCGACCTGCACCTATAATCTTTCTATAAGTATTATTTCGGATATAAGTGACCTACATATTATTACCATTTTCCATCATTCAACATTGTTAATCACTTTACATTCAAACACGGTAATATAAAATAACTAATAGGTGTGACAATAAGAATAGTAGACGAAAATAGTTGATTACAATGAAGATTGTTTGTAATTGACTATATTCTTATTATTCACATTTTCTATCATTCAACATTGTTACATTGTCACTTTGCACTTAAAATTTTTATTTCATCGTTCAAGTTACTAAAAGTCTCTCTCATCCCAACAAATTGAGGTAACTAAGAAAAGTTTAAATTAATTTGACCAAATTAATCTTAGACATATTTAGCATATTTAAAATGATCAAAATAATTAAATGTTCAACAAATTTTGTATGACCACACACCACTGAAACCAACCTAGATCCATCTTAACCCCAGATCTATGAAGCGACGAGAGGGATCAAATCTCTCGAGGTGCAAACCTTTCCTCAAGTTTTGCACTAAAAAAAGAGGTTTTCCCCTCGAGAGATTTGATCCATCTTGACGCTTTATAGATCAGTTAAAATAAATTGAGTGAAAACCTTTGACTTCCTCAAGTTTTGCACTAAAAAAAGAGGTTTGCCCCTCGAGGGATTTGATCCATCTTGACGCTTTATAGATCCAGGGTTAAGATATATTTAGGAAATGTGAGATGTGTAATGAGACAAATTTTTTTGATACTTATCATGAATTCATACCTATGCACTTTTAATAGCCATTTAATTTATACGACTTCACTAGCTTATGTCATCAAACATAACAAGTTTATATCATATATATATATAGCATAGAAGAGAATGAAGTGGTGATGGTGGTATAAATTCTTACAACCAATTTTTTAACATAGATGACTAATTAAATGTAATTTCCAATGTTTGATGTTGAATATTTTTTAAATGTCGAGCTAGTAAGTATACATACCTTATGTAAAAAATTTCACTTTGTCAAATTACATAAAAAGATCAATAATAATAATAATAATAAAATTAAGATAAAACAGTAAATTTACTAGAGGTTTCTTGGCTCCAAGATTTTACAACCCATGGTATTTCAAATAGTATTCTTCTCTAATGATGAAATTACATAAAAATAAAATTAAAATTAAATAATAATAATTAATCATTAATCATTTTAATAAAATTGAGATAAAATAGTAAATTTATGGACGAGGCTTTTTGGGCTCGAGGTTTTCACAGTCCATGGTTTTACCCATGGTATTCTTCTTGGAATGGTCAAATTACATTAAAATAATTAAAATTAAAATTAAATTAAAAAAAAAGGTTAAAAAGAAAAAAATAACAAATTAATAATTAATAATAAAAATAAAATTGAGATAAAATAGTAAATTTGAGGATGGAGGTCTTTGGGCTCCAAGTTTTATCAACTCACTGGGATTTTTCTAGTATTATTATTCTCTAATGTAGCATATTTAAAGGCATTCTTTCCTAATGTGAAACATTCATTGCCATACAAACCTTTAGTTAGATCAAAATAAATCTTAATTTTCCACCACAAATAATCATGAGAGATTTTCATATCCAGTTTGGCAAAAGTCACTGAATAATTTTGATTTATGTATCTATAGACTCTATTTTGTATAATTATTATTTTTATCAAGCAAAGCTTCGGCAAAAATCACTAAATAATTTTGATTTATGCATCTATAGTCTCTATTTTGTATAATTATTATTTTTATTGAGAAAAGTGTCTTGTGTCTGATAAGAAACATTATGAAAATAGAAGAGGAAAAAAAAAAAGATAAACATTATTCATTATAATTTCATAAATATATATAATTTATTTTCTCTTTATCCCAAAGATTTTGATTCATGTAGCTATAGCCTTTATGTATAAAGAATTAGACTTTATTTTTGTATCAGTATTGTCTTATAAGAGATGTTTAAAAAAAAAATAGGGAATACAATAATTGTTTATCATGAGATGTATTTTAGCGACCCTTAGAATTTAAAGTAATGATTATGGAGTGGAAGAGAAAATTAAAGTAATGATTATGGGGTGGAAGAGAATTGGTCACCGAGTGACCTAGCAATGGAAAGATGCTTTATTTATGGGACATGAGCCAATAGAGCTAACTTTGAGGTCTAAATATATTATTCCAATAATTTTTAAGTGCTTTAGTAATAAGACTGGGACCAATTAAGCTAAACCTTACAGCTAAATATATTATTATAATATTTTCTATTTTTATTGTTAAGAATTTTGATTTTGATATTAATATAATTTCTTAAAATTTTAAAATTGGTTTTAACATTAAAAAAATCACCAAATTAAAAAATAAACTAAATACTCCAAATTTATAACCCATAAAGAAAATAACATTTCAAAGTTATAATAAATTTGTAACCCTTTTATGAGAATAATAATAAATTTATAAGGAGTTGTATTTAGTGGGAATTTTTGGAGGTTTTTCTGGTGGGTTTTTTTGGTGTAATTTCTCTAAAATCATGCAGGAAGTCATTGAAAACCTAAGTTTGATGGGTAACCTTGCACATTTGAATTGCCCTAGAGGTCTTTTAGGGCGCTGAATCCATATATATATAATTAAAAACCCAATTTAAATGACACAAATCAAAATTTCACCTCAAATATTTTCCCCTGTGATTCTGACACAATTATAACCCCGAATAAATAATAACTTTTCTCAAAAAAATTTAAACATTGAAAAAAAAAAATTCTTTATGCCTTCAAATCTCTTATCATTTTCGAAATGAATGTTGGATATTATTTATAGATTCTAGATTTCACTGTCACGAGCCTCATTTTCGAAATGAATGTTAAGTTGTTATTTATGGATTGTGGGTATCCATGTCATGAGGGTTGAGGCTTGTAGTACGTATCCATGGCATGGGCCTTGTGGGGGTGTTGTATCCACAAGTGGGTTTTCATAAGTCCAAAATATAATGAACCGCACACAATTCAATGACAAAGAGGTCAATTGGCCGACCTGCACCTATAATCTTTCTATAAGTATTTATATTATTTCGGATATAAGTATTCATATTATCTTTTTATCATGCAATAGCAATAAAGTGGTGGAGAAAAACAAGTTAGAGAGACGAATTTGTTTTTACAAAAGTATATTTTAGAGAGGCTAGATGGCCAATGTTGCGCAGGGAAGTCAATTTCGGCAGGAAGACAGGAGACAGCGACAACTTCCACCTAGAGGACGAGGGCTAGGGCAATGGCAAGGGCCGAGGCCCCGACCTTTTCAACCACGACAAATACAATGTAATGTATTTCTTTTCTGTAAAATATTGTTTTGCCAAGCTCTGCATATACATGATCAACCAACCATTCATTTCTTTGTATGCGCAGATCCATCAAGACATCAAGTACATACGACATTAATACCTAGACCAGCGTACACAAGTTTTCGACCTCATCTTCCTTATCAAGTTTATGGTCAGGGTCCGGTTCCATACAATAATAGTATTTCATGTCCACCTATTCCTCTTGCTGTTTTTCCTCCTCCTCGTTCTGCTCCTGCTGTCTATGGTCATGGTTATGGTCTGTATAATAATATTTCGTTTCCACGTATTCCTGTTACTCCCTACAACAACATTTCATCTCCAAGTGAATCAAGAATGACGTTGTATCCTCAGGCGGAGGGTTTTCTTGGACCCAGAATTCCACCTCCTCCTCCTAATCATCATCATCACGAAGAGGGAGAGGGAGAGGGACTTACCCGTCCTCAACATCATCAGGCAGAAACGCCTCCACCAGAAAAAGTTGCTCTTACCTCAGAGTTAACAGGACAACCAGCGGAGAAAACGATACAGTACGCAGTGCATTACTGGTTCAGTCAACAAAATCTACTTGAAGATGAATTTCTGAAACAGAATATGGATGCAGAGGGATGGGTACCCATTTCACTCATTATCACATTTAACAGTGTAAGTATCATAAACAACTGCATTACATTACCATACATACTGCGCTTTTAATTACCAAATTAATACTTGGTATTGGGGCTAATACATATATGCACATGGATGGATGGATGGATAAATGTATGATGCAGCTAGTAAATATTGAGCACATCAATTGCTCTCTGGTAGCGGAGAGTCTCAAAGATTCACCTTTCGTTGAAGTTCGGGTAATCATTTTTTCTTTTTTTGAAAACGAAAAAACATATTTACTTTCATTGAAAAGGAAGTTAGGGTAAGCACGCCTACTTTTATTCTCCTCTCTGTCTTTTGTCTATTTCCATTCTATATGATATTATTACTTGAACAGATGGAAGACCTGATGATAAGGAAGCGCGGTGACTGGTTCAACTATCTGCCGCAGCGTCCTTAGTTTCTGTTTAATTAATCTTCAAGGATTAAAGAAACACAAAAGCCCTGCTCGCCTACAACTCGTCGTTAAATGCGCTGTAATCGCTGGTGCTTATTGTTAGTCTGCTGCATGGAGTACTGTTCCATTAAACCCATAATTCATGTATATAAAACCTAATCTCTGATATAATTTCTTCTTTCAGGAAAATCGAGCATACATTTACAGCTGTTATGGTGGTTGCTGTATATCCATCTCCCGCGTCTCTGTACATACATTTACCGAATTCACACTTTACGTTACGCAGCACAACAGCAGGCAGTGACAACCTGGTAAAGTCCGCATTTCTTACGGCGTTTCTGATCGATTCAATATTCCCAAAAACACTGACAGTCTGTAACAACGTTGGCAATTGCATTCAATTATCTACACTAACTATGTTTGTACACTATTTCCAGCATCATTCATGTACACTATGTGCACTATGTAGCCAACTATGTTTTGATGAAAGAGGTACAATGTTAACAATTAGATTCAATTGTACACTATTTCCTCGATGATCAGTTTCTTTCATCGAAACAACTTTGGTAATTATATACAGTAGGCCAACTATGTTTGTGCCTTGTTTCGAAGAAGATGGGTGCCTTTCATCAAAACAACGTTGGTGATTAACCAACTATGCTTCACATTTATTCAAAAAAAAAATTGGTGGTCAAAATCTATACTACTAACATTTTAGTATTAATAAAAATCTTGTGCTATTTTAAAACTAATATAAGTCATAACTTCATGCATATTATTTAACTTATACATATTACTTCATGCATATTATTTAACTTATACATATTACTTATGGAGACCTTAAATTGTTATGATATTATTATTATTGTAATAGTATATTCAATAATAAAAATCTTGTGCTATTTTAAAACTAATATACATCATAACTTCAAAACTAATATAAATCATAACTTCATGCATATTATTTAACTTGATACATATTATTTATTGAGAGCTTAAATTGTTATGATATTATTATTATTATTATTGTAATAGTATATTTAATATAACTGACATTTTTGCAGCTGATTTTATTTAAAAATTTAAAAATGCTTTTCAATAATAATTGGAGCGTACTAAAAAAATTATATGAATATAAATTATATCTTTACTACTTTTGCAAACCTAATACATAAAAAAGTTTAGGTTTAAAATACTGATGATGACAAGAAGAGTAAATAGTCAAAGGTTTAAAAAACTAATATGTATGTTGTGGATCCTAGGATAGCTATAACTCATCTGTCGAATATTGATATAAAAAAGTGTCATGTTCAAGGGTGATGCAATTTATGATGCTATTTTTTTTTGTAAATATACTTTAAAATACCCTCGTCTCCTTTTTTTTCTTATCTCCTTCATATACTTATGAGAAAGGAAGAGAAAAAATTATGATCAATAATGTATTTTCATTTAGTTTTAATTAGCCTAGAAGAGAGGTAAAATGATACTTGAAGCAATGTGAAAATATTTGAGCCAATGTCGAGCATGGTATAAATCAGCTAATTATCAAGCATTAATATCTACCATCAACAAATGCAAGGGGACCTATTAATATCTACCATCTACTTTTATTAGAAATGGTTCTAGGTGAAAATATTTAGGAGCCCAGTGGTGCAGTAAGTTGCGGTCAGGATTGCGTTCCCTGATGTTGGAGCGGTAAGCGATGCTTAGGAATGTTAATGTGCTTAGAAGATAGGTTCTTCAATGTCATACTTATCCATGTAGAAGACAATATTAGTGTTGTTGGCGCTTAGAATGGATAGGTTCAAGTGTTCGCCAATTTATATAGCAATAGGTCTGCTTGGGTCATGAATCATGTCAGGTTACCTCTCTAGAAATGTGTTACCCTACCTTATGCAAGTCTCTAGGAACTCATTGTGTCCCTATAGCATGTGTTATGGATAGCAATTCATTCGTTTGTTGGTCGTCCATAATTGTGCTCGTTGATGGCCTGAATGTATTTCCTGAGCTTTCGATGATGCCATCTAGGTGAGAATTCAATTTAGTGTCTGGTTGAAGGTTCCATTTACCCTTGTTTCATATTCAATTTCGTCTGGTTTTAGGATTCAATTGCCTCCGGTTGAGGACTCGATTGCATCTGGTTGAGGATTCAATTGTATTGGCTCTAAGGATGTGAGCGAGATAAGTTCTTCATATTATGGTGATTTCCTTAATTAGGGATGGTTTACTTCGTTATGTGGGTTCACTCGTTCAAGATTTCGCCCCCCATCGACTCGACCGGATACCAAGGGAGGATGATGGAATTTACATAATGAGAGCGAGCTAGGAAAGACGACTTAACATGGGGTCTGTAGTTACTGATAGATACTGCTATGACTCAGTTAGTTCCCGTTGTGGATCCGCCGCCAAAAGCAAAGGTAGTATAGCCTGCAGCATAAAAGACAAATACATGGGCAATGACAGTTTGAGAGCCCATTGACAAGGTAGTTTATCTAGAAGCTTAAGAAGCCATTGACCCAGCAACGGAAACAAAGATAGAAGTGGATAAGGCAATCCCTGCAGCGAAGGAAGCAACATCATAGCTAGTACCTCACCTAGATGATTGATCAAATCGAGACCCACCAGCAGAGGCAAAGGCAGATCCATTTATAGATGGAGTAGCCTGGGTTGTAATTGGACCATCCCTGGTTCCCAATCCATAATATGTACCTGTGTCAAAACCACTAGAGGAAAAGGAAGAAGCAGTTCGAGATCGAGTTGAGCAAGAAATAGTAGTCGTAGTCATTGATTCAGCTCTAACGACCAACAACTGAAACAACAGTTTCAATTGAATAAAAACTAGTTTACCTTGACCCAGTGGATCCACAGTTTCACTTGCAGATGCATTTTTTGACCAAACAACTTCAGTTTGAGCACATTGAATTTGATTGCCCCTGGGGGTACCCTATTGTGTTTAGGTTTGACCCCTTCCCTCTACTCTGGTAGGCATTAGGTGGCATGCAATCGGCCTAGGTGCGCTACACGCTTTGGCTAGGTGTGTTTACGAAAAGAAAGAATGAAGCTATGTACCTCCCTCTACTCCTATAGGAGTATTCTAGCCCAGTGTGCTCTGATAAGGACGAAAGAGTTGATATGCGGGACATTTTCCTTTCCATACTCATCAGGTAGTCAGCTGAGCGATGTGATTATTCAAGCATCATAACAGAATAATTTGTGCCTTACAGTCAGATGGGGAGTAATTCACCTAAGCCTGTTGAGGTTCGGGTCCTCCCAAGATGTGTAAGAGCATTCTCCATTGTTGATAGCAGTAGCTATGTGCAAATTTGACTTACTAAGCAGGGGTATGATGCCGAGTAAGGTGGATCTGGAGCAAGGTAAAGACGATAAGCGTGAGGAAAAGTGGGGTCAAGTGGTAGATGCAATTCTATCAAATAGCTAAAATCTAGGGCATATTCCCGTACATCGATATCCATCAGCAGAGGGAGAGGAAAACTCATTCCCTTAGCTGGCACTGTATCCAGATATTGTAATTCAATCTGTACGAGCCAAAAAGCCATGGTAGACAAAAGGGTAATTTTTGGCACTCAAATGAACCAACTAAATAAATGACTAATGGGATCTGGAACTGGATGAGGGAGCACTTGGATTCCAACTATCTCTTCACCCGAATATGGATCAACTAGCTATAAAATAGGCTATGCTGAATCAACGGTTCAATATGCGATTGGATCTACTCTTGCCTTGCTACTATTATCAATTTATCACTGGATTTCCCAGATCAAATTGTCTTTCCACTCTGCTTTCTTGCGTCAAGATCAAGCTGCTTCTTTCTTATTACTTATTGTTATTATTATTATTGTAATAGTATATTCAATAATAAAAATCTTGTGCTATTTTAAAACTAATATAAATCATAACTTCAAAACTAATATAAATCATAGCTTCATGCATATTATTTAACTTGATACATATTACTTATTGAGAGCTTAAATTGTTATGATATTATTATTATTATTGTAATAGTATATTCAATATAAATGACATTTTTGCAGCGGATTTCATTTAAAAATTTAAAAATGCTTTTCAATAATAACTAGAGCATACTAAAAAAATTATATGAATATTTACTATGTTGAAATTGTTTAAATTTCAATATAAAAGATATTATAATAAAAAGTTATAGTAATGAAGAATTTTATTTAAAAATAATAATAATATATTATATATAAAAGTTATATTGTGAATAATAATTGTAGCATTACTAAAAAGAAAATTAATATTTATTACATTGACATTGTTTTACAATTTAATATAAAATAAATTGCAATGAAACTTTATATCAATGAAAAAATTGATTTAAAATTGAAATAAAATAACAATAATAATAATCCCTTAAATGACATTAGTGTAGAATGGGGCAAAAAAATTAGCCACCCCAAACCAATGAAGGCATGCAAACACAATGTGGAGATGATTATGCAAAGTATATAATATATTCCCAACATTCTACACCTTAATTTTTTTTTTCACAAATAAGTGGCTTAGATTTTACTATCAATAATTCACGGTGACAATGCCCAATACTTTTCTATACCAAGAGAACTTATCAATGTTGACAAATTTTGTTGATTAGCTTGTAACAATCTTCAAAGCGTTAACCTTCACCAAAATACCTTGTCTCCAACTTTGCCTCTCTCAAAGTGGTACTAAACATCAATTTGTTTCATTTTATAATGATAAGGGTTATTTTCTAGAAATATTTTACTTACTCACAATATATCTTTACTACTTTTGCAAACCTAATACATAAACAAAATATCTATAACCATATAGCTTACTTACTTGCATGTATGGTTTCTATGTATTCAACTTCTATAATTGAGAGTGAAACTACAACCAATCACTTTGCCATTTGTGTGCGTAAAATTCTCCTATTGAAAAAGAAGTTGTTGCTCCATAGACCTTTCCTATATATATCTACCAGGAAGTAATAATAAATCAACATTTCATCTCCCCTGTGTCACACATGTCTTCATATTCATGATAACAAGAACATAGATAAGTAGTGTACTTTTCTTCTTTGTTGGTCTTGTTTTGTGACTAGACCAACCATGGTATACCCTACTCTAGCTTTAAAAACTCTACTCGTGTTGCCAATCCCTATAACCTACATACATGACAACCAACACATATTAATGTAATTATGTTACCTTGGTTTAAGGATGCTCATTCTCGATCACCTTTGTTTAAGGATGAAATCACCAACTCCAACTAACATAGGGATGGCCAACACAAAATTTCAATGGGGGCTATAGATGGCGGACAAAGGGTTAGAATTTTCTTGAACATATAGGAACAAGACACCAAAGTCATTTGAAAACATTGACTGATTGTTAAGTCCCTATAATAATAGTGTAGTCCCTTATTATGTTAGTTAGCCCCATTTATTGTTATTGTTGTACCCCTGTAACCCCCATATTATTATTATTTTTAGGTCAGCTAGGGTTACATTGTGGCCCAACTAGGATTACAATGTGGCCCCATGGACTCCTATAGATAGAAAGGAGGTTTTGTCATTTGTATCATCCAAGAATTGTTCATTCATGTAATGTATTGGAGGTTGCCCCCTCGAAGTGGCTTATTTATAAGGTGTTCATATCTCTTTTCTTGTATTTTTGGAGCTGGTTTCACAACATTTGGTATCAGAGCTTTGGATTCTAGGGTTTTGTTGCACCAAACGGGTCATCATGGAATTTTCGCAATAAATTTTGTTCTACGAAGGTTAAAAAGCTGAAATTTTTAGAGTGTGAAGCCGAAATCCCGAGGAACATCTTCGCAAAATTTCAGAGCTTGGTTCGAAATAGTTTCGGAGATATGACCTGTGGAAGTTAGGGATTTGTACAGGCTCCTGAATTTAACCTAAACATGCCATCACAGAATTTTCGCTATAACTATTTTTCTACAAAGATTCAGAGCTTGAAATTTTTAAAGAGCAAAGCCAAAATCATGAGGAACATTGTCACAAAATTTGAGATCTTGGTTTGCAATATTTGTGGAGATATGATCTGTAGACGTTAGGTCCTTTTTAGGCTCCCGAATTTCATCTCAAAGAGGTGATCGTGGGAAAATATTCATAACTTTCTCTCTGAGCATCGGATTGGAATGCTGTAAAAAGTGGCTTAAAGTAAACCGACAATAGTTTCCTGTCTATAAATTTCAAAGCCAAATAAGCAAACAACGACACGTCGAAAGTCGTACAAGTTCGCTCTATTGAACCAGTTCATAATTAGGTCATTGTGGGAGATTGGACATAACTTTGTCTTGAAGAATCCAAATTAGGTCAGACCTACGGCATTCGAAAGTGGATTCAGAGGGACACCTTAGGGCCAATTTTCAGAAATTGAAGATCCAAAATCACATAGGTAATTCAGTTTCAATATCAAGCTTCTCAAAAGCAAGAAAAAAGTGTGTATTTGATTTTCAAAATTGCTTAACATTTGTTTGAAAAAACAGTTTGAAGTGATCCAAGGGCATATTTTAGAATTTTCTTCAGTATTGGGTTCTATAATGCCTCCAAAAAATAATTCCATACCCATTAAGCCCTCAAAAATTTATACTATTACGCATAAAGAGGAAGAATTGTAGTATGAGATATCAAAATTACGGTACCAAGTGCAACAAATTTCGATCCTACGAAGAGCAATCGAAGATGACATAGATGGTTTAAAAGCATAAATGGAGGCTATGTTGGATGGTTTGAAGGATCAAATAATAGCTAATATGGATGATAAATTAGTAGAAGATAAAATCGAGCATCAACAACAAGTCCTCCAACTCTCAAAGGATAACCTAACTTTGGTGCAAAATCTAATGAAACAACAAGAAGATCAACATCACATCAAAATAAGTTATGAAGCAGTCACAAAAATAGGAACTCAACAAGTATGATCAATCTTAGAGTGTCTCAGCAAGTGGAAGAACTATTCTATAGAAGATTCCACATCAGAGGATGAGAATTTTATATAGAAGCATCAAGAAATAATCAAGTGTTGAGGACAACACTTGTTTGAAGGAGAGGGGCATGTTAAGTCCCTATATTAATAGTGTAGTCCCTTATTATGTTAGTGTATCCCCCCTTATTTTTATTGTTGTACCCCTGTAACCCCCATATTGTTATTATTGTGCCCTTACATTATTATTGTTAGGTCGACTAGGGTTACATTGTGGCCCCATGGACTCCTATATATAGAAAGGAGGTTTTGTCATTTGTATCATCCGAGAATTGTTCATTCATTTAATGTATTGGAGGTTTCCCCCTCGAAGTGGCTTATTTATAAGGCATTGATATCTCTTTTATTTTATTTTTGGAGCTGGTTTCACAACACTGATGAGAACCATATGATATCATAAAAGAGAATGAAGTGGTGATGGTGGTATAAATTCCTACCACCAATTTTTCAACATAGATGACTAATTAAATGTAATTTCTAATGTTTGATGCCTTGAATTTTAGTCTGCTACATGGAGTACTGTTCCATTCAACCCATAATTCATGTATATAAAACCTAATCTCTGATATAATTTCTTCTTTCAGGAAAATCGAGCATAAATTTACAACTGTTATGGTGGTTGCTGTATATCCATCTCCCGTGTCTCTGTACATACATTTACTGAATTCACACTTTACTTTACGCAGCACAACAGCAGGAAGTGGCAACCTGGTAAAGTCCGCATTTCTTACGGCGTTTCTAATCGATTCAATATTCCCAAAAACCCTGACAGTCTGTAACAAATTTGGTTCCCGAAAATAAAGCGGGAGTCACCCACCGAATTTGTACCCGCATTGCCTCCTGCCGACTTTAACATTGTGTGCTATTTTTCATCAAAACAATGTTGGCAATTGCATTCAATTATCTACACTAACTATGTTTGTACACTATTTCCAGCATCATTCATGTACACTATGTACACTATGTAGCCAACTATGTTTTGATGAAAGAGGTACAATGTTAACAATTAGATTCAATTGTACACTATTTCCTCAATGATCGGTTTCTTTCATCGAAACAACTTTGGTAATTATATACAGTAGGTCAACTATGTTTGTGCCTTGTTTCGAAGTAGATGGGTGCCTTTCATCAAAACAACGTTGGTGATTAACCAACTATGCTTCACATTTATTCAAAAAAAATTGGTGGTCAAAATCTATACCACTAACATTTTAACATTAATAAAAATCTTGTGCTATTTTAAAACTATTATAAATCATAACTTCATGTATATTATTTAACTTGATACATAAAGCTTAAATTGTTATGATATTATTATTATTATTGTAATAGTATATTCAATAATAAAAATCTTGTGCTATTTTAAAACTAATATAGATCATAACTTCAAAACTAATATAAATCATAACTTTATGCATATTATTTAACTTGATACATATTACTTATTGAGAGCTTAAATTGTTATGATATTATTATTATTATTATTGTTATAGTATATTCAATATAAATGACATTTTTGCAGCTGATTTCATTTAAAAATTTAAAAATGCTTTTCAATAATAACTAGAGCGTACTAAAAAAATTATATGAATATTTACTATGTTGAAATTGTTTAAATTTCAATATAAAAGATATTATAATAAAAAGTTATAGTAATGAAGAATTTTATTTAAAAATAATAATAATATAAATATTATATATAAAAATTATATTGTGAAAAAATAAATTGTTATATATATATATATATATATATATATATATATATATATACTGAAAATATTGATTGAATTAGAAATACAAGCGTTTCTAAAGTTGTAATTTAATCTTTTCAATAATAATTGTAGCATTACTAAAAAGAAAATTAATATTTATTACATTGAGATTGTTTTATAATTTAATATAAAATAAATTGCAATGAAACTTTATATCAATGGAAAAATTGATTTAAAATTGAAATAAAATAATAATAATAATAATCCCTTAAATGACATTAGTGTAGAATGGGGCAAAAAAATGAGCCACCCCAAACCAATGAAGGCATGCAAACACAATGTGGAGATGATTATGCAAAGTATATAATATATTCCCAACATTCTACACCTTAATTTTTTGTTTCACAAATAAGTGGATCAGATTTTACTATCAATAATTCATGGTGACAATGCCCAATACTTTTCTACACCAAGAGAACTTATCAATGTTGACAAATTTTGTTAATTAGCTTGTAACATTCTTCAAAGCGTTAACCTTCACCAAAATACCTTGTCTCCAACTTTGCCTCTCTCAAAGTGGTACTAAACATCAATTTGTTTCATTTTATAATGATAAGGGTTCTTTTCTAGAAATATTTTACTTACTCACAATATATCTTTACTACTTTTGCAAACCTAATACATAAAAAAAATATCTATAACCATATAGCTTACTTACTTGCATGTATGGTTTCTATGTATTCAACTTCTATAATTGAGAGTGAAACTATAACCAATCACTTTGCCATTTGTTTGCATAAAATTCTCCTATTGGAAAAGGAGATGTTGCTCCATAGACCTTTCTTATATATATCTACCAGGAAGTAATAATAAATCAACATTTCATCTCCCCTGTGTCACACATGTCTTCATATTCATGATAACAAGAACATAGATAGGTAGTGTACTTTTCTTCTTTGTTGGTCTTGTTTTGTGACTAGACCAACCATGGTATACCCTACTCTAGCTTTAAAAACTCTACTCGTGTTACCAATCCCTATAACCTACATACATGACAACCAACACATATTAATGTAATTATGTTACCTTGGTTTAAGGATGCTCATTCTCGATCACCTTTGTTTAAGGATGAAACACTAACATATGGATGGCCAACACAAAATTTCAATGGGGGCTATAGATGGCTGACAAAGGGTTAGAATTTTCTTGAACATATAGCAACACAACACCAAAGTCATTTGAAAACATTGACTGATTGTTAAGTCCCTATATTAATAGTGTAGTCCCTTATTATGTTAGTTAGCCCCCTTTATTGTTATTGTTGTACCCCTGTAACCCCCATATTATTATTATTGTTAGGTCAGCTAGGGTTACATTGTGGTCCAACTAGGATTACAATGTGACCCCATGGACTCCTATATATAGAAAGGAGGTTTTTTCATTTGTATCATCCAAGAATTGTTCATTCATGTAATGTATTGGAGGTTGCCCCCTCGAAGTGGCTTATTTATAAGGTATTCATATCTCTTTTCTTCTATTTTTGGAGCTGGTTTCACAACATTTGGTATTAGAGCTTTGGATTCTAGGGTTTCGCTGCACCAAACGGGTCATCATGGAATTTCCGCAATAAATTTTGTTCTACGAAGGTTCAAAAGCTGAAATTTTTAGAGTGTGAAGCAGAAATCCCGAGGAACATCGTCGCAAAATTTCAGAGCTTGGTTCGAAATAGTTTCAGAGATATGACCTGTGGAAGTTAGGGATTTGTGTAGGCTCCTGAATTTAACCTAAACAGGCCATCACGGAATTTTCTCTATAACTCTTTTTCTACAAAGATTCAGAGCTTGAAATTTTTAAAGAGCAAAGCCAAAATCATGAGGAACATTGTCACAAAATTTGAGACCTTGGTTTGCAATATTTGCGGAGATATGATCTGTAGACGTTAGGTCCTTTTTAGGCTCCTGAATTTCATCTCAAAGAGGTGATCGTGGGAAAATATTCATAACTCTCTCTCTGAGCATCAGATTGGAATTATGTAAAAAGTGGCTTGAAGTAAACCGACTGTAGTTTCCTGTCTATAAATTTCAAAGCCAAATAAGCAAACAGTGACACGTGGAAAGTCATACAAGTTCGCTCTACTGAACCAGTCCATAATTAGGTCATTGTGGGAGATTGGACATAACTTTGTCTTGAAGAATCCAAATCAGGTCAGACTTGTGGCATTCGAAAGTGGATTCAGAGGGACACCTTAGGGCCAATTTTCAGATATTGAAGATCCAAAATCACATAGGTAATTCAGTTTCAATATCAAGCTTCTCAAAAGCAAGAAAAAGGTGTGTATTTGGTTTTTTAAATTGCATAACATTTGTTTGAAAAAACAGCTTGAAGTGATCCAAGGGCATATTTTAGAATTTTATTCAGTATTAGGTTCTATAATGCCTCCAAAAAATAATTCCATACCCATTAAGCCCTTAAAAATTTATACTATTACGCATGAAGAGGAAGAATTGCAGTATGAGATATCAAAATTATGGTACCAAGTGCAAAACATTTCGATCATACGAACAGCAATCGAAGATGACATAGATGGTTTAAAAGCAGAAATGGAGGCTAAGTTGGATGGTTTGAAGGATCAAATAATAGCTAATATGGATGATAAATTAGTGGAAGATAAAATCGAGCATCAACAAAAAGTTCTCCAACTCTCAAAGGATAACCTAACTTTGGTGCAGAATCTAATGAAACAACAAGAAGATCAACATCACATCAAAAGAAGTAATGAAGCAGTCACAAAAACAAGAACTCAAAAAATATGATCAATCTTAGAGTGTCTCAGCAAGTGGAAGAAATTTTCTATAGAAGATTCCACATCGGAGGATGAGAATTTTATACAGAAGCATCAAAAAATAATCAAGCGTTGAGGACAACACTTGTTTGAATGAGAGGGGCATGTTAAGTCCCTGTATTAATAGTGTAGTCCCTTATTATGTTAGTGTAGCCCCCCTTATTATTATTTTTCTACCCCTGTAACCCCCATATTGTTATTATTGTGCCCTTACATTATTATTGTTAGGTCGGCTAGGGTTACATTGTGGCCCCACTAGGATTACATTATGGCCCCATGGAATCCTATATATAGAAAGGAGGTTTTTTCATTTGTATCATCCAAGAATTGTTCATTCAGGTAATGTATTGGAGATTTCCCCCTCGAAGTGGCTTATTTCTAAGGCGTTGATATCTCTTTTATTCTATTTTTGGAGTTGGTTTCACAACACTGATGAGAACCATATGATATCATAGAAGAGAATGAAGTGGTGATGGTGGTATAAATTCCTACCACCAATTTTTTAACATAGATGACTAATTAAATGTAATTTCTAATGTTTGATGCCTTGAATTTTAATTTTTGTATATATATATATATATATATGAGTTGAACCAAAATGTTTATTTACGAACCTAGAAATTGCTTTCTATGTGATGTGGGTTAGATATGTAGGTATAGGAGTCCATGGTTTTACCCATGGTATTCTTCGTGAAGTGGGACTGAAGGTCATAATGTGCGACATGAGAGAGGAGCCAAGAAATGAAGGATGGAGGATTATAGTGAGATACAAAGGGACTCAGGATAGACTCCATGGATTTGATGATGACTCAACTTGGATTCTCTTAACAAAGGTGACTTGATGATGATGCCACACAGTAAAGGTCCAATGGGCACCAAAAAGACATGAGTACAAGATGGTAACTCATGATGAAAATCGACACGAGCGTGGATGAGTATAGAGGCAAAGTGGTGCCCCAAGTACAAGTGTTGCAAGGGAAGAAATTCGATTTTGAAGAGTGGTGGAGTGACGGTTCTTGGACGAAATATGTCCTAGTGAAGTATCAAATCACAAAAAACTAACAGATATCGATTGGAGGGCATAGACAGTTTGTCAAATTGAGCTACGGTTTGGCCGTAGCTAGCGATAGAAAAAATTGGGGGTTTCTCTTTTAATAAGGCATTTTCCCTCCAAATTCACTCATTTTCATTTGGAGCTGTGGTGAATGTAGAGAGGAGAGAAGGCCCTAAATCTTGTGGCGATCATAACGGACAAACCGACTATTGGAATCGAGATCCATCAGTTGCAAGTAAGAGGCCTAACCCTACTCTTTCATTTAAGGGGATCGAAATTTCAGTTTAGGTACCTAGAGCTCGTGAATAGGCCAGGTCGCACTTTTTGGGGTCAGTTCTGCAACCTGGGTAGCAGGTACTGGGCAAAAAACTACGACCTGTCCCAGGAAATGACTTGAAAAGTGTGATCTATCAGTGAAAGGGGGTTTCAGTGTTGTTTTTGGCTGAGATATGGATTTTTATGGTTGAGGGGCATAGGTGCCCCCAAGAATGTTGTGGCCATGCCAAAATGTATTTAGAAAAAGGGGAATCTAAACACATTTTTATGATGTGGTGTGCCATTTGTTTTCATTATGGTTATGCAGTTCGAGAAAGGGAATGGAAGATTACCAATCCCTTTTGGTACTGCATATATGAAGCAAATGGACTTAAGTTTTTGGGTTGGCATACATGGTGTCACTATCCCAAAGAGAGGATTTGGAGATAATGAACTGGTGCTCTCCTAGAAATGCCAAAGGATGGTCAACAACAATGTCTAGGGGACTGGGTTGCTGATGTAATATGAAGGAATACTGAGAGGTATCATCCCTAGAGTGATCTGAAGTGATATGGGACTCTAGAGGTTCTTCTAAGTGGGGAAGAATAATGGTACTAGAGTCGACACGACCATATACACTTGGAGTGTTGTGGGGAATTTCTTCTCCTAGACTCTCAAATATGGGTGCCCCCTTAAGATATATTTAGGAAACGTGAGATGTGTAATGAGATAAATTTTTTGATACTTATCAGGAATTCATATCTATGCACTTTTAATAGCCATTTAATTTATATGACTTCACTAGCTTATATCATCAAACATAACAAGTTTATATATATATATATATCATAGAAGAGAATGAAGTGGTGATGGTGGTACAAATTCTTACCACCAATTTTTTAACATAGATGACTAATTAAATGTAATTTCCAATGTTTGATGCTTTGAATTGTAATTCATATATATATATATATATATATATATATATATATATATATATATATATATCGATATATATAGGAGTTCAACCAACATGTTTATTTATTGAACCTAGAAGTGCTCTATAGCCCAATATGGGTTAGATATGTAGGTATAGGAGTTAAATATGTGAATATTTTTCAAATATCGAGCTAATAAGTAAACATATGTTATATAAAAAATTTTACTTGGTCAAATTACATAAAAAGTTAAATAATAATAATAATAATTATTACTGTTATTAAAATAAAATTGAGATAAAACAGTAAATTTACTAGAGGTTTTTTGGCTCCAAGTTTTTGCAACCCATGGTATTTCACATGGTACTCTTCTCTAATGATGAAATTACATAAATAAAAATTAAATTAAATAATAATAATTAATAATTAATCATCTTAATAAAATTGAAATAAAATAGTAGATTTATGGATGAGGCTTTTTGGGCTCGAGGTTTTCACAGTCCATGGTTTTACCCATGGTATTCTTCGTGAAGTGGGACTAAAGGTCATAATGTGTGACATGAGAGAGGAACCAAGAAATGAAGGATGGAGGACTATAGAAGGATAAAAAGGGAATCAATATAGACTCCATGGATGCGATGATGACACAACTCAGATGCTCTAAACAAGGGTGACTTGATGATGCTGCCACACAGTAAAGGTCCAAAGGGGACCAAAAAGACATGAGTACAATATGGTAACTCAGGATGAAAATCGACATGAGCGTGGACGAGTATAGAGGAAAAGTGGTCTCCCAAGTACAAGTGTTACAAGTGAAGAAATTTGATTTTAAGAGTGGTTAAGTGATGGTTCTTGGAAAAAATGAGTCTCGTGAAGTATCAAATCACGAAAAAATAATAGATAACCATTGGAGGGCTCGGTGAGAGCTTTCCAATGGTACAGATGGTTTGTCAAATTGAGCTATGATTTGGTCTTAGCTGGCGAAAGAAAAAATTAGGGGTTTTTCTTTTAATAAGGCATTTTCCCTCCAAATTCACTCATTTTCATTTGGAGCTGTGGCGAATGTAGAGAGGAGAGAAGGCCCTAAATCTTTTGGTGATCATAACGGACAAACCGACTGTTGGAATCGAGATCCATCATTTGCAAGTAAGAGGCCTAACCCTACTCTTTCATTTAAGGGGATCAAAATTTCAGTTTAGGCACCCAGAGCTCATGAATAGGCCAAGTTGCAATTTCTGGGGTCAGTTCTGCCACCTGGGTAGCAGGTAATGGGTAGAAAACTGCGATCTATCCCAGGAAATGACTTGAAAAGTGTGATCTATCAGTGAAAGGGGGTTTTAGTGTTGTTTTTGGCTGAGATATGGGATTTTTAAGGTTGAGGGGCATAGGTGCCCCCAAGCATGTTCTGGCCATGCCAAAATGTATTTAGAAAAAGGGGAATCTAAACACATTTTTATGATGTGGTGTGCCATTTGTTTTCGTTATGGTTATGCAATTCGACAAAGGGAATGGAGGATTACCAATCCCTTTGGTACTGCATATATGAAGCAAATGGACTTAAGTTTTTGGGTTAGCATACATGGTGTCACTATCCCAAAGATAGGATTTGGAGATAATGAACTGGTGCTCTCCTAGAAATGCCAAAGGATGGTCAACAAAAATGTCTAAGGGACTGGGTTACTGACGTAAGATGAAGGAATGATGAGAGGTATCATCCCTAGAGTGATCTGAAGTGATATAGGACTCTAGAGGTTCTTCTAAATGGGTAAGAATAATGGTACTAGAGTCGACACGACCATATACAATAGGAGAGTTGTGGAGAATTTCTTCTCCTGGACTCTCAAATATGGGTGCCCCCTTAAGATATATTTAGGAAACGTGAGATGTGTAATGAGATAATTTTTTTGATGCTTATCATGAATTCATACCTATGCACTTTTAATAGCCATTTAATTTATATGACTTCACTAGCTTATATCATCAAACATAACAAGTTTATATATATATATATATATATATATATATATATATATATATATCATAGAAGAGAATGAAGTGGTGATGGTGGTATAAATTCTTACCACCAATTTTTTAACATAGATGACTAATTAAATGTAATTTCCAATGTTTGATACCTTGAGTTTTAATTTTTTTGTATATATAGATATATAGATAGATAGGATTTCAGCCAACATGTTTATTTATTGAACCTAGAAGTGCTCTATAACCCAGTATGGGTTAGATATGTAGCTATAGGAGTTAAATATGTGAATATTTTTTAAATATTGAGCTAATAAGTAAACATATGTTATGTAAACAATTTTTCTCGGTCAAATTACATAAAATGTTAAATAACAATAACAATAATAATATTAATAATTATTATTATTATTATTATTAAAATAAAATTGAGATAAAACAATAAATTTACTAGATGTTTTTTGGCTCCAAGTTTTTGCAACCCATGGTATTTCACATGGTTTTCTTCTCTAATGATGAAATTACATAAAAAAAAAATTTAAATTAAATAATAATAATTAATAATTAATCATTTTAATAAAATTGAAATAAAATAGTAAATTTATGGATGAGACTTTTTGGGCTCGAGGTTTTCACAGTCCATGGTTTTACCCATGGTATTCTTCATGAAGTGGGACTGCAAGTCATAATGTGGGACATGAGAGGGGAACCAAGAAATGAAGGATGGGGGACTATAGCAGGATACAAAGGGACTCGTGATAGACTCCATGGATGCGATGATGACACAACTCGAATGCTCTAAACAAGGGCGAGTCGATGATGCTGCCACACAGTAAAGGTCCAAAGGGGACCAAAAAAACACGAGTACAAGATGGTAACTCAGGATGAAAATCGACACGAGCGTGGACGAGTATAAAGGCAAAGTGGTCTCCCAAGTACAAGTGTTGCAAGTGAAGAAATTTGATTTTAAGAGTGGTTAAGTGACGCTTCCTAGAAAAAATGAGTCTAGTGAAGTATCAAATCACAAAAAACTAATAGATACCCATTGGAGGGCATGGCGAGAGCTTTCCAATGGTATAGACAGTTTGTCAAACTGAGCTACGGTTTGGCCGTAATTGGCGAAAGAAAAAATGAGGGGTTTCTCTTTTAATAAGGCATTTTCCCTCCAAATTCACTCATTTGCATTTGGAGCTATGGTGAATGTAGAGAGGAGAGAAGGCCCTAAATCTTGTGGCGATCGTAGCAGACAAATCGACCTTTGGAATTGAGATCCATCAGTTGCAGGTACGAGGCCTAACCCTACTCTTTCATTTAAGGGGATCAAAATTTCATTTTAGGCACCGGAGCTCATGAATAGGCCAAGTCGCACTTTTTGGGGTCGGTTCTGCGACCTGGATAGCAGATGTTGGGCAGAAAACTATGACCTATCCCAGGAAATCACCTGAAAAGCGTGACCTATCAGTGAAAGGGGGTTTCAGTTTTGTTTTTGGCTGAGATTTGGAATTTTTATGGTTGAGGGCATAGGTGCCCCCAAGCATGTTATGGTCATGCCAAAATGTATTTAGAAAAAGGGGAATCTAAACACATTTTTATGATGTGGTGTGCCATTTGTTTTCATTATGGCTATGCAGTTCGAGAAAGGGAATGGAGGATTACCAAGCTCTTTTGGTACTGCATATATGAATCAAATGGACTTAAGTTTCTGGGTTGGCATACATGGTGTCACTATCCCAAAGAGAGGATTTGGAGATAATGAATTGGTGCTCTCCTAGAAATGCCAAAGGATGGTCAACAAAAATGTCTAGGGGACTGGGTTGCTGATGTAAGATGAAGGAATGATGAGAGGTACCATCCCTAGAGTGATATGAAGTGATATGGGACTCTAGAGGTTCTTCTAAATGGGGAATAATAATGGTACTAGAGTCGACACGGCCATATACACTAGGAGAGTTGTGGAGAATTTCTTCTCCTGGACTCTCAAATATGGGTACCCCCTTATTCATACATTGGGTGTCAGTGTAATGGCCACAAGGTGTATGTGGTTCAAATGCATGGTTTCGATGTAAGGGGGGGTAGATAAATTCATAGGTGGTGACTACTTCCATGATTTCTTCATCATCATATAAGATGGGGTGACTGGTGGAAGAAAGACCACCTGACGTGGTGAAGCTACCTAAATCCTCATCATGAGAAGAGAGGTTCACATGTGCATCGTCACGAGGGGTGACAGAAAAAAAAGTAGATGAAGGATCCACTGATGTTGAGCCCAAGGTGATCATTGAAGGGAGGTCAGGCGAAACAGAAGGGGAAGGCCCAGGGGGGTCTTCCACCGAGGATCTTATAGATGATGACAGGTAGTGGACAGTGGCCGAAGACTCTGTCATTTCCACCTCTGGAGGGGCAATGTCAATGGGAGTGCATGTGTCCTCTAGTTCTTCTGAAGCAAAAAGTGCAAATAAGGGAGCGGTGGACTCATTGTGCTTGGCCTCGAATTGGCAAACTGCCACTAGAGAGGTGCATAAATCCTCGAGGTGGGGACAGAGGTGAGTATAGTGGCCATGGAAATCACACAAAGGACAAGGGTGATTTGTGCACAAAGACTTGAGTTTCAGGACTAAATCGGGTATAATGACATATACCTTAAGGATGTCAGACTCTGGAAATGTCTCATTAACCATGGGCTTGAAGTGAGGCAACTCTGGACAGGTATAGGTGGCATGAATGACAATATCAACAAAGCACACTAAATAGTACACTTTGGAGGCAGAGGAGGGGAAAGTTTTGTCAGGGAAGCCTTGTAATTTGATGCCCTCTTGCAAGCTTTACCCTTTTTACCCGAAGCAGTTGCAACAAGAGAAGGTTCCTATTGAGGTGGCTGAGGCACTGTAGCAGCGGGAGAAGTCATGGGGGCCAGTTGAACTGGGGTCAAAGAAGGATAAGGTTTGGGTTGACTAGGCAGGGTAGTGGCTGGGGGAACGAGGTACCATATGGGAATCCTGAGGGTTAGGTTAGGAAGAGAGAGGGTAGCCACGACAGGTACCAAGAATACTCCAAGAGGGGGAGCTAGGAACGATATCTGACCGAAGGGGTAATGGTTAGGCGGGATGGCTCCAAGATGGTTAAGGCTTGGAGGAATTGTTCTAGGAGCGTAGAGAGGCTTGTGGATACCAATTGTATGTGAACGACCAAAAGGAGAAGGTCCAGAAGGCTGAATCGAAGGGCTAGGAGTAGGCTGCCTAGGGCGAGGCTGCTTACTAGCCGAAGTGGGCCGCTTGAGAGAATCTTGAGATGATTGCATCATGCCAACATTCGATGAGCTAGGATCAGAGACAGGAGGAGGAAGACCATGGAAAATAGGAGTCTTTGTAGACTCCGGGTGAGACACTTGTTAAAGGATTGATGGTTTGCTTATGGGCCATTGAAGAGATGAAGGACTCAGGGGAGGTCTTAGACTTCGGTTCATAATATGTCAACTAGTCAATGGTGACTATATTTCAATTATGAGGGAAGGACATCTTGTGGTGAACCACAAATGGGATAGCAGACATTGCATAGGTGTAGCTACGACCCAATAGAATGTTGTAATCTAAGGGGGCATCGATGACTTCTACGTCAATGCAAATAGTCTTGCTCGCAAGAGTAATAGGACAATTGTGGAATAGGCCAATGGGCTGGGAGGCGTGACCATCCCACACTCGGAGAGTGATCGTGGAAGGAGCCACCTCAGGTGATCCAAGTTGCTTCCAAACTGAAGCGGACATCACACAGGTGGATGCCCCCTAATCAATGATACACCGGGAAGCGTTGGTGTTCCCGCATCTTGACTGGGATTTGGAAGGCAATGGAAGCAGGAAGAGGAGGATATTCTAACCGATCAACATCGAACACAATCAATCAATCGTCTGAAGGATATACAGTGCCCATGGCAGATAGTAGATATTTTCGTTGTGAAGGGCGCCATTGGAGGAGTTCCAACATTGAGATGGCAGTAGGAGATTGCGCCAAATTATCTACTATGCTATACAAATGGGTAGCTTTTCCAGTAGCAGCGTTTCGGCGTAATGGTCCCTTAGGGCTCTTGGTAGGAACCTCCGCCTTAGGCTGAGGGATCTGTAAAGAACCATTAGGTGTCGAAAGAGGCTCTGTAGAACCTGAAGAAGGGGGCTCGGGGACAGAAGTAGTGGGAGGCTTGTTGTACTGACGAGACTGAGTGTGAAGGTTGAGGTATACGGTTATAGGTTGGTCAGAATTCATCATGAGATTCTGGTTATTGAAGTTACCATATGGAGGAGGTTGAGTGGCCGCCTGACCTTCAGGTGGTTCGGTAGCCACGAATCCTTGCTAAGTGAAAGGATTAGTAAACACAGTCGAATGACTAGGCACAACACTGGGAGGGATGGAAGGGGAGGCTTGCTATCCTCGCAATGTTGCTTGAGACTCCCACATTTGCTGCATCTATGGTAAAAGAGGAAAATTGTGTGTGTAATCACCATAAACACCACAACAAGAACAAGGCTTATTCGTGCGAACAGGCCGGTCCTGCTTGGGCTGAGTGCCTTTTTGTTGGCTAGCAGTGTTAGGTGCATTATTTAGAGGATTAAGTCCAGGATTACTAGGGGCAGATTGATTTTGTGTGCCTTTATTCCTATTTTTGGAAGGAGGAGGATTATTCGCGCCTTGCTGTGCATACACCTTCCCCTGAGGGGGCGGTGGCTGCTGTTGCCAGGGTTGAGAAGGCAAGGGAGGCAGAGGTGCTAATTCTGGAGGAGCTGGAGCACCAGGATACAGATACAGATAATAAGGAGGTTGGGTAACATTTTCGTAAACAGAAGGTTGTGCAAAAGGAGGAGGCATGTTGTGTTGGCCCCTCCCTGTGAAAAACCATAGCCCATGGGAGGCTGAGCGTATGGATGAGAGAGAGCTCAAACGATAACGTCGATGGTGTGAGATGCCACCGATGCATTGGCACCACTAGGTCTAGGAAGATAAGTTAGAACGGTATAAACATAACCCAACTGTGTGTAGATTAGGTCATATTTTAACGCAATTTGGAGAGCAACTTCTTTGGTTTGAGGGAAATGCAATGCGACATCTTTACCGATAGCAGGCAAAAGAGATCTAAGGAACCAGTCCATGTAAACATGGTCTTTGAAGGTAGGGGCTCGATATAGGCTCTTTCCTCTCCACCACTCCTAGACATGATCGGATAGGCAGGTCGCAGGCGATTGACGGAAAGAAGTCAAAAGTTCAGTACCAGTGTCATAATGAAGGGGAAGCTAGAAATAAGACAGAAAATTCTGAGCAAGAGTCGCCAAGGTGGTATGAGAGGATGAGGCCTGATTAGCATACCACTTAGATGCTTCACCAGTAAATTTACGTTGGAACAACCGAAGACGGATAGAATCATCGGTAATGGAGTTAGATGAACACCACATGTGGAAAGATCGAACATGATTTGTAGGATCTTCTCCGGCAAGGCCTTCAAACTTGGTAATGTCAGAAGGGAGCTTGGTAGGCATAGTAGGCCAACTAGCGTCATGGTTTATAGGGTTATTGATCAACTGGTTAAAATAAAAAAGAATGAGGCCTGCCATATAGGGAAGCAAGGAAATAGTCAAGGTAGTTCTTGTTGCAGTCCCACTAGTAGTATTCCCAACAGTAGGGCTGGGGCTACCACCAGCGTTAGGTCCTAAACCATACATGGTGAAGGTGATAGGGGGAGAAACGAGGGCAGAACCAGAGGGGGAACCCAATGAACCAGAAGAGGAGTCTCAGTGCGGACTCGGTGGAGGACTAACTCAAATATTACATGCAGGAGTAAGTCTTCCTACCAGAAACTGAGGATGAAGGCCAAGATGTCTCTGAGATAAATGATTTGGTGGCGCAATGGTGACAGCACAAACATGGCACAAAGGGAAGAGAGACCAACAAGGGCGAAGAGGTTCAGGTTCAACTGATTACAATGTTGAAACAAGGGCAGAGAGGTACAGGATCAATTTATTTCAATGTTAAATTCTTTGCTTGGCAGTGTTAACCAAGATCTTCTTCACTTAGGGTGTGTGTGTAAAGTGTGTAAATTTTATTTTTTAAACCCAAACGTTTGTAGAGAAAAAGAAAAAGTGTGTTGTATAACTGTAAATAAACCTACAGATAATAGTATATGAAACTTAAATAATAGAAAATAAACAGCTAATAATGCAATATTCTAAACCCAAGGAGGCGAGCGTCTCAAAATGTAATCTGTAGGTGGGAAAAAATCTAGTCAAAACACACCAAAATAGCCAATATATCTAAGGTTGGGAGGGGCAGGGATCTAAAGGTCAGATATGCTAGAAATAGGTGCAGACAAACAACAAAAAATCAGAGGAAATGTTTTTGTAAATGAGGTGGCGAAAGGCTATAACCTAGAGGGAAGCGAAGGGGACCCTAGAGGAAAACCCAAAAAAAACTAAAAGGACGTGATTTGGATGGATAAATAGCCGATCTAAAGTGGATCTGAAGGTAAGGTATTAGATCTGAAAAAAGGTTGAATACTCTAAAATTTCAGACAACCTGCAATAGCTAAATCTCTTCCACAAAATGTGGAGGGTATTGAAGCCCTAGAGGGCTAGGTTACCACTTAGATGAGTAAAACAGAACAAGTACAGGTCCAAAACGGGTAGAGATGTAGGTCAGACAACCCTGAATAGAGGTCCAGACAAACCCATAAAACTTTCAAAAAGTCTCCCGCAAAAAGTCTAAGTCGCAGTTTCTAACCTGAATTCTATAAAGGTGGCAGGTTTAGGCCTGTTTTCTATGCCCTGGAGGTTCAGGTCATAGGTTTTGGCCCAAAAAATGCAGCATGCACTTCCAGCACTCTCGGGAGCAGGTTTTAGCAGAATGTGTCATCTAAGCTACGACTGATGTCTGTCACCTGCGCAATGGGTCCGAAGAAACACAGAAGTTAGAATTTTTAATGTTTTAGGGTTTTATAGGTTAAAAATAGCATCAAGAAAAGAAAAACAAGAAGCTGAAGAGAAATCCTAGGGTTTTAAGTAGGCAAATATGCACTGATCTGAAAAACGATAATGGTCGTAATTGTAAACCCATGTGGAGTCGCCAATTGTTAGTATGAAACTTAATCGCAAGTATACAAAAAAGGCTCACTTTAGCTGTGCATAAAAAATAGCCCTAACAACAAAGATGGCTGCCAATATATTTAGATTTGCAATTAGGTGACCAAGAGAAATACTGCAAAAATCTAGATCTATGCATTAAAATACATTAAGCAGTAAATAAAAACAAGAGGTGCTCCATGCATCAAATAGACAAGACAAGAATATGTTTAAAGAATTTTGTATTTATGACACCTGTGAAGAGAAAATAGAAGTATTTTACCAGTCCTCCTCAATGGGATGGGTTCTTGTAATTCCTTAGCACTTCAGATCTAAAATCCCTCTCTCTTGATGGTGTAGAAAACCCATAAGAAAATGGAACTCAAGGGGATCTCACAAGAAAAATGATAGCAGAATATGACAATAATGGTGGATCACCCCAGATGCGGGTGCTTAGCTGTCATGAGATGTGGAGGAGGATGTGGGTCGGCGCGTGGGCTCATTACTCCGCCACCCTAACTCACGTCTCTGTCTTCATTTACTCCTCCACAGTCACTTGCTCTACCGCATTAACACAGCACAGAAGCCCAAATTTGCGCCCGTTCAACTTAAGAATGGCTTCCTTTGGAAGCTTCATTCCTGTTATGTTGCCTCTTCATTCCTTATGCTCCCCTGTTGCAACAGAGCATAGCTCTAGAACCTGCACTGGGCATCGCTGCTCCATATAATTTTGTATCGATCTTTACCCTGGTTTTCACTTCTCGCAGAGCTCACTCTGCCATCTGGGGCTCAGGCCACCCTTTGAGTCTTCCCCTGCTCAGCGAGATTTCCCTTCCCTAACCTCCGTCCCCTTCCACTCTGCTCGCCACTCCCATCACCCTGCTCTGAGAACAACATCTCGACTACGACAGCGTATGGGTTGCCTTCGAGGTTCCAGCCGCAGTCGTCTTCCCTGCCAGCCCTCCACTACTACTTCCGGCTCTTCGTATCTCTCTTCAGATAACTTCTTGTGTCGTTATCCTGATACTAGGAGCAGTCGTGGCCATGGAAATGGGCGTGGGATTTATCATTCTTATTTGGGCTCACCCCAATTCCCTGTCTCTCCTAGTTTCATATCTGGACACCTGCACACCACCCATCTTCGCTTTCCCTGCTCTCTCAATCGGCCTACAATTATTGCTACCATTACAATTAAATTCAAGGAGGAGCCCCCTGATTCGGAAGCAGTGCTTCCTAGTGCTAACGTGGAGCATAGGGTCGTAAACCAGCCTTTTTCTCCTACCAGCGGTAGCTTGAAAAGAAAATCTCCCAGTTGTAGTGCTACGCAGGATACAGGACTTGAAGTCAACATGGGCGACACCAAGCGAGGCTTCCAAAGCACTAAATATGACAAGCAGGAGGAGGAAGATGACCCGTATGCCTATGGTTGTCATGTGGTTGAGGAACCTCCCTCATTCTCTCATGATTCTTAATCTGGTAAGAACTCTCAGTCTCTTTCTTCATAGGTTTTTGGATGGGTACACTCCCAAGCTTGTTATGTTTACTTGCTCTTTGCTTCATTTTTTCAATTATTAGTCTCTACTTCTAGGCCGGTTTCCCTTGCATGGGCGGCATGTTTTTGTGTTTTGGTTGGGAACACACTTCAGCTCTTCACACTTACCTACTCTTCGCTTCTGGTTTTTGATAAACTATCAATGTTCCAAGGCTGGTTTCCCCTGTGTGGGCGGCATGTTTTTGATTGTTAGCAAGATGGTTTCTGTTGGAGTGGCATGTATGGCAAACTTTCTATGTCTAGTATGCTGTGTTAGAATGCCAATTCTATGGGAAAGATCAGCCGAGGCCTCGGTCTCCTTGTAACTCATTTTTGTACATTAATAGAATAGTCTCATTTAGAAGAAAATAAAGAAGAAGAAGAAAGTGGATAAAAGTCAGACCAAAAGAATAGATCCAGAGTGATCTTTAGGCAACAAAAGGTAGTGAGTGAATGGAAAAAACCTTCTATTTATCAAAAAATATTTGGTTAGTCTAGATATTGGTGCATAATTCAAATATTATTAGCCAATTCTAGATCCAACTTTTATGGAATCTTTTATTATGTTTGTTGGATGGAAAAAGAATTTGACTTGGGTCAAATCTCTTTATTTGTAAATAATAAATAAATAAATGATTTATTTATTATTTTAAGGATGTGGTTGAGTAATAATCAAATAAATAATCATTTATTTAATTATTTATGAATTATTTAGTCAAAATTAACAAGGAATATTATTTAAATAAGGTTTAAATAATTATTCCTAGAAAATAATAAGATAAATAATAATTTATCTAACTAATTTTTTTTTTTTTGGGTTAAATATGACCGAGAATATCAATTAAACTCTTGTTTAACTAATTATTCCTTGAGGAAAATCAAACAAATGTGGATTTATTTAATATTTCCTCATGGGGTTTCCTGTTTAGACCATAAACAACTTAATAAATGTGGTTTACTAAGTTATTTTCATAGTGAAAGCAATTTTACTTAGGGTAAAATTAGTCTTACATGGTGTACTTAGGTCCATATAATAGTAACAAGTTACATGACCAAAAAATGGTGTAACACATGCCATTAGAGCTGATCCAATGAGATGTAGCCCAGGAGGGGTGAACTCCTTCAACAATGGCTGGTGTAATACTAATTGATGCATACTTCCATTCTATATATTTAATTCATGTTTAAATTTTTCATGCAATTAAAAAAAAAACACACACACAAATAAAACTCATGCTTTTACTTACTATTTTTTAGTGCAAACCTCAAGCACTTTTTTGTCTTCGAATACAGGTCTTAGCATAGAAACTAATATTTCCCATTCATATCAGTTTCAATGTAGATATTGATTTCAAACCCTATTTGATTGCTTTCATTAGATGCATTGGTTTTAGTGTAGCTATTTATTTCTACATATTTGATTGTTTGCACTAAATGAATTGATTTTGGTTTAGATGTTGATTTCTAATCATATTTTAATGTTTGCACTAGATGCATTTATTTCAATGTAGAATTTGATTTCTGATTTGATGCAACTAGATGTATGATGTACATTAATTTCAAAGTAATTCGATTAATGGTGTGCATTGATTTCATTGTAAGCATATCTATGCCCCCTCCATATATATCTCTATCTCACATTGTCTCTCCTTCTTTATCTCTCTACCTCACACCCAAAACATACACATACTCTCTCTCTCCCTCCATTTTCCACTCCATCTCTCTCTCTCTCTCTCTTTAACATTTATCTCTCCATATCTATATCTCTTGCTCCCTCCTTTTCTTTTCCTCTCTCTTCTTCCCTCTCCCCCCCCCTCCCCCCCGCCCCCGCACCCACCTCCATCTATATCTCTCTTTAACCCCCAAAACATACACACACTCTCTCTAAGTGTAAGAACATAAACATTATTCATGACGTGAATTGACCTTTGTGTTAGAGTAATTAAACCATAAATACAATACTTGAATTTTCATCTTAAACTATTTGTAATTGGTTACATTCTTATTATTACCATTTTTCATCATTCAACATTGTTAATCACTTTACATTCAAACACGGTAATATAAAATAATTAATAGGTGTGACAATAAGAATAGTAGACGAAAATAGTTGATCACAATGAAGATTGTTTGTAATTGACTATATTCTTATTATTCGCATTTTCTATCTTTCAACATTGTTACATTGTCACTTTGCACTTAAAATTTTTATTTCATCATTCAATTTACTAAAAGTCTCTCTCATCCCAACAAATTGAGGTAACTAAGAAAAGTTTAAATTAATTTGACAAAATTAATCTTAGACATGTTTAGCATATTTAAAATGATCAAAATAATTAGATGTTCAACAAATTTTGTATGACCACACACCACTGAAACCAACCTAGATCCATCTTAACCCCAGATCTATCAAGCGATGAGAGGGATCAAATCTCTCAAGGTGCAAACTTTTCCTCAAGTTTTGCACTCAAAAAAGAGGTTTGCCCCTCGAGAGATTTGATCCATCTTGACGCTTTATATATCCAGGGTTAAGATATATTTAGGAAATGTGAGATGTGTAATGAGACAAATTTTTTGATACTTATCATGAATTCATACCTATGCACTTTTAATAGCCATTTAATTTATACGACTTCACTAGCTTATGTCATCAAACATAACAAGTTTATATCATTATACTATTATATATATATATATATATATACATATCATATATATATATAGCATAGAAGAGAATGAAGTGGTGATGGTGGTATAAATTCTTACAACCAATTTTTTAACATAGATGACTAATTAAATGTAATTTCCAATGTTTAATGTTGAATATTTTTTAAATGTCGAGCTAATAAGTATACATACCTTATGTAAAAAATTTCACTTTGTCAAATTACATAAAAAGATCAATAATAATAATAATAATAAAATTAAGATAAAACAGTAAATTTACTAGAGGTTTTTTGGCTCCAAGATTTTTCAACCCATGGTATTTCAAATAGTATTCTTCTCTAATGATGAAATTACATAAAAATAAAAATAAAATTAAATAATAATAATTAATCATTAATCATTTTAATAAAATTGAGATAAAATAGTAAATTTATGGATGAGGCTTTTTGGGCTCGAGGTTTTCACAGTCCATGGTTTTACCCATGGTATTATTCTTGGAATGGTCAAATTACATTAAAATAATTAAAATTAAAATTAAATTAAAAAAAAGGTTAAAAACAAAAAAACAAAAAATTAATAATTAATAATAAAAATAAAATTGAGATAAAATAGTAAATTTGAGGATGGAGGTCTTTGGGCTCCAAGTTTTATCAACTCACGACGATTTTTCTAGTAGTATTTTCATATCCAGTTTGGCAAAAATCACTGAATAATTTTGATTTATGTATCTATAGACTCTATTTTGTATAATTATTATTTTTATCGAGCAAAGCTTCGGCAAAAATCACGAAATAATTTTGATTTATGCATCTATAGTCTCTATTTTGTATAATTATTACTTTTATTGAGAAAAGCGTCTTGTGTCTAATAAGAAACATTATGAAAATAGAAGAGGAAAAAAAAAAGATAAACATTTTTCATTATAATTTCATAAATATATATAATTTATTTTCTCTTTATCCCAAAGATTTTGATTAATGTAGCTATAGCCTTTATGTATAAAGAATTAGACTTTATTTTTGTATCATTATTGTCTTATAAGAGATGTTTAAAAAAAAATAGGGAATACAATAATTGTTTACCATGAGATGTATTTTAGCGACCTTTAGAATTTAAAGTAATGATTATGGAGTGGAAGAGAAAATTAAAGTAATGATTATGGGGTGTTAAGCTAAACCTTACAGCTAAATATATTATTATAATATTTTCTAATTTTATTGTTAAGAATTTTGATTTTGATATTAATATAATTTCTTAAAATTTTAAAATTGGTTTTAACATTAAAAAAATCACCAAATTAAAAAATAAACTAAATACTCCAAATTTATAACCCATAAAGAAAATAACATTTCAAAGTTATAATAAATTTGTAACCCTTTTATGAGAATAATAATAAATTTATAAGGAGTTGTATTTAGTGGGAATTTTTGGAGGTTTTTCTGGTGGGTTTTTTTGGTGTAATTTCTCTAAAATCATGCAGGAAGTCATTGAAAACCTAAGTTTGATGGGTAACCTTGCACATTTGAATTGCCCTAGAGGTCTTTTAGGGCGCTGAATCCATATATATATAATTAAAAACCCAATTTAAATGACACAAATCAAAATTTCACCTCAAATATTTTCCCCTGTGATTCTGACACAATTATAACCCCGAATAAATAATAACTTTTCTCAAAAAAATTTAAACATTGAAAAAAAAAAATTCTTTATGCCTTCAAATCTCTTATCATTTTCGAAATGAATGTTGGATATTATTTATAGATTCTAGATTTCACTGTCACGAGCCTCATTTTCGAAATGAATGTTAAGTTGTTATTTATGGATTGTGGGTATCCATGTCATGAGGGTTGAGGCTTGTAGTACGTATCCATGGCATGGGCCTTGTGGGGGTGTTGTATCCACAAGTGGGTTTTCATAAGTCCAAAATATAATGAACCGCACACAATTCAATGACAAAGAGGTCAATTGGCCGACCTGCACCTATAATCTTTCTATAAGTATTTATATTATTTCGGATATAAGTATTCATATTATCTTTTTATCATGCAATAGCAATAAAGTGGTGGAGAAAAACAAGTTAGAGAGACGAATTTGTTTTTACAAAAGTATATTTTAGAGAGGCTAGATGGCCAATGTTGCGCAGGGAAGTCAATTTCGGCAGGAAGACAGGAGACAGCGACAACTTCCACCTAGAGGACGAGGGCTAGGGCAATGGCAAGGGCCGAGGCCCCGACCTTTTCAACCACGACAAATACAATGTAATGTATTTCTTTTCTGTAAAATATTGTTTTGCCAAGCTCTGCATATACATGATCAACCAACCATTCATTTCTTTGTATGCGCAGATCCATCAAGACATCAAGTACATACGACATTAATACCTAGACCAGCGTACACAAGTTTTCGACCTCATCTTCCTTATCAAGTTTATGGTCAGGGTCCGGTTCCATACAATAATAGTATTTCATGTCCACCTATTCCTCTTGCTGTTTTTCCTCCTCCTCGTTCTGCTCCTGCTGTCTATGGTCATGGTTATGGTCTGTATAATAATATTTCGTTTCCACGTATTCCTGTTACTCCCTACAACAACATTTCATCTCCAAGTGAATCAAGAATGACGTTGTATCCTCAGGCGGAGGGTTTTCTTGGACCCAGAATTCCACCTCCTCCTCCTAATCATCATCATCACGAAGAGGGAGAGGGACTTACCCGTCCTCAACATCATCAGGCAGAAACGCCTCCACCAGAAAAAGTTGCTCTTACCTCAGAGTTAACAGGACAACCAGCGGAGAAAACGATACAGTACGCAGTGCATTACTGGTTCAGTCAACAAAATCTACTTGAAGATGAATTTCTGAAACAGAATATGGATGCAGAGGGATGGGTACCCATTTCACTCATTATCACATTTAACAGTGTAAGTATCATAAACAACTGCATTACATTACCATACATACTGCGCTTTTAATTACCAAATTAATACTTGGTATTGGGGCTAATACATATATGCACATGGATGGATGGATGGATAAATGTATGATGCAGCTAGTAAATATTGAGCACATCAATTGCTCTCTGGTAGCGGAGAGTCTCAAAGATTCACCTTTCGTTGAAGTTCGGGTAATCATTTTTTCTTTTTTTGAAAACGAAAAAACATATTTACTTTCATTGAAAAGGAAGTTAGGGTAAGCACGCCTACTTTTATTCTCCTTTCTGTCTTTTGTCTATTTCCATTCTATATGATATTATTACTTGAACAGATGGAAGACCTGATGATAAGGAAGCGCGGTGACTGGTTCAACTATCTGCCGCAGCGTCCTTAGTTTCTGTTTAATTAATCTTCAAGGATTAAAGAAACACAAAAGCCCTGCTCGCCTACAACTCGTCGTTAAATGCGCTGTAATCGCTGGTGCTTATTGTTAGTCTGCTGCATGGAGTACTGTTCCATTAAACCCATAATTCATGTATATAAAACCTAATCTCTGATATAATTTCTTCTTTCAGGAAAATCGAGCATACATTTACAGCTGTTATGGTGGTTGCTGTATATCCATCTCCCGCGTCTCTGTACATACATTTACCGAATTCACACTTTACGTTACGCAGCACAACAGCAGGCAGTGACAACCTGGTAAAGTCCGCATTTCTGACGGCGTTTCTGATCGATTCAATATTCCCAAAAACACTGACAGTCTGTAACAAATTTGGTTCCCGAAAATAAAGCGGGAGTCACCCGCCGAATTTTGTAACCAATATACCTATGCACTTTTAATAGCCATTTAATTTATATGACTTCACTAGCTTATATCATCAAACATAACAAGTTTATATATATATATATATCATAGAAGAGAATGAAGTGGTGATGGTGGTATAAATTCTTACCACCAATTTTTTAACATAGATGACTAATTAAATGTAATTTCCAATGTTTGATACCTTGAATTTTAATTTTTTTGTATATATAGATATATAGATAGATAGGAGTTCAACCAACATGTTTATTTATTGAACCTAGAAGTGCTCTATAACCCAGTATGGGTTAGATATGTAGCTATAGGAGTTAAATATGTGAATATTTTTTAAATATTGAGCTAATAAGTAAAGATATGTTATGTAAACAAATTTGCTTGGTAAAATTACATAAAAAGTTAAATAACAATTATTATTATTAAAATAAAATTTAGATAAAATCGTAAATTTACAAGAGGTTTTTTGGCTCCAAGTTTTTGCAACCCATGGTATTTCACATGGTATTCTTCTCTAATGATGAAATTACATAAAAATAAAAATTAAATAAAATAATAATAATTAATAAGTAATCATTTTAATAAAATTGAAATAAAATAGTAAATTTATGGATGAGGCTTTTTGGGCTCGAGGTTTTCACAGTCCATGGTTTTACCCATGTTATTCGTCATGAAGTGGGACTGCAAGTCATAATGTGTGACATGAGAGGGGAACCAAGAAATGAAGGATGGAGGAATATAGTAGGATACAAAGGGACTCGTGATAGACTCCATGGATGCGATGATGACACAACTCAAATGTTCTAAACAAGGGTGATTCGATGATGCTACCACAAAGTAAAGGTCCAAAGGGGACCAAAAAGACATGAGTACAATATGGTAACTCAGGATGAAAATTGACATGAGCGTGGACGAGTATAAGGGCAAAGTGGTCTCCCAAGTACAAATGTTGCAAGTGAAGAAATTTGATTTTAAGAGTGGTTAAGTGATGCTTCTTGGAAAAAATGAGTCTAGTGAAGTATCAAATCACAAAAAACTAATAGATACCCATTGGAGGGCATGGCAAGAGATTTCCAATGGTACAGACGGTTTGTCAAACTGAGCTACGGTTTGGCCGTAGCTGGCAAAAGAAAAAATCAGGGGTTTTTCTTTTAATAAGGCATTTTCCCTCCAAATTCACTCATTTGCATTTGGAGCTATGGTGAATGTAGTGAGGAGAGAAGGCCCTAAATCTTGTGGCGATCGTAGCAGACAAATCGACCGTTGGAATCGAGATCCATCAGTTGCAGGTACGAGGCCTAACCCTACTCTTTCATTTAAGGGGATCAAAATTTCAGTTTAGGAACCCAGAGCTCATGAATAGGCCAGGTCCCACTTTTTGGCGTCGGTTCTGCAACCTAGATAGCAAATGCTGGGCAGAAAACTATGACCTATCCCAGGAAATCACCTGAAAAGTGTGACCTATCAGTGAAAGGGGGTTTCAGTGTTTTTTTTGGTTGAGATTTGGGATTTTTATGGTTGAGGGGCATAGGTGCCCCCAAGCATGTTATGGTCATGCCAAAATGTATTTAGAAAAAGGGGAATCTAAAAACATTTTTATGATGTGGTGTGCCATTTGTTTTCGTTATGGCTATGCAGTTCAAGAAAGGGAATGGAGGATTACCAATCTCTTTTAGTACTGCATATATGAAACAAATGGACTTAAGTTTATGAGTTGGCATACATGGTGTCACTATCCCAAAGAGAGGATTTGGAGATAATTAACTGGTGCTCTCCTAGAAATGCCAAAGGATGGTCAACAACAATGTCTAGGGGACTGGGTTGCTGATGTAAGATGAAGGAATGATGAGAGGTACCATCCCTAGAGTGATCTAAAGTGATATGGGACTCTAGAGGTTATTCTAAATGGGGAATAATAATGGTACTAGAGTCGACACGGCCATATACACTAGGAGAGTTGTGGAGAATTTCTTCTCCTGGACTCTCAAATATGGGTGCCCCCTTACCTAAACATTGGGTGTCAATGTAATGGCCACAAGGTGTATGTGGTTCGAATGCATGGTTTCGATGTAAGGGGGGATAGATAAATTCATAGGTGGTGACTACTTCCATGATGTCGTCATCATAATATAAGATGGGGTGACTGGTGGAAGAAAGACCACCTGACGCAGTGAAGCTACCTGAATCATCATCATGAGAAGAGAGGTTCACATGTGCATCATCACGAGGGGTGACAGAAAAACAATTAGATGAAGGATCCACTGATGTTGAGCCCAAGGTGATCATTGAAGGGAGGTCAGCCGAAACAGAAGGGGAAGGCCCAGGGGGGTCTTCCACTGAGGATCTCATAGATGATGACAAGTAGTGGACAGTGGCCGAAGACTTTGTCATTTTGACATCCAGAGGGGCAATGTCAATGGGAGTGCATGTGTCCTCTATTTCTTCTGAAGCAAAACGTGCAAATAAGGGAGCGGTGGACTCATTGTGCTTGGCCTCGAATTGGCGAACTGCCACTAGAGAGGTGTGGAAATCCTCGAGGCGGGGATAAAGGTGAGTATAGTGGCCATGGAAATCACACAAAGGAAAAGGGTGATTTGTGTACAAAGACTTGAGTTTCAGGACTGAATCAAGTATAACGACATACACCTTAAGGATGTCAGACTTTGGAAATGTATCATTAACCATGGGCTTGAAGTGAGGAAACTCTGGACAGGTATGGGTGGCATGAACGACAACATCAACAAAGCACACTGAATAGTACACTTTGGTGGCAGAGGAGGGGAAATTTTTTTCAGGGAATCCTTGTCATTTGATGCCCTCTTGTGAGCTTTACCCTTTTTACCCGAAGCAGTCGCAACAGGAGAAGGTTCCTATTGAGGTGGCTGAGGCACTGTAGCAGCGGGAGAGGTCATGGGGACCAGTTGAACTGGGGTTAAAGTAAGATAAGGTTTGGGTTTACCAGGCAGGGTAGTGGCTGGGGGATCGAGGTACCATACAGGAATCCTAAGGGTCAGGTTAGGAAGAGAGAGGGTAGCCATGACAGGTAGCAAGAATACTCCAAGAGGGGGAGCTAGGAACGGTATTTGACCGGAGGGGTAATGGCTAGGTGGGATGGCTCCAAGATGGTTAAGGCTTGGAGGAATTGTTCTAGGAGGGTAGAGAGGCTCATGGATACCAATTGTACGTGAACGTCCAAGAGGAGAAGGTCCAGAAGGCTGAATCGAAGGGCTAGGAGTAGGCTACCTAGGGCGAGGCTGCTGACTAGCTGAAGTGGGCCACTTGAGGGAAGCCCGAGATGATTGCATCATGAAAATATTTGATGAGATGGGATCAGAGACAGGAGGAAGAAGACCAGGGAAAATAGGAGTCTTTGTAGACTCCGGGTGAGACACTTGTCAAAGGATCGACGGTTTGCTTATGGGCCACTGAAGAGATGAAGGACTCAGGGGAGGTCTGAGACTTCGGTTCATAATATGTCAACTGGTTAATGGTGACTATATTTCCATTATGAGGGAAGGACATCTTGTGGTGAACCACAAATGGGACAGCAGACATTGCATAGGTGTAGCTACGAACCAATAGAATGTTGTAATCTAAGGGGGCATCGATGACTTCTACGTCAACACAAATAGTCTTGCTGACAAGAGTAATAGGACAATTGCGGAATAGGCCAATGGGTTGGGAGGCGTGACCATCCCGTGCTCAGAGATTTATCGTGGAAGGAGCCACCTCAGGTGATCTAATTTGCTTCCAAACCGAAGCGAACATCACACAGGTGGATGCCCCCTAATCAATGATTCACTGGGAAGCGTTGGTGTTCCCGCATCTTGACTGGGATTTGGAAGGCAACAGAAGTAGGAAGAGGAGGATATTCTAACCGATCAACATCGAACACAATCAATGAATCGTTTGAAGGATCTACAGTGCCCATGGCAAATAGTAGAGATTTTCGTTGTGAAGGGCACCATTGGAGGAGTTCCAACATTGAGATGGCAGCAGTAGATTGCGCCAAATTATCTACTATGCTATAAAAATAGGCAGCTTTTCCAGTAACAGCATTTCGATGTAATGGTCCCTTAGGGCTATTGGTAGGAACCTCTACCTTAAGCTGAGGGATCTGTAAAGAACCATTAGGTGTCGAAAGAGGCTCTATAGAACCTGAAGAAGGGGGCTCAGAGACAGAAGTAGTGGGAGGCTTGTTGTACTGATGACACTGAGTTTGAAGGTTGAGGTATATAGTTATAGGTTGGTCAGAATTCATCATGAGAATCTGGTAATTGAAGTTACCATATGGAAGAGGTGGAGTGGCCGCCTGACCTTCAGGTGGTTCGGTAGCCATGAATCCTTGCTAAGGGAAAGGATTAGTAAACACAGCCGACTGACTAGGCACAACACTGGGAGGGATGGAAGATGAGGCTTGCTATCCTCGTATTGTTGCTTAATACTCCCACATCTGCTGCATCTACGGTAACAGAGGAAAAATGTGTGTGTAATGACCATAAACACCACAACAAGAACAAGGCTTATTCGTGTGAACAGGCCGGTCCTGCCTGGGCTGAGTGCCCTGTTGTTGGCTAGCAGTGTTAGGTGCATTATTTAGAGGATTAGGTCCAGGATTACCAGGGGAAGATTGATTTTGTGTGCCTTTCTTCTTATTTTTGGAAGGAGGAGGATTATTCGCGCCCTGTTGTGCATACACCTTCCCTTGAGGGGGCGGCGACTACTGTTGCGAGGGTTGAGAAGGAAAGGGAGGTAGAGGTGCTAATTCTGGAGGAGTTGGAGCACCAGGCTATGGATACGGATAATAAGGAGGTTGGGTAACATTTTCGTAAATAGAAGGTTGTGCAAAAGGAGGAGGCATGTTGTGTTGGCCCCTACCTGTGAAAAACCATAGCCCATGGGAGGCTGAGCATATGGATGAGAGAGAGCTCCAATAATAACTTCGATGGTGTGAGATGCCACTTGTGCGTTGGCACCACTAGGTCTAGGAAGATAAGTTAGAATGGTATAAACATAACCCAACTGAGCGTAGATCAGGTCATATTTTAACGCAATTTGGAGAGCAGCTTCTTTGGTTTGATGGAAATGCAATGCGAAATCTTTGCCGATAGCAGGCAAAAGAGATATAAGGAACCAGTCCATGTAGACACGGTCTATGAAGGTAGGGGCTCGACATAGGCTCTTTCCTCTCCGCCACTCCTGGACATGATCGGATAGGCAGGTCACAGGCGATTGATGGAAAGAAGTCAAAAGTTCAGTACCAGTGTCATAACGAAGGGGAAGCTGGAAATAAGACAGAAAATCCTGAGCAAGAGTCGCAAAGGTGGTATGAGAGGATGAGGCATGATTAGCATACCACTTAGAAGCTTCAACAGTAAATGTACGTTGGAACAACCGAAGATGGATAATGTCATCGGTAATGGAGTTATATGAACACCACATGTGGAAAGATCGAACACGATTTGTAGGATCTTCTCCGGCAAGGCCTTCAAACTTGGTAATGTCAGAAGGGAGCTTGGTAGGCATAGCAGGCCAACTAGCGTCATGGTTTATAGGGTCATTGATCAATTGGTTAAAATCGAGAAGAATGAGGCCTGCCATATAGGGGAGCAAGGGAGCAGTCGAGGTAGCTCCTGTTGCGCTCCCACTAGTAGTATTCCCAACAGTAGGGCGGGGGCTACCACCAGCGTTAGGTCCTGAACCAGACATGGTGAAGATGATAGGGGGAGAAACGAGGGCAGAACCAGAGGGGGAAGCCAATGACTCAGAAGAGGAGTTTGAGTGCGGACTCGGTGGAGGAATAACTCAAATCTTACATGCAGGAGTAAGTCTTCCTACCAGAAACTGAGGACGAAGGCCAAGATGTCTCTGAGATAAATGATTTGGTGGCACAATGGTGAAAACACAAACATGGCACAAAGGGAAGAGAGACCAACAAGGGTGGAGAGGTTCAGGATCAACTGATTACAATGTCGAAACAAGGGCAAAGAGGTACAGGATCAATTTATTTCAATGTTAAATTCTTTGCTTGGCAGTCTTAACCAAGCTCTTCTTCACTTAGGGTGTGTGTGTAAAGTGTGTAAATTTTATTTTTTAAACCCAAAAGTTTGAAGAGAAACAGAAAAAGTGTGTTGTATAACTGTAAATAAATCTACAGATAATAGTATATGAAACTGAAATAATAGAAAATAAACAGCTAATAATGCAATATTCTAAACCCAAGGAGGCGGCCCTCTCAAAAAGTAATCTGTAGGTGGGAAAAAATCTAGTCAAAACACACCAAAATAGCCAATATATCTAAGGTAGGGAGGGGCAAGGATCTAAAGGTCAGATCTGCTAGAAATAGGTGCAGACAAACAACAAAAAATCAGAGGAATTTTTTTTGTAAATGAGGTGGCGAAAGGCTATAACCTGGAGGGAAGCGAAGGGGACCCTAGAGGAAAACCAAAACAAAACTAAAAGGAGGTTATTTGGATGGATAAATATCCAATCTGAAGTGGATCTGAAGGTAAGGTATTAGATCTAAAAAAAGGTTGAACACTCTAAAATTTCAGACAACCTGCAACAGCTAAAACTCTTCCACAAAAGGTGGAGGGTATTGAAGCCCTAGGGGTCTAGGTTCCCACTTAGCTGAGTAAAAAAGAATAAGTACAGGTCCAAAACGGGCGGAGACATAGGTCAAAAAACCCTGAATAGAGGCTCAGACAACCCAGAAAAGTTTCAAAAAAACTTCCGAAAAAAGTCTAAGTCACAGTTTCTAACCTGAATTCTATAGAGGTGGCAGGTTTAGGCCTGTTTTCTGTTCCCTGGAGGTTCAGGCCATAGGTTTTGGCCCAAAAGGTGTAGCCTACACTTCCAGCACTCTCGGGAGCAGGTTTCAACAGAATATGACGTCTGAGCTACGACTGATGTCTGTCACCTGCGCAATAGGTCCGAAAAAACATAGAAGTTAGAATTTTTAATGTTTTAGGGTTTTATAGGTTAAAAATAGCATCAAGAAAAGCAAAACAAGAAGCTAAAGAGAAATCCTAGGGTTTTAAGCAGGTGAATATGTAGGTATCTAAAAAACGATAATGGTCGTAATTGTAAACCCATGTGGAGTCACCAATTGTTGGTATGAAACTTAATCGCAAGTGTACAAAAAAGGCTCACTTTAGCCGGGCATAAAAAATAGCCCTAACAGCAAAGATGGATGCCAATATCTTTAGATTTGCAATTAGGTGACCAAGATAAATGTTGCAAAAATCTAGATCTATGCATTAAAATAAATTAAGCAGTAAATAAAAACAAGAGTTGCTCCATGCATCAAAGAGACAAGACAAGAATATGTTTAAAGAATTTTGTATTTATGGCACCTGTGAAGAGAACATAGAAGTATTTTACCAGTCCTCCTCAATGGGATGGGTTCTTGTAATTCCTTAGCACTTCAGATCTAAAATCCCTCTCTCTTGATGGTGTAGAAAACCCAGACAAAAATGGAACTCAAGGGGATCTCACAAGAAAAATGATAGTAGAATATGACAATAATGGTGGTTCACCCCAGATGCGGGTGCTTAGCTGTCATGAGATGTGGCGGAGGATGTGGGTCGAGGCATGGGCTCATTACTCTGCCACCCTAACTCATGTCTCTGTCTTCATTTACTCCTCCATAGTCACTTGCTCTATCGCATTAACGCAACACAAAATCCCAAATCCGCGCCCGTTCAACTTAAGAATGGATTCCTTTAGAAGCTTCATTCCTGTTATGTTTCCTCCTTGTTCCTTATGCTCCCCTGTTGCAACAGAGCATAGCTCTAGAAACTGCACTGGGCATCACTGCTCCATAGCATGTTGTATCGATCTTTACCCTGGTTTTCACTTCTCGCAGAGCTCACTCTGCCATCTGGGGCTCAAGCCACCCTTTGATTCTTCCCCTACTTAGCGAGATTTCCCTCCCCTGACCTTTGTCCCGTTCCACTCTGCTGGCCACTCCCATCACCCTACTCTGAGAACAACGTCTCGACTACGATAGCATATGCGTTGCCTTCGAGGTTCCAGCCGCAGTCGTCTTCCCTGCCAGCCCTCCACTACTACTTCCGGCAATTCGTCTCTCTCTTCGGATAACTTCTTGTGTCGTTATCCTGATACTAGGAGTGGTCTTGGCCATGGACGTGGGCGTGGGATTTCTCATTTTGATTTGGGCTCACCCTAATTCCCTGTCTCTCCTAGTTTCATCTTTGGACACCTGCACACCACCCATCTTCGCTTTCCCTTCTCTCTCAATCGGCCTACAATTACTACTACCATTACAATTTAATTCAAGGAGGAGCCCCCTAATTTAGAAGCGGTGCTTCCTAGTGCTGGCGTGGAGCACAGGGTCGCAGACCAGCCTTATTCTCCTACCAACTGTACCCTGAAAAGAAAAGCTCCTAGTTGTAGTGCTACACAGGATACAGGACTTGAAGTCAACCTGGGCGACACCAAGCGAGGCTGCCAAAGCACTAAAGATGACAAGCAGGAGGAGGAAGATGACCTGTATACCTATGGTTGTCGTGTGGTTGAGGAACCTCCCTCATTCTCTCATGATTATTAATCTGGCAAGAACTCTCAGTCTCTTTCTTCATAGGTTTTTGGATGGGTACACTCCCAAGCTTGTTATGTTTACTTGGTCTTTGCTTCAGTTTTTCAATTATTAGTCTCTGCTTCTAGGCCGGTTTCCCCTACGTGGGAGGCATGTTTTTGTGTTTTGGCTGGGAACACACTTCAACTCTTCACGCTTACCTACTCTTCGCTTCTGGTTTTTGATAAACTATCAATGTTCCAAGGCCGGTTTCCCCTGTGTGGGCGGCATGATTTTGATTGTCAACAAGATGGTTTCTATTGGAGTGGCATGTCTGGAAAAATTTCTGTCTAGTATGCTGTGTTAGAATGCCAATTCTATGGGAAAGATCAGCTGAGGCCTCAGCCTCCTTGTAACTAATTTTTGCACATTAATAGAATAGTCTCATTCAGAAGAAAAAAAAGAAGAAGAAGAAAGTGGATAAAATTCAAACCAAAAGTATAGATCCAGAGTGATCTTTAGGCAACAAAAGGTAGTGAGTGAATGGAAAAAACCTTCTATTTATAACAAAATATTTGGTTAGTCTAGATATTGGTGCATAATTCAAATATTATTAGCCAATTCTAGATCCAAATTTTATGGAATATTTTATTATGTTTGTTGGATGGAAAAAGAATTTGACTTGGGTCAAATCTCTTTATTTGTAAATAATAAATAAATAAATGATTTATTTATTATTTTAAGGATGTGGTTGAGTAATAATCAAATAAATAATCATTTATTTAATTATTTATGAATTATTTAGTCAAAATTAACAAGGAATATTATTTAAATAAGGTTTAAATAATTATTCCTAAAAAATAATAAGATAAATAATAATTTATCTAGCTAATTTTCTTGTTTTGGGTTAAATATGACCAGGAATATCAATTAATCTCTAGTTTAAATAATTATTCCTTGAGGAAAATCAAACAAATGTGGATTTATATAATATTTCCTCATGGGGTTTCCTGTTTAGACCATAAACAACTTAATAAATGTGGTTTACTAAGTTATTTTCATAGTGAAAGCAATTTTACTTAGGGTAAAATTAGTCTTACATGGTGTACTTAGGTCCATATAATAGTAACAAGTTAGATGACCAAAAAATGGTGTAACACATGCCATTAGAGTTGATCCAATGAGATGTAGCCCAGGAGGGGTGAACTCCTTCAACAATGGTTGGTGTAATACTAATTGATGCATACTTCCATTCTGTATATTTAATTCATGTTTAAATTTTTCTTGCAATTAAAAAAAAAACACACACACACATAAAACTCATGCTTTTACTTACTATTTTTTAGTGCAAACCTCAAGCACTTTTTTGTCTTCGAATAAGGATCTTAGCATAGAAACTAATATTTCCCATTCAGATCAGTTTCAATGTAGATATTGATTTCAAACCCTATTTGATTGCTTTAATTAGATGCATTGGTTTTAGTGTAGCTGTTTATTTCTACATATATGATTGTTTGCACTAAATGAATTGATTTTGGTTTAGATGTTGATTTCTAATCATATTTTAATGTTTGCACTAGATGCATTTATTTCAGTGTAGAATTTGATTTCTGATTTGATGCAACTAGATGTATGATGTACATTAATTTCAAAGTAATTCGATTAATGGTGTGCATTGATTTCATTGTAAGAACATCTATGCCCCCTCCATATATATCTCTATCTCACATTTTCTCTCCTTCTTTCTCTCTACCTCACACCCAAAACATACACATACTCTCTCTCTCCCTCCATTTTCCACTCCATCTCTCTCTCTCTTTAACATTTATCTCTCCATATCTATATCTCTTCCTCCCTCCTTATCTTTTCCTCTCTCTTCTTCCCTCTCTCTCCCCCCCCCGCGCCCACCCACCTCCATCTATATCTCTCTTTAACCCCCAAAACATACACACACTCTCTCTAAGTGTAAGCACATAAACATTATTCATGACGTGAATTGACCTTTGTGTTAGAGTAATTCAACCATAAATACAATACTTGAATTTTCATCTTAAACTATTTGTAATTGGTTACATTCTTATTATTACCATTTTCCATCATTCAGCATTCTTAATCACTTTACATTCAAACACGGTAATATAAAATAACTAATAGGTGTGACAATAAGAATAGTAGACGAAAATAGTTGATCACAATGAAGATTGTTTGTAATTGACTATATTCTTATTATTCACATTTTCTATCATTCAACATTGTTACATTGTCACTTTGCACTTCAAATTTTTATTTCATCGTTCAAGTTACTAAAAGTCTCTCTCATCCCAACAAATTGAGGTAACTAAGAAAATTTTAAATTAATTTGACCAAATTAATCTTAGACATATTTAGCATATTTAAAATGATCAAAATAATTAAATGTTCAACAAATTTTGTATGACCACACACCACTAAAACCAACCTAGATCCATCTTAACCCCAGATCTATGAAGCGACAAGAGGGATCAAATCTCTCGAGGTGCAAACCTTTCCTCGAGTTTTGCACTAAAAAAGAGGTTTGCCCCTCGAGAGATTTGATCCATCTTGACGCTTTATAGATCCAGGGTTAAGATATATTTAGGAAATGTGAGATGTGTAATGAGACAAATTTTTTGATACTTATCATGAATTCATACCTATACACTTTTAATAGCAATTTAATTTATACGACTTCACTAGCTTATGTCATCAAACATAACAAGTTTATATCATTATACTATTATATATATATATACATATATAATGTCATCAAACATAACAAGTTTATATCATTATACTATTATATATATATATATATATAGAATGAAGTGGTGATGGCGGTATAAATTATTACCACCAATTTTTTAACATAGATGACTAATTAAATGTAATTTCCAATGTTTGATGCTGAATATTTTTTAAATGTCGAGCTAATAAGTATACATAAGTTATGTAAACAATTTTACTTTGTCAAATTACATAAAAAGATAAATAATAATAATAATAATAATAATAATAATAATAATAATTATTATTATTATTAAAATAAAATTAAGATAAAACATAATTTGACTTGGGGTTTTTTGGCTCCAAGATTTTACAACCCATGGTATTTCAACTAGTATTCTTCTCTAATGATGAAATTACATAAAAATAAAAATAAAATAAAATAATAATAATTAATCATTAATCATTTTAATAAAATTGAGATAAAATAGTAAATTTATGGATGAGGCTTTTTGGGCTTGAGGTTTTCACAGCCCATGGTTTTACCCATGGTATTATTCTTGGAATGGTCAAATTACATTAAAATAATTAAAATTAAAATTAAATTAGAAAAAAGGTTAAAAAGAAAAAAATAACAAATTAATAATTAATAATAAAAATAAAATTGAGATAAAATAGTAAATTTGAGGATGGAGGTCTTTGGGCTCCAAGTTTTATCAAGTCATGCGATTTTTCTAGTAGTATTATTCTCTAATGTGGCATATTTAAAGGCATTCTTTCCTAATGTGAAACATTCATTGCGATACAAACCCTTAGTTAGATCAAAATAAATGTTAATTTTCCACAAAAAAATAATTTTGATTTATGTATCTATAGACTCTATTTTGTATAATTATTATTTTTATCGAGCAAAGCTTCGGTAAAAATCACTAAATAGTTTTGATTTATGCATCTATAGTCTCTATTCTGTATAATTATTATTTTTATTGAGAAAAGCATCTTGTGTCTGATAAGAAACATTATGAAAATAGAAGAGGAAAAAAAAAAAAGATAAACATTTTTCATTATAATTTCATAAATATATATAATTTATTTTCTCTTTATCCCAAAGATTTTGATTAATGTAGCTATAGCCTTTATGTATAAAGAATTAGACTTTATTTTTGTATCATTATTGTCTTATAAGAAATGTTTAAAAAAAAATAGGGAATACAATAATTGTTTACCATGAGATGTATTTTAGCGACCTTTAGAATTTAAAGTAATGATTATGGAGTGGAAGAGAAAATTAAAGTAATGATTATGGGGTGGAAGAGAATTGGTCACTGAGTGACCTAGCAATGGAAAGATGCTTTATTAATGGGACATGAGTCAATAGAGCTAACTCTGAGGTCTAAAGACCAATTAAGCTAAACCTTACAGCTAAATATATTATTATAATATTTTCTAATTTTATTGTTAAGAATTTTGATTTTGATATTAATATAATTTCTTAAAATTTTAAAATTGGTTTTAACATTAAAAAAATCACCAAATTAAAAAATAAACTAAATACTCCAAATTTATAACCCATAAATAAAATAACATTTCAAATTTATAATAAATTTATAACCCTTTTATGAGAATAATAATAAATTTATAAGGAGTTGTATTTAGTGGGAATTTTTGGAGGTTTTTCTGGTGGGTGTTTTTGGTGTAATTTCTCTAAAATCATGCAGGAAGTCATTGAAAACCTAAGTTTGATGGGTAACCTTGCACAATTGAATTTCCCTAGAGGTATTTTAGGGCGCTGAATCCATATATATATATATATATATATATAATAATAAAAAAACCAATTTAAATAACACAAATCAAACTTTCACCTCAAATTTTTTTCCCTGTGATTCTGACACAATTATAACCCCAAAAAAATAATAAATTTTCTCAAAAAAATTTAAACATTGAAAAAAAAAATTATTTGTGCCTTCAAATCTCTTATCATTTTCAAAATGAATGTTGGATATTATTTATAGATTCTGGATTTCAATGTCACGAGCCTCATTTTCGAAATGAATGTTAAGTTGTTATTTATGGATTGTGGGTATCCATGTCATGAGGGTTGAGGCTTGTAGTACGTATACATGGCATGGGCCTTGTGGGGGTGTTGTATCCACAAGTGGGTTTTCATAAGTCCAAAATATAATGAACCACACAAAATTCAATGACAAAGAGGTCAATTGGCCGACCTCCACCTATAATCTTTCTATAAGTATTTATATTATTTTGGATATAAGTATTCATATTATCTTTTTATCATGCAATAGAAATAAAGTGGTGGAGAAAAACAAGTTAGAGAGACGAATTTGTTTTTACAAAAGTATATTTTAGAGAGGCTAGATGGCCAATGTTGCGCAGGGAAGTCAATTTCGGCAGGAAGACAGGAGACATCGACAACTTCCACCTAGAGGACGAGGGCTAGGGAAATGGCAAGGGCCGAGGCCCTGACCTTTTCAACCACGACAAATACAATGTAATGTATTTATTTTCTGTAAAATATTGTTTTGCCAAGCTTTGCATATACATGATCAACCAACCATTCATTTCTTTTTATGCTCAGATCCATCAAGACATCAAGTACATACGACATTAATACCTAGACCATCGTACACAAGTTTTCTACCTCATATTCCTTATCAAGTTTATGGTCAGGGTCCGGTTCCATACAATAATAGTATTTCATGTCCACCTATTCCTCTTGCTGTTTTTCCTCCTCCTCGTTATGCTCCTGCTGTCTATGGTCATGGTTATGGTTTGTATAATAATATTTCGTTTCCACGTATTCCTGTCACTCCCTACAACAACATTTCATATCCAAGTGAATCAAGAATGATGTTGTATCCTCAGGCGGAGGGTTTTCTTGGACCCGCACCCACCTTCTCTGGACTCCTTCTCCTAATCATCGTCATCACGAAGAGGGAAGGGACTTACCCGTTCAACATCATCGTTAAACGCTCCACTCGTAAAAGTTGCTTCCACTTCGCAGTTAACAGACTCCGCCGCGAAACGATACAAAGACGTTGTAGCACATCGGGTTCAACAAAATTCTACTTGAAGATGAATTTCTAAAACAAATATGGATGCGTAGGATGGGTACCCATTTCACTCATTATCACACAAGGCTGTAAGTATCATAAACAACTGCGTTACATTACCATACATACTGCGCTTTTAATTACCAAATTAATACTTGGTATTGGGGCTAATACATATATGCACATGGATGGATGGATGGATACATGTATGATGCAGCTAGTAAATATTGAGCACATCAATTTCTCTCTGGTGGCGGAGAGTCTCAAAGATTCACCTTTCGTTGAAGTTTGGGTAATCATTTTTTTCTTTTTTTGAAAACGAAAAAACATACTTACTTTCATTGAAAAGGAATTTAGGGTAAGCACGCCTACTTTTATTCTACTTTCTGTCTTTTGTCTATATCCATTCTATATGATATTATTACTTGAACAGATGGAAGACCTGATGATAAGGAAGCGCGGTGACTGGTTCAACTATCTGCCGCATCTTCCTTAGTTTCTGTTTAATTAATCGTCAAGGATTAAAGAAACACAAAAGCCCTGCTCGCCTACTACATCGAATTACAACTCGTCGTTAAATGCACTGTAATCGCTGGTGCTTATTGTTAGTCTGCTGCATGGAGTACTGTTCCATTCAACCCATAATTCATGTATATAAAACCTAATCTCTGATATAATTTCTTCTTTCAGGAAAATCGAGCATACATTTACAGTTGTTATGGTGGTTGTTGTATATCCATCTCCCGCATCTCTGTACATACATTTACCGAATTCACACTTTACTTTACGCAGCACAACAGCAGGCAGTGACAACCTGGTAAAGTCCGCATTTATTACGGCATTTCTGATCGATTCAATATTCCCAAAAAACACTGACAGTCTGTAACAAATTTGGTTCCCGAAAATAAAGTGAGAGTCACCCACCGAATTTGTACCTGCATTGCCTCCTGCCAACTTTAACATTGTGTGCTATTTTTCATCAAAACAACGTTGGAAATTGCATTCAATTATCTACACTAACTATGTTTGTACACTATTTCCAGCATCATTCATGTACACTATGTACACTATGTAGCCAACTATGTTTTGATGAAAGAGGTACAATGTTAACAATTAGATTCATTTGTACACAATTTCCTCGATGATCAGTTTCTTTCTGATGGAAATTTCTGAAAATTTCGAACAAAACAGAGGAAGCAAAGTTCCTCAACTCAACACAAAGAAATGAGAGAAATATGGACAAAGAAGATGGAGAATAGCTCTGTTTTTATTAACCATAAAAATGACAATAAAAATTACAAACTTCTTCAGAACTACAGTTCTGGAATAATCAAAAACTCCATACTTTGTTTTTACAAACTCTGTTTTTACACAGATTCGTGTTTCAGCAATAGGCAGACAGTTGTTGAAACTCCACACAGTATGTTGCTAAAACACACAAACAGTTGCTGAAACTGCCTGTAGAATGCATTGCTGCTCCAAAACACAACGAATATGTTTTTCCTCTGTTTTTCCTGCTCTGCCTTCTTCTCTGTCTTTTTCTATTTCTCAAACTCTCTAACATAAAAACGAATTGCTGTTCATTACATTTATATGTTAAAAAAATATTTGACTTTAAACAATAAAATAATACAAATATATTCTAATCTTATCTGTGTATTGAATGCAAATAAGCAGTGATGCCTTTTGGAACAAATCAAGTCGGTTGTAGCAGGGGCAATAACTTCTGTAAATTAAATGCACAGTGATATGCAAAATATCAAGCACGACTTTCAGGCATCCACCTTGCTGAAATATCTACAACAATCGGATTTTCTGTCCAGCTGTTTTATGTTGCAGTTGGAATTAAATTCCAACACTCCCCCTTAATTTCAACTGCTGGGTTTTTCAGCATACCCAGGCATTTCCTGAAATGATCAAAACTTTTCTTTCCCAATGGTTTTGTCAAGATGTCAGCTAACTGATCCTCTGTTCTGCAGTGCTGCAAAACAATCTCACCATTGTTAACCAATTCACGTATGAAGTGAAACTTGGTGTCTATGTGCTTTGTCCTTTTATGAAAAACAGAGTTTTTAGACAATGCTATTGCCGAGCTATTGTCACAGTAAATGGTTGTGCCCTTTTCTTGTTCATGACACAAATCTCTGAGAACTCTTCTCAGCCACACTGCTTGGCATGCTGCTGCTGTTGCTGCCACATACTTTGCCTCTGCTGTTGACAAAGCCACAATTGGTTGCTTCTTGGAAGCCCATGAGATGGCTCCCGATCCCATATGAAACACATATCCCGATGTGCTTTTCCTATCATCAACACTTCCAGCCCAATCACTGTCAGTGTAACCTGTCAACATGAAACTTTCAGAAGAGGAGTATAAAATACCAAACCCCTTCGTTCCATTCACATACCTTAGAATCCTCTTGGCTGCCTACCAATGAGTCTCTTTCGGTCTTTCCATAAATCTGGAGATTAAACTCATAGCGTGCATAATGTCCTGCCTAGTTGCAGTCAAGTACATGAGGCTTCCAACTATGCTCTTGTAAAAATTTGGATCAAAATCCTTGCTGCTGTCTTCTTTGCTCAACTTCAACCCCATTACAGTTGGAGTCACAGCTGCCTTGCTGTTCTGCATGTTAAATCTCTTCAACAGTGCTTCTACATATTTAACTTGGGAAATGAAAACACCATTTTCACTTTGGTCTACTTCAATTCCAAGAAAATATCTTAAGAAGCCCAAGTCAGTCATTTCAAATTCACTTTTCATGACTGCTTTAAAATCAGCAATGAGAGAAGCATCATTGCTAGTAAAGATTAAATCATCTACATATAAAACAACAAAAAGTATCTTACTGTCATTCTCCTTTATGTAGAGTGTGGGTTCACCATCACACTTCTCAAACCCATTCTCAATCAGATAAGCATCTATTCTGCTGTACCATGCTCTTGGAGCTTGCTTCAGCCCATAAAGAGCCTTCTTCAGTTTGCAGACTTTATGCTCTTGGCCTTCAACTTCATAGCCTGGAGGTTGTTTAACATATACCTCTTCTTTTAACACTCCATTCAAGAATGCAGATTTAACATCCATATGATAAATATTCCATTTGTGTTGTGCTGCAATAGACAACACTGTTCTGACTGTTTCCATCCTTGCTACTAGTGCAAAGGTTTCATCATAGTCTTTGCCTTGTTGATGCTTGTAGCCTTTCACAACAAGTCTTGCTTTGTGCCTATCAATCTTGCCTTCAGCATTGCTTTTGGTCTTATAGACCCACTTAACTCCAGTGGCATCTTTGCCTTCAGGGAGGTCCACTAACTCCCAAGTTTTACTCTTCTCAATTGCACCAATTTCTTCATTCATTGCTTCAATCCATTTATCTTCATTTACAGCATCTTCAAAATGAATTGGGTCATCAACATGACAATATAAAGTGAATAATGAATTCAGACCAGTATTGTTACTTACCTCTCCTTGTTCATAAATCTCATTCAGATTTCTGAATCTTGGTCTTCTTGGTGTGCTTAGAGTTCCATCCAAACTTGAGGGTATTTCTGATCCCTGTGATGTGCTTGGAGAAGCACTTCCTTGACTTCTCAAGGCTATTCGAATTCCAGCTTGTGGTGTGGTTTGTTGTACTTGTTGTGGTGGAGGAGGACCCACCAAGGAAGGATTATTTGCTGCTGTCCCTTCCTCTTATTCTTCGTGAGACACAATTGTCTTCACATTCACTGTCTTCTCTAAGCTTCCATCCCAAGCTTCATCTTCAATGAACTGCACATCTCTGCTTACTATCAATTTCTTGGTGGATGGATTATAGAGTTTGTATGCTTTTGACTCATCACAGTAGCCAATAAAGACACACTTCTCCCCCTTACTTTTAAGCTTCTTCCTTAGCTAATCTGGTACATGTGCATATGCTACACAACCGAATACTCTCATGTGAGTGACAATTTGCTTTTGTCCACTCCATGCTTCTTCTCGTATTTTGTTCATGACATTTTTAGTTGGGCATCTATTCAAGATGTAAACTGCGCAAGTGACAGCTTCAACCCAATACTCACGCGGCAAGTGTTTTGCCTTCAGCATACTCCTGACCATGTCCAGAATGGTCCTATTCTTCCTTTCTACAACATTGTTTTGCTGAGGTGTGTACCTCGTGGTGAACTGCTTTTGTATGCAATTCTCTCTGCAAAAATGCAGAAAGTCTATTCAAAGGTGCAGATGTACTCTCCACCTCTATCTGTTCTGAGCACTTTGATATAATGCCCACACTGTTTCTCAACAAGAGTTTTGAAGTGGCGGAATTTCTCAAACACTTCACTCTTCTGTTTTTAGCACATACACCCATGTCTTTCTGGTGTAATCATCAATGAAAGTTAAAACATGTTTATTTCTAGCAAATGATGGTATTTGCATCGGTCCACACACATCAGAGTGAACAATTTCCAAGGGTGCTTTTGTCCTTATACTCTTTCCTTCTAGAAAGCTTTCTTTGTGTTGTTTGCCCAAGATGCAGCCGTCACAAAGGCTGTTTGGCTTCTTGATCAACAACAATCCCTTTACCATTCCCTTTCTGTGCAATAGATTCAAGCCTCCGAAATTGAGATGTCCAAATATCAAGTGCCACAACCAATTTTCATCTTTCACTTGTTCCTGAGAAACTTCTTGTGTTACAGCTACAATAGTTCTTCCTTCCTTCAAATCTGCCTTGAGTTTGAGAGGAAACATTCTATTGCTGGTCATCTGCACCTGTGCAATGATCTTCTTACTTGGAGGTATGTCTCTGATTGTACACATATCATCTTTGAAGAACACATTGTAACCTTTGTCAATGAGCTGTCCAATGCTCAAAACATTACATTTCAGACCAGGTACATAGTATACTTCTGGCACAATCATCTGTTCTCCATTTCTTGCTTGGATACTGACTCTGCCCTTACCCTTGACAGATATCTTACTATCAGTTCCTGTTATTACCTCAGATTTCACATTTTCATCCAGATTGGCAAACATTGCAATATTTCCAGTCATGTGATTACTACAACCTGAGTCTAAGAACCAAAAATCATCTTGTTTGTCTTGTGCAATGTTACATGTTAACAACACAATCTTTGGATTCTTATCTTCTTCATTTGCAAAATTAGCATTCTGCCTACTATTCATGTCATTTTGATTTTTCCTACATTCATTGGCATAGTGCCCATATTTCTTACAATAATGACATTTGACTTGGGACTTGTCATACCTTTGTCCATGAGCTTGCTGTTTGCTTGAACCTTCATCTTGGTTCTGATTGCAGCTCCTTCTGCTTGTGCTTGTAGGATTATTTCTGCCTTTGTTTTGGCTTCTTCCACGACCTCTGTTATTTGCTCTGCCTCGACCTTTTCCTTGGCCGAAAGACATCTGAGTCTTGAATGCTTGCTCAAAAGAGGAATCTGTTCCTCTACTCAGTCTGTATTCATGAGACATAAGAGAAGCACTCAGTTCATCTACTGTGAACTGTGAGAGATCCTTTGTTTCTTCTATTGCTACCACAACAGCTTCAAACCTTGAGGGTAAACTTCTCAAGATCTTCTCTACAATCCTTCTTTCTTCAATAATTTCACCATGAGATCTTATCTGGGTTATCAACCCAATAACCTGAGTGAAGAATGAATCTATTGTATCAGATTCCTTCATGCTGAGTGTTTCAAAGTCTCTCCTCAACATCTGAAACTTTGCAGTCTTCACCTTCTCCATGCCTTGATAGGCAGTTTTGAGAATATCCCATGCCTCCTTGGATTTTGTTGCTGCTGCAATCCGTGGGAAAACACTCTCATGTACTGATTGAAAGAGAAAAAAGAGGGCTTTGGCATCCTTCTTCCTGTCACTCTTCAACTGGTCTCTTTCTGCTACTGTCAAAGCAGCCAATGCTGTTGCATCTGCAGGTTCAGCATAGCCAGTTTCAACCAGCTCCCATATTCCTTGAGAAGCAAACAATGCTTTCATTGTTATGGACCAATAACTCTGATTTTTCCCATTAAACTGTGGCAGTTGGGAATTTGTCAAACCAGTTCCAGCATCTTCCATCTTAACCTGTATAAGTGAAGAAAATATACTGACTGTCTAATAAAACAAGCAATAAACTTTCTCTGCTGGAGAAAATCTGCTCAATAAGCTTCTTACAGCTCCTACAGTGAAAAAAAAAACTCTGTTTTTGACTCATTGAGTGCCTAGACCAGCTCTGATACCATGATGGAAATTTCTGAAAATTTTGAACAAAACAGAGGAAGCAAAGTTCCTCAACTCAACACAAAGAAATGACAGAAATCTGGACAAAGAAGATGGAGAAAAGCTCTGTTTTTATTAACCATAAAAAAGACAATAAAAATTACAAACTTCTTCAGAACTACAGTTTCGGAATAATAAAAAACTCCATACTCTATTTTTACAAACTCTATTTTTACACAGATTCATGTTTCAGCAATAGGCAGACAGTTGCTGAAACTCCACACAGTCTGTTGCTGAAACACACAAACAGTTGCTGAAACTGCCTGTAGAATGCATTGCTGCTCCAAAACACAGCGAATCTGTTTTTCCTCTGTTTTTCCTGCTCTACCTTCTTCTCTGCCTTTTTCTATTTCTCAAACTCTCTAACATAAAAACGAACTGCTGTTCATTAAATTTATATGTTAAAAACATATCTGACTTTAAACAATAAAATAATACAAATATCTTCTAATATTATCTGCGTATTGAATGCAAATAAGCAGTGATGCCTTTTGGAACAAATCAAGTCGGTTGTAGCAGGGGCAATAACTTCTGTAAATTAAATGCACAGTGATGTGCAAAATATCAAGCACGACTTTCAGGCATCTACCTTGCTGAAATATCTACAACAATCGGATTTTCTGTCCAGTTGTTTTATGTTGCAGTTGGAATTAAATTCCAACACTTTCATCGAAACAACTTTGGTAATTATATACAGTAGGCCAACTATGTTTGTGCCTTGTTTCGAAGAAGATGGGTGCCTTTCATCTAAACAACGTTGGTGATTAACCAACTATGCTTCACATTTATTCAAAAAAAATTGGTGGTCAAAATCTATACTACTAACATTTTAACATTAATAAAAATCTTGTGCTATTTTAAAACTAATATAAATCATAACTTCATGCATATTATTTAACTTGATACATATTACTTATGGAGAGCTTAAATTTTTATGATATTATTATTATTATTATTGTAATAGTATATTCAATAATAAAAATCTTGTGCTATTTTAAAACTAATATAAATCATAACTTTATGCATATTATTTAACTTGATACATATTACTTATTGAGAGCTTAAATTGTTATGATATTATTATTATTATTGTAATAGTATATTCAATATAAATGACATTTTTGCAGCTGATTTCATTTAAAAATTTAAAAATGCTTTTCAATAATAATTGGAGCGTACTAAAAAAATTATATGAATATTTACTATGTTGAAATTGTTTAAATTTCAATATAAAAGATATTATAACAAAAATTTATAGTAATGAAGAATTTTATTTAAAAATAATAATAATATAAATATTATATATAAAAATTATATTGTGAAAAAATAAATTGTTATATATATATATATATATATATTCTGAAAATATTGATAGAATTAGAAATACAAGTGTTTCTAAAGTTGTAATTTAATCTTTTCAATAATAATTGTAGCATTACTAAAAAGAAAATTAATATTTATTACATTGAGATTGTTTTATAATTTAATATAAAATAAATTGCAATGAAACTTTATATCAATGAAAAAATTGATTTAAAATTGAAATAAAATAATAATAATAATAATCCATTAAATGACATTAGTGTAGAATGGGGCAAAAAAGTTAGCCACCCCAAACCAATGAAGGCGTGCAAACACAATGTGGAGATGATTATGCAAAGTATATAATATATTCCCAACATTCTACACCTTAATTTTTTGTTTCACAAATAAGTGGCTCATATTTTACTATCAATAATTCATGGTGACAATGCCCAATACTTTTCTACACCAAGAGAACTTATCAATGTTGACAAATTTTGTTAATTAGCTTGTAACATTCTTCAAAGCGTTAACCTTCACCAAAATACCTTGTCTCCAACTTTACCTCTCTCAAAGTGGTACTAAACATCAATTTGTTTCATTTTATAATGATAAGGGTTCTTTTCCAGAAATATTTTACTTACTCACAATATATCTTTACTACTTTTTCAAACCTAATACATAAACAAAATATCTATAACCATATAGCTTACTTACTTGCATGTATGGTTTCTATGTATTAAACTTCTATAATTGAGAGTGAACTACAACCAACCAATTTGCCATTTGTTTGCATAAAATTCTCCTATTAAAAAAGGAGATGTTGCTCCATAGACCTTTCCTATATATATCTACCAGGAAGTAATAATAAATCAACATTTCATCTCCCCTATGTCACACATGTCTTCATATTCATGATAACAAGAACATAGATAAGTAGTGTACTTTTCTTCTTTGTTGGTCTTGTTTTGTGACTAGACCAACCATGGTATACCCTACTCTAGCTTTAAAAACTCTACTCATGTTGCCAATCCCTATAACCTACATACATGACAACCAACACATATTAATGTAATTATGTTACCTTGGTTTAAGGATGCTCATTCTCGATCACCTTTTTTTAAGGATGAAATCACCAACTCCAACTAACAAAGGGATGACCAACACAAAAGTTCAATGGGGGCTATAGATGGCTGACAAAGGCTTAGAATTTTCTTGAACATATAGCAACACGACACCAAAGTCATTTGAAAACATTGACTGATTGTTAAGTCCCTATATTAATAGTGTTGTCCCTTATTATGTTAGTTATCCCCTTTTATTGTTATTGTTGTACCCCTGTAACCCCCATATTATTATTATTGTTAGGTTGGCTAGGGTTACATTGTGGCCCCACTAGGATTACAATGTGGCCCCATGGACTCCTATATATAGAAAGGAGGTTTTGTCATTTGTATCATCCAAGAATTGTTCATTCATGTAATGTATTGGAGGTTGCCCCGTCGAAGTGACATATTTATAAGGTGTTCATATCTCTTTTCTTCTATTTTTGGAGCTGGTTTCACAACATTTGGTATCAGAGCTTTGGATTCTAGGGTTTCGCTGCACCAAATGGGTCATCATGGAATTTTCTCAATAAATTTTGTTCTATGAAGGTTCAAAAGCTGAAATTTTTAGAGTGTGAAGCCGAAATCCCGAGGAACATCGACGCAAAATTTCAGAGGTTGTTTCGAAATAGTTTCGGAGATATGACCTATGGAAGTTAGGGATTTGTGAAGGCTCCTAAATTTAACCTAAACAGGCCATCGCAGAATTTTCGCTATAACTCTTTTTCTACAAAGATTCAGAGCTTGAAATTTTTAAAGAGAAAAGCCAAAATCATGAGGAACATTGTCGCAAAATTTGAGATCTTGGTTTGAAATATTTGCGGAGATATGATCCGTAGACGTTAGGTCCTTTTTAGGCTCCCGAATTTCATCTCAAAGAGGTGATCGTGGGAAAATATTCATAACTCTCTCTGTGAGCATCGGATTGGAATTATATAAAAAGTGGCTTGAAGTAAACTGACTGTAGTTTCCTGTCTATAAATTTCAAAGCCAAATAAGCAAACAGTGACACGTGGAAAGTCATACAAGTTCGCTCTACTAAACCAGTCCATAATTAGGTCATTGTGGGAGATTGGGCATAACTTTGTCTTGAAGAATCCAAATCAGGTCAGACCTGTGGCATTCAAAAGTGTATTCAGAAGGACACCTTAGAGCCAATTTTCAGATGTTGAAGATCCAAAATCACATAGGTAATTCAGTTTCAATATCAAGCTTCTCAAAAGCAAGAAAAAGGTGTGTATTTGGTTTTTAAAATTGCATAAAATTTGTTTGAAAAAACAGTTTGAAGTGATCCAAGGGAATATTTTAGAAATTTTTTCAGTATTGGGTTCTATAATGCCTCCAAAAAATAATTCCATACCCATTAAGCCCTCAAAAATTTATACTATTACGCATGAAGAGGAAGAATTGCAGTATGAGATATCAAAATTACGGTACCAAGTGCAACAAATTTCGATTCTACGAAGAGCAATCGAAGATGACATAGATGGTTTAAAAGCAGAAATGGAGGCTAAGTTGGATGGTTTGAAGGATCAAATAATAGCTAATATGGATGATAAATTAGTGGAAGATAAAATCGAGCATCAACAACAAGTTCTCCAACTCTCAAAGGATAACCTAACTTTGGTGCAGAATCTAATGAAACAACAAGAAGATCAACATCACATTGAAAGAAGTTATGAAGTAGTCACAAAAACAAGAACTCAACAAGTATGATCAATCTTAGAGTGTCTCAGCAAGTGGAAGAACTTTTCTATAGAAGATTCCACATCGGAGGATGAGAATTTTATATAGAAGCATCAAGAAATAATCAAGCGTTGAGGACAACACTTGTTTGAAGGAGAGGGGCATGTTAAGTCCCTATATTAATAGTGTAGTCCCTTATTATGTTAGTGTAGCCCCCTTATTTTTATTTTTGTACCCCTGTAATCCCCATATTGTTATTATTGTGCCCTTACATTATTATTGTTTGGTCGGCTAGGGTTACATTGTGGCCCCACTAGGATTACATTGTGGCCCCATGGACTCCTATATATAGAAAGGAGGTTTTGTCAGTTGTATCATCCAAGAATTGTTCATTCATGTAATGTAATGGAGGTTTCCCCCTCGAAGTGGCTTATTCCTAAGGCGTTGATATCTCTTTTATTCTATTTTTGGAGCTGGTTTCACAACACTGATGAGAACCATATGATATCATAGAAGAGAATGAAGTGGTGATGGTGGTATAAATTCGTACCACCAATTTTTTAACATAGATGACTAATTAAATGTAATTTCTAATGTTTGATGCCTTGAATTTAATTTTTGTATATATATATAGGAGTTGAACCAAAATGTTTATTTACTAAACCTACAAGTGCTCTATAGCCCAGTATGGGTTAGATATGTAGGTATAGGAGTTAAATATGTGAATATTTTTTAAATGTCGAGCTAATAAGTATACATATGTTATGTAAACGATTTTACTTGGTCAAATTACGTAAAAAGATAAATAATAATAATAATAATAATTATTATTATTATTAACATAAAATTGAGATAAAACAGTAAATTTACTAGAGGTTTTTGGGCTCCAAGTTTTTGCAACCCATGGTATTTCACATGGTATTCTTCTCTAATGATGAGATTACATAAAAATAAAAATTTAACTAAATTAAAATTAAATTAAATAATAATAATTAATAATTAATCATTTTAATAAAATTGAAATAAAATAGTAAATTTATGGATGAGGCTTTTTGGGCTCGAGTTTTCAGAGTCCATGGTTTTACCCATGGTATTCTTCATGAAGTGGGACTGAAGGTGATAATGTGAGACATGAGAGAGGAACCAAGAAATGAAGGATTGAGGATTATAGTGAGATACAAAGGGACTCGAGATAGACTCCATGGATGTGATGATGACTCAACTTGGATTCTCTAAACAAAGGTGACTTGATGATGATGCCACACAGTAAAGGTCCAATGGGGACCAAAAAGACATGAGTACAAGATGGTAACTCATGATGAAAATTGACACGAGTGTGGATGAGTATAGAGGTAAAGTGGTGCCCCAAGTACAAGTGTTGCAAGTGAAGAAATTCGATTTTGAAGAGTGGTGAAGTGACGGTTCTTGGACAAAATATGTCCTAGTGAAGTATCAAATCACAAAAAACTAACATATATCAATTGGAGGGCTCAATGAGAGCTTTCCAACAGTATAGACAGTTTGTCAAATTGAGCTACGGTTTGGCCGTAGCTAGCGATAGAAAAAATCAGGGGTTTTCTTTTAATAAGGAATTTTCCCTCCAAATTCACTCATTTTCATTTGGAGCTATGGTGAATGTAGAGAGGAGAGAAGGCCATAAATCTTGTCGCGATCATAATGGACAAACCGACTATTGGAATCGAGATCCATCAGTTGCAAGTAAGAGGCCTAACCCTACTCTTTCTTTTAAAGGGATCGAAATTTCAGTTTAGGCACCTAGAGCTCGTGAATAGGCCAGGTTGCACTTTTTGGGGTCAGTTCTGCAACCTGGGTATCCGGTACTGGGAAAAAAACTACGACCTGTCCCAGGAAATGACTTGAAAAGTGTGATCTATCAGTGAAAGGGGGTTTCAGTGTTGTTTTTGGCTGAGATATGGGGTTTTTATGGTTGAGGGGCATAGGTGCCCCCAAGAATGTTGTGGCCAAGCCAAAATGTATTTAGAAAAAGGGGAATCTAAACACATTTTTATGATGTGGTGTGCCATTTGTTTTAATTATGGTTATGCAGTTTGAGAAAGGGAATGGAGGATTACCAATCCCTTTTGGTACTGCATATATGGAGCAAATGGACTTAAGTTCTTGGGTTGGCATACATGGTGTCACTATCCCAAAGAGAGGATTTGGAGATAATGAACTGGTGCTCTCCTAGAAATGCCAAAGGATGGTCAACAACAATGTTTAAGGGACCGGGTTGCTGATGTAAGATGAAGGAATAATGAGAGGTATCATCCCTAAAGTGATCTGAAGTGATATGGGACTCTAGAGGTTCTTCTAAATGGGGAAGAATAATGGTACTAGAGTCGACACGACCATATACACTAGGAGTGTTGTGGAGAATTTCTTCTCCTAGACTCTCAAATATGGGTGCCCCTTTAAGATATATTTAGGAAACGTGAGATGTGTAATGAGATAAATATTTTGATCCTTATCAGGAATTAATATCTTTGCACTTTTAATAGCCATTTAATTTATATGACTTCACTAGCTTATATCATCAAACATAACAAGTTTATATATATATATATATATATATATATATATCATAGAAGAGAATGAAGTGGTGATGGTGGTACAAATTCTTACAGCCAATTTTTTAACATAGATGACTAATTAAATGTAATTTCCAATGTGTGATGCCTTGAATTGTAATTTTTTTGTATATATATATATAGGAATTCAACCAACATGTTTATTTGTTGAACCTAGAAGTGCTCTATAGCCCAATATGGGTTAGATATGTGGGTATAGGAGTTAAATATGTGAATATTTTTTAAATATCGAGCTAATAAGTAAACATATGTTATATAAACAATTTTACCTGGTCAAATTACATAAAAAGTTAAATAATAATAATAATAATAATAATTAGTATTATTATTATTATTATTAAAATAAAATTGAGATAAAACAGTAAATTTACTAGAGGTTTTTTGGCTCCAAGTTTTTGCAACCCATGGTATTTCACATGGTATTCTTCTCTAATGAAAAAATTACATAAATAAAAATTAAATTAAATAATAATAATTAATAATTAATCATTTTAACAAAATTCAAATAAAATAGTAAATTTATGGATGAGGCTTTTTGGGCTCGAGGTTTTCACAGTCCATGGTTTTACCCATGGTATTCTTCGTGAAGTGGGAATGAAGGTCATAATGTGCGACATGAGAGAGGAACCAAGAAATGAAGGATGGAGGACTATAGTAGGATAAAAAGGGAATCGAGATAGACTCCGTGGATGTGATGATGACACAACTCGGATGCTCTAAACAAGGGTGAATTAATGATGCTGCCACACAGTAAAGGTCCAAAGGGGACCAAAAAGACATGAGTACAATATGGTAACTCAGGATGAAAATCGACATGAGCGTGGACGAGTATAGAGGAAAAGTGGTCTCCCAAGTACAAGTGTTGCAAGTGAAGAAATTTGATTTTAAGAGTGGTTAAGTGATGCTTCTTGGAAAAAATGAGTCCGGTGAAGTATCAAATCATGAAAAAATAATAGCTAACCATTGGAGGGCTCAGTGAGAGCTTTCCAATGGTACATACGGTTTGTCAAACTGAGCTACGATTTGGTCTTAGCTGGCGAAAGAAAAAATCAGGGGTTTTTCATTTAATAAGGCATTTTCCCTCCAAATTAACTCATTTTCATTTGGAGCTGTGGTGAATGTAGAGAGGAGAGAAGGCCCTAAATCTTTTGGTGATCATAACGGACAAAACGACTGTTGGAATCGAGATCCATTAGTTGCAAGTAAGAGGCCTAACCCTACTCTTTCATTTAAGGGGATCAACATTTCAGTTTAGGCACCCAGAGCTCATGAATAGGCCAGGTTGCACTTTTTGGGGTCAGTTCAGCCACCTGGGTAGAAGGTACTGAGAAGAAAACTGCGATCTATCCCAGGAAATGACTTGAAAAGTGTGATCTATCAGTGTAAATGGGTTTCAGTGTTGTTTTTGGCTGAGATATGGGATTTTTATGGTTGAGGGGCATAGGTACCCCAAAGCATGTTGTGGCCATGCCAAAATGTATTTAGAAAAAGGGGAATCTAAACACATTTTTATGATGTGGTGTGCCATTTGTTTTCGTTATGGTTATGTCATTCGAGAAAGGGAATGGAGGATTAGCAATCCGTTTTGGTACTGCATATATGAAGCAAATGGACTTAAGTTTTTGGGTTAGCATACATGGTGTCACTATCCCAAAGATAGGATTTGGAGATAATGAACTGGTGCTCTCCTAGAAATGCCAAAGGATGGTCAACAACAATGTCTAAGGGACTGGGTTGCTGATGTAAGATGAAGGAATGATGAGAGGTATCATCCCTAGAGTGATCTGAAGTGATATGGGACTCTAGAGGTTCTTCTAAATGGGTAAGAATAATGGTACTAGAGTCGACACGACCATATACACTAGGAGAGTTGTGGAGAATTTCTTCTCCTAGACTCTCAAATATGGGAGCCCCCTTAAGATATATTTAGGAAATGTGAGATGTGTAATGAGATAAATTTTTTGATGCTTATCATGAATTCATACCTATGCACTTTTAATAGCCATTTAATTTATATGAATTCACTAGCTTATATCATCAAACATAACAAGTTTATATATATATATATATCTATATATATATATATATATATATATATATATATATATATCATAGAAGAGAATGAAGTGGTGATGGTGGTATATATTCTTACCACCAATTTTTAACATAGATGACTAATTAAATGTAATTTCCAATGTTTGATACCTTGAATTTTATTTTTTTTGTATATATAGATATATAGATAGATAGGATTTCAATCAACATGTTTATTTATTTAACCTAGAAGTGCTCTATAACCTAGTATGGGTTAGATATGTAGCTATAGGAGTTAACTATGTGAATATTTTTTAAATATTGAGCTAATAAGTAAACATATGTTATGTAAACAATTTTTCTTGGTCAAATTACATAATAAGTTAAATAACAATAACAATCATAATAATAATAATAATAATAATTATAATTATAATAATTATTATTATTAAAATAAAATTGAGATAAAACAGTAAATTTACTAGAGGTTTTTTTGTCTCCAAGTTTTTGCAACCCATGGTATTTCACATGGTATTCTTCTCTAATGATGAAATTACATAAAAATAAAAATTAAATAAAATAATAATAATTAATAATTAATCATTTTAATAAAATTGAAATAAAATAGTAAATTTATGGATGAGGCTTTTTGGGCTCGAGGTTTTCACAGTCCATGGTTTTACCCATGGTATTCTTCATGAAGTGGGACTGCAAGTCATAATGTACGACATGAGAGGGGAACCAAGAAATGAAGGATGGAGGACTATAGCAGGATACAAAGGGACTCGTGATAGACTCCATGGATGTGATGATGACACAACTCGAATGCTCTAAACAAGGGCAACTCGATGATGCTGCCACACAGTAAAGGTCCAAAGGGGACCAAAAATACATGAGTACAAGATGGTAACTCAAGATGAAAATCAACACGAGCGTGGACGAGTATAAAGGCAAAGTGGTCTCGCAAGTACAAGTGTTACAAGTGAAGAAATTTGATTTTAAGAGTGGTTAAGTGATGCTTCTTGGACAAAATGAGTCTAGTGAAGTATCAAATCACAAAAAAATAATAGATACCCATTGGAGGGGATGGCGAGAGCTTTCCAATGGTACAGACGGTTTGTCAAACTGAGCTACGGTTTGGCCGTAGTTGGCGAAAGAAAAAATCAGGGGTTGCTCTTTTAATAAGGCATTTTCCCTCCAAATTCACTCAATTGCATTTGGAGCTATGGTGAATGTAGAGAGGAGAGAAGGCCCTAAATCTTGTGGCAATCATAGCAGAAAAATCGACCGTTGGAATCGAGATCCATCGGTTGCAGGTACGAGGCCTAACCCTACTCTTTCATTTAAGGGGATCAAAATTTCAGTTTAGGCACCCAGAGCTCATGAATAGGCCAGGTCACACTTTTTGGGGTCGGTTCTGTGACCTGGATAGTAGATGCTGGGCAGAAAACTATGACCTATCCCAAGAAATCACTTGAAAAGTGTGACCTATCAGTGAAAGGGGGTTTCAGTGTTGTTTTTGGTTGAGATTTGGGATTTTTATGGTTGAGGGGCATAGGTGCCCCCAAGCATGTTATGGTCATGCCAAAATGTATTTAGAAAAAGGGAAATCTAAACACATTTTTATGATGTGGTGTTTCATTTGTTTTCGTTATGGCTATGTAGTTCGAGAAAGGGAATGGAGGATTACCAATCTCTTTTGGTACTGCATATATGAAGAAAATGGACTTAAGTTTCTGGGTTGGCATACATGGTGTCACTATCCCAAAGAAAGGATTTGGAGATAATGAACTGGTGCTCTCCTAGAAATTCCAAAGGATGGTCAACAACAATGTCTAAGGGACTGGGTTGCTGATGTAAGATGAAGGAATGATGAGAGGTACCATCCCTAGAGTGATCTGAAGTGATATGGGACTCTAGAGGTTCTTCTAAATCGGGAATAATAATGGTACTAGAGTTGACACAACCATACACACTAGGAGAGTTGTGGAGAAGTTCTTCTCCTGGACTCTCAAATATGGGTGCCCCCTTACCCAAACATTGGGTGTCAATGTAATGGCCACAAGGTGTATGTGGTTCTAATGCATGGTTTTAATGTAAGGGGGGATAGATAAATTCATAGGTGGTGACTACTTCCATGATTTCATCATTATAATATAAGATGGGGTGACTGGTGGAAGAAAGACCTCCTGGCATGGTGAAGCTACCTGAATCATCATCATGAGAAGAGAGGTTCACATGTGCATCGTCACGAGGGGTGACAGAAAAAAAAAGTAGATGAAGGATCCACTGATGTTGAGCCCAAGGTGATCATTGAAGGGAGGTTAGGTGAAACAGAAGGGGAAGGCCCAGGGGGGTCTTCCACCGAGGATCTCATAGATGATGAGAGGTAGTGGAAAGTGGCCAAAGACTCTGTCATTTCGACATCCGGAGGGGCAATGTCAATGGGAGTGCATGTGTCCTCTAGTTATTTTGAAGAAAAACGTGAAAATAAGGGAGCAGTGCACTCATTGTGCTTGGCCTCAAATTGGCGAACTACCACTAGAGAGGTGCGGAAATCCTCGAGGCGGGGACAGAGGTGAGTATAGTGGCCATGGAAATCACATAAAGGACAAGGGTGATTTGTGCACAAAGACTTGAGTTTCAGGACTAAATCGGGTATAATGACATATACCTTAAGGATTTCAGACTCTGGAAACGTCTCATTAACCATGGGCTTGAAGTGAGGCAACTCTGGACAGGTATGGGTGGCATGACCGAAAACATCAACAAAGCACACTGAATAGTACACTTTGATGGTAGAGGAGGGGAAATTTTTGTCAGGGAAGCCTTGTCATTTGATGCCCTCTTGCGAGCTTTACCCTTTTTACCTGAAGCAGTCGCAACAGGAGAAGGTTCCTGTTGAGGTGGCTGAGGCACTGTAGCAGCGGGAGAAGTCATGGGGACCAGTTGAACTCGGGTCAAAGAAAGATAAGGTTTGGGTTGACCAGGCAGGGTAGCGGCTGGGGGATGAAGGTACCATACGGGAATCTTGAGGGTTAGGTTAGGAAGAGAGAGGGTAGCCACGACAGGTACCAAGAATACTCCAAGAGGGGGAGCTAGGAACGATATCTGACCAGAGGGGTAATGGCTAGGCGAGATGGCTCCAAGATGGTTAAGGCTTGGAGGAATTGTTCTAGGAGGGTAGAAAGGATCGTGGATACCAACTGTACATGAAGGGCTAAGAGGAGAAGGTCCAGAAAGCTGAATCAAAGGGCTAGGAGTAGGCTGCCTAGGGCGAGGCTGCTGACTAGCTGAAGTGGGCCGCTTGAGGGAAGCCCGAGATGATTGCATCATGCAAACATTTGATGAGCTGGGATCAGAGACAAGAGGAGGAAGACCAGGGAAAATAGGAGTCTTTGTAGACTCCGGGTGAGACACTTGTCAAAGGATCGACGGTTTGCTTATGGGCCACTGAAGAGATGAAGGACTCAGGGGAGGTTTGAGACTTCGGTTCATAATATGTCAACTGGTCAATGGTGACTATATTTCCATTATGAGGGAAGGACATATTGTGGTGAACCACAAATGGGACAACAGACATTGCATAGGTGTAGCTACGATGCAATAGAATGTTGTAATCTAAGGGGGCATTGATGACTTCTATGTCAGCGCGAATAGTCTTGCTCGAAAGAGTAATAGGACAATTGTGGAATAGGCCAATGGGCTGGGAGGCATGAACATCCCACGCTTGGAGAGTGATCGTGGAAGGAGCCACCTCAGGTGATCCAAGTTGCTTCCGAACCGAAGCGGACATCACACAGGTGGATGCCCCCTAATCAATGATGCACCGGGAAGCATTGGTGTTCTAGCATCTTGACTGGGATTTGGAAGGCAATAGAAGCAGGAGGAGGAGGATATTCTAACCGATCAACATCGAACACAATCAATCAAACGTCTGAAGGATCTATAGTGCCCATGGTAGATGGTAGAGATTTTCATTGTGAAGGGCACCATTGGAGGAGTTCCAACATTGAGATGGCAGCAGGAGATTGTGCCAAATTATCTACTATGCTATACAAATGGGTAGCTTTTCCCGTAGCAGCGTTTCGGCGTAATGGTCCCTTAGGGCTCTTGGTAGGAACCTCTGCCTTAGGATAAGGGATCTGTAAAGAACCATTAGGTGTCGAAAGAGGCTCTGTAGAACCTGAAGAAGGGGGCTCGGGGACAGAAGTAGTGGGAGGCTTGTTGTACTGACGACACTGAGTCTGAAGGTTGAGGTATACAGTTATAGGTTGGTCGGAATTCATCATGAGAATCTGGTAATTGAAGTTACCATATGGAGGAGGTTGAGTGGCCGCCTGACCTTCAGGTGGTTTGGTAGCCACGAATCCTTGCTAAGTGAAAGGATTAGTAAACACAGCCGACTGAGTAGGCGCAACACTGGGAGGGATGGAAGGGGAGGCTTGCTATCCTCGCAATGTTGCTTGAGACTCCCACATCTGCTGCATCTATGGTAAAAGAGGAAAATTGTGTGTGTAATGACGATAAACACCACAACAAGAACAAGGCTTATTCGTGTGAACAGGCCGATCCTGCTTGGGCTGAGTGCCCTATTGTTGGCTAGCAGTGTTAGGTGCATTATTTAGAGGATTAGTTCAAGGATTATCTGGGGCAGATTGATTTTGTGTGCCTTTCTTCTTATTTTTGGAAGGAGGAGGATTATTCGCGCCCTACTCTACATACACCTTCCCCTGAGGGGGCGGTGGCTGCTGTTGCGAGGGTTGAGAAGGAAATGGTGGCAGAGGTGCTAATTCTGGAGGAGATGGAGCACCAGGCTACGGATACAGATAATAAGGAGGTTGGGTAAAATTTTCGTAAACAGAAGGTTGTGCAAAAGGAGGAGGCATGTTGTGTTGGCCCCTCCCTGCGAAAAACCATAGCCCATGGGAGGTTGAGCGTATGGATGAGAGAGAGCTCCAACGATAACGTCAATGGTGTGAGATGCCACCGATGTGTTGGCACCACTAGGTCTAGGAAGATAAGTTAGAACGGTATAAACATAGCCCAACTGAGCGTAGATCAGGTCATATTTTAACCCAATTTGGAGAGCAACTTCTTTGGTTTGAGGGAAATGCAATGTGACATCTTTGCCGATAGTAGGAAAAAGAGATCTAAGGAACCAGTCCATGTAGACACGGTCTTTGAAGGTAGGGGCTCGACATAGGCTCTTTCCTCTCCGCCACTCCAGGACATGATCAGATAGGTAGGTCGCAGGCGATTGACGGAAAGAAGTCAAAAGTTCAATACCAGTGTCATAATGAAGGGGAAGCTGGAAATAAGATAGAAAATCCCGAGCAAGAGTCGCAAAGGTGGTATGAGAGGATGAGGCCTGATTAGCATACCACTTAGAAGCTTCGTCAGTAAATGTACGTTGGAAAAACCAAAGATGGATAGAGTCATCGGTAATGGAGTTAGATGAACACCACATGTGGAAAGATCGAACATGATTTGTAGGATCTTCTTCGGCAAGGCCTTCAAACTTGGTAATGTCAGAAGGGAGCTTGGTAGGCATAGCAGGCCAACTAGCGTCATGGTTTATAGGGTCATTTATCAACTAGTTAAAATCGAGAAGAATGAGGCCTGCCATATAGGGGAGTAAGGGAGAAGCCGAGGTAGTTCCTGTTGCAGTCCCACTAGTAGTATTCCCAACAGTAGGGCCAGGGTTACCACTAGCGTTAGGTCCTGAAGCAGACATGGTGAAGGTGATAGGGGGAGAAACGAGGGCAGAACCAGAGGGGGAACCGAATGAACCAGAAGAGGAGTCTGAGTGTGGACTTGGTGGACGACTAACTCAAATCTTACGTGCAGGAGTAAGTCTTCCTACCAGAAAATGAGGATGAAGGCCAAGATGTGTCTGAGATAAATGATTTGGTGGCGCAATGGTGACAATAAAAAAATGGCACAAAGGGAAGAGAGACCAACAAGGGCGAAGAGGTTCAGGATCAACTGATTATAATGTTGAAACAAGGGCAGAGAGGTACAGGATCAATTTATTTTAATGTTAAATTCTTTGCTTGGTAGTGTTAACCAAGCTCTTCTTCATTTAGGGTGTGTGTGTAAAGTGTGTAAATTTTATTTTTTAAAACCAAACATTTGTAGAGAAAAAGAGAAAGTGTGTTGTATAACTGTAAATAAACCTACAGATAATAGTATATGAAACTGAAATAATAGAAAATAAATAGCTAATAATGCAATATTCTAAACCCAAGGAGGTGGGCCTCTCAAAAAGTAATTTGTAGGAGGGAAAAAATCTAGTCAAAACACACCAAAATAGCCAATATATCTAAGGTCAGGAGGGGCAGGGATCTAAAGGTCAGATCTGCTAGAAATAGGTGCAGACAAACAACAAAAAATCAGAGGAAATTTTTTTGTAAATGAGGTGGCAAAAGGCTATAACTTGGAGGGAAGCGAAGGGGACCCTAGAGGAAAACCCAAAAAAAACTAAAAGGAGGTGATTTGGATGGATAAATAGCCAATCTGAAGTGGATCTGAAGGTAAGGTATTAGATCTGAAAAAATTTTGAACACTCTAAAATTTCAGACAACCTGCAGCAGCTAAAAATCTTCCACAAAAGGTGGAGGGTATTGAAGCCCTAGAGGGCTAGGTTCCCACTTAGATGAGTAAAACAGAACAAGTACAGGTCCAAAACGGGCTGAGACATAGGTCAGACAACCCTGAGTAGAGGCCCAGACAAACCCAGAAAACTTTCAAAAAAACTCCCGCAAAAAGTCTAAGTCGCAGTTTCTAACCTGAATTCTATGGAGGTGGCAGGTTTAGGCCTGTTTTCTGTGCCCTGGAGGTTCAGGTCACAGATTTTGGCCCAAAAGGTGCAACCTGCACTTCCAACACTCTCGGGAGTAGGTTTCAGCAGAATGTGTCGTCTGAGCTATGGCTGATGTCTGTCAGCTGCACAATAGGTCCAAAAAAACACAGAAATTAGAATTTTTAATGTTTTAGGGTTTTATAGGTTAAAAATAGCATCAAGAGAAGCAAAACAAGAAGCTAAAGAGAACTCCTAGGGTTTTAAGAAGGTGAATATGCAGGGATCTGAAAAACGATAATGGTCGTAATTGTAAACCCGTGTGGAGTCGCCAATTGTTAGTATGAAACTTAATCGCAAGTGTACAAAAAAGGCTCACTTTAGCCTTGCATAAAAAATAGCCCTAACAGCAAAGATGGCTGCCAATATCTTTAGATTTGCAATTAGGTGACCAAGATAAATGCTGCAAAAATCTAGATCTATGCATTAAAATACATTAAGCAGTAAATAAAAACAAGAGTTGCTCCATGCATCAAATAGACAAGACAAGCATATGTTTAAATAATTTTGTATTTATGGCACCTGTGAAGAGAACATAGAAGTATTTTACCAGTCCTCCTCAATGGGATGGGTTCTTGTAATTCCTTAGCACTTCAGATCTAAAATCCCTCTCTCTTGATGGTGTAGAAAACCTAGACAAAAATGGAACTCAAGGGGATCTCACAAGAAAAATGATAGCAGAATATGAAAATAATGGTGGATCACCCCGGATCCGGGTGCTTAGCTGTCATGAGATGTGGCGAAGGATGTGGGTCGGCGCGTGGGATCATTACTCTGCCACCCTAACTCACGTCTCTATCTTCATTTACTCCTCCACAGTCACTTGCTCTACCGCATTAACGCAGCACAAAAGCCCAAATCCGCGCCCGTTCAACTTAAGAATGGCTTCCTTTGGAAGCTTCATTCCTGTTATGTTGCCTCTTCATTCCTTGTGCACCCCTGTTGCAACAGAGCATAGCTCTAGAACCTGCACTGGGCATTGCTGCTCCATAGCATGTTGTATGGATCTTTACCCTGGTTTTCACTTCTCGCAGAGCTCACTCTGCCATCTGGGGCTAGGGCCACCCTTTGAGTCTTCCCTTGCTTAGCAAGATTTCCCTCCCTTGACATCCGCCCCCTTCCACTCTGCTGGCCACTCCCATCACCCTGCTCTGAGAAAAACATCTCGACTACGACAGCGTATGCATTGCCTTCGAGGTTCCATCTGCAGTCGTCTTCCCTGCCACTCCTCCACTACTACTTCCAGCTCTTTGTCTCTCTCTTCGGATAACTTCTTGTGTCATTATCCTAATACTAGGAGCGGTCGTGGCCATGGATGTGGGCGTGGGATTTCTCATTCTGATTTGGGCTCACCCCATTTCCCTGTCTCTCCTAGTTTCATCTCTGGACACCTGCACACCACCCATCTTCGCTTTCCCTGCTCTCTCAATCAGCCTACAATTACTGTTACCATTACAATTGAATTCAAGGAGGAGCCCCCTAATTCGGAAGCGGTGCTTCCTAGTGCTGGCGTGGAGCATAGGATCACAGACCAACCTTGTTCTCCTACCAGCGGTATCCTGAAAAGAAAAGCTCCAAGTTGCAGTGCTACGCAGGATACAGGACTTGAAGTCAACCTCGGCGACACCAAGCGAGGCTGCCAAAGCACTAAAGATGACAAGCAGGAGGAGGAAGATGACCCATATGCCTATGGTTGTCATGTGGTTGAGGAACCTCCCTCATTCTCTCATGATTCTTAATCTGGTAAGAACTCTCAGTCTCTTTCTTCATAGGTTTTTGGATGGGTGCACTCCCAAGCTTGTTATGTTTACTTGCTCTTTGCTTCATTTTTTCAATTATTAGTCTCTACTTCTAGGCCGGTTTCCCCTGCGTAGGCGGCATGTTTTTGTGTTTTGGTTGGGAACACACTTCAGCTCTTCACGCTTACCTACTCTTCGCTTCTGGTTTTTGATAAACTATCAATTTTCCAAGGCCGGTTTCCCCTGTGTGGGCGGCATGTTTTTGATTGTCAGCAAGATGGTTTCTATTGGAGTGGCATGTCTGGAAAACTTTCTATGACTAGTATGCTGTGTTAGAATGCCAATTCTATGGGAAAGATTAGCTGTGGCCTCAGCCTCCTTATACTCATTTTTGTACATTAATAGAATAGTCTCATTCAGAAGAAAAAAAAGTAGAAGAAGAAAGTGGATAAAAGTCAGACCAAAAGTATAGATCCAGAGTGATCTTTAGGCAACAAAAGGTAGTGAGTGAATGGAAAAAACCTTCTATTTATAACAAAATATTTGGTTAGTCTAGATATTGGTGCATAATTCAAATATTATTAGCCAATTCTAGATCTAACTTTTATGGAATATTTTGTTATGTTTGTTGAATGGAAAAAGAATTTGACTTGGGTCAAATCTCTTTATTTGTAAATAATAAATAAATAAATGATTTATTTATTATTTTAAGGATGTGGTTGAGTAATAATCAAATAAATAATTATTTATGAATTATTTAGTCAAAATTAACAAGGAATATTATTTAAATAAGGTTTAGATAATTATTCCTAGAAAATAATAAGATAAATAATAATTTATCTAACTAGTTTTCTTGTTTTGGGGTAAATATGACCAGGAATATCAATTAAACTCTTGTTTAACTAATTATTCCTTGAGGAAAATCAAACAAATGTGGATTTATTTAATATTTCTTCATGGGGTTTCCTGTTTATACCATAAACAACTTAATAAATCTGGTTTACTAAGTTATTTTCATAGTGAAAGCAATTTTACTTAGGGTAAAATTAGTCTTACATGGTGTACTTAGGTCTATATAATAGTAACAAGTTAGATGACCAAAAAATGGTGTAACACATGCCATTAGAGCTGATCCAATGAGATGTAGCCTAGGAGGGGTGAACTCCTTCAACAATGGCTGGTGTAATACTAATTTATGCATACTTCCATTCTGTATATTTAATTCATGTTTAAATTTTTCATGCAATTAAAAAAAACACACACACACACACATAAAACTCATGCTTTTACTTACTATTTTTTAGTGCAAAACTCAAGCACTTTTTTTCTTCGAATAAGGATCTTAGCATAGAAACTAATATTTCCCATTCAGATCAGTTTCAATGTAGATATTGATTTCAAACCCTATTTGATTGTTTTCATTAGATGCATTGGTTTTAGTGTAGCTGTTTATTTCTACATATTTGAATGTTTGCACTAAATGAATTAATTTTGGTTTAGATTTTGATTTCTAATCATATTTTAATGTTTGCACTAGATGCATTTATTTCACTGTAGAATTTGATTTCTGATTTGATGCAACTAGATGTATGATGTACATTAATTTCAAAGTAATTCGATTAATGGTGTGCATTGATTACATTGTAAGCACATCTATGCCCCCTCCATATATATCTCTATCTCACATTGTCTCTCCTTCTTTATCTCTCTACCTCACACCGAAAACATACACATACTCTCTCTCTCCCTCCATTTTCACTCCATCTCTCTCTCTCTTTAACATTTATCTCTCCATATCTATATCTCTTCCTCCCTCCTTATCTTTTCCTCTCTCTTCTTCCCTCTCCACCCCCTCCCCCCCCCCCACGCCCACCTCCATCTATATCTCTCTTTAACCCCCAAAACATACACACACTCTCTCTAAGTGTAAGCACATAAAAATTATTCATGACGTGAATTGACCTTTGTGTTAGAGTAATTCAACCATAAATACAATACTTGAGTTTCAATCTTAAACTATTTGTAATTGGTTGCATTCTTATTATTACCATTTTCCATCATTCAACATTGTGAATCACTTTACATTCAAACACAATAATATAAAATAACTAATAGGTGCGACAATAAGAATAGTAGACGAAAATAGTTGATCACAATGAAAATTGTTTGTAATTTACTATATTCTTATTATTCACATTTTCTATCATTCAACATTGTTACATTGTCACTTTGCACTTAAAAAATTTATTTCATCATTCAAGTTACTAAAAGTCTCTCTCATCCCAACAAATTGAGGTAACTAAGAAAATTTTAAATTAATTTGACCAAATTAATCTTAGACATATTTAGCATATTTAAAATGATCAAAATAATTAGATGTTCAAAAAATTTTGTATGACCACACACCACTGAAACCAACCTAGATCCATCTTAACCCAGATCTATCAAGCGATGAGAGGGATCAAATCTCTCGAGGTGCAAACCTTTCCTCAAGTTTTGCACTCAAAAAAGAGGTTTGCCCCTCGAAAGATTTGATCCATCTTGATGCTTTATAGATTCAGGGTTAAGATATATTTAGGAAATGTGAGATGTGTAATGAGACAAATTTTTTGACACTTATCATGAATTCATACCTATGCACTTTTAATACCCATTTAATTTATACGACTTCACTAGCTTATGTCATCAAACATAACAAGTTTATATATATATATATATATAGCATAGAAGAGAACGAAGTGGTGATGGTGGTATAAATTCTTACCACCAATTTTTTAACATAGATGACTAATTAAATGTAATTTCCAATGTTTGATGTTGAATATTTTTTAAATGTCGAGCTAATAAGTATACATACGATTATGTAAACAATTTTACTTTGTCAAATTACATAAAAAGATAAATAATAATAATAATAATTATTATTAAAATAAAATTAAGATAAAACAGTAAATTTACTAGAGGTTTTTTGGCTCCAAGATTTTACAACCCATGGTATTTCAAATAGTATTCTTCTCTAATGATGAAATTACATAAAAATATAAATAAAATTAAATAATAATAATTAATCATTAATCATTTTAATAAAATTGAGATAAAATAGTAAATTTATGTATAAGGCTTTTTGGGCTCGAGGTTTTCACAGGCCATAGTTTTATCCATGGTATTCACACTTTACACTTTACTTTACGCAGCACAACAACACTTTACCCATGGTATTCACACTTTACACTTTACTTTACCGAATTCACACTTTACTTTACGCAGCACAACATCAGGCAGTGACAACCTGGTAAAGTCCACATTTCTTACGACGTTTCTGATCGATTCAATATTCCCAAAAACACTGACAGTCTGTAACAAATTTGGTTCCCAAAAATAAAGTGGGAGTCACCCGCTGAATTTGTACCAGCATTGCCTCCTGCCGACTTTAACATTGTATGCTATTTTTCATCAAAACAACGTTGGAAATTGCATTTAATTATCTACACTAACTATGTTTGTACACTATTTCAAGCATCATTCATGTACACTATGTACACTATGTAGCCAACTATGTTTTGATGAAAGAGGTACAATGTTAACAACTAGATTCAATTGTACACTATTTCCTCGATGATCAGTTTCTTTCATCGAAACAACTTTGGTAATTATATACAGTAGGCCAACTATGTTTGTGTCTTGTTTCGAAGAAGATGGGTTCCTTTCATCAAAACAACGTTGGTGATTAACCAACTATGCTTCACATTTATTCAAAAAAAATTGGTGGTCAAAATCTATACTACTAACATTTTAACATTAATAAAAATCTTGTGCTATTTTAAAACTAATATAAGTCATAACTTCATGCATATTAATTAAATTGATACATATTACTTATGGAGAGCTTAAATTGTTATGATATTATTATTATTATTGTAATAGTATATTCAATAATAAAAATTTTGTGCTGTTTTAAACTTCAAAACTAATATAAATCATAACTTTATGCATATTATTTAACTTGATACATATTACTTATTGAGAGCTTAAATTGTTATGATATTATTATTATTATTGTAATAGTATATTCAATATAAATGACATTTTTGCAGCTGATTTCATTTAAAAATTTAAAAATGCTTTTCAATAATACCTAGAGTGTACTAAAAAAATTATATGAATATTTACTATGATGAAATTGTTTAAATTTCAATAGAAAAGATATTATAATAAAAAGTTATAGTAATGAAGAATTTTATTTAAAATAATAATAATATAAATATTATATATAAAAATTAGATTGTGAAAAAATAAATTGTTATATATATATATATATATATATATATATATATATATATATATATATTCTGAAAATATTGATAGAATTAGAAATACAAGTGTTTCTAAACTTGTAATTTAATCTTTTCAACAATAATTGTAGCATTACTAAAAAGAAAATTAAGTGGTGATGGTGGTACAAATTCTTACCACCAATTTTTTAACATAGATGACTAATTAAATGTAATTTCCAATGTTTGATGCCTTGAATTGTAATTTTTTTGTATATATATATATATAGGAGTTCAACCAACATGTTTATTTATTGAACCTAGAAGTGCTCTATAGCCCAATATGGGTTAGATATGTAGGTATAGGAGTTAAATATGTGAATATTTTTTAAATATCGAGCTAATAAGTAAACATATGTTATATAAACAATTTTACTTGGTAAAATTACATAAAAAGTTAAATAATAATAATCATAATTATTATTATTATTATTATTGTTATTAAAATAAAATTGAGATAAAACAATAAATTTACTAGAGGTTTTTTGGCTCCAAGTTTTTGCAACCCATGGTATTTCACATGGTATTCTTCTCTAATGAAGAAATTACATAAATAAAAATCAAATTAAATAATAATAATTAATAATTAATCATTTTAATAAAATTGAAATAAAATAGTAAATTGATGGATGAGTCTTTTTGGGCTCGAGGTTTTCACAGTCCATGGTTTTACCCATGGTATTCTTCGTGAAGTGGGACTGAAGGTCATAATGTGCGACATGAGAGAGGAACCAAGAAATGAAGGATAGAGGACTATAGCAGGATAAAAAGGGAATCGGGATAGGCTCCATGGATGCGATGATGATACAACTCGGATGCTCTAAAAAAGGGTGACTTGATGATGCTGGCACACAGTAAAGGTCCAAAGGGGACCAAAAATACATGAGTACAATATGGTAACTCAGGATGAAAATCGACATGAGTGTGGAGGAGTATAGAGGAAAATTGGTCTCCCAAGTACAAGTATTGCAAGTGAAGAAATTTGATTTTAAGAGTGGTTAAGTGATGCTTCTTGGAAAAAATGAGGGTGGTGAAGTATAAAATCATGAAAAACTAATAGATAACGATTGCAGGGCTCGGTGAGAGCTTTCTAATGGTACAGAAGGTTTGTCAAACTGAGCTACGATTTGGTCTTAGCTGGCGAATGAAAAAATCAGGGGTTTTTCTTTTAATAAGGCATTTTCCCTCCAAATTCACTCATTTTCATTTGGAGCTGTGGTGAATGTAGAGAGGAGAGAAGGCCCTAAATATTTTGGTGATCATAACAGACAAACCGACTGTTGGAATCGAGATCCATCAGTTGCAAGTAAGAGGCCTAACCCTACTTTTTCATTTAAGGGGATCAACATTTCAGTTTAGGCACCCAGAGCTCATGAAAAGGCCAGGTTGCACTTTTTGGGGTCAGTTCTACCACCTGGGTAGCAGGTACTGGGCAGGAAATGACTTGAAAAGTGTGATCTATCAGTGAAAAGGGGGTTTCAGTGTTTTTTTTGGCTGAGATATGGGATTTTTATGGTTGAGGGGCATAGGTGCCCCCAAGCATGTTGTGGCCATGCCAAAATGTATTTAGAAAAAGGGGAATCTAAAAACATTTTTATGATGTGGTGTGCCATTTGTTTTCATTATGGTTATGCAGTTCGAGAAAGGGAATGGAGGATTACCAATCCCTTTTTGTATTGCATATATGAAGCAAATGGACTTAAGTTTTTGGGTTAGCATACATCGTGTCACTATCCCAAAGATAGGATTTGGAGATAATGAACTGGTGCTCTCCTAGAAATGCCAAAGGATGGTCAACAACAACGTCTAAGGGACTGGGTTGCTGATGTAAGGTGAAGGAATGATGAGAGGTATCATCCCTAGAGTGATCTGAAGTGATATGGGACTCTAGAGGTTCTTCTAAATGGGTAAGAATAATGGTACTAGAGTCGACACGACCATATAAACTAGGAGATTTGTGGAGAATTTCTTCTCCTGGACTCTCAAATATGGGTGCCCCCTTAAGATATTTTTAGGAAACGTGAGATGTGCAATGAGATAAATTTTTTGATGCTTATCATGAATTCATACCTATGCACTTTTAATAGCCATTTCATTTATATGACTTCACTAGCTTATATCATCAAACACAACAAGTTTATATATATATATATATATATATATATATATATATATATATATATCATAGAAGAGAATGAAGTGGTGATGGTGGTATAAATTCTTACCACCAATTTTTTAACATAGATGACTAATTAAATGTAATTTCCAATGTTTGATACCTTCAATTTCACATGGTATTCTTCTCTAATGATGAAATTACATAAAAGTAAAAATTAAATAAAATAATAATAATTAATAATTAATCATTTTGATAAAATTGAAATAAAATAGTAAATTTATGGATGAGGCTTTTTGGGCTCGAGGTTTTCATAGTCCATGGTTTTACCCATGGTATTCTTCATGAAGTGGGACTGCAAGTCATAATGTGCAACATGAGAGGGGAACCAAGAAATTAAGAATGGAGGACTATAGTAGGATACAAAGGGACTCGTGATAGACTACATGGATGCGATGATGACACAACTCAAATGCTCTAAACAAGGGCGACTCGATGATGCTGCCACACAGTAAAGGTCCAAAGGGGACCAAAAAGACATGAGTACAAGATGGTAACTCAGGATGAAAATTGACATGAGCATGGATGAGTATAAAGGCAAAGTGGTCTCCCAAGTACAAGTGTTGCAAGTGAAGAAATTTGATTTTAAGAGTGGTTAAGTGACGCTTCTTGGACAAAATGAGTCTAGTGAATTATCAAATCACAAAAAAATAATAGATACCCATTGGAGGGCATGACGAGAGCTTTCCAATGGTACAGACGGTTTTTCAAACTGAGCTACGTTTTGGCCATAGCTGGAGAAAGAAAAAATCATGGGTTTCTCTTTTAATAAGGCATTTTCCCTCCAAATTCAAGCATTTGCATTTGGAGCTATGGTGAATGTAGAGAGGAGAGAAGGCCCTAAATCTTGTGGCAATTGTAGCAGACAAATCGACTGTTGGAATCGAGATCCATCAGTTGCAGGTACGAGGCCTAACCCTAGTCTTTCATTTAAGGGGATCAAAATTTCAGTTTAGGCACCGAGAGCTCATGAATAGGCCAAGTCGCACTTTTTGGGGTCGGTTCTACGACCTGGATAGCAGATGCTGGGCAGAAAACTATGACCTATCCCAGGAAATCACCTGAAAAGTGTGACCTATCGGTGAAAGGGGGTTTCAGTGTTGTTTTTGGCTGAGATTTTGGATTTTTATGGTTGAGGGGCGTAGGTACCCCCAAGCATGTTATGGACATGCCAAAATGTATTTAGAAAAAGGGGAATCTAAACGCATTTTTATGATGTGGTGTGCCATTTGTTTTCGTTATGGCTATGTAGTTCGAGAAATGGAATGGAGGATTACCAATATCTTTTGGTACTGCATATATGAAACAAAGAGAGGATTTGGAGATAATGAACTGGTGCTCTCCTGGAAATGCCAAAGGATGGTCAACAAAAATGTCTGGGGGACTGGGTTGCTGATGTAAGATGAAGGAATGATGAGAGGTACCATCCCTAGAGTGATCTGAAGTGATATGGGACTCTAGAGGTTCTTCTAAATGGGGAATAATAATGGTACTTGAGGTGACACGGCCATATACACTAGGAGAGTTTTGGAGAATTTCTTATCATGGACACTCAAATATGGGTGCCCCCTTACCCAAACATTGGGTGTCAATGTAATGGCCACAAGGTGTATGTGGTTCGAATGCATGGTTTCGATGTAAGGGGGGATAGATAAATTCATAGGTGGTGACTACTTCCATGATGTCGTCATCATAATATAAGATGGGGTGATTGGTGGAAGAAAGACCACCTGACGCGGTGAAGCTACATGAATCATCATCATGAGAAGAGAGGTTCACATGTGAATCGTCACGAGGGGTGACAGAAAAACAAGTAGATGAAGGATCCACTGATGTTGAGCCCAAGGTGATCATTGAAGGGAGGTCAGGCGAAATGGAAGGGGAAGGCCCACGGGGGTCTTCCACCGAGGATCTCATAGATGATGACAGGTAGTGGACAGTGGCTGAAGACTCTGTCATTTCAACATCCAGAGGGGCAATGTCAATGGGAGTACATGTGTCCTCTAGTTCTTCTGAAGCAAAACATGCAAATAAGGGAGCAGTGGGCTCATTGTGCTTGGCCTCGAATTGGCGAACTGCCACTAAAGAGGTGCGGAAATCCTCGAGGCGGGGACAGAGGTGAGTATAGTGGCCATGGAAATCACACAAAGGACAAGGGTGATTTGTGCACAAATACTTGAGTTTCAGGACTGAATCGGGTATAATGACATATACCTTGAGGATGTCAGACTCTGGAAACGTCTCATTAACCTTGGGCTTGAGGTGAGGCAACTCTGGACAGGTATGGGTGGCATGACCGACAACATCAACAAAGCACACTGAATAGTACACTTTGGTGGCAGAGGAGGGGAAATTTTTGTTAGGGAAGCCTTGTCATTTGATGCCCTCTTACGAGCTTTACCCTTTTTACCCGAAGCAGTCGCAACAGGAGAAGGTTCCTGTTGAGGTGGCTGAGGCACTGTAGCAGCGAGAGAAGTCATGGGGACCAGTTGAACTGGGGTCAAAGCAAGATAATGTTTGCATTGACTAGGAAGGCTAGCGGCTGGGGGATCGAGGTACCATACGGGAATCCTGAGGGTCAGGTTAGGAAGAGAGAGGGTAGCGATGACAGGTACCAAGAATACTCCAAGAGGGGGAGCTAGGAACGGTATCTGACCGGAGGGGTAATGGCTAGGCGGGATGGCTCCAAGATGGTTAAGGTTTGGAGGATTTGTTCTAGGAGGGTAGAGAGGCTCATGGATACCAACTGTATGTGAAGTTCCAAGAGGAGAAGGTCCAGAAGGCTGAATTGAAGGGCTAGGAGTAGGCTGCCTAGGGCAAGGCTGCTGACTAGCCGAAGTGGGTCGCTTGAGGGAAGCCCGAGATGATTGCATCATGAAAACATTCGATGAGCTGGGATCAGAGACAGAAGGAGGAAGACCAGCGAAAAAAGGAGTCTTTTTAGACTCTGGGTGAGACACTTGTCAAAGGATCGACAGTTTGCTTATGGGCCACTGAAGAGATGAAGGACTCAAGGGAGGTCTGAGACTTCGGTTCATAATATGTCAACTGGTCAATGGTGACTATATTTCCATTATGAGGGAAGGAAATATTGTGGTGAACCATAAATGGGATAGTAGACATTGCATAGGTGTAGCTACGACCCAATAGAATGTTGTAATCTAAGGGGGCATCGATGACTTATATGTGAACGCAAATTGTCTTGCTCACAATAGTAATAGGACAATTACGGAATAGGCCAATGGGCTGGGAGGCGTGACCATCGCATGATCGGAGAGTGATCATGGAAGGATCCACCTCAGGTGATCCAAGTTGCTTCCAAACCAAAGCGGACATCACACAGGTGGATTCCCCCTAATCAATGATGCACCGGGAAGCGTTGGTGTTCCCGCATCTTGACTGGGATTTGGAAGGCAACAGAAGCAGGAAGAGGAGGATATTATAACCGATCAACATCGAACACAATCAATCAATTGTCTGAATGATCTACAGCGCCCATGGCAGATAGTAGAGATTTCCTTTGTGAAGGGCACCATTGCAGGAGATTGAACCAAATTATCTACTATGCTATACAAATGGGCAGCTTTTCCAGTAGCAGCGTTTCGGCGTAATGGTCCCTTAGGGCTCTTGGTAGGAACCTCCACCTTAGGCTGAGGGATCTGTAAAGAACCATTAGGTGTCGAAAGAGGCTCTATAGAACCTGAAGAAGGGCGCTCGGGGACAGAAGTAGTGGGAGGCTTGTTGTACTGACAAGACTGAGTCTGAAGGTTGAGGTATACGGTTATAGGTTGGTCAGAATTCATCATGAGAATCTCATAATTGAAGTTACCATATGGAGGAGGTTGAGTGGCCGCCTGACCTTCAGGTGGTTCGGTAGCCACGAATCCTTGCTAAGGGAAAGGATTAGTAAACACAGCCGACTGACTAGGCACAACACTGGGAGGGACAGAAGGGGAGGCTTGCTATCCTCGCAATGTTGCTTGAGACTCCCAAATCTGCTGCATCTATGGTAAAAGAGGAAAATTGTGTGTGTAATGACCATAAACACCACAACAAGAACAAGGCTTATTCGTGCGAACAGGTCGGTCCTGCTTGGGCTGAGTGCGCTATTGTTGGTTAGCAGTGTTAGGTGCATTATTTAGAGGATTAGGTCTAGGATTACCAGGGGAAGATTGATTTTGTGTGCCTTTCTTCTTATTTTTGGAAGGAGGAGGATTATTCACGCCCTGCTATGCATACATCTTCCCCTGAGGGGGCGGTGACTGCTGTTGCGAGGGTTGAGAAGGCAAGGGAGGCAGAGGTTCTAATCCTAGAGGAGCTGGAGTGCCAGGCTATGGATACGGATAATAAGGAGGTTGGGTAACATTTTCGTAAACAAAAGGTTGTGCAAAAGGAGGAGGCATGGTGTGTTGGCCCCTCCCTATGAAAAACCATAGCCCATGGGAGGCTGAGCATATGGATGAGAGAGAGCTCCAACGATAACGTCGACGGTGTGAGATGCCACCGGTGCGTTGGCACCACTAGGTCTAGGAAGATAAGTTAGAATGGTATAAACATAACCCAACTGACCATAGATCAGGTCATATTTTAACGAAATTTGGAGAGCAGTTTCTTTGGTTTGAGGGAAATTCAATGCGACATCTTTGCCGATAGCAGGCAAAAGAGATCTAAGGAACCAGTGCATGTAGACACGGTCTTTGAAGCAAGGGGCTCGACATAGGCTCTTTCCTCTCCACCACTCTTGGACATGATCGGATAGGCAGGTCGTAGGCGATTGACAGAAAGAAGTCAAAAGTTCAGTACCAGTGTCATAACGAAGGGGAAGCTAGAAATAAGACAGAAAATCCCGAGCAAGAGTCGCAAAGGTGGTATGAGAGGATGAGGCCTGATTAGCATACCACTTAGAAGCTTCGCCAGTAAATGTACGTTGGAACAACCGAAGATGGATAGAGTCATCGGTAATGGAGTTAGATGAACACCACATGTGGAAAGATCAAACATGATTTGTAGGATATTTTCCGGCAAGGCCTTCAAACTTGGTAATGTCGGAAGGGAGCTTGGTAGGCATAACAGGCCAACTAGCATCATGTTTTATCGGGTCATTGATCAACTGGTTAAAATCGGGAAGAATGAGGCCTGCCATATAGGGGAGCAAGGGAGCAGCCGAGGTAGTTCCTGTTGCGGTCCCACTAGTAGTATTCCCAACAGTAGGGCCGGGGCTACCACCAGCGTTAGGTCCTGAACCAGACATGGTGAAGGTGATAGGGGGAGAAACGAGGGCAGAACCAGAGGGGGAACCCAATGAACCAGAAGAGGAGTCTGAGTGCGGACTCGGTGGAGGACTAACTCAAATCTTACGTGCAGGAGTAAGTCTTCCTACCAGAAACTGAGGATGAAGGCCAAGATGTCTCTAAGATAAATGATTTGGTGGCGCAATGGTGACAACACAAACATGGCACAAAGGGAAGAGAGGCCAATAAGGGCGAAGAGCTTCAGGATCAACTGATTACAATGTCGACACAAGGGCAGAGAGGTACAGGATCAATTTATTTCAATGTGTGTAAAGTGTGTAAATTTTATTTTTTAAACCCAAAAGTTTGTAGAGAAAAAGAAAAAGTGTGTTGTATAATTATAAATAAACCTACAGATAATAGTATATGAAACTGAAATAATAGAAAATAAACAGCTAATAATGCAATATTCTAAACCCAAGGAGGCAGGCCTCTAAAAAATTAATCTGTAGGTGGGAAAATATCTAGTCAAAACACACCAAAATAGCCAATATATCTAAGGTCGGGAGGGGCAGGGATCTAAAGGTCAGATCTGCTAGAAATAGGTGCAGACAAACAACAAAAAATCGGAGGAATTTTTTTTGTAAGTGAGGTGACGAAAGGCTATAACTTGGAGGGAAGCGAAGTGGACCCTAGAGGAAAACCCAAACAAAACTAAAAGGAGGTGATTTGGATGGATAAATAGCCAATCTGAAGTGGATCTGAAGGTAAGGTATTAGATCTGAAAAAAGGTTGAACACTCTAAAATTCCAGACAACCTGCAGCAGCTAAGACTCTTCCACAAAAGGTGGAGGGTATTGAAGCCCTAGAGGGCTAGGTTCCCACTTAGATGAGTAAAAAAGAACAAGTAAAGGTCCAAAACGGGCGAATACATAGGTCAGACAACCCTGAATAGAGGCCCAGGAAAGCCCAAAAAACTTTCAGAAAAACTCCCGCAAAAAGTCTAAGTCGTAATTTCTAACCTGAATTCTATAGAGGTGGCAGGTTTAGGCCTGTTTTCTGTGCCCTGGAGGTTCAGGTCACAGGTTTTGGCCCAAAATGTGCAACCTGCACTTCCAGCACTCTCGGGAGCAGGTTTCAGCAGAATGTGTCGTCTGAGCTACGGCTGATGTCTGTCACCTGCGCAATAGGTCCGAAAAAACACAGAAGTTAGAATTTTTAATGTTTTAGGGTTTTATAGGTTAAAAATAGCATCAGGAAAGCAAAACAAGAAGCTGAAGAGAAATCCTAGGGCTTTAAGCAGGCGAATATGCAGGGATCTAAAAATCGACAATGGACGTAATTGTAAACCCATGTGGAGTCGCTAGTTGTTAGTATGAAACTTAATCACAAGTATACAAAAAAGGATAACTTTAGTCATGCATAAAAAGTAGCCCTAACAGCAAATATGGCTGCCAATATCTTTAGATTTTCAATTAGGTGACCAAGATAAATTCTGCAAAAATCTAGATCTATGCATTAAAATACATTAAGCAGTAAATAAAAACAAGAGTTGCTCCATGCATCAAATAGAAAAGACAAGAATATGTTTAAATAATTTTGTATTTATGGCACCTGTGAGGAGAACATAGAAGTATTTTACCAGTCCTCCTCAATGGGATGGGTTCTTGTAATTCCTTAGCACTTCAGATCTAAAAGCCCTCTCTCTTGATGGTGTAGAAAACCCAGACAAAAATGGAACTCAAGGGGATCTCACAAGAAAAATGATAGCAGAATATGAAAATAATGGTGGATCACCCCGGATGCGGGTGCTTAGCTATCATGAGATGTGGCGGAGGATGTGGGTCGGCACGTGGGCTCATTACTCTGCCACCCTAACTCACGTCTCTGTCTTCATTTACTCCTCCACAGTCACTTGCTCTACTGCATTAACGTAGCACATAAGCCCAAATCTGCGCCCGTTCAACTTAAGAATGGCTTCCTCTGGAAGCTTCATTCCTGTTATGTTGCCTCTTCGTTCGTTATGCTCCCCTGTTGCAACAGAGAATAGCTCTAGAACCTACACTGGGCATCGCTGCTCCATAGCATGTTGTATCAATCTTTACCCTGGTTTCAAACTCTTGTAGAGCTCACTCTGCCATCTGGGGCTCAGGCCACCCTTTGAGTCTTCCCTTGCTCAGCAAGATTGCCCTCCCCTGACCTCCGTCCCCTTCCACTCTGCTAGCCACTCCCATCACCCTACTCTGAGAACAACGTCTCGACTACGACAGCATATGCATTTTCGTCGAGGTTCCAGATGCAGTTGTCTTCCCTGCCACCCCTCCACTACTACTTCTGGCTCTTCGTCTCTCTCTTTGGATAACTTGTTGTGTCATTATCCTGATACTAGGAGCGGTCGTGGCCATGAATGTGGTGTGGGATTTCTCATTCTGATTTGGGCTCACCCCAATTCCCTGTCTCTCCTAGTTTCATATCTGGACACCTGCACACCAGCCATCTTTGATTTCCCTGCTCTCTCAATCGGCCTACAATTACTGCTACCATTACATTTGAATTCAAGGAGGAGCCCCCTGATTTGGAAGCGGTGCTTCCTAGTGCTGGCGTGGAGCATAGGATCGCAGACCAGCCTTGCTCTCCTACCAGTGGTAGCCTGAAAAGAAAAGCTCCCAGTTGCAGTGGTACGCAGGATACATGACTTAAAGTCAACCCGGACGACACCAAGCGAGGCTTCCAAAGCACTAAAGACGACAAGCAGGAAGAGGAAGATGACCCGTATGCCTATGGTTGTTGTGTGGGTGGGGAACCTCCCTCATTCTCTCATGATTCTTAATCTGGTAAGAACTCTCAGTCTCTTTCTTCATAGGTTTTTGGATGGGTACACTCCCAAGCTTGTTATGTTTACTTGCTCTTTGCTTGAGTTTTTCAATTATTAGTCTCTGCTTCTAGGCCGGTTTCCCCTGCATGGTCGGCATGTTTTTGTGTTTTGGTTGGGAACACACTTCAGCTCTTCATGCTTACCTACTCTTCGCTTCTGGTTTTTGATAAACTGTCAATGTTCCAAGGCCGGTTTCCCCTGCGTGGGCGGCATGTTTTTGATTGTGAGCAAGATGGTTTCTGTTGGAGTGGCATGTATGGCAAACGTTCTATGTCTAGTATGCTGTGTTAGAATGCCAATTCTATAGGAAAGATCAGCTGAGGCCTCATCCTCCTTGTAACTCATTTTTTTACATTAATAGAATAGTCTCACTCAGAAGAAAAAGAAGAAGAAGAATAAAGTGGATAAAAGTCAGACCAAAAGTATAGATCCAAAGTGATATTTAGGCAACAAAAGGTAGTGAGTGAATGGAAAAAACCTTCTATTTATAACAAAATATTTGGTTAGTCTAGATATTGGTGCATAATTCAAATATTATTAGCTAATTCTAGATCCAACTTTTATGGAATATTTTATTATGTTTGTTGGATGGAAAAAGAATTTGACATGGGTCAAATCTCTTTATTTGTAAATAATAAATAAATAAATGATTTATTTATTATTTTAAGGATGTGGTTGAGTAATAATCAAATAAATAATGATTTATTTAATTATTTATGAATTATTTAGTCAAAATTAACAAGGAAAGAGAAAAAAGATATGCATGCACTTTAGACCTACTGCCTCATAGAAGTTCAATCTCTAGGTGGTAGGTTTAGGAGGAGGTCTCCAGAGTATCCTAGGTCCAAGGTAGGAGCAAGGTCTCCATGGAAACATTCATATGTTAAGTGGTTAAGTGTGAGCCCGTGTGAAAGTGTAGAAATTCTAGTATAAGTGAAAACGTCTCTACAAGTGATTCTATTAGCCCAGCTCTGTCTGGGGACAACACCAATAGGTATGAAAAAGAATATATGGAAATATCATATGTGAACATTGGTATGCTACCTTGCAAGACTACTAGTTTTCTCCATGGCGATATCATATAGTAACTAGACTATATGCAACATCGTGTATCTATAGGGCACCATCAGAGAAGAGACTCAGACCAGGTTCCACTAGTAGGACTGGTCCTCTGGCAGCTAGGAACACGACCTGGAAGCCAATATATAATATGTGAAAATGTGAATATGGTATGAGGCTAGTCCAAGTGTAAACGCCTCTTAGGAACATGACCACGTATGCTTGGTGAAGAGTAGGAACCACCAGTGAAGATCCTAGGACCAGGTTCATCCGCTGGGAGTTGATTTCTGGAAGGGGAATTTCCCAACCAAGGACCATGACACAAGATCTTAGATTAATCATAGATTAGTAGATATGCACTTTAGACCTGCTGCCCCATAGGATTTTAATCAGAATTGGAATGATGGCACCATCATATATGAACCAAGTAGTAGACATGCAAGTTTAGACCTACACCATAGCATTAGCTCAGCTCTGTCTGGGGCCAGCACCATTGAATATGAAAATCCAAGTGCAATGTATCCATGCAAGTAGAGCATGTAACTAGACTCTATGGCATATAGGATTCTGTATGCCACAGCCCTGGGTTTGGCACCTAGAGTGGGGGAAGACCCGATTTCAGTAGAGCCAGTTAGGAGGTAGGTTTAATCGCAATAACTACTATATGAGGATATCATATATTAACCACGTGGATATGTGAGTACAAGGGTGTATCTATGGCTATATTATATATAAACACTAGCATTGTCGTTATTGTTCATGGCAGGTAGACTAGGTAGATACATGATATCCTAGGTAAACCCTATGGAGACTACAGTACACTGGGCTTGGACCAGATTGTAAATATGAGGTTTAGCCCAAACAAGTGGATATGCCACATTGTATATGAGCTAGTAGATATGGTGCTATCATATATGAACCACATAGAGACGTGAGATCGTATGCAGATATGCCAATATATCATAGTAGTCTAGCAATTGTAGTAGTCGTAGAATAGCCTTAGAATAGTAGTATTGGTCTCAACAAGTTCAACATGGAGATGGCGATGAGGAAAGAGTCCCAGGTCAAAATGATCAAATAGATAGGCCCCTAAGCCCCATAGCAAGTAGAATTTCAGATTTCTAGGTCTTATGAAGATCCAAGTGTACCACTAAAGAGAAGGCGGCCCGGTGAAGATCCAAGGACTAGGGTAAGCGTCCCAAGTCCAAGTATAAATGGAAACATCATATTGTAACTAGGGTGTAGTAGTAGAGAAGCACACGTGTATATGCAAGTATATCATGTAAAATTATATGAAAGTAGAGCTTGTATGCAAAAACGTCTTTATGGATTGGGCCTAACAAGGTCCACGTAGACATGCAAGCTCATATAGTAAGATATTTATTGTAGTAGATCTGGTTCTAGGCAAGTCAAAGTATCGATGCCAATATAATATGGTAGATATGGTGATATGGCTGCAATGAGGTAAGCTATGTGGCAATGACCACGATTTAAATCTGTGGGGCTATGGCCTTGGCATCATTCAACCTATGCACGGAAAGCTAGGAGAGCTAGTAGCTATGGACCAGATAGATTCTAGCTAGGAGTAGGCAAGTTCAAGTGTAAGAGCCCAGAGAGCCATAATAGAGCCAATCTATGCGAAATCTAGTTAGTTAGAGACCAGTTCTCACAATATATCTAGTTGACATAGATTATAGAATCATTTTATGGGCAATGTCTCCATGGTGATATCATATGTGAACATGTCCACGTAGGCACCAGACCACCCACAGTCGTCATAACCAAGCTGAGTCTCTGTACTCGGCAGCTCTGGCATTGGGGCACCTGTGACTACTAGCGGGGCTTTAGGTAGGTTCAACATCTTTATGCCAATATCATCCTATGTTAGGATGTGATATGAAGATCCAAGTGCAGCAACACCTGCAACTAACAACGGGGCTTTAGGCAGGCTCAACGTATGCATGGTTACATTGTATATGAACACTAGTAGATATGGTGCTATCATATAGGAACACGGAAGATGACATAGGTGCCAACTTATCCATGATGAGCTCATTTCTGTCCATACCCCATAGTAGCATGGGCTAACAAGACCATAGAAGCCTGGGTGTTAAGGCATACCAGCCATAGAGAAATAATTAGACATATAAGAGATATGGTGAGTAGCAGACTAGGCCTAGGAAAAGTCAACGTATCAATGCAAAATCATGTTAGCTTATGTGAAAAGGCAGCTCTAGTTAGTGTATGGGCTTTCTCATATGGCTCTAGCAGCATCTACGGCTAAGCACAACTCTTCCATAGAGCTAAAGTGCCAATAGAATGTAGGATCCAAGTATATATGTGAGATCATCATATGTGAACATACTCACATAGGAAATATCATTGGTGAAGATCCTTAGAGAACTAGGTTCCACTGGAACTGGCATTCTGGCATAAATTCTAGGTGTAGTAGGAGCCTAGTCCCAACAAATTTCCTCCCCTTCATATCTGAATTATTTGGACTGGTCAAGGAAGGTGAAGCCCTACACTCACATTAATGAGATTTATTAATTGACTGGTAGAACTTGCACTACCTTTCAAAATATTGTACATCACCATACCATAGCTAGAGTAATATAGACTTGAAGTACCTGAACTAGTGATATTAATCGTACGATAGATACATCACCATACCATAGCGAGAACCATTAAATTCCTGCCCTTAATAGCTTCTTGATTAATTGGACTGACAGGACGAGAAATTATCCGTTACCCTTCATGTAAGTCCTTTCTTAGCGAGATTCATGGACCAGGTAAGTTGTGATAACACGTGAAATGACCACCTTCGGTAAGCGATAACGATGTGGCCTTTGCTTCCCCACGATAGTTGGTGGATTGGCTTTATTTAGGTCTGGGCAGGGAAAGATACATAGTAATGTATTTTAGCTAGACTAGGTAATTCGTAGTAATGCGTGAAACGACCACCTTTAGTAATAAAAACAAGCACTTTTGGTAAGCATTAGCAATTTGGTTAGTCTTTCCTTCCCCATGCTAGTGAGTGGATTTATTATTAGGGCATTATTTCTTGGATGGGAATCTCTTCTTCACTGGATGGAGATATTTACTTTGGCTGGCAGTTTTTCTGAGGTGAAACTATCTCTACTGGATGGGATTATGCCCACCCATTAGTTTATATTACAAGCAGCATCGAATGGGATGGGATGTATCAGGTCAATTAGCCAAGAGAGATTATCACTGCATCCAACCCTGGATAGGTTTAGAATCCACAGCTAGGAACTTATGAGAGAGACGTGGCTGCATGGATGGATAGGATGGGTAGGATTGATAATGGGTGGAGGGATGGGGATAGTTGAGTAGCAGTCCATAGGGTGTGGGTTATTACCTTCAGCTTAGGGATATCGTGGAACTGACCCAGATAGTTTGGATTATAAAAGGCCAAGAACTAGAACTTCAGTTATGAGAGAGACATAGCTAGATAGATTGATTGTATAGTAGCTAAGAGGATAGGGTCCTTCAGCAGAAAAAAATCGTGGAAGTGGCCCAGATATACTTTGATTAGAAACAGGAAGAACTTATTAGAATACATGGCTGGCTGGATAGATTGGATGGCTTGGGATGGAATGGCTAGCATGAAACCACTTTATTGGACACTTCTTTGTTTTTTATACCACTTGCACTTGAATTTCTTAATTATTCCACTTAGGGAGAGTCGGGAATTATTAAAACACACCAGATAGGATGGGATTAGTTCATACCTTACCATCACTCAAACCTAATTTGATTGGATGGATTTTTGGATGGTATGGGGATATATGAGTGTTCCCTTACCCTAGTTATTCCTTTGGTACGAGGGCTTACCCCATGTTACATTCTCATTATCCAAGACATAGCCCTGAACTTTGAGAGACCAAATTCTTAGTCTTCTTAGTAGCAACATAACCCTTTCCCTTGTCAACACCCCCTACCCCATCTACCTTAGACTGAATGTAGCCCTATCACAACAGCCGGCAGTGACAACCTGGTAAAGTTCGTATTTCTTACGACGTTTCTAATCGATTCAATATTCCCAAAAACACTGACAGTCTGTAACAAATTTGGTTCCCGAAAATAAAGCAGGAGTCACCCGCCGAATTTGTACCCGCATTGCCTCTTGCCGACTTTAACATTGTGTGCTATTGCTCATCAAAACAACGTTGGCAATTGCATTCAATTATCTAGACTAACTATGTTTGTACACTATTTCCAGCATCATTCATGTACACTATGTACACTATATAGCCAACTATGTTTTGATGAAAGAGGTACAATGTTAACAATTAGATTCAATTGTACACTATTTCCTCGATGCTCAGTTTCTTTCATTGAAACAACTTTACTTATGGAGAACTTTAATAAAAATCTTGTGCTATTTTAAAACTAATATAAATCATAACTTCATGCATATTATTTAACTTGATACATATTACTTATGGAGAACTTAATTTGTTATGATGTTATTATTATTATTGTAATAGTATATTCAATAATAAAAATCTTGTGCTATTTTAAAACTAATATAAATCATAACTTCATGCATATTATTTAACTTGATACATATTACTTATTGAGAGCTTAAATTGTTATGATATTATTATTATTATTGTAATAGTATATTTAATATAACTGACATTTTTGCAGCTGATTTTATTTAAAAATTTACAAATGCTTTTCAATAATAATTGGAGCGTACTAAAAAAAATTATATGAATATTTACTATGTTAGAAATTCTTTAAATTTCAATATAAAAGATATTATAATAAAAAGTTATAATAATGAAGAATTTTATTTAAAAATAATAATAATATAAATATTATATATATAAATTATATTATATATAATAATAATAATCCCTTATATGGCATTAGTGTAGAATGGGGCAAAAAAATTAGCCACCCCAAACCAATGAAGGCATGCAAACACAATGTGGAGATGATTATGCAAAGTATATAATATATTCCCAACATTCTACACCTTAATTTTTTGTTTCACAAATAAGTGGCTCAGATTTTACTATCAATAATTCATGGTGACAATGCCCAATACTTTTCTACACCAAGAGAACTTATCAATGTTGACAAATTTTTTTAATTAGCTTGTAACATTCTTCAAAGCGTTAACCTTCACCAAAATACCTTGTCTCCAACTTTGCCTCTCTCAAAGTGGTACTAAACATCAATTTGTTTCATTTTATAATGATAAGGGTTCTTTTCTAGAAATATTTTACTTACTCACAATATATCTTTACTACTTTTGCAAACCTAATACATAAACAAAATATCTATAACCATGTAGCTTACTTACTTGCATGTATGGTTTCTATGTATCAAACTTCTATAATTGAGAGTGAAACTACAACCAATCACTTTGCCATTTTTTTGCATAAAATTCTCCTATTGAAAAAGGAGATGTTGCTCCATAGACCTTTCCTATATATATCTACCATGAAGTAATAATAAATCAACATTTCATCTCCCCTATGTCACACATGTCTTCATATTCATGATAACAAGAACATAGATAAGTAGTGTACTTTTATTCTTTGTTGGTCTTGTTTTGTGACTAGACCAACCATGGTATACCCTACTCTAGCTTTAAAAACTCTACTCGTGTTGCCAATCCCTATAACCTACATACATGACAACCAACACATATTAATGTAATTATGTTACCTTGGTTTAAGGATGCTCATTCTCGATCACCTTTGTTTAAGGATGAAATCACCAACTCCAACTAACATAGGGATGGCCAACACAAAATTTCAATGGGGGCTATAGATGGCGGACAAAGGGTTAGAATTTTCTTGAACATATAGGAACAAGACACCAAAGTCATTTGAAAACATTGACTGATTGTTAAGTCCCTATAATAATAGTGTAGTCCCTTATTATGTTAGTTAGCCCCATTTATTGTTATTGTTGTACCCCTGTAACCCCCATATTATTATTATTTTTAGGTCAGCTAGGGTTACATTGTGGCCCAACTAGGATTACAATGTGGCCCCATGGACTCCTATAGATAGAAAGGAGGTTTTGTCATTTGTATCATCCAAGAATTGTTCATTCATGTAATGTATTGGAGGTTGCCCCCTCGAAGTGGCTTATTTATAAGGTCTTCATATCTCTTTTCTTGTATTTTTGGAGCTGGTTTCACAACATTTGGTATCATAGCTTTGGATTCTAGGGTTTCTTTGCACCAAATGGGTCATCATGGAATTTTCGCAATAAATTTTGTTCTACGAAGGTTCAAAACATGAAATTTTTAGAGTGTGAAGTCGAAATCCCGAGGAACATCATCGCAAAATTTCAGAGCTTGGTTCGAAATATTTTCGGAGATATGACCTGTGGAAGTTAGGGATTTGTGCAAGCTCCTGAATTTAACCTAAACAGGCCATCGCAGAATTTTCGCTGTAACTCTTTTCTACAAAGATTCAGAGCTTGAAATTTTTAAAGAGAAAAGCCAAAATCATGAGGAACATTGTCGCAAAATTGGAGATATTGGTTTGCAATATTTTCGGAGATATGATTTGTAGACGTTAGGTCCTTTTTAGGCTCCCGAATTTCATCTCAAAGAGGTGATCGTGGGAAAATATTCATAACTCTCTCTCTGAGCATCGGATTGGAATTCTGTAAAAAGTGGCTTCAAGTAAACCGACTGTAGTTTCCTGTCTATAAATTTCAAAGCCAAATAAGAAAACAGCGACACGTCGAAAGTTGTACAAGTTCGCTCTACTGAACTAGTCCATAATTACGTCATTGTGGGAGATTGGACATAAATTTGTCTTGAAGAATCCAAATTAGGTCACACCTGTGGAATTCAAAAGTGGATTCAGAGGGACACCTTAGGGCCAATTTTCAGATATTGAAGATCCAAAATCACATAGGTAATTCAGTTTCAATATCAAGCTTCTCAAAAGCAAGAAAAAGGTGTGTATTTGGTTTTCAAAATTGCATAACATTTGTTTTAAAAAACAATTTGAAGTGATCCAAGGGCATATTTTAGAATTTTTTTCAGTATTGGGTTCTATAATGTCTCCAAAAAATAATTCCATGCCCATTAAGCCCTCAAATATTTACACTATTACGCATGAAGAGGAAGAATTGCAGTATGAGATATCAAAATTACGATACCAAGTGCAACAAATTTCGATCCTACGAAGAGCAATCGAAGATGACATAGATGGTTTAAAAGCAGAAATGGAGGCTAAGTTGGATGGTTTGAAGGATCAAATAATAGCTAATATGGATGATAAATTAGTGGAAGATAATATCGAGCATCAACAACAAGTTCTCCAACTCTCAAAGGATAACCTAACTTTGGTGCAGAATCTAATGAAACAAGAAGAAGATCAACATCACATCGAAAGAAGTTATGAAGTAATCACAAAAACAAGAAATCGACAAGTATGATCAATATTAGAGTGTCTCAGCATGTGGAAGAACTTTTCTATAGAATATTCCACATTGGATGATGAGAATTTTATACAGAAGCATCAAGAAATAATCAAGCGTTGAGGACAACACTTGTTTGAAGGAGAGGGGCATGTTAAGTCCCTATATTAATAGTGTAGTCCCTTATTATGTTAGTGTATCCCCCCTTATTTTTATTGTTGTACCCCTGTAACCCCCATATTGTTATTATTGTGCCCTTACATTATTATTGATAGGTCGACTAGGGTTACATTGTGGTCCCATGGACTCCTATATATAGAAAGGAGGTTTTGTCATTTGTATCATCCAAGAATTGTTCATTCATTTAATGTATTGGAGGTTGCCCCCTCGAAGTGGCTTATTTCTAAGGCATTGATATCTCTTTTATTTTATTTTTGGAGCTGGTTTCACAACACTGATGAGAACCATATGATATCATAAAAGAGAATGAAGTGGTGATGGTGGTATAAATTCCTACCACCAATTTTTTAACATAGATGACTAATTAAATGTAATTTCTGATGTTTGTTGCCTTGAATTTTAATTTTTGTATATATATATATATAGGAGTTGAACTAAAATGTTTATTTACTGAACCTAGAAGTGCTCTATAGCCCAGTATGGGTTAGATATGTAGGTATAGGAGTTAAATATGTGAATATTTTTTAAATGTCGAGCTAATAAGTATACATATGTTATGTAAACAATTTTACTTGGTCAAATTACGTAAAAATATAAATAATAATAATAATAATAATTATTATTATTATTAACATAAAATTGTGATAAAACAGTAAATTTACTAGAGGTTTTTGGGCTCCAAGTTTTTGCAACCCATGGTATTTCACATGGTATTCTTCTCTAATGATGAGATTACATAAAAATAAAAATTAAACTAAATAAAAATTAAATTAAATAATAATAATTAATAATTAATCATTTTAACAAAATTGAAATAAAATAGTAAATTTATGGATGGGGCTTTTTGGGCTCGAGTTTTCAGAGTCCATGGTTTTACCCATGGTATTCTTCGTGAAGTGGGACTGAAGGTCATAATGTGCGACATGAGAGAGGAACCAAGAAATGAAGGATGGAGGATTATAGTGAGATACAAAGGGACTCGGGATAGACTCCATGGATGTGATGATGACTCAACTCAGATTCTCTAAACAAAGGTGACTTGATGATGACGCCACACAGTAAAGGGCCAATGGGGACCAAAAAGACATAAGTACAAGATGGTAACTCATGATGAAAATCGACACGAGCATGGATGAGTATAGAGGCAAAGTGGTGCCCCAAGTACAAGTGTTGCAAGCGAAGAAATTCGATTTTGAAGAGTGGTGAAGTGAGGCTTCTTGGACAAAATGTGTCCTAGTGAAGTATCAAATCACAAAAAACTAACAGATATCAATTGGAGGTCTCGGTGAGAGCTTTCCAACGGTATATACAGTTTGTCAAATTGAGCTACGGTTTTGTCGTAGCTAGCGATAGAAAAAATTAGGGGTTTCTCTTTTAATAAGGCATTTTCCCTCCAAATTCACTCATTTTCATTTGGAGCTGTGGTTAATGTAGAGAGGAGAGAAGGCCCTAAATCTTGTGGCGATCCTAATGGACAAACCGACTATTGGAATCGAGATCCATCAGTTGCAAGTAAGAGGCCTAACCCTACTCTTTCATTTAAGGGGATCGAAATTTCAGTTTAGGCACCTAGAGCTCGTGAATAGGCCAGGTCGCACTTTTTGGGGTCATTTCTGCAACCTGGGTAGCAGGTACTGGGCAAAAAACTACGACCTGTCCCAGGAAATGACTTGAAAAGTGTGATCTATCAGTGAAAGTGGGTTTCAGTGTTGTTTTTGGCTGAGATATGGGATTTTTATGGTTGAGGGGCATAGGTGCCCCCAAGAATTTTGTGGCCATGCCAAAATATATTTAGAAAAAGGGGAATCTAAACACATTTTTATGATGTGGTGTGCCATTTGTTTTCATTATGTTTATGCAATTCGAGAAAGGGAATGGAGGATTACCAATCCATTTTGGTACTGCATATATGAAGCAAATGGACTTAAGTTTTTGGGTTGGCATACATGGTGTCACTATCCCAAAGAAAGGATTTGGAGATAATGAATTAGTGCTCTCCTAGAAATTCCAAAGGATGGTCAACAACAATGTCTAGGGGACTGGGTTGCTGATGTAAGATGAAGGAATAATGAGAGGTATCATCCCTAGAGTGATCTGAAGTGATATGGGACTCTAGAGGTTCTTCTAAATGGGGAAGAATAATGGTACTAGAGTCGACACGACCATATACACTAGGAGTGTTGTGGAGAATTTCTTCTCCTGGACTCTCAAATATGGGTGCCCCCTTAAGATATATTTAGGAAATGCGAGATGTGTAATGAGATAAATTTTTTGATACTTATCAGGAATTCATATCTATGCACTTTTAATAGCCATTTAATTTATATGACTTCACTAGCTTATATCATCAAACATAACAAGTTTATATATATATATATATATATATATATATCATAGAAGAGAATGAAGTGGTGATGGTGGTACAAATTCTTACCACCAATTTTTTAACATAGATGACTAATTAAATGTAATTTCCAATGTTTGATGCCTTGAATTGTAATTTTTTTGTATGTATATATATATATATATATATATATATATATGAGTTCAACCAACATGTTTATTTATTGAACCTAGAAGTGCTCTATAGCCCAATATGGGTTAGATATGTAGGTATAGGAGTTAAATATGTGAATATTTTTTAAATATCGAGCTAATAAGTAAACATATGTTATATAAACAATTTGACTTGGTCAAATTACATAAAAAGTTAAATAATAATAATTATTATTTTTATTATTATTATTATTGTTATTAAAATAAAATTGAGATAAAACAGTAAATTTACTAGAGGTTTTTTGGCTCCAAGTTTTTGCAACCCATGGTATTTCACATGGTATTCTTCTCTAATGATGAAATTACATAAATAAAAATTAAATTAAATAATAATAATTAGTAATTAATTATTTTAATAAAATTGAAATAAAATATTTAATTTATGGATGAGGCTTTTTGGGCTCGAGGTTTTCACAGTCCATGGTTTTACCCATGGTATTCTTCGTGAAGTGGGACTGAAGGTCATAATGTGCGACATGAGAGAGGAACCAAGAAATGAAGGATGGAGGACTATAGCAGGATAAAAAGGGAATCGGGATAGACTCCATGGATGCGATGATGACACAACTCGGATGCTCTAAACAAGGGTGACTTGATGATGCTGGCACATAGTAAAGGTCAAAAGGGGACCAAAAAGACATGAGTAAAATATGGTAACTCATGATGAAAATCGACATGAGTGTGGACGAGTATAGAGGAAAAGTGGTCTCCCAAGTAAAAGTGTTGCAAGTGAAGAAATTTGATTTTAAGAGTGGTTAAGTGATGCTTCTTGGAAAAAATGAGTCTGGTGAAGTATCAAATCACGAAAAACTAATAGATAACCATTTGAGGGCTTGGTGAGAGCTTTCCAATGGTACAGACGGTTTTTCAAACTCAGCTACGATTTGGTCTTAGCTGGCGAAAGAAAAAATCAAGGGTTTTTCTTTTAATAAGGCATTTTCCCTCCAAATTCACTCATTTTCATTTGGAGCTGTGGTGAATGTAGAGAGGAGAGAAGGCCTTAAATATTTTGGTGATCATAACGAACAAACCGACTATTGGAATCGAGATCCATCAGTTGCAAGTAAGAGGCCTAACCCTACTCTTTCATTTAAGGGGATCAAAATTTCAGTTTAGGCACCCAGAGCTCACGAATAGGCCAGGTTGCACTTTTTGGGGTCAGTTCTGCCACCTGGGTAGCAGGTACTGGGCAGAAAACGATCTATCCCAGGAAATGACTTGAAAAATGTGATCTATCAGTGAAAAGGGGGTTTCAGTGTTGTTTTTCGCTGAGATATGGGATTTTTATGGTTGAGGGGCATAGGTGCCCCCAAGAATGTTATGGCCATGAAAAAATTTATTTAAAAAAAGGGGAATCTAAACACATTTTTATGATGTGGTGTGTCATTTGTTTTTGTTATGGTTATGCAGTTCGAGAAAGGGAATGGAGGATTACCAATCCCTTTTGGTACTGCATATATGAAGCAAATGGATTTAAGTTTTTGGGTTAGCATACATGGTGTCACTATCCCAAAAATAGGATTTGGAGATAATGAACTGGTGCTCTCCTAGAAATGCCAAAGGATGGTCAACAACAATGTCTAAGGGACTGGGTTGTTGATGTAAGATGAAGGAATGATGAGAGATAGCATCCCTAGAGTGATCTGAAGTGATATGGGACTCTAAAGGTTCTTCTAAATGGGTAAGAATAATGGTACTAGAGTCGACATGACCATATACACTAGGAGAGTTGTGGATAATTTCTTCTCCTGGACTCTCAAATATGGGTGCCCCCTTAAGATATATTTAGGAAACGTGAGATGTGTAATGAGATAATTTTTTTTATGCTTATCATGAATTCATACCTATGCTCTTTTAATAGCGATTTAATTTATATGACTTCACTAGCTTATATCATCAAACACAACAAGTTTATATATATATATATCATAGAAGAGAATGAAGTGGTGATGGTGGTATAAATTCTTACCACCAATTTTTTAACATAGATGACTAATTAAATGTAATTTCCAATGTTTGATACCTTGAATTTTAATTTTTTTGTATATATAGATATATAGATAGATAAGAGTTCAACCAACATGTTTATTTATTGAACCTAGAAGTGCTCTATAACCAAGTATGGGTTAGATATGTAGCTATAGGAGTTAAATATGTGAATATTTTTTAAATATTGAGCTAATAAGTAAACATATGTTATGTAAAAAATTTTGCTTGGTCAAATTACATAAAAAGTTAAATAAAAATTATTATTATTATTATTGTTATTAAAATAAAATTGAGATAAAACAATAAGTTTACTAGAGGTTTTTTGGCTCCAAGTTTTTGCAACCCATGGTATTTCACATGGTATTCTTCTCTAATGATGAAATTACATAAAAATAAAAATTAAATAAAATAATAATAATTAATAATTAATCATTTTAATAAAATTGAAATAAAATAGTAAATTTATGGATGAGGCTTTTTGGGCTCGAGGTTTTCATAGTCCATGGTTTTACCCATGGTATTCGTCATGAAGTGGGACTGCAAGTCATAATGTCTGACATGAGAGGGGAACCAAGAAATGAAGGATGGAGGAACATAGTAGGATACAAAGGGACTCGTGATAGACTCCATGGATGCGATGATGACACAACTCGAATGTTCTAAACAAGGGAGATTCGATGATGATGCCACACAGTAAAGGTCCAAAGGGGACCAAAAAGACATGAGTACAAGATGGTAACTCAGGATGAAAATCGACACTAGCGTGGACGAGTATAAAGGCAAAGTGTTCTCCCAAGTACAAGTGTTGCAAGTGAAGAAATTTGATTTTACAGTGGTTAAGTGATGCTTCTTGGAAAAAATGAGTCTAGTGAAGTATCAAATCACAAAAAATTAATAGATACCCATTGGAGGGCACGGTGAGAGCTTTCCAATGGTACAGACGGTTTGTCAAACTGAGCTACGGTTTGGCCGTAGCTGGCGAAAGAAAAAATCAGGGGTTTCTCTTTTAATAAGGCATTTTCCCTCCAAATTCACTCATTTTCATTTGGGGCTATGGTGAATGTAGAGAGGAGAGAAGGCCCTAAATCTTGTGGCGATCGTAGCAAACAAATCAACCGTTGGAATCGAGATCCATCAGTTGCAGGTACGAGGCCTAAATCTACTCTTTCATTTAAGGGCAGAAAACTATGAACTATCCCAGGAAATCACCTGAAAAGTGTGACCTATCAGTGAAAGGGGGTTTCAGTGTTGTTTTTGGATGAGATTTGGGATTTTTATGGTTGAGGGGCATAGGTTCCCCCAAGCATGTTATGGTCATGCCAAAATGTATTTAGAAAAAGGGGAATCTAAACACATTTTTATGATGTGGTGTGCCATTTTTTTTCGTTATGGCTATGCAGTTCGAGAAAGGGAATGGAGGATTACCAATCTCTTTTGGTACTGCATATATGAAACAAATTGACTTAAGTTTCTGCTTTGGCATACATGGTGTCACTATCCCAAAGAGAGGATTTGGAGATAATGAACTGGTGCTCTCCTAGAAATGCCAAAGGATGGTCAACAACAATGTCTAGGGGACTGGGTTGCTGATGTAAGATGAAGGAATGATGAGAGGTACCATCCTTAGAGTGATCTGAAGTGATATGGGACTCTAGAGGTTCTTCTAAATGGGGAATAATAATGGTACTAGAGTCGACACAGCCATATACACTAGGAGAGTTGTGGAGAATTTCTTCTCCTGGACTCTCAAATATGGGTGCCCCCTTACCCAAACATTGGGTGTCAATGTAATGGCCACAAGGTGTATGTGGTTCGAATGCATGGTTTCAATGTAAGGGGGGGTAGATAAATTCATAGGTGGTGACTACTTCCATGATGTCGTCATCATAATATAAGATGGGGTGACTGGTGGAAGAAAGACCACCAGACGCGGTGAAGCTACCTGAATCATCATCATGAGAAGAGAGGTTCACATGTGCATCGTCACGAGGGGTGACAGAAAAACAAGTAGATGAAGGATCCACTGATGTTGAGCCCAAGGTGATCATTGAAGGGAGGCCAGGCGAAACAGAAGGGGAAGGCCCAGGGGGGTCTTCCACCGAGGATCTCATAGATGATGACAAGTAGTGGACAGTGGCTGAAGACTCTGTCATTTTGACATCCAGAGGGGCAATGTCAATGGGAGTGCATGTGTCCTCTAGTTCTTCTGAAGCAAAACGTGTAAATAAGGGAGTGGTGGACTCATTGTGCTTGGCCTCGAATTGGCGAACTGCCACTAGGGAGCTGCGGAAATCCTCGAGGCGGGGACAGAGGTGAGTATAGTGCCCATGGAAATCACACAAAGGAAAAGGGTGATTTGTGCACAAAGACTTGAGTTTCAAGACTGAATTGGGTATAACGACATATACCTTAAAGATGTCAGACACGGGAAACGTCTCATTAACCATGGGCTTGAAGTGAGGCAACTCTGGACAGGTATAGGTGGCATGACCGACAACATCAACAAAGCACACTGAATAGTACACTTTGGCGGCAGAGGAGGGGAAATTTTTGTCAGGGAAGCCTTGTCATTTGATGCCCTCTTGTAAGCTTTACCCTTTTTACCCGAAGCAGTTGCAACAGGAGAAGGTTCCTATTGAGGTGGCTGAGGCACTGTAGCAGTGGGAGAAGTCATGGGGACCAGTTGAACTGGGGTTAAAGCAAGATAAGGTTTGGGTTAACCAGGCAGGGTAGTGGCTGGGGGATCGAGGTACCATACAGGAATCCTGAGGGTCAGGTTAGGAAGAGAGAGGGTAGCCACGACAGATACCAAGAATACTCCAAGAGGGGGAGCTAGGAACGGTATCTGGCCGAAGGGGTAATGGCTAGGTGGGATGAATCCAAGATGATTAAGGCTTGGAGTAATTGTTCTAGGAGGGTAGAGCGGCTCATGGATATCAACTGTACGTGAACGACCAAGAGGAGAAGGTCCAGAAGGCTGAATCGAAGGGCTAGGAGTAGGCTACCTAGGGTGAGGCTGCTGACTAGCTGAAGTGGGCCGCTTGAGGGAAGCCCGAGATGATTGCATCATGCAAACATTTGATGAGTTGGGATCAGAGACAAGAGGAGGAAGACCAGGGAAAATAGGAGTCTTTGTAGACTCCGGGTGAGACACTTGTCAAAGGATCGACGGTTTGCTTATGGGCCACTGAAGAGATGAGGGACTCAGGGGAGGTCTGAGACTTCGGTTCATAATATGTCAACTGGTTAATGGTGACTATATTTTCTTTATGAGGGAAGGACATCTTGTGGTGAACCGCAAATGGGACAACAGACATTGCATAGGTGTAGGTACGACCCAATAGAATGTTGTAATCTAAGGGGGCATCGATGAATTGTACGTCAACGTAAATAGTCTTGCTCGCAAGAGTAATAGGACAATTGCGGAATAGGCCAATGGGCTGGGAGGCATGACCATTCCACGCTTGGAGAGTGATCGTGGAAGGAGCCACCTCAGGTGATCTAAGTTGCTTCCAAACCAAAGCGGACATCACACAGGTGGATGCCCCCTAATCAATGATGCACTGGGAAGCATTGGTGTTCCCGCATCTTGACTGGGATTCAGAAGGCAACGGAAGTAAGAAGAGGAGGATATTCTAACCGATCAACATCGAACATAATAAATCAATTGTATGAAGGATCTACAGTGCCCATGACAGATAGTAGAGATTTTCGTTGTGAAGGGCACCATTGGAGGAGTTCCAACATTGAGATGGCAGCAGGAGATTGCGCCAAATTATCTACTATGCTATACAAATGGGCAGCTTTTCCAGTAGCAATGTTTTGGCGTAATGGTCCCTTAGGGCTCTTTGTAGGAACCTCTGCCTTAGGCTGAGGGATCTGTAAAGAACCATTAGGTGTCGAAAGAGGCTCTGTAGAACCTGAAGAAGGGGGCTCGGGGATAGAAGTAGTGGGAGGCTTGTTGTACTGACGACACTGAGTCTGAAGGTTGAGGTATATGGTTATCGGTTGGTCAGAATTCATCATGAGAATCTGGTAATTGAAGTTACCATATGGAGGAGGTTGAGTGGCCGCCTGACCTTCAGGTGGTTCGGTAGCCATGAATCCTTGCTAAGGGAAAGGATTAGTAAACATAGCCGAATGACTAGGCACATCACTGGAAGGGATGGAAGATGAGGCTTGCTATCCTCGTATTGTTGCTTAAGACTCCCACATCTGCTGCATCTTTGGTAAAAGAGGATAAATGTGTGTGTAATGACCATAAACACCACAACAAGAACACGGCTTATTCGTGCGAACACGCTGGTCCTGCTTGGGCTGAGTGCCCTGTTGTTGGCTAGCAGTGTTAGGTGCATTATTTAAAGGATTAGGTCCAAGATTACCAGGGGAAGATTTATTTTGTGTGCCTTTCTTCTTATTTTTGGAAGGAGGAGGATTATTCGTGCCCTGTTGTGCATACACCTTCTCCTGAGGGGGTGGTGGTTGCTGTTGCAAGGGTTGAGAAGGCAAGGGAGGCAGAGGTGCTAATTCTGGAGAAGTTGGAGCACCAGGCTACGGATACGGATAATACGGAGGTTGGGTAACATTTTCGTAAACAGAAGGTTGTGCAAAAGGAGGAGGCATGTTGTGTTGGCCCCTCCCTGCGAAAAACCATAGCCCATGGGAGGCTGAGCGTATGGATGAGAGAGAGCTCCAAAAATAACGTCGACGGTGTAAGATGCCACCAGTGCGTTGGCACCACTAGGTCTAGGAAGATAAGTTAGAACAGTATAAACATAACCCAACTGAGCGTAGATCAGGTCATATTTTAACGCAATTTGGAGAGCAGCTTCTTTGGTTTGAGGGAAATGCAATGCGACATCTTTTCCGATAGCAGGCAAAAGAGATATAGGGAACCAATCCATGTAGACACAGTCTTTGAAGGTAGGGGCTCGACATAGGCTCTTTCCTCTCTGCAACTCCTGGACATGATCGGATAGGCAGGTCGCAGGCGATTGACGCAAAGAAGTCAAAAGTTCAATACCAATGTCATAATGAAGGGGAAGCTGGAAATAATACAGAAAATCCCGAGCAAGAGTCGCAAAGGTGGTATGAGAGGATGAGGCCTGATTAGCATACCACTTAGAAGCTTCGCCATTAAATGTACGTTGGAACAACCGAAGACGGATAGAGTCATCGGTAATGGAGTTATATGAACACCACATGTGGAAAGATCGAACATGATTTGTAGGATCTTCTCCAACAAGGCCTTCAAACTTGGTAATGTCGGAAGGGATATTGGTAGGCATAGAAGGCCAACTAGCGTCATGGTTTATAGGGTCATTGATCAATTGGTTAAAATCGAGAAGAATGAGGCCTGCCATATAGGGGAGCAAGGGAGCAGCCGAGGTAGTTCCTCTTGCGCTCTCACTAGTAGTATTCCCAACAGTAGAGCCGAGGCTACCACCAGCGTTAGGTCCTGAACTAGACATGGTGAAGGTGATAGGGGGAGAAACGCAGGCAGAACCAGAGGGGGAACCCAATGAACCAGAAGAGGAGTCTAAGTGTGGACTCGGTGGAGGACTAACTCAAATCTTACATGCAGGAGTAAGTATTCCTACCAGAAACTGAGGATGAAGGCCAAGATGTCTCTGAGATAAATGATTTGGTGGCGCAATGGTGAAAACACAAACATGGCACAAAGGGAAGAGAGACCAACAAGGGTGAAGAGGTTTAGGATCAACTGATTACAATGTTGAAACAAGGGCAAAGAGGTACAGGATCAATTTATTTCAATGTTAAATTATTTGCTTGGCAGTGTTAACCAAGCTCTTCTTCACTTAGGGTGTGTGTGTAAAGTGTGTAAATTTTATTTTTTAAACCCAAACGTTTGAAGAGAAAAAGAAAAAGTGTGTTGTATAACTGTAAATAAACCTACAGATAATAGTATATGAAACTGAAATAATAGAAAATAAACAGCTAATAATGAAATATTCTAAACCCAAGGAGGCGGGCTCTTAAAAAGTAATCTGTAGGTGGGAAAAAATCTAGTCAAAACACACCAAAATAGCCAATATATCTAAGGTCGCGAGGGGTAGGGATCTAAAGGTCAGATCTGCTAGAAATAGGTGCAGACAAACAACAAAAAATCAGAGGAAATTTTTTTGTAAATGAGGTGGAGAAAGGATATAACCTGGAGGGAAGTGAACGAGACCCTAGAGGAAAACCCAAATAGAACTAAAAGGAGGTGATTTGGATGGATAAATAGCCAATCTGAAGTGGATCTGAATTTAAGGTATTAGATCTAAAAAAAGGTTGAACACTCTAAAATTTCAGACAACCTGCATCAGCTAAAACTCTTCCACAAAAGGTGGAGGGTATTGAAGCCCTAGAGGGCTAGGTTCCCACTTAGATGAGTAACACAGAACAAGTACAGGTCCAAAACGGGCGGAGACATAGGTCAGAAAACCCTGAATAGAGGCCCAGACAAACCCAGAAAACTTTCAGAAAAACTCCCACAAAAGGTCTAAGTCACATTTTCTAACCTGAATTCTATAGAGGTGGTAGGTTTAGGCCTGTTTTCTGTGCCCTGGAGGTTCAGGTCACAAGTTTTGGCCCAAAAGGTGCAACCTGCACTTCCAGCACTCTCCGGAGCAGGTTTCAGCAGAATGTGTCATCTGAGCTACGGCCGATGTCTGTCACCTGAGCAATAGGTCCAAAAAAACATAGAAGTTAGAATTTTTAATGTTTTAGGGTTTTATAGGTTAAAAATAGCATCAAGAAAAGCAAAACAAGAAGCTAAAGAGAAATCCTAGTGTTTTAAGCAGGCGAATATGTAGGTATCTAAAAAACGATAATGGTCGTAATTGTAAACCCGTGTGGAGTCACCAATTGTTAGTAGAAAACTTAATCGCAAGTGTACAAAAAAGGCTCACTTTAGCCGTGCATAAAAAATAGCCCTAACAGCAAAGATGGCTACCAATATCTTTAGATTTGCAATTAGGTGACCAAGATAAATGCTGCAAAAATCTAGATCTATGCATTAAAATACATTAAGCAGTAAATAAAAACAAGAGTTGCTCCATGCATCAAATAGACAAGACAAGAATATGTTTAAAGAATTTTGTATTTATGGCACCTGTGAAGAGAACATAGAAGTAATAATAAAAATAAAATTGAGATAAAATAGTAAATTTGAGGATGGAGGTCTTTGGGCTCCAAGTTTTATCAACTCACCGCGATTTTTCTAGTAGTATTATTCTCTAATGTGGCATATTTAAAGGCATTCTTTCCTAATGTGAAACATTCATTGTGATACAAACCTTTAGTTAGATCAAAATAAATCTTAATTTTCCACAACAATTAATGATGAGAGATTTTCATATCCAGTTTGGAAAAAATCACTGAATAATTTTGATTTATGTATCTATAGACTCTATTTTGTATAATTATTATTTTTATCGAGCAAAGCTTTGGCAAAAATCACTAAATAATTTTGATTTATACATCTACAGTCTCTATTTTGTAAATTTATTATTTTTATTGAGAAAAGCATCTTGTGTCTGATAAGAAACATTATGAAAATAGAAGAGGAAAAAGAAGAAGAAGATCATAAACAATCGCATTAAATTACCATACATACTCCGCTTTTAATTACCAAATTAATACTTGGTATTGGGGCTAATACATATATGCACATGGATGGATGGATGGATACATGTATGATGCAACTAGTAAATATTGAGCACATCAATTGCTCTCTGGTAGCGGAGAGTCTCAAAGATTCACCTTTCGTTGAAGTTCGGGTAATCATTTTTTTCTTTTTTTGAAAACGAAAAAAAATATTTACTTTCATTGAAAAGGAAGTTAGGGTAAGCACACCTACTTTTATTCTCCTTTCTGTCTTTTGTCTATATCCATTCTATATGATATTATTACTTGAACAGATGGAAGACCTGATGATAAGGAAGCGTGGTGACTGGTTCAACTATCTGCCGCAGCGTCATTAGTTTCTGTTTAATTAATCTTCAAGGATTAAAGAAACAGAAAAGCCCTGCTCGCCTACTACATCGAATTACAACTCGTTGTTAAATGCGCTGTAATCGCTGGTGCTTATTGTTAGTCTGCTACATGGAGTACTGTTCCATTCAACCCATAATTCATGTATATAAAACCTAATCTCTGATATAATTTCTTCTTTCAGGAAAATCGAGCATACATTTACAGCTGTTATGGTGGTTGCTGTATATCCATCTCCCGCGTCTCTGTACATACATTTACCGAATTCACACTTTACTTTACGTAGCACAACAGCAGGCAGTGACAACCTGGTAAAGTCCGCATTTCTTACGGCGTTTCTGATCGATTCAATATTCCCAAAAACACTGATAGTCTGTAACAAATTTGGTTCCCGAAAATAAAGCGGGAGTCACCCGCCGAATTTGTACCCGCATTGCCTCCTGCCAACTTTAACATTGTGTGCTATTTTTCATCAAAACAACGTTGGCAATTGCATTCAATTATCTACACTAACTATGTTTGTACACTATTTCCAGCATCATTCATGTACACTATATACACTATGTAGCCAACTATGTTTTGATGAAAGAGGTACAATGTTAACAATTAGATTCAATTGTACATTGTTTCCTCGATGATTAGTTTCTTTCATCGAAACAACTTTGGTAATTATATACAATAGGCCAACTATGTTTGTTCCTTTTTTCGAAGAAGATGGGTGCCTTTCATCAAAACAACGTTGGTGATTAACCAACTATGCTTCACATTTATTCAAAACAAATTGGTGGTCAAAATCTATACTACTAACATTTTAACATTAATAAAAATCTTGTGCTATTTTAAAACTAATATAAATCATAACTTCATGCATATTATTTAACTTGATACATATTACTTATGGAGAGCTTAAATTGTTATGATATTATTATTATTATTGTAATAGTATATTCAATAATAAAAATCTTGTGCTATTTTAAAACTAATATAAATCATAACTTCAAAACTAATATAAATCATAGCTTCATGCATATTATTTAACTTGATACATATTACTTATTGAGAGCTTAAATTGTTATGATATTATTATTATTATTGTAATAGTATATTCAATATAAATGACATTTTTGCAGCGGATTTCATTTAAAAATTTAAAAATGTTTTTCAATAATAACTAGAGCATACTAAAAAAATTATATGAATATTTACTATGTTGAAATTGTGTAAATTTCAATATAAAAGATATTATAATAAAAAGTTATAGTAATGAAGAATTTTATTTAAAAATAATAATAATATAAATATTATATATAAAAATTATATTGTGAATATATATATATATATATATATATATATATATATATATATATTCTGAAAATATTGATAGAATTAGAAATACAAGCGTTTCTAAAGTTGTAATTTAATCTTTTCAATAATAATTGTAGCATTACTAAAAAGAAAATTAATATTTATTTCATTGAGATTGTTTTATAATTTAATATAAAATAAATTGCAATGAAACTTTATATCAATGAAAAAATTGATTTAAAATTGAAATAAAATAATAATAATAATAATCCCTTAAATGACATTAGTGTAGAATGGGGCAAAAAAATTAGCCACCTCAAACCAATGAAGGCATGCAAACACAATGTGGAGATGATTATGCAAAGTATATAATATATTCCCAACATTCTACACCTTAATTTTTTGTTTCACAAATAAGTGGCTCAGATTTTACTATCAATAATTCATGGTGACAATGCCCAATACTTTTCTACACCAAGAGAACTTATCAATGTTGACAAATTTTGTTAATTAGCTTGTAACATTCTTCAAAGCGTTAACCTTCACCAAAATACCTTGTCTCCAACTTTGCCTCTCTCAAAGTGGTACTAAACATCAATTTGTTTCATTTTATAATGATAAGGGTTATTTTCTAGAAATATTTTACTTACTCACAATATATCTTTACTACTTTTGCAAACCTAATACATAAACAAAATATCTATAACCATATAGCTTACTTACTTGCATGTATTGTTTCTATGTATTCAACTTCTATAACTGAGACTAAAACTACAACCAATCACTTTGTCATTTGTTTCCATAAAATTCTCCTATTGAAAAAGAAGATGTTGCTCCATAGACCTTTCCTATATATATCTACCAGGAAGTAATAATAAATCAACATTTCATCTCCCCTATGTCACACATGTCTTCATATTCATGATAACAAGAACATAGATAACTAGTGTACTTTTCTTCTTTGTTGGTCTTGTTTTGTGACTAGACCAACCATGGTATACCCTACTCTAGCTTTAAAAACTCTACTCGTGTTGCCAATCCCTATAACCTACATACATGACAACCAACACATATTAATGTAATTATGTTACCTTGGTTTAAGGATGCTCATTCTCGATCACCTTTGTTTAAGGATGAAATCACCGACTCCAACTAACATAGGAATGGCCAACACAAAATTTCAATGGGGGCTATAGATGGCGGACAAAGGGTTAGAATTTTCTTGAACATATAGCAACACAACACCAAAGTCATTTGAAAACATTGACTGATTGTTAAGTCCCTATATTAATAGTGTAGTCCCTTATTATGTTAGTTAGCCCCCATTATTGTTATTGTTTTACCCCTGTAACCCCCATATTATTATTATTGTTAGGTAAGCTAGGGTTACATTGTGGCCCAACTAGGATTACAATGTGGCCTCATGGACTCCTATATATAGAAAGGAGGTTTTGTCATTTGTATCATCCAATAATTCTTCATTCATGTAATGTATTGGAGGTTTCCCCCTCGAAGTGGCTTATTTATAAGGTGTTCATATCTCTTTTCTTGTATTTTTGGAGCTGGTTTCACAACATTTGGTATCAGAGCTTTGGATTCTAGGGTTTCGTTGCACCAAACGGGTCATCATGGAATTTTTGCAATAAATTTTGTTCTACAAAGGTTCAAAAGCTGAAATTTTTAGAGTGTGAAGCCGAAATCCCGAGGAACATCTTCGCAAAATTTCAGAGCTTTGTTCGTAATAGTTTCGGAGATATGACCTGTGGAAGTTAGGGATTTGTGCAAGCTCCTGAATTTAACCTAAACAGGCCATCACAGAATTTTCGCTATAAATATTTTTCTACAAAGATTCAGAGCTTGAAATTTTTAAAGAGCAAAGCCAAAATCATGAGGAACATTGTCGCAAAATTTGAGATCTTGGTTTGCAATATTTGTGGAGATATGATCTGTAGACGTTAGGTCCTTTTTAGGCTCCCGAATTTCATCTCAAAGAGGTGATCGTGGGAAAATATTCATAACTCTTTCTCTGAGCATCAGATTGGAATTATGTAAAAAGTGGCTTGAAGTAAACTTACTGTAGTTTCCTGTCTATAAATTTCAAAGCCAAATAATCAAACAACGACCCGTTGAAAGTCGTACAAGTTCGCTCTATTGAACCAGTCCATAATTAGGTCATTGTGGGAGATTGGACATAACTTTGTCTTGAAGAATCCAAATTAGGTCAGACCTGTGGCATTCGAAATTGGATTCAGAGGGACACATTAGTGCCAATTTTCAGATATTGAAGATCCAAAATCACAAAGGTAATTCAGTTTCAATATCAAGCTTCTCAAAAGCAAGAAAAAGGTGTGCATTTGATTTTTAAAATTGCATAACATTTGTTTGAAAAAACAGTTTGAAGTGATCCAAGGGCATATTTTAGAATTTTCTTCAGGATTGGGTTCTATAATGCCTCCAAAAATAATTCCATACCCATTAAGCCCTCAAAAATTTATACTATTACACATGAAGAGGAAGAATTGCAGTATGAGATATCAACATTACGGTACCAAGTGCAACAAATTTCGATCCTACGAAGAGCAATCGAAGATGACATAGATGGTTTAAAAGAAGAAATGGAGGCTAAGTTGGATGGTTTGAAGGATCAAATAATAGCTAATATGGATGATAAATTAGTGGAAGATAAAATCGAGCATCAACAACAAGTTCTCCAACTCTCAAAGGATAACCTAACTTTGGTGCAGAATCTAATGAAACAACAAGAAGATCAACATCACATCGAAATAAGTTATGAAGCAATCACAAAAACAAGAACTCGACAAGTATGATCAATCTTAGAGTGTCTCAGCAAGTGGAAGAACTTTTCTATAGAAGATTCCACATCGGAGGATGAGAATTTTATACAGAAGCATCAAGAAATAATCAAGCGTTGAGGACAACACTTGTTTGAAGGAGAGGGGCATGTTAAGTCCCTATATTAATAGTGTAGTCCCTTATTATGTTAGTGTATCCCCCCTTATTTTTATTGTTGTACCCCTGAAACCCCCATATTGTTATTATTGTGCCCTTACATTATTATTGTTAGGTCGACTAGGGTTACATTGCGGCCCCATGGACTCCTATATATAGAAAGGAGGTTTTGTCATTTGTATCATCCAAGAATTGTTCATTCATTTAATGTATTGGAGGTTGCCCCTTCGAAGTGGCTTATTTCTAAGGCGTTGATATCTCTTTTATTTTATTTTTGGAGCTGGTTTCACAACATTGATGAGAACCATATGATATCATAAAAGAGAATGAAGTGGTGATGGTGGTATAAATTCCTACCACCAATTTTTTAACATAGATGACTAATTAAATCTAATTTCTAATGTTTGATGCCTTGAATTTGAATTTTTGTATATATATATAGGAGTTGAACCAAAATGTTTATTTACTAAACCTAGAAGTGCTCTACAGCCCAGTATGGGTTAGATATGTAGGTATAGGAGATAAATATGTGAATATTTTTTAAATGTCGAGCTAATAAGTATACATATGTTATGTAAACAATTTTGCTTGGTCAAATTACGTAAAAATATAATTAATAATAATAATTATTATTATTATTATTAACATAAAATTGAGATAAAACAGTAAATTTACTAGAGGTTTTTGGGCTCCAAGTTTTTGCAACCCATGGTATTTCACATGGTATTCTTCTCTAATGATGAGATTACATAAAAATAAAAATAAAATAAAATAATAATAATTAATAATTAATCATTTTAACAAAATTGAAATAAAATAGTAAATTTATGGATGAGGCTTTTTGGGCTCGAGTTTTCAGATTCCATGGTTTTACCCATGGTATTATTCGTGAAGTGGGACTAAAGGTCATAATGTGCGACATGAGAGAGGAACCAAGAAATGAAGGATGGAGGATTATAGTGATATAAAAAGGGACTTGGGATAGACTCCATGGATGTGATGTTGACTCAACTCGGATTCTCTAAACAAAGGTGACTTGATGATGATGCCACATAGTAAAGGTCCAATGGGGAGCAAAAAGACATAAGTACAAGATGGTAACTCATGATGAAAATCGACACGAGCGTGGATGAGTATAGAGGCAAAGTGGTGCCCCAAGTACAAGTGTTGCAAGTGAAGAAATTTGATTTTGAAGAGTGGTGAAGTGACGCTTCTTGGACAAAATGTGTCCTAGTGAAGTATCAAATCACAAAAAACTAACAGATATCGATTGGAGGGCTCGATGAGAGCTTTCCAACGGTATAGACAGTTTGTCAAATTGAGCTACGGTTTGGCTGTAGCTAGCGATAGAAAAAATCAGGGGTTTCTCTTTTAATAAGGAATTTTCCCTCCAAATTCACTCATTTTCATTTGGAGATGTGGTGAATGTAGAGAGCAGAGAAGGCCCTAAATCTTGTGGCGATCATAATGGACAAATTGATTATTGGAATCGAGATCCATCAGTTGCAAGTAAGAGGCCTAACCCTACTCTTTCATTTAAGGGGATCAAAATTTCAGTTTAGGCACCTAGAGCTCGTGAATAGGCCAGGTCGCACTTTTTGGGGTTAGTTTTGCAACCTGGGTAGCAGGTACTGGGCCAAAAACTACGACCTGTCCCAAGAAATGACTTGAAAAGTGTGATCTATCAGTGAAAGGGGGTTTCAAGGTTGTTTTTGGCTGAGATATGGGATTTTTATGGTTGAGGGGCATAGGTGCCCCCAAGAATGTTGTGGCCATGCCAAAATGTATTTAGAAAAAGGGGAATCTAAACACATTTTTATGATGTGGTGTGCCATTTGTTTTCATTATGGTTATGTAGTTCGAGAAAGGGAATGGAGGATTACCAATCCCTTTTGGTACTGCATATATGAAGCAAATGGACTTAATTTTTTGGGTTGGCATACATGGTGTCACTATCCCAAAGAAAGGATTTGGAGATAATGAACTGGTGCTCTCCTAGAAATGCCAAAGGATGGTCAAGAACAATGTCTAGGGGACTGGGTTGCTGATGTAAGATGAAGGAATAATGAGAGGTATCATCCCTTGAGTGATCTGAAGTTATATGGGACTCTAGAGGTTCTTCTAAATGGGGAAGAATAATGGTACTAGAGTCGACACGACCATATACACTAGGAGTGTTGTGGAGAATTTATTCTCCTGAACTCTCAAATATGGGTGCCCCCTTAAGATATATTTAGGAAACGTGAGATGTGTAATGAGATAAATTTTTTGATACTTACACGACCATATACACTAGGAGTGTTTTGGAGAATTTCTTCTCCTGGACTCTCAAATATGGGTGCCCCCTTAAGATATATTTAGGAAACGTGAGATATGTAATGAGATAAATTTTTTGATACTTATCAGGAATTCATATCTATGCATTTTTAATAGCCATTTAATTTATATGACTTCACTATCTTATATAGATATATATATATATCATAGAAGAGAATGAAGTGGTGATGGTGGTACAAATACTTACCACCAATTTTTTAACATAGATGACTAATTAAATGTAATTTCCAATGTTTGATGCCTTGAATTGTAATTTTTTTGTATATATATATAGGAGTTCAACCAACATGTTTATTTATTGAACCTAGAAGAGCTCTATAGCCCAATATGGGTTAGATATGTAGGTATAGGAGTTAAATATGTGAATATTTTTTAAATATCGAGCTAATAAGTAAACATATGTTATATAAACAATTTTACTTGGTCAAATTACATAAAAATTTAAACAATAATAATAATAATAATAATAATAATAATAATTATTATTGTTATTAAAATAAAATTGAGATAAAACAGTAAGTTTACTAGAGGTTTTTTGGCTCCAAGTTTTTGCAACCCATGGTATTTCACATGGTATTCTTCTCTAATGACGAAATTACATAAATAAAAATTAAATAAAATAATAATAATAATTAATAATTAATCATTTTAATAAAATTGAAATAAAATAGTAAATTTATGGATGAGGCTTTTTGGGCTCGAGGTTTTCACAGTCCATGGTTTCACCCATGGTATTCTTCGTGAAGTGGGACTGAAGGTCATAATGTGCGACATGAGAGAGGAACCAAGAAATGAAGGATGGAGGACTATAGAAGGATAAAAAGGGAATCGGGATAGACTCCATGGATGCGATGATGACACAACTCGGATGCTCTAAACAAGGGTGACTTGATGATGCTGGCACATAGTAAAGGTCCAAAGGGGACCCAAAAGACATGAGTACAATATGGTAACTCGGGATGAAAATCGACATGAGTGTGGACGAGTATAGAGGAAAAGTGGTCTCCCAAGTACAAGTGTTGCAAGTGAAGAAATTTGATTTTAAGAGTGGTTAAGTGATGCTTCTTGGAAAAAATGAGTCTGGTGAAGTATCAAATCATGAAAAACTAATAGATAACCATTTGAGGGCTCAGTGAGAGCTTTCCAATGGTATAGACGGTTTTTCAACCTGAGCTACGATTTGGTCTTAGCTAGTGAAGGAAAAAATCAAGGGTTTTTCTTTTAATAAGGCATTTTCTCTCCAAATTCACTCATTTTCATTTGGAGCTGTGGTGAATGTAGAGAGGAGAGAAGACCCTAAATCTTTTTGTGATCATAACGGACAAACCTACTTTTGGAATCGAGATCCATCAGTTGCAAGTAAGAGGCCTAACCCTACTCTTTCATTTAAGGGGATCAAAATTTCAGTTTAGGCACCCAGAGCTCATGAATAGGCCAGGTTGCACTTTTTGGGGTCAGTTCTGCCACCTGGGTAGCAGGTACTGGGAAAAAAACTGCGATCTATCCCAGGAAATGACTTGAAAAGTGTGATCTATCAGTGAAAAGGGGTTTCAGTGTTGTTTTTCGCTGAGATATGGGATTTTTATGGTTGAGGAGCATAGGTGCCCCCAAGCATGTTATGGCCATGCCAAAATGTATTTAGAAAAAGGGGAATCTAAACACATTTTTATGATGTGGTGTGCCATTTGTTTTCGTTATGGTTATGCAGTTCGAGAAAGGGAATGGAGGATTACCAATCCCTTTTGGTACTGCATATATGAAGTAAATGGACTTAAGTTTTTGGGTTGGCATACATGGTGTCACTATCCCAAAGATAGGATTTGGAGATAATGAACTGGTGCTCTCCTAGAAATGCCCCAAGAATGTTATGGCCATGCCAAAATTTATTTAGAAAAAGGGGAATCTAAACACATTTTTATGATGTGGTGTGTCATTTGTTTTTGTTATGGTTATGCAGTTCGAGAAAGGGAATGGAGGATTACCAATCCCTTTTGGTACTGCATATATGAAGCAAATGGACTTAAGTTTTTGGGTTAGCATACATGGTGTCACTATCCCAAAGATAGGATTTGGAGATAATGAACTGGTGCTCTCCTAGAAATGCCAAAGGATGGTCAACAACAATGTCTAAGGGACTGGGTTGTTGATGTAAGATGAAGGAATGATGAGAGATAGCATCCCTAGAGTGATCTGAAGTGATATGGGACTCTAAAGGTTCTTCTAAATGGGTAAGAATAATGGTACTAGAGTCGACATGACCATATACACTAGGAGAGTTGTGGATAATTTCTTCTCCTGGACTCTCAAATATGGGTGCCCCCTTAAGATATATTTAGGAAACGTGAGATGTGTAATGAGATAATTTTTTTTATGCTTATCATGAATTCATACCTATGCTCTTTTAATAGCGATTTAATTTATATGACTTCACTAGCTTATATCATCAAACACAACAAGTTTATATATATATATATCATAGAAGAGAATGAAGTGGTGATGGTGGTATAAATTCTTACCACCAATTTTTTAACATAGATGACTAATTAAATGTAATTTCCAATGTTTGATACCTTGAATTTTAATTTTTTTGTATATATAGATATATAGATAGATAAGAGTTCAACCAACATGTTTATTTATTGAACCTAGAAGTGCTCTATAACCAAGTATGTGTTAGATATGTAGTTATAGGAGTTAAATATGTGAATATTTTTTAAATATTGAGCTAATAAGTAAACATATGTTATGTAAACAATTTTGCTTGGTCAAATTACATAAAAAGTTAAATAACAATTATTATTATTATTATTATTATTAAAATAAAATTGAGATAAAACAGTAAATTTACTAGAGGTTTTTTGGCTCCAAGTTTTTGCAACCCATGGTATTTCACATGGTATTATTCTCTAATGATGAAATTACATAAAAATAAAAATTAAATAAAATAATAATAATTAATAATTAATCATTTTAATAAAATTGAAATAAAAGAGTAAATTTATGGATGAGGCTTTTTGGGCTCGAGGTTTTCACAGTCCATGGTTTTACCCATGGTATTCGTCATGAAGTGGGACTGCAAGTCATAATGTCTGACATGAGAGGGGAACCAAGAAATGAAGGATGGAGGAACATAGCAGGATACAAAGGGACTCGTGATAGACTCCATGGATGTGATGATGACACAACTCGAATGTTCTAAACAAGGGAGATTCGATGATGCTGCCACACAGTAAAGGTCCAAAGGGGACCAAAAAGACATGAGTACAAGATGGTAACTCAGGATGAAAATCGACACTAGCGTGGACGAGTATAAAGGCAAAGTGGTCTCCCAAGTACAAGTGTTGCAAGTGAAGAAATTTGATTTTAAGAGTGGTTAAGTGACGCTTCTTGGAAAAAATGAGTCTAGTGAAGTATCAAATCACAAAAAACTAATAGATACCCATTGGAGGGCACGGTGAGAGCTTTCCAATGGTACAGACAGTTTTTCAAACTGAGCTACGGTTTGGCCGTAGCTGGCGAATGAAAAAATCAGGGGTTTCTCTTTTAATAAGGCATTTTCCCTCCAAATTCACTCATTTTCATTTGGGGCTATGGTGAATGTAGAGAGGAGAGAAGACCCTAAATCTTGTGGCTATCGTAGCAGGCAAATCGATCGTTGGAATCGAGATCCATCAGTTGCAGGTACGAGGCCTAAACCTATTCTTTCATTTAAGGGGATCAAAATTTTAGTTTGGGCACCCAAAGCTCATGAATAGGCCAGGTCGCACTTTTTGGGGTCAGTTTTGCAACCTGGATAGTAGATGTTGGGCAGAAAACTATGACCTATCCCAGGAAATCACCTGAAAAGTGTGACCTATCAGTGAAAGGGGGTTTCAGTGTTGTTTTTGGATGAGATTTGGGATTTTTATGGTTGAGGGGCATAGGTGCCCCCAATCATGTTATGGTCATGCCAAAATGTATTTAGAAAAAGGGGAATCTAAACACATTTTTATGATGTGGTGTGCCATTTGTTTTCGTTATGGCTATGCAGTTCGAGAAAGGGAATGGAGGATTACCAATATCTTTTGGTACTGCATATATGAAACAAATGGACTTAAGTTTCTGGTTTGGCATAAATGGTGTCACTATCCCAAAGAGAGGATTTGGAGATAATGAACTGGTGCTCTCCTAGAAATGCCAAAGGATGGTCAGCAACAATGTCTAGGGGACTGGGTTGCTGATGTAAGATGAAGGAATGATGAGAGGTACCATCCCTAGAGTGATCTGAAGTGATATGGGACTCTAGAGGTTCTTCTAAATGGGGAATAATAATGGTACTAAAGTTGACACGGCCATATACACTAGGAGAGTTGTGGAGAATTTCTTCTCCTGGACTCTCAAATATGGGTGCCCCCTTACCCAAACATTGGGTGTCAATGTAATGGCCACAAGGTGTATGTGGTTCGAATGCATGGTTTCAATGTAAGGGGGGATAGATAAATTCATAGGTGGTGACTACTTCCATGATGTCGTCATCATAATATAAGATGGGGTGACTGGTGGAAGAAAGACCACTAGACGCGGTGAAGCTACTTGAATCATCATCATGAGAAGAGAGGTTCACATGTGCATCGTCACGAGGGGTGACAAAAAAACAAGTAGATGAAGGATCCATTGATGTTGAGCCCAAGGTGATCATTGAAGGGAGGTCAGGCGAAACAGAAGGGGAAGGCCCAGGGGGGTCTTCCACCGAGGATCTCATAGATGATGACAAGTAGTAGACAGTGGCTGAAGACTCTGTCAATTCGACATCCAGAGGGGCAATGTCAATGGGAGTGCATGTGTCCTCTAGTTCTTTTGAAGCAAAACGTGTAAATAAGGGAGCGGTGGACTCATTGTGCTTGGCCTCGAATTGGCGAACTGCCACTAGAGAGGTGTGGAAATCCTCGAGGCGGGGACAAAGGTGAGTATAGTGGCCATGGAAATCACACAAAGGAAAAGGGTGATTTGTGCACAAAGACTTGAGTTTCAGGACTGAATTGGGTATAACGACATATACCTTAAGGATGTCAGACTCTGGAAACGTCTCATTAACCATGGGCTTGAAGTGAGGCAACTCTGGACAGGTATAGGTGGCATGACCGACAACATCAACAAAGCACACTGAATAGTACACTTTGGTGGCAGAGGAGGGGAAATTTTTGTCAGGGAAGCCTTGTCATTTGATGCCCTCTTGTGAGCTTTACCCTTTTTACCCGAAGCAGTTGCAACAGGAGAAGGTTCCTATTGAGGTGGCTGAGGCACTATAGCAATGGGAGAAGTCATGGGGACCAGTTGAACTGGGGTTAAAGCAAGATAAGGTTTGGGTTGACCAGGCAGGGTAGTGGCTGGGGGATCGAGGTACCATACAGGAATCCTGAGGGTCAGGTTAGGAAGAGAGAGGGTAGCCACGACAGATACCAAGAATACTCCAAGAGGGGGAGCTAGGAACGGTATCTGACCGAAGGGGTAATGGCTAGGCGGGATGGCTCCAAGATGGTTAAGGCTTGGAGGAATTGTTCTAGGAGGGTAGAGCGGCTCATGGATACCAACTGTACGTGAACGACCAAGAGGAGAAGGTCCAAAAGGCTGAATCGAAGGGCTAGGAGTAGGCTACCTAGGGCGAGGCTGCTAACTAGCTGAAGTGGGCCGCTTGAGGGAAGCCCGAGATGATTGCATCATGCAAACATTCGATGAGTTGGGATCAAAGACAAGAGGAGGAAGACCAGGGAAAATAGGAGTCTTTGTAGACTCCGGGTGAGACACTTGTCAAAGGATCAACGGTTTGCTTATGGGCCACTGAAGAGATGAGGGACTCAGGGGAGGTCTGAGACTTCGGTGCATAATATGTCAACTGGTTAATGGTGACTATATTTCCTTTATGAGGGAAGGACATCTTGTGGTGAACCGCAAATGGGACAGCAGACATTGCATAGGTGTAGCTACGATCCAATAGAATGTTGTAATATAAGGGGGCATCAATGACTTGTACGTCAACGCAAATAGTCTTTCTCGCAAGAGTAATAGGACAATTGCGGAATAGGCCAATGGGCTGGGAGGCGTGACCATTCCACGCTTGGAGAGTGATCGTGGAAGGAGCCACCTCAGGTGATCTAAGTTGCTTCCAAACCAAAGCAGACATCACATAGGTGGATGCCCCCTAATCAATGATGCACTGGGAAGCGTTGGTGTTCCCGCATCTTGAGTGGGATTTGGAAGGCAACGGAAGTAGGAAGAGGAGGATATTCTAACCGATCAACATAAAACACAATCAATCATTCGTATGAAGGATCTACAGTGCCCATGGTAGATAGTAGAGATTTTCGTTGTGAAGGGCACCATTGGAGGAGTTCAAACATTGAGATGGCAGCAGGAGATTGCACCAAATTATCTACTATGATATACAAATGGGCAGCTTTTCCAGTAGCAGCGTTTCGGTGTAATGGTCCCTTAGGGCTCTTTGTAGGAACCTCTGCCTTAGGCTGAGGGATCTGTAAAGAACCATTAGGTGTCAAAAGAGGCTCTGTAGAACCTGAAGAAGGGGGCTTGGGGATAGAAGTAGTGGGAGGCTTGTTGTACTGATGACACTGAGTCTGAAGGTTGAGGTATACGGTTATCGGTTGGTCAGAATTCATCATGAGAATCTAGTAATTGAAGTTACCATATGGAGGAGGTTGAGTGGCCGCCTGACCTTCAGGTGGTTCGGTAGCCATGAATCCTTGCTAAGGGAAAGGATTAGTAAACACAGCCGAATGACTAGGCGCAGCACTGGAAGGGATGGAAGATGAGGCTTGCTATCCTCGTATTGTTGTTTAAGACTCCCACATCTGCTGCATCTTTGGTAAAAGAGAAAAAATGTGTGTGTAATGACCATAAACACCACAACAAGAACAAGGCTTATTCGTGCGAACACACCGGTCCTGCTTGGATAAGGTCCAAGATTACCAGGGGAAGATTTATTTTGTGTGCCTTTCTTCTTATTTTTGGAAGGAGGAGAATTATTCGCGCCTTGTTGTGCATACACCTTCCCCTGAGGGGGTGGTGGTTGCTGTTGCGAGGGTTGAGAAGGAAAGGGAGGCAGAGGTGCTAATTCTGGAGTAGCTAGAGCACCAGGCTACGGATACGGATAATACGGAGGTTGGGTAACATTTTCGTAAACAGAAGGTTCTGCAAAAGGAAGAGGCATGTTGTGTTGGCCCCTCCCTGCGAAAAACCATAGCCCATGGGAGGCTGAGCGTATGGATGAGAGAGAGCTCCAAAAATAACATCGACGGTGTGAGATGCCACTGGTGCGTTGGCACCACTAGGTCTAGGAAGATAAGTTAGAACGGTATAAACATAACCCAACTGAGCGTAGATCAGGTCATATTTTAACGCAATTTGGAGAGCAGCTTCTTTGGTTTGAGGGAAATGCAATGCGACATCTTTTCCGATAGCAGGAAAAAGAGATATAGGGAACCAGTCCATGTAGACACAATTTTTGAAGGTAGGGGCTTGGCATAGGCTCTTTCCTCTCTGCAACTCCTGGACATGATCGGATAGGCAGGTCACAGGTGATTGACGCAACGAAGTCAAAAGTTCAATACCAATGTCATAACGAAGGGGAAGCTGGAAATAAGACAGAAAATCCCGAGCAAGAGTCGCAAAGGTGGTATGAGAGGATGAGGCCTGATTAGCATACCCCTTAGAAGCTTCGCCAGTAAATGTATGTTCGAACAACCGAAGATGGATAGAGTCATCGGTAATGGAGTTATATGAACAGCACATGTGGAAAGATTGAACATGCTTTGTAGGATCTTCTCCAACAAGGCCTTTAAACTTGGTAATGTCGGAAGGGAGATTGGTAGGCATAGCAGGCCAACTAGCATCATGGTTTATAGGGTCATTGATCAACTGGTTAAAATCGGGAAGAATGAGGCCTGCCATATAGGGGAGCAAGGGAGCAACCGAGGTAGTTCCTCTTGCGCTCCCACTAGTAGTATTCCCAACAGTAGAGTCGGGGCTACCACCAGCGTTAGGTCCTGAACCAAACATGGTGAAGGTGATATGGGGAGAAACGCAGGCAGAACCAGAGGGGGAACCTAATGAACTAGAAGAGGAGTCTAAGTGTGGACTTGGTGGAGGACTAACTCAAATCTTACATGCAGGAGTAAGTCTTCCTACGAGAAACTGAGGATGAAGGAAAATGATTTGGTGGCGCAATGGTGAAAACACAAACATGGCACAAAGGGAAGAGAGACCAACAAGGGTGAAGAGGTTTAGGATCAACTGATCACAATGTTGAAACAAGGGCAAAGAGGTACAGGATCAATTTATTTCAATGTTAAATTATTTGCTTGGCAGTGTTAACCAAGCTCTTCTTCACTTAGGGTGTGTGTGTAAAGTGTGTAAATTTTATTTTTTAAACCCAAACGTTTGAAGAGAAAAAGAAAAAGTGTGTTGTATAACTGTAAATAAACCTACAGATAATATTATATGAAACTGAAATAATAGAAAATAAACAGCTAATAATGAAATATTCTAAACCCAAGGAGGCGGGCCTCTTAAAAATTAATCTGTAGGTGGGAAAAAATCTAGTCAAAACACACCAAAATAGCCAATATATCTAAGGTCGTGAGGGGTAGGGATCTAAAGGTCAGATCTGCTAGAAATAGGTGTAGAAAAACAACAAAAAATCAGAGGAATTTTTTTTGTAAATTAGGTGGTGAAAGGATATAACCTGGAGGGAAGCGAACGAGACCCTAGAAAAAAACCCAAACAGAACTAAAAGGAGGTGATTTGGATGGATAAATAGCGAATCTGAAGTGGATCTTAATTTAAGGTATTAGATCTAAAAAAGGTTGAACACTCTAAAATTTCAGACAACCTGCATCAGCTAAAACTCTTCCACAAAAGGTGGAGGGCATTGAAGCCCTAGAGGGCTAGGTTCCCACTTAGATGAGTAACACAGAACAAGTACAGGTCCAAAACGGGCGGAGACATAGGTCAGACAACCCTGAATAGAGGCCCAGACAAACCCAGAAAACTTTCAGAAAAAATCCCGCAAAAAGTCTAAGTCACAGTTTCTAACCTGAATTCTATAGAGGTGGCAGGTTTAGGCTTGTTTTCTGTGCCCTAGAGGTTCAGGTCACAATTTTTGGCCCAAAAGGTGCAACCTGCACTTCCAGCACTCTCGGGAGCAGGCTTCAGCAGAATGTGTCGTCTGAGCTACGACTGATGTCTGTCACCTGCGCAATAGGTCCAAAAAAACATAGAAGTTAGAATTTTTAATTTTTTAGGGTTTTATATGTTAAAAATAGCATCAAGAAAAGCAAAACAAGAAGCTAAAGAGAAATCCTAGGGTTTTAAGCAGGCGAATATGTAGGTATCTAAAAAACGATAATGGTCGTAATTGTAAACCCGTGTGGAGTCACCAATTGTTAGTATGAAACTTAATCGCAAGTGTACAAAAAAGGCTCACTTTAGCCGTGCATAAAAAATAGCCCTAACAGCAAAGATGGCTGCCAATATCTTTAGATTTGCAATTAGGTGACCAAGATAAATGCTGCAAAAATCTAGATCTATGCATTAAAATACATTAAGCAGTAAATAAAAACAAGAGTTGCTCCATGCATCAAATAGACAAGACAATAATATGTTTAAAGAATTTTGTATTTATGGCACCTGTGAAGAGAACATAGAAGTAATAATAAAAATAAAATTGAGATAAAATAGTAAATTTGAGCACGGAGGTCTTTGGGCTCCAAGTTTTATCAACTCACCGCGATTTTTCTAGTAGTATTATTCTCTAATGTAGCATATTTAAAGGCATTCTTTCCTAATGTGAAACATTCATTGCGATACAAACCTTTAGTTAGATCAAAATAAATCTTAATTTTCCACAACAAATAATCGTGAGAGATTTTCATATCTAGTTCGGCAAAAATCACTGAATAATTTTGATTTATGTATCTACAGACTCTATTTTGTATAATTATTATTTTTATCGAGCAAAGCTTCGGCAAAAATCACTAAATAATTTTGATTTATACATCTATAGTCTCTATTTTGTATATTTATTATTTTTATTGAGAAAAGCGTCTTGTGTCTGATAAGAAACATTATGAAAATAGAAGAGGAAAAAAAAGAGGATCATAAACAACTGCATTACATTACCATACATACTCCGCTTTTAATTACCAAATTAATACTTGGTATTGGGGCTAATACATATATGCACATGGATGGATGGATGGATACATGTATGATGCAACTAGTAAATATTGAGCACATCAATTGCTCTCTGGTAGCGGAGAGTCTCAAAGATTCACCTTTCGTTGAAGTTTGGGTAATCATTTTTTTCTTTTTTTGAAAATGAAAAAAAAATATTTACTTTCATTGAAAAGGAAGTTAGGGTAAGCACGCCTACTTTTATTCTCCTTTCTGTCTTTTGTCTATATCCATTCTATATGATATTATTACTTGAACAGATGGAAGACCTGATGATAAGGAAGCGCGGTGACTGGTTCAACTATCTGCCACAGCGTCATTAGTTTCTGTTTAATTAATCTTCAAGGATTAAAGAAACACAAAAGCCCTGCTCGCCTACTACATCGAATTACAACTCGTCGTTAAATGCGCTATAATCGCTGGTGCTTATTGTTAGTCTGTTGCATGGAGTACTGTTCCATTCAACCCATAATTCATGTATATAAAACCTAATCTCTGATATAATTTCTTCTTTCAGGAAAATCGAGCATACATTTACAGCTGTTATGGTGGTTGCTGTCTATCCATCTCCCGCGTCTCTGTACATACATTTACCGAATTCACACTTTACTTTACGTAGCACAACAGCAGGTAGTGACAACCTGGTAAAGTCCACATTTCTTACGACGTTTCTGATCGATTCAATATTCCCAAAAACACTGACAGTCTGTAACAAATTTGGTTCCTGAAAATAAAGCGGGAGTCACCTGCCGAATTTGTACCCACATTGCCTCCTGCCAAATTTAACATTGTGTGCTATTTTTCATCAAAACAACGTTGGAAATTGCATTCAATTATCTACACTAACTATGTTTGTACACTATTTCCAGCATCATTCATGTACACTATGTACACTATGTAGCCAACTATGTTTTGATGAAAGAGGTACAATGTTAACAATTAGATTCAATTGTACACTGTTTCCTCGATGATTAGTTTCTTTCATCGAAACAACTTTGGTAATTATATACAGTAGGCCAACTATGTTTGTGCCTTGTTTTGAAGAAGATGGGTGCCTTTCATCAAAACAACGTTGGTGATTAACCAACTATGCTTCACATTTATTCAAAAAAAATTGGTGGTCAAAATCTATACTACTAACATTTTAACATTAATAAAAATCTTGTGCTATTTTAAAACTAATATAAATCATAACTTCATGCATATTATTTAACTTGATACATATTACTTATGGAGAGCTTAAATTGTTATGATATTATTATTATTATTGTAATAGTATATTCAATAATAAAAATCTTGTGCTATTTTAAAACTAATATAAATCATAACTTCAAAACTAATATAAATCATAGCTTCATGCATATTATTTAACTTGATACATATTACTTATTGAGAGCTTAAATTGTTATGATATTATTATTATTATTGTAATAGTATATTCAATATAAATGACATTTTTGCAGCGGATTTCATTTAAAAATTTAAAAATGTTTTTCAATAATAACTAGAGCATACTAAAAGAATTATATGAATATTTACTATGTTGAAATTGTGTAAATTTCAATATAAAAGATATTATAATAAAAAGTTATAGTAATGAAGAATTTTATTTAAAAATAATAATAATATAAATATTATATATAAAAATTATATTGTGAATATATATATATATATATATATATATATATATATATATATATTCTGAAAATATTGATAGAATTAGAAATACAAGCGTTTCTAAAGTTGTAATTTAATCTTTTCAATAATAATTGTAGCATTACTAAAAAGAAAATTAATATTTATTTCATTGAGATTGTTTTATAATTTAATATAAAATAAATTGCAATGAAACTTTATATCAATGAAAAAATTGATTTAAAATTGAAATAAAATAATAATAATAATAATCCCTTAAATGACATTAGTGTAGAATGGGGCAAAAAAATTAGCCACCTCAAACCAATGAAGGCATGCAAACACAATGTGGAGATGATTATGCAAAGTATATAATATATTCCCAACATTCTACACCTTAATTTTTTGTTTCACAAATAAGTGGCTCAGATTTTACTATCAATAATTCATGGTGACAATGCCCAATACTTTTCTACACCAAGAGAACTTATCAATGTTGACAAATTTTTTTAATTAGCTTGTAACATTCTTCAAAGCGTTAACCTTCACCAAAATACCTTGTCTCCAACTTTGCCTCTCTCAAAGTGGTACTAAACATCAATTTGTTTCATTTTATAATGATAAGGGTTCTTTTCTAGAAATATTTTACTTACTCACAATATATCTTTACTACTTTTGCAAACCTAATACATAAACAAAATATCTATAACCATATAGCTTACTTACTTGCATGTATGGTTTCTATGTATTCAACTTCTATAATTGAGAGTGAAACTACAACCAATCAGTTTGCCATTTCTTTGCATAAAATTCTCCAATTGAAAAAGGAGATGTTGCTCCATAGACCTTTCCTATATATATCTACCAGGAAGTAATAATAAATCAACATTTCATCTCCCCTATGTCACACATGTCTTCATATTCATGATAACAAGAACATAGATAAGTAGTGTACTTTTCTTCTTTGTTGGTCTTGTTTTGTGACTAGACCAACCATGGTATACCCTACTCTAGCTTTAAAAACTCTACTCGTGTTGCCAATTCCTATAACCTACATACATGACCACCAACACATATTAATGTAATTATGTTACCTTGGTTTAAGGATGCTCATTCTCAATCACCTTTGTTTAAGGATGAAATCACCAACTCCAACTAACATAGGGATGGCCAACACAAAATTTCAATGGGGGCTATAGATGGCGGAAAAAGGGTTAGAATTTTCTTGAACATATAGCAACACGACACCAAAGTCATTTGAAAACATTGACTGATTGTTAAGTCCCCATATTAATAGTGTAGTCCCTTATTATGTTAGTTAGCCCCCTTTATTGTTATTGTTGCACCCTTATAGCCACCATATTATTATTAATGTTAGGTCAGCTAGGGTTACATTGTGGCCCAACTAGGATTACAATGTGGCCCCATAGACTCCTATATATAGAAAGGAGGTTTTGTCATTTGTATCATCCAAGAATTGTTCATTCATGTAATGTATTGGAGGTTGCCCCCTCGAAGTGGCTTATTTATAAGGTGTTCATATCTCTTTTCTTGTATTTTTGGAGCTGGTTTCACAACATTTGGTATCAGAGCTTTGGATTCTAGGGTTTCGTTGCACCAAACGGGTCATCATGAAATTTTCGCAATAAATTTTGTTCTACAAAGGTTCAAAAGCTGAAATTTTTAGAGTGTGAAGCCGAAATCCCGAGGAACATCTTCGCAAATCCCTAACCTGTGGAAGTTAGGGATTTGTGTAGGCTCCTGAATTTAACCTGAACAGGCCATCACGGAATTTTCGCTATAACTCTTTTTCTACAAAGATTCAGAGCTTAAAATTTTTAAAGAGAAAAGCCAAAATCATGAGGAACATTGTTGCAAAATTTGAGATCTTGGTTTGCAATATTTGCGGAGATATGATCTATAGATGTTAGGTCCTTTTTAGGCTCCCCAATTTCATCTCAAAGAGGTGATCGTGGGAAAATATTCATAACTCTCTCTCTGAGCATCAGATTGGAATTATGTAAAAAGTGGCTTGAAGTAAACCGATTGTAGTTTCCTGTCTATAAATTTCAAAGCCAAATAAGCAAACAACGACACGTCGAAAGTCGTTCAAGTTCGCTCTATTGAACCAGTCCATAATTAGGTCATTGTGGGAGATTGGACATAGATTTGTCTTGAAGAATCCAAATTAGGTCAGACCTGTGGCATTTGAAAGTGGATTCAGAGGGACACCTTAGGGCCAATTTTCAGATATTGAAGATCCAAAATCACATAGGTAATTCAGTTTCAATATCAAGCTTCTCAAAAGCAAGAAAAAGGTGTGTATTTGATTTTTAAAATTGCATAACATTTGTTTGAAAAAATAGTTTGAAGTGATCCAAGGGCATATTTTAGAATTTTATTTAGTATTGGGTTCTATAATGCCTCCAAAAAATAATTCCATACCCATTAAGCCCTCAAAAATTTATACTATTACGCATGAAGAGCAAGAATTGCAGTATGAGATATCAAAATTACGGTACCAAGTGCAACAAATTTCAATCCTACGAAGAGCAATCGAAAATGACATAGATGGTTTAAGAGCAGAAATGGAGGCTAAGTTGGATGGTTTGAAGGATCAAATAATGGCTAATATGGATGATAAATTAGTGGAAGATAAAATCGAGCATCAACAACAAGTTCTCCAACTCTCAAAGGATAACCTAACTTTGGTGCAAAATCTAATGAAACAACAAGAAGATCAACATCACATCGAAAGAAGTTATGAAGCAGTCACAAAAACAAGAACTCGACAAGTATGATCAATCTTAGAGTGTCTCAGCAAGTGGAAGAACTTTTCTATAGAAGATTCCACATCGGAGGATGAGAATTTTATACAGAAGCATCAAGAAATAATCAAGCGTTGAGGACAACACTTGTTTGAAGGAGAGGGGCATGTTAAGTCCCTATATTAATAGTGTAGTCCCTTATTATGTTAGTGTATCCCCCCTTATTTTTATTGTTGTACCCCTGAAACCCCCATATTGTTATTATTGTGCCCTTACATTATTATTGTTAGGTCGACTAGGGTTACATTGCGGCCCCATGGACTCCTATATATAGAAAGGAGGTTTTGTCATTTGTATCATCCAAGAATTGTTCATTCATTTAATGTATTGGAGGTTGCCCCTTCGAAGTGGCTTATTTCTAAGGCGTTGATATCTCTTTTATTTTATTTTTGGAGCTGGTTTCACAACATTGATGAGAACCATATGATATCATAAAAGAGAATGAAGTGGTGATGGTGGTATAAATTCCTACCACCAATTTTTTAACATAGATGACTAATTAAATCTAATTTCTAATGTTTGATGCCTTGAATTTGAATTTTTGTATATATATATAGGAGTTGAACCAAAATGTTTATTTACTAAACCTAGAAGTGCTCTACAGCCCAGTATGGGTTAGATATGTAGGTATAGGAGCTAAATATGTGAATATTTTTTAAATGTCGAGCTAATAAGTATACATATGTTATGTAAACAATTTTGCTTGGTCAAATTACGTAAAAATATAATTAATAATAATAATTATTATTATTATTATTAACATAAAATTGAGATAAAACAGTAAATTTACTAGAGGTTTTTGGGCTCCAAGTTTTTGCAACCCATGGTATTTCACATGGTATTCTTCTCTAATGATGAGATTACATAAAAATAAAAATAAAATAAAATAATAATAATTAATAATTAATCATTTTAACAAAATTGAAATAAAATAGTAAATTTATGGATGAGGCTTTTTGGGCTCGAGTTTTCAGATTCCATGGTTTTACCCATGGTATTATTCGTGAAGTGGGACTAAAGGTCATAATGTGCGACATGAGAGAGGAACCAAGAAATGAAGGATGGAGGATTATAGTGATATACAAAGGGACTTGGGATAGACTCCATGGATGTGATGATGACTCAACTCAGATTCTCTAAACAAAGGTGACTTGATGATGATGCCACATAGTAAAGGTCCAATGGGGACCAAAAAGACATAAGTACAAGATGGTAACTCATGATGAAAATCGACACGAGCGTGGATGAGTATAGAGGCAAAGTGGTGCCCCAAGTACAAGTGTTGCAAGTGAAGAAATTTGATTTTGAAGAGTGGTGAAGTGACGCTTCTTGGACAAAATGTGTCCTAGTGAAGTATCAAATCCCAAAAAACTAACAGATATCGATTGGAGGGCTCGGTGAGAGCTTTCCAACGGTATAGACAGTTTGTCAAATTGAGCTACGGTTTGGCTGTAGCTAGCGATAGAAAAAATCAGGGGTTTCTCTTTTAATAAGGAATTTTCCCTCCAAATTCACTCATTTTCATTTGGAGCTGTGGTGAATGTAGAGAGCAGAGAAGGCCCTAGATCTTGTGGCGATCATAATGGACAAATTGATTATTGGAATCGAGATCCATCAGTTGCAAGTAAGAGGCCTAACCCTACTCTTTCATTTAAGGGGATCAAAATTTCAGTTTAGGCACCTAGAGCTCGTGAATAGGCCAGGTCGCACTTTTTGGGGTTAGTTTTGCAACCTGGGTAGCAGGTACTGGGCCAAAAACTACGACCTGTCCCAAGAAATGACTTGAAAAGTGTGATCTATCAGTGAAAGGGGGTTTCAAGGTTGTTTTTGGCTGAGATATGGGATTTTTATGGTTGAGGGGCATAGGTGCCCCCAAGAATGTTGTGGCCATGCCAAAATGTATTTAGAAAAAGGGGAATCTAAACACATTTTTATGATGTGGTGTGCCATTTGTTTTCATTATGGTTATGTAGTTCGAGAAAGGGAATGGAGGATTACCAATCCCTTTTGGTACTGCATATATGAAGCAAATGGACTTAATTTTTTGGGTTGGCATACATGGTGTCACTATCCCAAAGAAAGGATTTGGAGATAATGAACTGGTGCTCTCCTAGAAATGCCAAAGGATGGTCAAGAACAATGTCTAGGGGACTGGGTTGCTGATGTAAGATGAAGGAATAATGAGAGGTATCATCCCTTGAGTGATCTGAAGTTATATGGGACTCTAGAGGTTCTTCTAAATGGGGAAGAATAATGGTACTAGAGTCGACACGACCATATACACTAGGAGTGTTGTGGATAATTTCTTTTCTTGGACTCTCAACATGGGTACCCCACTTAAAGGATATGTTGGGAAATATACAGATGCGTAATGAGATAGAATTTTTTTGATCTCTTTTGATCTGTGAATTCATACTGTATGCACTTTTAATATCCATTTTAATTTATATGACTTCTTTATTATAGCATCCAAACATAATAAGTTTATATATATATATATATATATATATATATATATATATATATATATATATATATATATATATATATATATATATCATAGAAAGAAGGAAATGAAGTGGTGATGGTGGTATAAATTCTTACCACATAGTTTTTTAACATAGATGACTAATTAAATGTAATTTAGATGTTTTGATACTACCTTCAATTTTAATTTTTTGTATATATAGATATATAGATAGATAGGAGTTCAGCAGCATGTTTATTTATTGAACCTAGAAGTGCTCTATTATGGGTTAGATATGTAGGTATAGGAATTAAATATGTGAATATTTTTTAAATGTCGAGCTAATGAGTATACATATATTGTGTAAACAATTTTCTTGGTCGAATTACATAAAAAGTTAAATAACAATTATTATTATTATTATTATTATTATTATTATTAAAAATAAAAATTGAGATAAAACGATAAATTTACTTTTAGAGGATTTTTGGCTCAAGTTTGCAACCCACATGGTGTTCTTCTCTGTTGGTGAAATTACATAAAAATAAAAATTAAATAAAATAATAATAATTAATAGTAATCATTTTAATAAAATTAGATAAAATAGTAAATTTATGGATGAGGCTTTTGGGCTCGAGGTTTTCACGGTCCATGGTTTTACCCCTGGTATTCATCTTTAAGTGGAATTTTAACAAGTCATAATGTGTGACATGAGAGGAGAACCAAGAAATGAAGGATGGAGGAATATAGAAGGATACAAAGGGACTCGTGATAGACTCCATGGATGCGATGATGACACAACTCAAATGTTCTAAACAAGGGTGATTCGATGATGCTGCCACAAAGTAAAGGTCCAAAGGGGACCAAAAAGACATGAGTACAAGATGGTAACTCATGATGAAAATTGACATGAGTGTGGACGAGTATAAAGGCAATGTGGTCTCCCAGGTACAAGTGTTGCAAGTGAAGAAATTTGATTTTAAGAGTGGTTAAGTGACGCTTCTTGGACAAAATGAGTCTAGTGAAGTATCAAATCACAAAAAACTAATAGATACCCATTGGAGGGCACGGAAAGATCTTTCCAATGGTACAGACGTTTTGTAAAATTGAACTACGGTTTGGCTATAGCTGGCAAAAGAAAAAATCAGGGGTTTCTCTTTTAATAAGGCATTTTTCCTCCAAATTCACTCATTTGCATTTGGAGCTATGGTGAATGTAGAGAGGAGAGAAAGCCCTAAATCTTGTGGCGATCGTAGCAGACAAATCGACCGTTGGAATCGAGATCCATCAATTGCAGGTACGAGGCCTAACCCTACTCTTTCATTTAAGGGGATCAAAATTTCAGTTTAGGCACCCAGAGCTCATGAATAGGCCAGGTCGCACTTTTTGGCGTCGGTTCTGCAACCTGGATAGCAGATGTTGGGCAGAAAACTATGACCTATCCCAAGAAATCACCTAAAAAGTGTGACCTATCAGTGAAAGGGGGTTTCAGTGTTGTTTTTGGTTGAGATTTGGGATTTTTATGGTTGAGGGGCATAGGTGCCCCCAAGAATGTTATGGTCATGCCAAAATGTATTTATAAAAAGGGGAATCTAAACACATTTTTATGATGTGGTGTGCCATTTTTTTTCGTTATGGTTATGCAGTTCGAGAAAGGGAATGGAGGATTACCAATCTCTTTTGGTACTGCATATATGAAAGAAATGGACTTAATTTTCTGGGTTGACATACATGGTGTCACTATCCCAAAGAGAGGGTTTGGAGATAATGAACTGGTGCTCTCCTAGAAATGCCACAGGATGGTAAAAAGCAATGTCTAGGGGACTGGGTTGTTGATGTAAGATGAAGGAATGATGAGAGGTATCATCCCTAGAGTGATCTGAAGTGATATGGGACTCTAGAGGTTCTTATAAATGGGGAAGAATAATGGTACTAGAGTCGACACGACCATATACACTAGAAGAGTTGTGGAGAATTTATTCTCCTGGACTCTCAAATATGGGTGCCCCCTTACCCAAACATTGGGTGTCAATATAATGGCCACAAGGTGTATGTGGTTAGAATGCATGGTTTCGATGTAAGGGGGGATAGCTAAATTTGTTGGTGGTGACTACTTCCATAATATCGTCATCGTAACAGAAGATGGGGTGACTAGTGGAAGAAATACCACCTGACGCGGCAAAGCTACCTAAATCATCATCATGAGAAGAGAGGTTCACATGTGCATCATCACGAGGGGTGACAAAAAAACAAGCAGATGAAGGATCCACTGATGTTGAGCCCAAGGTGATCACTAAAGGGAGGTTAGGCGAAACAGAAGGGGAAGGCCTAAGGGGGTCTTCCACCAAGGATCTCATAGATGATGACAAGTAGTGGAAAGTGGCCGAAGACTCTGTCATTTCAACATCTGAAGGGGGAATTTCAATGGGAGTGGATGTGTCCTCTGGTTCTATTGAAGAAAAACGCACAAATAAGGGAGCAGTGGACTAGTTGCGCTTGGCCACGAATTGGCGAAATACTGCTAGAGAGGTGTAGAAATCCTTGAGGCAGGGACAGAGGTGAGTATAGTGGCCATGGAAATCACACAAAGGACAAGGGTGATTTGTGTGTAAAGACTTCAGTTTTGGGATTGAGTCAGATATAGTGACATATACCTCAAGGATGTCAGACTCTGGAAATGTCTCATTGACCATGGGCTTGAGGTGAGGCAACTCTGGATAGGTATGGGTGGCATGACTGACAAAATCACACAAATCACACTGAATAGTATGCTTTGGTGGCAAAGGAGGGGCAATTTTTGTCAGGTCAGCCTTGTCCTTTGATGCCCTCTTATGAGCTTTTCCCTTTTTACCGAAAGAAGTCGCAATAGGAGAAGGTTCCTGTTGAGGTGGCTGAGACACTATAGCAGTGGGAGAAGTCATGGGGACTAGTTGAATCGGGGTAAAATCAAGATAAAGTTTGGGTTGACCAGGCAGGGTAGCAGCTGGGGAATCGAGGTACCAGATCAGGATCCTGAGGTTCAGGTTAGGAAGAGAGATAGTAGCCATGACAGGTACCGAGAATACTCCAAGAGGGGGAGCTAGGAACAGTATATGATTGGAGGGGTAATGGCCAGGCGGGATAGCTCCAAGATGGTTAAGGCCTGGAGGAATCATTCCAGGAGGGTAGAGAGGCTCATGGATACCAACTGTAGGTGAAAGGCCAAGAGGAGAAGGTCCAGAAGGCTGAATCGAAAGGCTAGGAGTATGCTGTAGAGGGTGAGGTTGTTGACTAGCTGAAGCGGACCGCTTGAGGGAAGCCCAAGACGATTGCATCAATCAAACATTTGATGAGATAGGATAAGAGATAGGAGGAGGAATACCAGGGAAAAGAGGAGTCTTTGTAGGCTTTGGGTGAGACACTGGGCAAAGGATCGATGGTTTGCATATGGGCCACTGAAGAGATGATGGACTTAGGGGAGGTGTGAGAGTTCGGTTCATAGTATGTCAACTACTAAATGGTGATTATATTTCTATTATTAGGGAAGGACATATTGCGGTGAATCGTAGATGGGATAGCAGACATTGCATAGGTGTAGCTACGACCCAATAGTATGTTGTAATCTAAGGGGGAATCGATGACTTCCACGTCAACAAAAACAGTCTTGCGCGCAAGAGTAATAAGACAATTGCAGAATAGGCCAATGGGTTGGGAGGCATGGCCAACCCACGCTCAGAGAGTGATCATGGAAGGAGCCAACTCAGGTGATTTGAGTTTCTTCCAAACCGAAGCGGACATCACACAGATGGATGCCCCCTCATCAATGATGCACCGGGAAATGTTGGTGTTCTAGATCTTGACTGGGATTTGGAAGGCAACAAAAGTAGGAAGAGGAGGATATTCTAACCAGTCAAAATCATACACAATCAATCGATCATCTGAAGGATCTATAGTGCCCATGGCCGATAATAGATATTTTCATTGTGAATGACACAACCGAAGGAGTTCCAGCATTGAGATGGCAGCAGGAGATTGCGCTAAATTATCTACTATGAAATATGAATGGGCAGCTTTGCCAAAAGCAGCGTTTCAACGTAATGGTCCCTTAGGGATCTTGGTATGAACCTCCAGCTTAGGCTGAGGAATCTGTAAAGAACCATTAGGTGTCAAAAGAGGCTCTGTAGAACCTAAAGAAGGGGGCTCAAGGACAGATGTAGCGGAAGGCTTGTTGTACTGACGAGACTGAGACTGAAGGCTGAGGTCTACGGTTATAGGTTGGTTAGAATTAGTCATGAGAATTTGGTAATTTAAGGTACTATATGGAGAAGGTTGAGTGGCTACCTAACCTTCAAGTGGTTCGGTAGCCATGAATCCTTGCTGAGGGAAAGGATTAGTAAACACAACCGACTGACTAGGCACAACACTGGGAGGGATGGAAGGGGAGGCTTGCTGTCCTCGAAATGTTGCTTGAGACTCCCAAATTTGCTACATCTATGGTAAAAGAGGACAATCATGCATGTAATGACCATAAACACCACAACAAGAACAAGGCTTGTTCGTGCAAACAGACCGTCCTGCTTGGGCTGAGTACCCTGTTGCTGGTTAGTAGTGTTAGGTGCATTATTTGAGGATTAGGTCTAGGATTACCGAGGGAAGATTGATTTTGAGTTCCTTTCCACTTATTTTGGGAAGGACGAGGATTAGTCACGCCCTGTTGTGCATACACCTGCCCCTGGGGGGTGGTGGCTACTATTGCGAGGGTTGAGAGGGTAAGGGAGGCAGAGGTGCTAATGTTGGAGGAGCTGGAGCACCAGGCTGCGGATACCGATAATAAGGAGGTTGGGTAACATTTTCGTAAACAAAAGGTTGTGCAAAAGGAGGAGGCATATCGTATCCTGGATACATGCTACCGAGAGGGGGAAAAGTGCAGGAGGTGTTGGCCCCTCCCTGTGGAAAACCATAGCCCATGGGAGGCTGACTGTATGGATGAGAGAGAGCTCCAACGATACCGTTGATGACGTGAGATGCCACCGGTGCGTTGGCACCACCAGGTATAGGAAGATAAGCTAGAACGGTATAAACATAACCCGACTAAGCGTAGATCAGGTCATATTTTAATGCAATTTGGAGAGCAACTTCTTCAGTTTGAGGGAAATGCGATGCGACATATTTTTCGATAGCAGGAAAAAGAGATCTAAGGAACCAGTCCATGTAAACACGGTATTTGAAGGTAGGGGCTATACATAGGCTCTTTCCTCTCTGCCACTCTTGGACATGATCGGATAGGCAGGTCGTAGATGATTGATGGAAAGAAGTAAAAAGTTTGGTACCAATGTCATAATGAAGGGGAAGCTGGAAATAAGATAGAAAATTCTAGGCAAGAGTCGCAAAGGTGGTATGAGAGGATGAGACCTGATCAACATACCACTTAGAAGCTTTGCCAGTAAGCATACGTTGGAACAACTGAAGACGAACAGATTCATCGGTAATGGAGTTAGACGAACACCACATGTGGAAATATCGAACATGATTTGCAGGATCTTCTCCAGCAAGGCCTTCAAACTTGAGAATGTTGGAAGGGAGCTTGATAGGCATAGCAGGCCAACTAGCATTATTGTGTATAGGGTCATTGATCAACTAGTTAAAATAGGGAAGACTAAGGCCTACCATATAGGAGAGCAAGGGAGCAGCTAGGGTAGTTCTTGTTGCGGTCCCACTAGTAGTATTCCTAGCAATAGGGATGAGGCTACCACCAGCGTTAGGTCCTGAACTAGACACAGTGAAGGTGATAGGGGGAGAACCTGGGGCGGAACCAGAAGGGGAACCCAATGAACCAGAAGAGAAGTCTAAGTGTGGACTCTGTGGAGGACTAACTCGAATCCTACATGGAGGAGCAAGTCTTCTTACCAGAAACTGAGGATGAAGGCCAAGAAGTCTTCGGGATAAACGCCTTGGTGGTGCAATGGTGACAACACAAACACGACACAAAGGGAAGATAGACCAACAAGGGTGAAGAGGTTTAGGATCAACTGATTATAATGTCAAAACAAGGGCAGAGAGGTACAAGATCAATTTATTTCAATGTTAAATTCTTTGCTTGGCGGTGTTAACCAATCTCTTCCTCACTTAGAGTGTGTGTGTAAAGTTTGTAAATTTTAATTTTTAAACCCAGACATTTGTAGAGAAAAATAAAAAGTGTGTTGTATAACTATAAATAAACCTATAGATAATAGTATATGAAACTGAAATAATAGAAAATAAACAGTTAATAATGCAATATTCTAAACCCAAGGAGGCAGGCCTCTCAACAAGTAGTATGTAGGTGGGTAAAAATCTAGTCAAAACACACCGAAATAACCAATAGATCTAAAGTCAAGAGGGGAAATGATCTAAAGGTCAGATATGCTGGAAATAGGTGTAGACAAACAACAAACAATCAGAGGAAAAATTATTGTAAATGAGGTGGCGAAAGGATATAACCTGGAGGGAAGAAGAGGGGACCCTAGAGGAAAACCCAAACAAAACTAAAAGGAGGTGATTTGGATGGATAAATAGCCAATCTAAAGTGGATCTGAAGGTAAGGTATCAAATCTGAAAAAAAGGCTGAACACTCTAAAATTTTAGACAACCTACAGCAGCTAAAACTCTTCCACATAAGGTGGAGGGTATTGAAGCCCTAGAGGGCTAGGTTCCCACTTAGATGAGTAAAACATAACAATTACAGGTCCAAAATGGGTGGATACGGAGGTCAGTCAACCCTGAACAGAGGCCCAGACAAACACAGAAAACTTTCAGAATAACTCCCGGAAAAAGTCCAGGTCGTAGTTGCTAACCTGATTTCTACAGAGGTCATAGGTTTAGGCCTGTTTTCTGTGCCTTGGAGGCTTAAGTCGTAGGTTTTAGTCCAAAAATTGCAACTTCTGGCACTTTCGAGAGTAGGTTTTAGCAAAATGTGTCATCTCAGCTACAACTAATGTTTGTCACCTTCGCAATAGTTCTGAAAACACACGACATTTAGAATTTTTAATGTTTTAGGGTTTTATAGGTTAAAAATAACATCAAGAAAAGAGAAACAAGAAGATGAAGAGAAATCCTAGGGTTTTAAGCAGTTGGATATGTAGGGATCTGAAAAATGACAGAGGTCATAATCGTAAACTCATGTGGAGTCGCCAGTTGTTAGTATGAATCTTAATCGTAAGTGTATGAAAAATACTCACTTTAGCCATGCATAACAAACATCCCTAACAACAAAGATGGCTGCAAATATATTTAGATTTGCAATTAGGTGACCAAGATAAATGCTGTAAAAATATAGATCTATGCATTAAAAGATATTAAGCAGTAAATAAAAACAAGAGTTCCTCCATGCATCCAATAGACAAGACAAAAATATGTTTAAATTTGTTGTATTTATGGCACCTAGGAGGAGAACATAGAAGGATGTTACCATTCCTCTTCAATGGGATGGGTTCTTGTAAGTCCTCAGCACTTCAGATCTAAAATCCCTCTCTCTTGATGGTGTAGAAAACCCAGACAAAAATGGAACTCAAAGGGATCTCATAAGAAAAATGATAGCAAAATATGACAATGATGGTGGATCAAAGTCAAACCAAAAGTATAGATCCAAAGTGACCTTTAGGAAACAAAAGGTAGTGAGTGAATGGAAAAACCCTTATATTTATAACAAAATATTGGGTTAGTCTAGATATTGGTGCATAATTAAAATATTATTAACCAATTCTAGATCCAACTTTTATGGAATATTTTATTATGTTTGTTGGATGGAAAAAGAATTTGACTTGGGTCAAATCTCTTTATTTGTAAATAATAAATAAATAAATGATTTATTTATTATTTTAAGGATGTGGTTGAGTAATAATAAAATAAATAATCATTTATTTAATTATTTACGAATGATTTAGTCAAATTTAGCAAGGAGTGTTATTTAAATAAGGTTTAAATAATTATTCCTAGAAAATAATAAGATAATTAATAATTTGTCTAATTAATTTTCTTTTTTTGGGGTAAATATGACTAGGAATATTAATTAAACTGTTGTTTAACTAATTATTCCTTGAGCAAAATCAAACAAATGTGGATTTATTTAATATTTCCTCATGGGGTTTTCTGTTTAGACCATAAACAACTTAATAAATGTGATTTACTAAGTTATTTTCATAGTGAAAGCAATTTTACTTAGGGTAAAATTGGTCTTACATGGTGTACTTAGGTCCATCTAATATTAATGGGTTAGATGACCAAAAAATGGTGTAACACATGCCATTACAACTGATCCAAGGAGATGTGGCCCAAGAGGGGTGAACTCCAACAATGGCTGGTGTAATGCTGATTGATGCATACTTCTATTCCTTATATTTATTTCATGTTTAAAGTTTTCATGCAATTAAAGAAAAAAAAACACATAAAGCTCATGATTTTACTTGCTATTTTTTAGTACAAACCTCAAGCACTTTTTTGTCTTCGAATAAGGATCTTAGCATAGAAACTAATATTTCCCATTCAGATCAGTTTCAATGTAGATATTGATTTCATATCCTGCTTGATTGCTTTCATTACATGCATTGATTTTAGTGTATTATTGATTTCTACATATTTGATTGTTTGCACTAAATGAATTTATTTTAGTTTAGATGTTGATTTCTAATCCTATTTTAATGTTTGCACTAGATGCATTGATTTCAGTGTAGAATTTGATTTCTAATTTGATGCAGCTATATATATGATGTACATTAATTTCAAAGTAATTCGATTAATGTTGTGCATTTATTTCATTGTAAGCACATCTATGCCCCCTCCATATATATCTCTATCTCACATTGTCTCTCCTTCTTTATCTCTCTATCTCACACCCCAAACATACACATACTCTCTCTCCCTCCCTCTCTCTTTAACATTTATCTGTCCATATCTATATCTCTTCATCCCTCCCTATCTTTTCCTCTCTCTTCTTCCCTCTCCCCCCCACCCTCCCCTCCATATATATCTCCCTTTAACCCCCAAAACGTACACACACTCTCTCTTAGTGTAGCACATAAACATTATTCATGACATGAATTGACCTTTGTCTTAGAGTAATTCAACCATAAATACAATACTTGAATTTTCATCCTAAATAAAATGTTCACTTACCCAAAATGTCTTACTCCTAAAACTGTAAACTATTTGTAATTGGTTACATTCTTATTATTACCATTTTCCTTCATTCAACATTGTTAATCACTTTAGATTCAAAAGCAGTAATATAAAATAACTAATATGTGTGACAATAAGAATAGTAGATGAAAATAGTTGATCACAATGAAGATTGTTTGCAATTGACTATATTCTTATTATTCACATTTTCTATGATTCAACATTGTTACATTATCACTTTGCACTTAAAATTTTTATTTCATTGTTCAAGTTACTAAAAGTCTCTCTCATCTCAACAAATTGAGGTAACTAACCAAAGTTTAAATTAATTTGACCAAATTAATCTTAGACATATTTAGAATATTTAAAATGATCAAAATAATTAGATTTTCAACAAATTTTGTATGAGCACACACCATTGAAACCAACCTACATCCATCTTAACCCTATATCTATCAAGCGACGAGAGCGATCAAATCTCTCGAGGTGGAAAACTTTCCTCAAGTTTTGCACTCAAAAAAGAGGTTTGCACCTCGAGAGATTTGATCCATCTCGACGCTTGATAGATCCAGGGTTAAGATATATTTAGGAAACGTGAGATGTGTAATGAGATAAATTTTTTTATACTTATCATGAATTCATACCTATGTACTTTTAATAGCCATTTAATTTATATGACTTCACTAGCTTATATCATAAAATATAACAAGTTTATATATATATATATATATATATATATATATATATATATATATATATATATATATATATATATATATATAGCGCAGAAGAGAATGAAGTGGTGATGGTGGTATAAATTCTTATCACCAATTTTTTAACATAGATGACTAATTAAATGTACTTTCCAATGTTTGATGCCTTGAGTTTTAATTTATATATATATATATAGAGAGAGAGAGAGAGAGAGAGAGAGAGAGAGAGTTCAACCAACATGTTTATTTATTGAACCTAGAAGTTCTCTATAGCCCAATATGGGTTAGATATGTAGGTATAGGAGTTAAATATGTTAATATTTTTTAAATATCAAGCTAATAAGTAAACATATGTTATATACAAAATTTTACTTGGTCAAATTACATAAAAATTTAAATAATAATAATAATAATAATATGGCCAATTCTATGGGTAAGATCAGTAGAGCCTCGACCTCCTTGTAGCTCATTTTTGTACATTAATAGAATGTCTCATTCGGGAAAAAAAAAATGGTGGATCCAAAGTCGGACTAAAAGTATAGATCGAGTGATCTTTAGGCAGCTGACAAAATATTAGATTAGTCTAGATATTGGTGCATAATTAAAATATTGTAGCAATTCTAGATCCAAATTTTATGGAATATTTATTATGTTTGTTGCATGGAGAAAGAATTTGACTTGGGTCAAATCTCTTTATTTGTAAATAATAAATAAATAAATGATTTATTTATTATTTTAAGGATGTGGTTGAGTAATAATCAAATAAATAATGATTTATTTAATTATTTATAAATGATTTAGTCATATTTAACAAGGAATATTATTTAAATAAGGTTTAAATAATTATTCCTGGAAAATAATAAGATAAATAATGATTTATCTAATTAATTTCCCTGTTTTGGGTTAAATATAACCAGGAATATTAATTAAACTGTTGTTTAACTAATTATTCCTTGAGGAAAATCAAACAAATGTAGATTTATTTAATACTTCCTCATGGGGTTTCTTGTTTAGACCATAAACAACTTAATAAAGGTGGTTTAATAAGTTATTTTTCATAGTGAAAGAAATTTTACTTAGGGTAAAATTGGTCTTACATGGTGTACTTAGGTCCATATAATAGTAATAGGTTAGATGACCAAAAAATGGTGTAACACATGCCATTAGAGCTAATCCAATGAGATGTAATATTTCCCATGATTGATGCATACTTCCATTCTGTATATTTAATTCATGTTTAAAGTTTTCATGCAATTAAAAAAAACACATAAAACTCATGCTTTTAATTGTTATTTTTTGGTAGAAGCCTCAAGGACTTTTTTTATTTGAATAAGGATCTTAGCATAGAAACTAATTTCCCATTCATATCAGTTTCAATGTAGATATTGATTTCAAATCCTATTTGATTGCTTTCAGTAGATGCCTTTATTTTAGTGTAGCTGTTTATTTCTACATATTTGATTGTTTTCACTAAATGCATTGATTTTAGTTTAGATGTTGATTTCTAATATTATTTTAATGTTTGCACTAGATGCATTGATTTCAGTGTAGAAGATGATTTATGATTTGAAGTAGCTAGATGTATGTTGTACATTAATTTCAAAGTAATTCAATTAATTGTGTGCATTGATTTCAGTGTAGGCACATCTATGCCCCCTCCATATATATCTCTATCTCACATTGTCTCTCCTTATTTATATCTCTATCTCACACCCCAAACATACACATACTCTCTCTCTCCCTCCCTTTCCACTCCCTCTCTCTCTCTTTAACATTTATCTCTCCATATCTATATCTCTTCCTCCCTCCCTATCTTTTCCTCTCTCTTCTTCCCTCTCCTCCCCCTCCCCCCCCCATCTATATCTCTCTTTAACCCCCAAAACATACACACACTCTCTCTTAGTGTAAGCACATAAACATTATTCATGACGTGAATTGACCTTTGTGTTAGAGTAATTCAACCATAAATACAATTCTTGAATTTTCATCCTAAATAAAATGTTCACTTACGCAAAATGTCTTATTCCTGAAACTGTAAACTATTTGTAATTGGTTACATTATTATTCTTACTATTTTCCATCATTCAACATTGTTAATCACTTTACATTCAAATGCAGTAATATAAAATAACTAATAGGTGGGAAAATAAGAATAGTAGACGAAAATAGTTGATCATAATGAAGATTGTTTGTAATTGACTATATTCTTATTATTCACATTTTCTATCATTCAACATTGTTACATTGTCTCTTTGCACTTATAATTTTTATTTCATCTTTCAAGTTACTAAAAGTCTCTCTCATCTCAACAAATTGAGGTAACTAAGCAAAGTTTAAATTAATTTGACCAAATTAATCTTTGACATTTTTAGCATATTTAAAAGGATCAAAATAATTAGATGTTCAACAAATTTTGTATGACCACACACCACTAAAACCAACCTATATTCATATTAACCCTAGATCTATCAAGAGACGAGAGGGATCAAATCTCTTGAGGTGAAAACCTTTCCTCAAGTTTTGCACTCAAAAAAGAGGTTTTCACCTTGAGAGATTTGATCCATCTCGATGCTTGATAGATCTAGGGTTAAGATATATTTAGGAAACGTGAGATGTGTAATGAGATAAATTTTTTAATACTTATCATGAAATCATACTTATGCACTTTTAATAGCCATTTAATTTAAATGAATTCACTAGCTTATATCATCAAGAATAAAAAGTTTATATCATTATACTTATATATTATATACATACATACATATATATATATATATATATATATATATATATATATATATATATATATATATATATATATGTAGCATAGAAGAGAATGAAGTGGTAATGGTGGTATTTCTTACCACCAATTTTTTAACATAGATGACTAATTAAATGTATGCCTTGAATTTTAATTTATATATATATATATATATATATATAGAGAGAGAGAGAGAGAGAGAGAGAGTTTTGAACCAACATGTTTATTTATTGAACCTAGAAGTGCTCTATAGCCCAGTATGGGTTAGATACGTAGGTATAGGAGTTAAATATGTGAATATTTTTTAAATGTCGAGCTAAAAAGTATATATACATTATGTAAACAATTTTACTTGGTCAGGTTACATAAAAAGATAAATAATAATAATAATAATAATTATTATTATTATTAAAATAAAATTGAGAAAAAACAGTAAATTTACTAGAGGTTTTTGGGCTCCAAGATTTTACAACCCATGGTATTTCAAATGGTATTCTTCTCTAATGATGAAATTACATAAAAATAAAAATTAAATTAAATAATATTAATTAATCATTAATCATTTTAATAAAATTGAGATAAAATAATAATTTTATGGATGAGGCTTTTTGGGCTCGAGATTTTCATAGTCCATGGTTTTACCCATGGTATTCTTCTTGGAATGGTCAAATTACATTAAAATAATTAAAATTAAAATTAAATTAAAAAAAAGGTTAAAAAGAAAAAAATAACAAATTAATAATTAATAATGAAAATAAAATTGAGATAAAATAGTAAATTTGAGGATGGAGGTCTTTGGGCTCCAATTTTTATCAACTCACGGTGGTTTTTCTAGTATTATTATTCTTTAATCCACAGCCAGGAACTTATGAAAGAGACGTGGCTGCATGGATGGATAGGATGGGTAGGATTCATAATGGGTGGAGGGACGGGGATAGTTGAGCAGCAGTCCATAGGGTGTGGGTTATTACCTTCAGCTTAGGGATATCGTGGAACTGACCCAAATAGTTTGGATTATAAACAGCCAAGAACTGGAACTTTAGTTATGAGAGAGATATAGCTAGATATATTGATTGTATAGTAGCTAAGAGGATAGGGTCCTTTAGCAGAAACAAATTGTGGAACTAGCCCAGCTATACTTTGATTAGAAACAGACAAAACTTATTAAAATACATGGCTGGCTGAATATATTGAATTTCCCTAGAGGTCTTTTAGGGCGCTGAATCCATATATATATAATAAAAAAACCAATTTAAATAACACAAATCAAAATTTCACCTCAAATTTTTTCCCTCTGACACAATTATAACCCCGAAAAAATAATAACTTTTCTCAAAAAAATTTAAACATTGAAAAAAAAATTTCTATGGGGGCTATAGATGGCTGAAAAAGGGTTAGACTTTGCTTGAACATATAGCAACACGACACAAAATTCATTTGGAAACATTGATTGATGAGAACCTTATGATATCATGAAACAATGAAGGTGGCATTGAAGCATGCTCCATAATGATAGGAAGAGTAAATAGTCAAGGGTTTAAAAAAATAATATGTATGTTATGGATCCTAGGATAGCTATAACTCATCTGTAGAATATTGATATAAAAAAGTGTCATGTTTAAGGGTGATGCAATTTATGATCCCATTTTTTTGTAAATAAACTTTAAAATACCCTCGTCTCCCTTTTTTTTGTATCTCCTTCATATACTTATGAGAAAGAAGGAGAAAAAATTATGATCAATAATGTCTTTTCATTTAGTTTTTATTAGCCCAGAAGAGAGGTAAAATGATACTTGAAACAATGTGAAAATATTTGAGCCAATTTCGAGCATGGTAGAAATCACCTAATTATCAGGCATTAATATTTACCATCAACAAATGCAGGGGGGCCTATTGATATCTACCATCTACTTTTATTAGAAATGGTTCTAGGTGAAAATATTTAGGAGCCTGGTGGTGCAGTAAGTTACGCTCAGGATTGCGTCCCCCGATGTTGGTGCCATTAGCGATGCTTAGGAATGTTAATGCGCTTAGAAGATAGGTTCTTCAGAGTTTTACTTATCCATGTAGAAGCCAATATTAGTGTTTTTGGGGCTTAGACCTGATACGTTCAGGTGTTTGCCGATTTATATAGCGATGGGTCTACTTGCGTCGTGAATCATGTCAAGTTACCTCTCAAGAAATGAGTTACCCTACCTTACGCGAGCCTCTAGGAATTCATTGTGTCCCTATAACATGTGTTACGGATAGAAATTCATTCATTATTTGTTTGTCCATAATTGTGCTCGTTGATGGCCTGAATGTATTTCCTGAGCTTTCGATGATGGCGTCTAGGTGAGAATTCAATTTAGCGTTTGGTTGAAGATTCCATTTCCCCTTGTTTCATATTCAATTTCATCTAGTTTTAGGATTCAATTGCCTCCGGTTGAGGACTCAATTGCATCTGGTCGAGGATTCAATTGCAATGGCTCTAAGGATGTGAGTGAGATATGTTCTTTGCATTATGGTGATTTCCTTAATTAGGGATGATTTACTTCATTATGTGGGTTCACTAGTTCGTGAGTTCGCCCCCCATCGACTCGACCGGATACCAAGGAAGGATGATGGAATTTACATAATGAGAGAGAGCTAGGAAATATGACTTAACGTGGAGTCTGTAATTACTGATAGATACTGCTATGACTCAGTTAGTTTCCGTTGTGGATCCGCCACCAAAAGCAAAGGTAGTATAGGCTGCAGCATAAAAGACAAATACATGGGCAAAGAAAATTTGAGAGCCAGTTGATAGGGTAGTTTATCTAGAAGCTTAAGAAGCCATTAACCTAGCAACGAAAACAAATATAGCACTGGGTAAGGTAGTCCCTGCAACGAAGGAAGCAACATCACAGCTAGTACCTCACCTAGATAATTGATCAAATCGAGACCCACCAGCAGAGGCAAAGGCATATCCATTTATAGATGGAGTAGCCTGTGTTGTAATCGGACCATCCCTAGTTCCCAATCCATAACATGTACCTATGTCAAAACCATTAGAGGAAAAGGAAGAAGTAGTTCGAGATCGAGTTGACAGAGAAATAGTAGTCGTATTCATTGATTGAGCTCTAACGACCAGCAACTAAAACAACAGTTTTAGCTGAATAAAAACTAGTTTGTCTTGATCCAGTGGATCCACAGTTTCACTCGCAGTTGCATTTGTTGACCCAATAGCTTCAGTTTGAGCAGATTGAATTTCATTGCCCCTGGGGGTACCCTATTGTGTTTAGGTTTGACCCCTTCCCTCTACTCTGGTAGGCATTAGGTGGCATGCATTCAGCCTAGGTGTGCTACAAGCTTTGGCTAGGTGTGTTTATGAATAGAAAGAATGAAGCTATGTACCTCCCTGTACTCCTATAGGAGTATTCTAGCCCGTTGTGCTCTGATAGGGACAATAGAGTTGATATGTGGGACGTTTCCCTTTCCATACTCATCAGGTAATCAGCTGAGCGATGTGATTATTCAAGCATCATAGCAGAATAAGTTGTGCCTTACAGTCAGATGGGGAGTAATTCACCTATCTCTGCAGAGGTTTGGGTCCTCCCAATATGTGTAAGAGCATTTTCCATTGCTGATAGCAATATCTATGTGCAAATTTGACTTACTAAGCAAGGGATATGAGGTTGAGTGAAGTGGAGCTGGAGCAAGGGAAAGACGATAAGAGTGATAAAAGGCCAAGTCAAGTGGTAGAGGCAATTCTATCAAATAGTCTAAAATCTAGAGCATATTTCTGCAGATCGATATCCATCAGCAAAGGGAGAGGAAAACACATTCCCTTAGCTGGTACTGTATCCAGATATTGTAATTCAATCTGTACGAGCCAAAAATCCATGGTAGACTAAAGGTTAAGTTTTGGCGATCAAAATAACCAACTAAATAAACGACTAATGGGATCTGGAACTGGATGAGGGAGCACTTCGATTCCAACTATCTCTTCACCCGGATATGGATCAACTGGCTATAAAATAGGCTATGCTAAATCAACGGTTCAATATGCAATTGGATTTGTTTCCAGCTTTGCTACTAAGCATCGGTAGTACTCTTCATTGTTGGATCTCGAGATGTTATTGGCTCTGCCACTCTTGCTTGCTCTTATGTTGGGTGATCAAGCGGCTTTGCTTTTGGTTTTGATTCCCTTGCCACAGGCTCTGTCTCTGCAGCTTGTTATTCTATGGATGCTTGGGTGTGTAGAGTTAATATGTGCATATTCTATGCTGGTTGGGATGGAAAAGATGCTACTTTGGGATCAGTTTCTAGATCAGTATCCACTGTCGAATCAAGGGATGCTGACTCTACTGAATCAACATATAGATGTATCAAAATCAAGTAGTGCCATAAAACTCTGCCACCTTTTATGTTGCCTATTTTTTTTTCTCTTATGGCTCTCCCACTGCTGTTGGTGGTGCTTCTTAGACTTGATCCATTACTAAGAACTAAGAAACTAGTGGTGAATTTGATGCTTCATTAGAATCAACCACTGTTATTGGTTGGGTCTCGGTATCACTCTATAAAGTCAAAAGCTGGATCTCGATCTCTAGTACTAAAGTGCTTTATTGGCGGCCTGGGTTATGACTTTATTTATCAATATGGAAAGCTAGCTTAGCCTTATTATGGCTTGGTTTTTGTAATAACTGGGACTGAAGCATCTGAAATGCGGATCTTATTCAACATCTTAAGAAACTTATACAGCTTCATCGACTGGATCTACTGTTAGGGTAACAACTCCAACTGGGACTGCAACTAAAGGAGTTTAATATGGGACTAGATAAACAACGTGATCAATTTCTAAAACAAGGTCAATTATAGAATATGAAACTATAGGATCTAAAACTAACTCTCGAATGGAAGGATCTCTAAGTGAATATGGAACTCAATATGTAGGATTTGATTCTGGCTATAAAAATGGAAACGATGCCTAAAGGGCTTTGACTTTTCTACCTGAACCCTAGCTCTTGCTTTTTGTGTGGATCAATTGGAGAAAACGAAACTGCACCTGCCTCTGCTTCTCGATCTCGATTTGGAACTATAAGGGATGTTAGGTGATATGGTAGTGAATAATTTTCTTAGACTCTGTCAACTTGATCTAGAACTGGGTAACTAACTGTTAGCATAGGATCTTGGTCCGATGTGTGTGATTTGTGCTTGTTTCATATGGGTATGGATTTTTCTGTGCCTGTGTGTGGGAGTTTGGGTGGATCGTTGTATGGCGCACCCTGGGATATTAATTCATTATCCAATATGTTGCATTCGTGCATGTTTTACTGGTGTCGCCATGTCTAGAGGTCGTTCGTTCTAAGTCTAGCATGCTGGTTACGAACCAACACACACCATCCCAATAGTGGAGTCTATGTTACCTTGTCCATATCAAGAAGGTTTCATTCATTTGTTCTAAATACATGCCTACAAATCCAAAGGATGAATTTATGCTAAGTCTCTATTGGAGATCTATAAGACCATTTGAATTAGATCATGGAGATTTGCATGGACATATTGAAAAAAACTATTATGCTATCCTAGCTCCTGGGCGGGGCTGCTGGAACAGTAAGTTACAATAGCTAATCATACAACTCCACCTAGAACGAACAACCTACAACTCCACATTGAAAGTGAATAGCTTCTATCTCTAATAAATACAATCATCCTCTTGGCATTTTGATTCTCTTTTATCTATAGCTCCTATTGCCAGGTGGGTATCTCTTTCTTTAGTGCATACAGTATATTAGGATTTAGTAGTTCCAATATCTAAACTCTTAGTAGACTCGGTCTAAGCCAGCTCAATGACTCTATCTCTACCACAACCTAGTATTCATTCCAACTTCTTCCTACCTACTTCCTGAGATTGAACTTCTTACCGCCTAACTTTTCATTAAACTAGATTAGCTTTGTAGCCTTCTTTGACCTCGCTTTCGAAGGTAGGACCATACCAAACTATTCGCTCACTGAAACTGGGATTGATACTCACTTATGAATGAGTAAAAGAAGAATAATACCAAAGGCTCTTTGTTTTTATTGTAACTCAGGTTTTGGGTTGCATTTCAGGTTAGTTGGTTGACAACAAAGGTACGAAAGGAGCTCATAGAGCTCTGACTAATGGAGGAGAGAAGGCACCTAAGGAACCAACCTAAGCGTTAGACATCCCAAAAAGGTCCCACATCTAGCTAAGGTGAGGGATAATCCAAAAGGTGGTCCATCACATTAGAGTAGTTCTTGAGAGGTATTGTATCATCATTCGATGGGTCATGTATGAATGCAATGTAGGAGTGAATTTCACAATGCACCTCCCAATGGGTAGACATATTTGAGTACCCAAGTGAAAATATCATAAAATACATTTCGACACCCTAGCAGGAGCTGCTATCCATAAGATGGGAATAATATCTAGTTACAAGGAAGGGGAGAAATGAGCAATGCACGGAAGTAGTCCAGGTGTCCGTGTAGTGTGAGCCAATGCCCCAATGTAATGAGGGAATCCTCAACAGGCATGGCTATTATATCATGTAGTACGTATGAAGGCCCACATGCCCCATTCATCCGTGCAGGGGAAGCTACAAGGGTTACCCATGGATCATTATGATGTTGGGCAAGTGAAAGACAAAGGAGAAATAAAAGTAAGCAAGTAAGATATGTTCGTCTCTTTTCTCCAATTTTCGATTATTAAGGATTTGAAATACCTCTCTGTAAGCTATCCCTATCTTTGATAAATTCCAAGATTAATTCATATGATGCCAAATGAGAATAGCTAATATTAGTTATGTAATCTACACTAGTCTACGTGTTCTATTCCCTGTGTTAACTAGTGTAATGAGAGCTTATAGTACCATGCAAGCAGTTATAGTGTATTCAACCTTTTGGAATATGTACAACCTTTGTTAGAATAGGTAACAGCTTATGTTAGTTACGTAATCACAATACTAGGATCAATGGTCTTTCAACATGCTATTATTGGTGTTATTAGACCCGTAGACCTCATTAGCTGTAATGGTAATCATTGTAGTTCCATAATCATGATACTAGCTAGGAATCACACATAGTTACTTGCTTATCACTACTAATGGGAATAGAAGTAATAATGAGTCAATAAGCATAACAAGTCAGGAGCTTTATTACAGTATATCTTATCTAGCTTAACTCTCCAATAGTGATCTACTAATAACATTGATACAAATAATACAATGATAATATAGCTTACTGTGTAAGTATATTTTATATGAAGTAAGCTTGCATGGGATTAGATATGGATAATACATGAGGTATCATTATATAGGTAACAGGTTTCATAACAGTACGAGTGATATAAAGAATAGATGTGTATTTAGGTCTATGTTCCCTATACTACGGATTACTGGTTACTCTTGGCATAAAATGATTACTAGATTACGGTGTGGCTTATATCGTAATGATGATCCTTACATACGGTATTAGCCCTTCTCCTATCTGGAACAAACACTTTCATATAAGATAGATACCAAGTTAAGCATCACATCATAGTAGTAGTCACCTTATGTTAACAACCTTGTGTAGTAGGTACCCTATCGATTCCCTTTACTCCCCATTGGTCGTACATGAATTTCTATCTACTACTACATGAATCTCTAGTGCCCCTATTTATCCTATTGATTTACCCATGTTACTGGTGAACCAATGGTGATATAAGGAACATAAGGTTAGGGTTACACACATAGGGAATGGGCTATTCAGCTGACTTGAAATGATGTAGTAGAAAACTTAGATAAAAGCAAGAGCTTAGCACACATGATACTAGTAACTGAACAACGTTTATCAAGTACTGTGAATCCCTAATCTATCATTATCCATAAAATAGAGTCTTTAAATCCACCATATTACCCAAACCAAGCATAGGATAAGCTAATCCATTCTTACTTATTACGTAAATATAGGATATCTCTTATGTTATGGGAAATCAAGCTTCCATACGTGTTACAGCTTAAGTAAACGGAATAGTTAAGTATAACATAGCTTGAACCACATAGCTTGTTTACACTGTAATCTCTAAGCATCAATAGATATGGAAATGGCTTGCACCTTGTACACTAAGCTTGGAATAAGCTATCATAATAGATATAGGTGAATTACTACCATACTTTTATGAGCTATATCGGTTTCAACATCAGACATGTATTGGTTATAACCAGTGTATTTACAGTGATAAAGTCATCTGTTTCACCATGTAATTCTTTTTTGTAAGTATAGCCCATATTCATCAATAACAATCATGTTATGACTTTCTATGTGTATAATATTTTATTATGATATAGGTTTCTACCTTCGCTCTTCATTACCTTCTAGTAATCAAACCAAGCTTATTAGTTCATAATCGTGTGATTCTATATCAATGGTCACATGCATATATTCCATAATAAGAAGTTAGATAGAATGGTACAAGCATATCCTCCATAATATAGAGCTAGTATCATAGTATTACCTGATCATACTAGTTTAGCTTCCCAATGGTGAGAAAGCCTGTATTCGTTATGAGTAATCCATGATGTTCCTATTGAATCAATAGAGCTTGTGTTTCAACTCTTTGCTATACGCTAATGAACAGTGAACCAATGGTATTACAGACACAACTTATGTATACGATAAGCAAGAAACTTAACTATAAGTAACGGTGGTTGGAGATCGACTTCATATTGATCAAGATTACGTAAACACTATTGATATAAGCTGACTAATACTAGTGAGCCTTTATCTAACCTGTATAACCTATTATGCAGAATACGTAATAGTAAAGCTAGTATGTATACATATCCAAGCTCTTTATAAGTAGTAAGCTCAGTAACAGCTAATGGAAAGTAATCAACTAGAACTACGTATCTAGTATGAATCAATGGGAATACAACATGTGTAAGTAGTGGTAATGATATGTGATGAATCAATGGTATTACAAGACCTTATCACTAATATGAAAAGAGATTGCTTTCACTAGGCATAGATCTCCAAGATATGGTGCTTAGTAAGCTCAATAAAGGTAATGGCCTCTTGCTTAGACAATACTCTTATCAATATGGAACCAATGGTAATGGAAGTAGTGTATAAGTAACAATGATTATGAAGATATGATGAAACCAATGGAATTACAAGTAGTATCCTTCTTATTCAATACAGTGTGATTGCTTGTATAGAGGGAATCAGTGGGCTTACTTCTAGGTAGTTATTACATTGACCTCACTAGTATTAACTAAGCCATTAAAGTGAATGCAACTCTTATTACTAAGCTCTTAGTACATATAAACTTGTCATAACATAGGGTACTGGTAATCCATATTGATTTGAATACTCTGATCCTTATTGAGACGTACTAGTAGTAATCACATAGGATCAAGATGCATGTAAGTACTTCACTATTGGTCATTCTTTCCTGAGTGGGTAAACTCTCTTCTTCACTAAAGAAAGGCTATTAGGTTCACCTTCAGATCGGGTTCACTAAAGAAATGCTATTCTCGTTGGTATAAATAAGGAAGAAGGGCTATTTCTTCTTGTTGGTATGGTGGTCAGAAGGTTGGTTTCTTCTAGAATGTGTTTTCGCCCATGTCATTGTAAACATGAAGCCGAGCTCACCCAAAGGTCTAGATTTAGGGTGTTCACCTTACTTAACTAGAAGGCTTTGTGTTCCCTAAAGCTATTTCCCTATCGATCGTTCTTTCCTCACTGGGTAAACTATCTTCTTCTCTTCTATCAGAAAGGCTATTTCTTATGTATGTTACTATCGGGGAGATGGCGATGTATGTTACTATTAGGATTTATTTGAATAGCTAGAGTAATTGGACTGAAAGGGCATTGAATCTTATACAATGAATCCTAACCTAAAGGGCAATGACCAAAAGCCTATATTTATTTAGTTGTAAGGGAAGGTGTATTACAATGCAAGGGCAGGTGCGGTACAATTCAAGGGCTATTATCCTCGTTATAACGTTAAGGAGATACCAACCCAACCAACCCACCCAGGCTCATTTTACACAGACTAGATAGATTTGTTTATTTGGTGGGCTTTTTTCTTGGTGGCTTTGTATTCTTGTCTCTTTCTCTGGCTGGCTGCTAGTTGACAATGGTTGGTTGCCACGATTGTTTGGATGATGAGAAATGTTGGGCTGGCTGGCTTAAAATGATTGTCTGGCTGAAAAGGGCATTGCCTCAGAAAACTGACCTAGGAAATAAATTGACCTCAAAAATGGAACTAACTTCACAAACCGAGCAAAGCTAAACTTAACCCCCAGAACCCCCATAGGATAGATGAAGGTCATCACACCGAGCCAAAACTATCTCTGCTCGTTGACTATTTTTCTGCTTCTAATAATTGAAGAAGAAATCCCTGGTTTTTCACTGTTTGATTTCCTCTAAAAATCCTGCCTCTTCAAACTATCTAAAGCCTCTGTCATATCTAATTGTGTCAGATCATTGAGCCATTGAAAGAGTGCCTAAAACATGAATCAGATGGGTATGAAGATGTCCAATTTCTTCATGAACAACATATACAATAAATTTTAATTTTTCCATGACAAAGGGAAAGGCGAAGCTTCATGCTCACAGCTGGGCTAACTGTGCTCACCCTAAGAGCCAAACCCAATGCAAGCACAATGCCTTAGTGAAGTTAAGCAGAGCCAGAAATTAGTCCAGCGATTACGAAGTGAACGAACTACTGCCTGTGTGAATGAAACTACCCATCCCGCACAGACGGATCTCGCCTTCTCACCAAAGCCAGAGACAAGGCTGCCAAGGGTGCTACTTTTTTTAGCTGCCTCGAGACCTCCCACCAAGCCAGGGGTTGCGTACCCGGAGACCTGCCCACCAGGGACAAGCTTCCGTGCTTTAGGGGTTACCTTTAACCAACCAGAGAGGAGGTGAGGGACGGGACTAGATGAGTACTTCCTAGACTAGAAACTTACTACTAGGAAGCGGGGCATGAAATAATTTTTCGAGGTTACTTGAGTCAAACTCTGAGAGAGATTTAATGTCTATGTTATTAACGATTTTGACACAAGCGATCTCGAACACCCTGATTTAGCCACACATAAAATGATATTTTACTTTTATTATGAGCATTCACCTGCTCGAATTACGAATTCTTTTGAATTTGTCATCACGAAGACGAAGGGGGACTTCCACAACCATCATGAAGACAAAGATGAACCACAGAGGGGATTCTAAATGAATCATTTATGGAAATTTTTCCAACATGATCACTAATACCCTAGGTCATGAAATTAAAATACAAGTTTGATTTATTACATTATGCTTCAAAATTTGAATTCAAAGTTTGATTTATTTAGATGCATGCCAGAGACAGGGAAAGCGCACCTTAGAGCTACCCTCCCAGAACACTGAAAACCCAATCCAAGCTTACTTTATTATGGGTTTAGACACATGAATATGGAAAATACACCCGCCCAAGGAAACTTACCACCAGACGTGAAACCCACCAAGGGAAGGAAGGGACTATTCTCCTTTCCAATATACCTGCCCATCCCCACACACACTCATTTCTATTATGTATATATTAAGCATTGAAAGCACTTATAGTTCCAATAAATGTTGGATTCTGAATCAAAAGATGTATTTTAGCTATTTCAAACCCTCTCGCCCCACGTACCGGGTAAAAGGCACTCTTGATTCCCCACTTACCGTGTCCTATCTCTCCACCGGCCAGGCCCTTCCCCATCCATATAGATAGTGGATGGGATCTCCTATAACAGGCAGGTATGAAAGACCACATATATATCTATCGTATTATCTCTCTCTCTCTCTCTCTCTATATATATATATATATATAAAAAAATTGATATCTCCATAGATATCTGTTCTATATATAGATCTCCTTAATATAGCTGCCTTCCCCCCACTATAAGTTTCTCCACCCAAACTCTTACCATGGTAAAACCTCTTACCGCAAGCATACCATGGTAGTAAGCCCCTGATCATAAATAAGCAAGTGCTACAGTGCCCCTTACTTTGATCCTAGATTAGATATGAGTATATATTTATATAGATATAAATATCCATATCTATATCTGTAATATCTATCATCATAAATATTGGTAGTAATAGATCTCAATTTCTTACTACAGGGATAGAAAATCAGAACAAAACGGATACAACTAATTATAATTGTTCGACTCGTCACGGTAAGAGAAATCGTCAGTACCATCCATCATAACAATGGTACCATCATAGCCTCCCATCATCTTGAATGAAGAGGCCCTTCCTAATGTATGTCATACATGTTTTTTTTTAACACCCTGAGGAGGCTTGCACCCACCTTCTTCTGCTGAATTGATTGGTGTTACCGGATAGTGAAAGAAAATTTGAACTGCATTGGTTGGGTTGACCATCAAAATATATGGGAGGAGGTTAGGGTCAGAACTTACTATAGATATATTCTTTCTTATCTCACTCACTTTATTTCTTAAGCCTTGTTTCCCACCTCTCCCCAGCCCCGGTAATCTAAGGATATAAGGAAGGGGGAAAAAGAGAGAAAAAAGAGACCGAAGGAATATTTCTTTTAGTCATCACTCGCGATCGACAGAAATGACCGACCTCCTCTCTACGGTTTCCCACGACTTGCTTTTATCCTAGTCGCTTCGAGTCATAGCAATGGGGAGGGAAAAGAATAAGAGTTTCCATCTATAGAGCGAGTGAACCAAAATCCTTTTTTGGTGTTATTAATTGAATCATTGGTGGTTCCATTGAGGTAATACCTTAGTGTTTCCTATCAGCTCATATATAATGAATGGATAATCTAATATATAAGCTATTTTTATTAACTACCCATTACACAATTAATGGATCTTTCCTCGAGCGTTAGAGAGATAAGCACAGTGTAATATTCCAAAATTTTCCTACAATAAATTGGAATATTAAATTTTGTTGATTTCACCTAGGAGGAGAATAAATGGGTAAGGACACCAATGCATAATGAAAATATCAATAAAATACCTCATAGTATGAAATGGGATCATCATTGGAGCTGGTTTTCACCACCTCAAGTGTGAACAGGGTCATTTGCAAGTGGACGAGGTCAAGTTTGACCAAGTCAACAATTGTGGGATAAGAGGTGTAGAACACTTGAAGGAAACAACAGGTATGAATGGGAAGAGGGTTGTTGGTGGAGGAAACCCTAAAAGGAGTGGGACCCCATGGAGAGGGTCCTTCACTTGTTTAAAAAAGAGAGAAAGGCATCCATTGTTTCTCATGTCATGTATGATTGATTTTATGGTCTATTTAGACTTTGTGTAATCTCTAAGCATTTGTTTGAAGGTTGTAGTGCGCTAGCACAAGGATCTCCTTGGGAATCCTTCTCCTTCCAGAGAAGACACTCTTGAAGGATCGGGTACTTCATTCTCCATTCGGTCAGTCCAAGCCCTCCTCCGGCTACGGTGTTATTTCTTCTCAAGTATAACGTTGTGTTGTAGGGTGTTGCGGTGGAGGACCTCAAAGTGGAGGACCTCAGCACCATTTTTGGAGCTGAATTTTAGAGGAGGAGTCTCTCTTCCCTTTGAGAGATCAGTTTGGAGGCATTTGGAGCTGATTGTAGATCTTGGCATTGGGCCAAACCATTCACTTGCCCCTACAACGCAGTTTGCTTCAGTGACTGCATTATTTCTAGTGAGAAAATTTTGTTGGGGCTTTGCAGATATGTTTGGAGGGTGAAATATTTGGTGAAGGGATCAACCTTTCACTTGAAAGATCCATTGGAGGAGGCATATTCAGTTTGGGCATCATCTACAACCATATCCATCCAGTTCTATTTCTTGAGTTGCGGTACAACACCACCCAATAACTCCCGCATTTTAGGACTTTTTATATTATAGCCAATCCTTCTAGGATTGACATGAGGTAGCCTTTGGGAGCTGATATATTCACTCGCAATGTTGTATGGGCCATATATTTGTATATCCATGTATTTTACATATGTTAGCATTTAGTTTCTCTTATAAAACTACATTGTCATAGCTTTGGCACACTTGTGTAGCAATGTTTTATCATGATTTATGTACTTGTCTCTTGAGGCCGAGCCTTGCTTATCTTGAGTAACATTTTCCTAAAGATCTTGTATTCATTTGTTGCTGCTATTACTTAATTAGATGGCTATGGATTTCTCTCACATTTCTATGAGTTGAGTGTCACTGCTACTCCATTGTTGTGTTTGCATATTTCTCGATCTCCAACTTTAGAATATCTTGAGATATTGTCATTGTTGAAGGAATTCCCTAATTTTGGATATTATAGTGGTATCAGAGCATAATATTGGCTTAGCCTGTGGATCTCAGCCATTATGTTATCAAGAAAAGATAAGATGAAGACTTCATTATGTGGAGAGAGGAAGGAAGATAAGCTTACAAAGCTTATTCCAAGATCTTTATAGAACATTCATGAAGATTTCAAGAAGATAAGGAGGGAGATATGTATAGAATATCTAAGAGGGTTTGAAACTGAGTCAAACTATATATTTTCTTATGGGGAGTGTGAGCATGCAGCCACACCCTATGATGTACAGTGCAGCCACATGGCCAGTTTTTCCATAAGGGAGAAAGGAGAAGAAGGAATGCCGAAGAGAGTAACTCTTAGTGGTTTCTTGCATGAGTATGAATCTCAAACTCAAAAGTTTAGAGATCATATTAATTTTCAGGAGTTTTTCAAGATCATGGTGAGGAGGAGCAAGCAGCATAATATGGATATATTTCTTCTATATATCTTTGATGGGTCCCCTACAAGTTTAGCCAGGGCTTGGGTGGAAGAGATAGACACCTTTCTGCAGCAGCATCGGATTTCTGAAGATGAAGCCATCAGAGTAGCAACGCTACACTTTGGAGGTAAGGTCTATGCATGGTGGTTATTTGAGTCCTTTACTTTAAAGAATGCAAATACTTCCTCCTATTCAAGGTTCATTAAAACTTTGATGGAGATATTTGGTAGGAATAATTCTGAAACACATGTGGAGGAAAAAAAACTCATCTAAACAAAAAAAATGCTTGCATGTGATGGAGGAGACCATAGACTCAAAATCACTTCAGAGAACTATAAAGGAGGCTAATATCTTGCATTATACTTTGTTGGAGGAAATACCTTCATCTTTTGTTTTGGAACAAGGAGGAGAAAAATCCCTTTTCCAAAAGAGGATCCAATCATTGGAGGGTTGCCCATTCATGTTGAGGAGGCTAAGGGCAACAACGTTGTGATTTCTAGAGTTGATCTAGCACCTCATGCAGAGGAAGGAGGAACTCTTGATCCAACTAGAGGGATTCTTGCATCTTTGCAAGGTAGTCCCCAAGATCTCATGTGTGGAGATCAAGGCACAACTCATGCTTTACATGTGCCATTGATGAGGATTTGTGGAACTATGGAGATACAAGGAGGAGATGGGGAGGATGAACAACATCATGTGATGAGGAGAACACATCCCTGTCTATTTCATGAGGTTGATACACCTAAGAGGGAGGCTAGATTGCACAGTGAGCGCAGGAACAAGTATTTCCATTTATATGTACAATCCACTCTTGACATTGATGTCTCAGTACATGGAGGCATTCCACCAGGGAGGCCACCAGATCTATCATTGATGAAAGACATCTTGTCTTTGGATTCACCGCTCTTGGATTTTGGAGAGGTGAAGAGTTTGGAGGAGAAATTTGGCATGGGGGATGTCAAATTAGTAGACAACGATGGGAGGAGATCTCAGCTCTTAGTAGAGTACTCCAAGGATCTTGGTGCATGCATGGTTGTCGATGACCCGGATGAAGATGATGAGTGTATGGTGGATGATATGGTCATCTACTCACATGGTAGAGTCTTCTTGACTAGATATTCTAGTCTCAAGGAGATGCTATTGAATGCAACACATGATTACTTCTTTTCCATGCATTTTGATGCATATCTTGCCTTGGTAGAGGAGTTCATTTGGGAGGGCATTCAGCAAGAAATATTATAGCATATGGAGAGATGCATAGCCCAGATGATGATGGCAAGGATGTCGTAGCCACCTTCCTACTCATTGGGAGTAAGGGATCATTTTCAGTTGAGCCATTTCAGCTCAAGTCCTCAAGTACATAATGGAGGATGTACAATTTCACATTATGTTTTGTACTTTCTGTTCTTTTATGAATAGCATATTGTCGCAAGGATGATTGTTTATTCTTTCATATTGTATGATTATTTACTTGAAGCCATGAGTAGCATTGAGATTGGCTATCTCATTGGTGGTTTATGGGGAAATCCACATGATTTTTGGTGTGCACCATTGACACCCTTTTGTACTTTCATGCTTATATCTTGTAAAATGATTGTTGCAGCAAACAAGTGGCTAGTAAAGCACTTATTACTTTTCATTTTGAGGCAGGCAAAGGTTACAATGCACTAGCTCCATGGGTGGAACTATGATTCACTCTCCAGTTGTCATTTGGAAACTTGTTCTTATTGTACCTTGCCTCAATGTATTGCTAATATGTTTATGTTCATGGGGAGCTTTGATTGGAGAGTGGGCTTAAGACTAAAGATGCCCATTGGGAGCATGATTCTACCTACTATACATGTTCTACATATCAGGAGGAACCATGGGCCAACCATGATTGCCACATTACATTTATTTTCTTCCTATGGGAGGAACCACTTGAAGAACTTGAGGAGGCTCTCCATGGGTCATGAGAAGATGGAGGAGTTATCACAGTAAACTCTTCTCCTTTTGAGGATGAGGGGAGACTCATCTATGAGCCACTCGATTTATATGAGCAAAGCATATGGTAAGAGTATTTTTTATTTTCATAGTAATTTTTCTATATGCATGCATCTCTTGACCATATATGTGCAGGGATTTTCTCAAAGGAGGGATATTCTTCCTTCTAGATTTGGTGGTCTACATAAGGCCATTGTGGATGATCACTCCCTAAGTAGATACCGAGAGGATATTTCTCATGGAGAACATACTCACATTTCAAATTACATCATTCACTTTCTCCATACTTGTGAAGAGATTGGGGCAGGAAGCAAATGGTGGGGAGGCCACCCCTAATTTTATTTTCTATGGTAGTGGAGAGTCAAAATGCGTTGGCTACATTTGAGTGACCATTTTCCTTATCCTTTACTTCACATGGCAGCCATCATGATTCTCCTTATGGTTCCCTTAGCTGATATTTCTAAAGCTTTTCTTGGTAGCATGATTGGAGGAGAGACACATTGGGTGAATGTGTCCTTGGAGGGAGAGAACTCCCACACTCTTTGCACTACATGTTCTAAAGGGGGCATGGGAGATGGTATGGCCACTACAGAAGCACATTTTTTTCCTTATAAGGTGATCCATATGAGGAATGTGATGCCATATGATGATGAATTCCAACTCATAACATATGAGGTGATTTGGGGCAACATGTTTCATAACGTTGGAGGAGAGATCCTTAGAGGTCTAATCTACATCTTGCCATTTGAGGGCAATATCATTGTAGCCCAAGATCAGCATACACTCGACACTTATCCTAGGTGGAGAGGAGGATAGCGTGGAGTTGGCTATTTTTTCTACCAATATCAGATTTTCAGCCCACCTACATTGCCAGAGCCAAAGGTGGAAGAAGACTTTCAGGAGATGCCATGTTGGGAGGTAACTCATTTTGCATGGATGATTGCTTGGGGGATGGAGGATCCACATGAGGAATATTTTCCTCAAAAAATCATAGACTCCATGCCCTGGGAGGAGGCTTTCTAGTTATATCCTTGCAGTTTCTTGAGGACAACAAACATTTGGGAGGGGAGGACTATAATATTCCAAAATTTTCCTACAATAAATTGGAATATTAATTTTTGCTGATTTCACCTACGAGGAGAATAAATGGGTAAGGGGACCCATTCATAATGAAAATCTCAATAAAATCCCTCACATTATGAAAGGGGATCATCATTGGAGCTATTTTTCACACCCTCATGTGTGAACATGGTCATTTTCAAATGGACCAGGTCAAGTTTGACCAAGTCAACAACACTGGGATAAGAGGTGGAGAACACTTAGAGAAACAATGCAGTATGAATGGGAAGAGGGTTATTTTGTGGAGGAAACCATAAAAGGAGTGGGAACCATGGAGAGGGGGCCTTCACCTATTTAAAAGGAGGGAAAGGAAGCCATTGTTTCTCATGAATTGGATTATTGATTTCATTGTCTATTCAGACATTGTGCATTCTTTTGTTGTTTAGCAATAATTGTTGGGGAATTCCTATTTAGGATTCCTTCTCCTTCTTGAGAGGCCTCTTGAGGGATTGTTATTCATTCTCCACATTTCTTGGCTCATGGCCAAAGCCACATCCTCTAGCTACAATGTTATTTCTGCTCAAGTGTAACGTTGTGTTGTAGGGTGTTGCAGTGGAGGACCTCAACACCATTTCTGGAGCTAATTCTCAGAGGAGGGAGTCTCCATTCCTTTGGGAAGCTAGTGAGGAAGGTTTCAGAACTTATTGTAGATTTTGGCATTAGGCCAACTCATTCCCTTGCCTCTACAGTGCAGCTTCATCCAATGACTGCGTTATTTCTAGTGAGCATTTGATGTAAGGCTTTGCAGATATGTCTGCCGGGGGAGATATTTGGTGAAGGGATCAACCTTTCACTTTAGAGATCCCTTGGAGGAGGCATATTCAATTTGGGCATCATCATCAGCCATCTCCATCTAGTTCTATTTTCTGAGTTGCAGCTGCTACCCAGCAACTTTGAAATTTTGCAGATTTTGTATATTATAGCCAATCCTTCCAAGATTGACATGAGGTAGCCTTTGGGAGCTGAGATCTTCACTCCCAATGTTGTATGGGCCATATATTTGTATATCCATGTATTTGACATATGTTAGCATGCATTTTCTCTTATAAAACTATGCATTCATAACGTGGGCACACTTGTGTAGAAGTTTTTTATCATGATTTATGTACTTGTCTCTTGAGGTTGAGCCTTGCTTATCTTTAGTAACATTTTCCTCAAGATCTTGTATTCATTTTTTGCTTCTATTACTCAAAATATCTTGAGATATTCTCATTGTTGAAGGAATTCCCTAATTTGGGATATTACCATGGGAAATTATTCTTTCTTTACCACACAAATTGGCTATTTTGTATTTCCCGACCAGCCCAGAGAAAGTAGCTATTCTTTCCTTTCCCTCGAGCGTGAAAACCCTACCAGATTGGCTCTTTCTTTCCCACCCTTTCAAGCCCGCCCTCCTCTAGTTAATGAGACTTATTCAGACTGGGAATAAGCCTACCTACAAGCAATCTAACCTGCCAAGCCTCCATCGAACCAATCTAAACAGCCAAGCCATAGCCAAAGAACTCTACCACTGCTACTGCGACTACCTATCCAACCAATGTACAGATCTACTAAGGTTATCAGTCTTTGATCTACTATAGAAGCTGCTAATTAAAAGATATACTATCCAATACCACTCCTCTAGTTACTAATTCACGGATCTACTAGAGTATTTATTAATATATAAAGCACTTTTCAAAGTTGTTTGACCATTCATTCATTCATTGACTCATAGATAATGGGTAACAACTGCTGTATTTGTGAGGTATCCTTTCTAACTACTCCCTTCTTTTTGAGGTCAGCCTGATAACTAATCCTGTATTTGTGAGGTATCCTTTGTTACGACTCCCTTCTTTTTGAGGCCAGAACTAGTAACTACTGCTTTATTTCTGAGGCTTAAGGCCAGAAGTAAACTAGATATAAGCGTGATACTAGGGAGAAGCGATCAACTAGGGATCCGTGAATAATGAAACTAGAGAGCTTCGCAGAGCACCTAATGGTCCGGGCTTCACAGAACACCTCATGGTTCAATCAAAAATATATCCATCCAGCTAACGCTATTCTATTATATCTATCCATTCAGCTAGTGCTCCTCTATTATAAAGGCAAGTAATGAGGCAATTAATAATGAAATGATAAGGAAAGTCCTTAGAGATTTAACTTAGTAAACTATGTGTATAGCTGAAAGTCATAAGGAAAGTTAGAGAACCTCACCTTAGGTAAGGCAAGTCATAGAGTCGGATAACCCATTACCTTTCCTTTATGCACAAATGAATTTGTATAGATTTTTCTTTCCTTCCTTCCCCTTTCCTTCAAGGATTTTCTCTTAAAATTCCTCCTTCACAGAAGAGAAACTTCCCCCATTCTCAAAGGGGAAAGAAAAGTAGTAGGGTATTGGAATATGGAACTTTTCATTAAGGTGAAGCCCTCTCTTTTCAACCCAAATGATCACACCTTGATCTACAAAATAAAATAACTTTTCTAGCACTTCATTATTAGTGCCTCTATGGCACTATTTATTACTTAAATATGGAGATGGAACTATATTTATACCTCCTCTCATGTTATTGGGGAAATACCGGTAACTGGTGCTTTAGAACACTGGCAATAAATCATTAGAACTCCTTCTGGATTGGGGAAGTGTAGGGGAATGTCTCTAGGGGAAGAGATGGGGAAATAACCTTAAATCCTACTATTTATATGATACCACTCATAGAACATTCCTCAAGGGAAGACGCCATGGAATATATCCCTACTACTAAGGTGACGAGGTAGGGAAAGAGTAGCAAAATTTTTTTTTGGGGGGGGGATTTTGGAGGGAAAAATTTTCGCAATATTTTATGGGAGGGAATTTTACAGGGAAATGTTCAGTCTTTAAGCCTTATATTTTCATTGGGAGAGAGTGCATTTGTATCATTCAACATCTTCTGTTTGAAATTTATGGATTCTTATGATAGTGAAGTTTTTCTTTTTGCAGCATTAACATCTTTGTCACGCAACAACTCTATTCATATTGATCAATATAACAATAATTCATTCAATATGAATAGAGAGTCAAATTTCCCACTTGTTCGTAATCCTAAGGATGATGAGAGCAACATTGATGAAGGGAAGAAAAAATAAATTTCTATAAATCGAGAGTCAATTATTCCACTTAGTCCTAATCCTAAGGATTATGAGAGAACCACTGATGAAGGGGGCGGGGGGGGTGAATAATTTCGAAAGTCAAATTTTCCACTTCATCTTAATCCTAAGGATTATGAGAGCACCACTGATGAAGGGGATTATGAATAACTTCCAATAAATATAGATTCAAAGCATCCAATTAGTCCTAATCCTAAGGATTATGAAACCACCAGTGACAAATGGGAGGGGGAGGATGAAGAATTTCCAGTGAATAAATATTCAAAGCTTCCACTTAGTCCAAACCCTAAGGATTATGAAAGCAACACCAAGGAAGGGGAGGATGAAAAATTTACATTAAATAGAGATTCAATGTTTCCACATAGTCCTAATCCTAAGGATTATGAGACCACCACTGCTGAAGGGGAGGATGGATAATTTCCTGCAAATGATAATTTGACTATAAATAGAGTCATATTTTTGAATTAGTCATAATCCTAAGGATCACGAGAGCACCTATTATTAAGGGGAGGATAAATAGTATCTTGAAAATGATAAGTTTAGAGGCACAGATATGAATAATGCATTTCCTCTAAGTGATCATTTCAAAGGCACTCATGGTGATAACAAGTTGAATCCTCCAATGGAAGATTAAAAATGCATTGATGAAGATGGTGATGAATTTTGTCTGAGTTAGGATTTCAAAAGTGAAGATTATGGTAGCGAAGAATTTTCTTCAAGTGAGGATGGTAAGGAATATTTTCCAAGCAGTGATGATGAAGAGTTTCCTAACTATGTTCAAAATGATCATAGTGAGGCTAATATTCCTCCTAATGGTGATGGAAATAGTTCTATGGAGGATAAAGGAATGATGAAGCTGTTGCAAGAAAATATTGTATCTAGGAGTAGGAGTAGACCTTTTCATATCAATCCAAAATGTTCCAGTTATACAAATCTTAGGACAACATCTCTCACAAGAATTATTTATATCCGTGATTTGATTTCAAGTGAAAGTTTTCGAAAGGATTTCTTGAAACATATTGATTTCGAGTTTTCTTTGGAGAAAAGGAAAAGATATTTGTAAATGAATAAAAGCATTCAAAATTCATATTTAGCGGGTTGCATGTAATCTACACTAGTAGGTTATCATTATCATATTGGGAATTTATTACTCTGCAGAAAGGCTTTCAAAATGTTTCATTCAATTGGTAATTTTTGTTTGTAAAGAATCCAAGAAAGACTAGAAAAGGATCTCAAATATTATTTAGAAGTACCTTATAGACGATAGGTTGGTCCATTAGAAAATATTCTAATGTCATGGATGAAAGAATTATTTTCAAAAAATGGAGAGTGTGTGCCAAATAAAAACACAATACATATTCCAGATAATTTCTCGAGACAAGAAATATACACCTAATACAAAGAATATGCATAAGGTATTGAAGGAGTTGGTAATTTTATTACATATTCATATTTTACAAGGATATGGAAGAACAAATTCAAAAATGTTAAAATTCATAAGAAGACAAGTATGGGGGTTTGCAATACATGTGCTTCTCTTAAATAAAAAAAGGGATAATTTTCAAGGGCCAGAAAGAGGTATGCATTCATAACATTATTTTTAAAAATTAGATAGTCACTCAACTATGAAAATATATTTATTATGTTAAACACAATGTTGAAGCACACACATGGTGTATGAGGAAGAATAACACACACACAAGAGACTAAACACAATGAAGGATAAGCGTGAGGCTTTCTTATTTTCCGTTATACAAAGATGTACATTTATAGTACAATGGTGTGACTCTTGGTTTCATATTTCAAGGTCACTTGGACTCCATTTTATTGACTTTTGTATTCCACACCTATCCATGTAGGATTAGGTGTTCCAACATCCTTAATCCCGAAGGGGTATATTGTGAGTCCAAGAAAAGAGTTGTAATACAAATGCGAAAAAGTATACATGGCAGCACTTGGGCTGAATCAACTCTCTGAAATGTTGGAAAAAAGAGGTGGTTGTAGGATGACCACAAACACTGGAACGCAATACATGTTGCAGTTCCCGGAACTCTTCCAAAACTGGCAAGAAGCTGAAGGCTTCTGCTAGAGGAATTGTCCCTCATATAAAAGGGAGACCTTCAACCTAAAAGAAGGGAGGTCTACTACCTGTGGTGGTTTTAGGTTGTCCACCAACCAAAGATGATGGTTTTAGGTTATCCACCAACCGAAAATGATGGTTTTAGGTTATCCACCAACCAAAGATGATGGTTTTAGGTTATCCACCAACTGAAAATGATGGTTTTAGGTTATCCACCAACCAAAGATGATGGTTTTAGGTTATCCACCAACCGAAGGCATGCTCATGGGCATCCGTGTCTCTGGCTACATCTCTAACTCTGGAATGACGAATTGTGGCTCAGGCTCGCTTGAACTGCTGGCTATAACTCTTAACATGGAATGAGAGATTGTGGCTCAGGCTCGCTTGATCTGTTGTCGAAGCTTGTACATGACCACCATTTCCCCCCCTGTCAGGGACAAGGTGAGATGATGGCGAAAAATCAACTGCAAGTTTGCTCAATATTCGTGAACATGTTCTGACATGCGACTTAAACATCTTCTTGGTTGCTGATGCCCATTGCCAAGAAGCGATCCATCCAAGATGAATCTTTGTTCTTGCAGGAGGCTTGTGTCTGAAGCATCTGTTTGAAGAATGAGTGTGCCGACCACAGTGCTTTCATGGATGAAGATCAAAACAGTGATCTTTCATATGGCCAAATCGATCACAATGTTGGCATTTCTCAATCTGTTGTGGAAGTGGAACAGGATTTGGAACAGATGTAGGTGAACTGTCATACAAGAATCCGACACTCTGAAATATGATGGGCTTTGTGTAGTCTGGAATATGAAAGGACACATCCTTGTCATATCCAAGACCAGTTCTGTGCTTGTTGTGGAAAAGCTCTTCCCAAGGTCTAATGATGGGCTTGAGAAGTGCAGGTTGAACGGTTGCATCTGCATGTACATCTGCTCTAGTACAAGGAGCTGAATGGGAATCAACTGCAACTTTATCTTCTTTCTTCTGATGAGAGTCCTTCATAATGTTCTGAACAGAAACAGGTTCAGAATGGTGACTCTTTTGCTGAAGTTCTTCTTGTTGGAGCTGAGATTCCAACTACAAAAACTCAATCTTCTCTTGTGCATCTTGCAAGCAACTCTGAATGTTACAAAGAGCATCCTTGCTCATTTTTATCACATCATCAACATTTGAATGAATGAGGTTACTCAACAACTCTAATGCCAAATTGATTTTGGCCATTTTTCAACAACTTAGGCTCAAAAAATGAAAGGGTGTCGGCTTCAACCAAAAATGCACCCGTTTACAATGTGATGCAACAAGAAATACAAATGACTTATGGAAATACAAAATCTGCTCCTCAAATGATGGAGGGAAATCAACAATTTTTTAGCTCAATTACACTTCAAGTCTTGAATGAAGATGCAAATCCATGTCAGTTCAATACAGTATTACTGCAAAATATGTGCAGCTGAAAACACTTGTGCAAGAGGCCTTTAAGGCAGCTGAATTTTTCTTCAAAGAGCTGTTTTCAATAATGGCAAACTTGTCTTCAAATGTCAATTTCTTCAAAAAAATCACCCTCATGTATGCCACAAATCATAAAATGGAAAATATTCTCTTTTCACTATGTATACTGTCCATTTGGTTCACATGTCATTTTCTCTTTTCCCGTTGTTCAAATTTTCTCTCTTCCTCTCTTTCTGCTCTTCCTCTCTCTCTGTTGTTTTTTTTTTTTTTTTTTTTTAAATTAATTAAAAATTAATTAAAAAATAAATGAATTAAGAATGGAGGGAATTTAAAAAAGAAAGGGATTAATTTAAAATGGGATTAAAAAAAATTCTAAAAATGCGAATGTGGGAACCAAATTAAGAAAGGAGGAGATTTATTAAAAGGGGGGGAGACTTATATTAAAATAAAATTAAAAAAAAAGGAAGGGAATTTTATAATGGGGGAAGGGATTTTAAAATGGGTGGGAAGTCGTATTAAATGGGAGGAAGATTTTAAAAAATTAAAAATTGGGACAAACTTTACATGGAGGGAGAGGAATTAAACTAGGAATTAATTAATATGGAGATGGATTTTATTAAAAGGAGAGAGGCAGGGGGGTTATATGGGGAAAGGGTGTATATTATATAAATTTAAAAATCGATTTTAAAAAGAGAAAATGGAGAAAGTGGTGTATTAGTTATGGGAGGTGAAGGGTCGAGTGAAGCTGTAGAGGCATAGGGAGGGCAGAGCCGTGGAGTGAGGTGAGATATGTAGTGGGTAAGGAGGGAAGGGCGTAGTGAGTAGGAGATGAGCGTATGGGCAGGGGAGGGTAGCTTAGGTTGATTGTGAAGTGTTTCAATGCGAGAGTTAAGAGTGGAGCGTTGTTTGTCGAGCGAGGGGAATGGACATGCGCATGTATGGATGAGGGCTCGGGTGGACAGAGGTGCGTGAGTGTTGGATGGGCGAATGCGTAATGTTGTAGAGAGATTCAAGGGTGGAAAGATAGTAGCGTAGGGAAATGGGTAGATGAGCGTGGATGAGTTGTGTGTGAGGCGGAGTAATAAGGAAAGCGCTGGTGATAAGTTGCATAGATTTTTTTATTTTCAATTTTTTAATTTTTATTAATTTTTATTTTTAATTTAAAAACAGCAGAGAAGAAGAATTTTCAGAATAGCAGTAGAATTTTTTATCCTTTCAAATATATAACAGAATGGAAAAAGTGCAGAAATGAGGGCAACAGTAGAATTTTTCCAGCAGCAGAAAAACCCAGAATTGCAGAATTTTCAGATTATTTCAACAGTAAAAATCCAGAAATTTTTCAAGAGCCCAGCAGCAGAGAATATTTTCCAACAGCAGAAAAACACAGTCCAGAAGCTCAAAAATTTTTCAATGAAAACTCAGAAATCTTTGTAGGAAAAACTCACAATTTTCCAAAAACTCATTTTAAACACTTTTCTAGCAGCTCCAAAATGGTGCAGAAGTTAAAATGCGGAGATTTTTCAATGGAAAAATAAGTAGTGAGAAGACCTTCAGATGCACAAGGCTGCGTCTCCAAACCAATTTCTGAATGCTGCCAAGGATTTTGAATGTTGCCCCTTCTCAAAACCAATACTGCTCTTCTTCAAAACAAATGCTGCAAAAATGTCAAGAATTTTGCACATATGCACAGGCCATAGACACAAAATGGCTCACTCAATTTGGAGCAGGGCCAGCAATCGCCCGCTCTGATACCATGTTAAGCACACACATGGTGTATGAGAAGAAGAATGCACACACACAAGAGACTAAACAATAATGAAAGATAAGCGTGAGGCTTTTTTATTTTCCATTATACAAAGATGTACATTTATAGTACAATGGTGTGACTCTTGGTTTCATATTCCAAGGTCACTTGGACTCCATTGTGACTTTTCATATTCCACACCTACCCATGTAGGATTAGGTGTTCCAACATATTAATAGGTTTCTTTTAAATTGTGTGTATATTTCGTTGTTAAATCACTTCAAGAGCATCAAAATCCACAAATTAGTGAAAGGAAAAAATTGTATAAACATATAAAGAAGTGTTATAATAATCCAAATAAATATTTTTTTTTTTAATAATTGATGGTATGGACCAAAAGAAAAAACTTCTGCCACATTTTTTCTACACATCAAAATAATTACAGGAGCAAAATTCTATCTAGTTTCACTTGGTTGGTTGTATGGTCTTTAATGGGAATATGTTTCCAAGGGTTTACTTCACAGCTCCAAATATTCATAATGATGCAAATATGACCATAACTATAATCCATGATGTGGTTTCTTAGTGGTATGGTATTCTTCCTGAAGTTCTGAATCTATAATTCGAAAACACAAGTTGTGAACATAAAAATCAAGTTTTGTTTGGGTATCTAAACATGCTCATTGAATTGGGAATTTTTAGAAAGGTAAAGGTTGGTTTCCTTCTTGTTGGGAATTCTCATGACCATATTGATTAGATGTTCAGTCATTTTTCATAACATTAAGGAGGAAATATGTTGGGATCCTGCCATCATTAATTGAATGCATTAAGAAATCATACATTCCAGAGTCTATTTTAATATGTTGGAAGAAAATGTTAACATGCAAAGGTTTATTATGGGATCGCATGGTGAGGAGAAATGCATTGAACAACTTAATGAAATTAGCTTCCAACATCAATTTCATATCAAAAAAATTGATGGGAAACACTTATATGGGGCAAGAAGTATTCAATTGTTGAAAAATGGGTATCGTCATCAGATTTAGCATTTTTGAAGTTCATTCTAGACCATCCAATATTTTCATCAAAGATATTTTTATTACGATTAGTTGTTGAAATCCATAATGCACAAAGGAATAAAGGATATATAAATTATTTTGAATGCTTAGAAGAAATTAAAAGATGTGTTAGAGATACATATGATTACTTTGATGTTTTTGATTCAATTTGGTGGGAGTATTTTTTCAATAATCAAAGTGATATGATTTCAAGATCAATAAACAAGGATATACTTTTGATGACTCCATTTATTTGGCCACAAAATATGCCAAATAAACATAAGGAAAGACACATTTTTGAACAAAAACAATCTCAAGGTATTATTAATTCTCCACAGGTAGAGGAAAGAAAAATATATATTGGTTTTAGAAGATCATGTGCACAACATGAAGCCTTCGAAGACATGTACAGGGGTTTTGTGCAAGATGTTAAGGAGGGTTGCATGATTGCAGTGTTAGCAGATGGGGATCCACTTGGCTATCCATGATGGGTTTCCAAGGTTATAAAGGTAATTAAAGAAAATGAAGATATTATAGTTGTTGAAGTACATTGGTATGCCACAAATACCCACCCATTCAATGGTGTGTACAAGCCAAAGATGGTAGAGTATAAACAAATTGGTAGAAAGAGAAAAGAAAAAGGCACAAATATAAATTGTCACTGCATAGACCTCTTAAAATTGGAGGATGTTGACATAATTTTGTATGAATTCAATTTAACAAAGAGAGGAACACTTTTCTTAAATACCATGGATATTTTGAAGAAATTTCTACCAGAAGAATCCATGTTGATATGGGAGTCTGTTGAATCTAGTCGTAGATATATAAGGCTTTTGAAACTTGAAATGGTGGGCATGCATGTTGACTCAGATGAAGCACTAGTTGATGAAAGAGAAGAATATGGATCATCTTCATTTGCATCCAGTCATTCATATGAAGATGTAGGTTCTGATGGTGTGCCAAAACCTATGGTTGATTTTGAATAAATTTCTAAGACATTTTATGTAAATGATGTTTGCATGGTAACTTGAAATAAATATTTTGACTTCCATATGATCTTACATGAATTTATGAGTCATTTATATGTTTTTTGAATTATATGTTTTAGCTATGAAGAAATCATCTCTTTAGAATATCCACAATGCAACAATGAATTACAAAAATAATTTATTTTATATTCAACACACCAAAGTTGATATTTTGATTAAAGTAAACAAATATTAGAAATTAATGTTGAATTTTTAAATTATGCAATGATATTGCCATGCTATTATTTATTGTTATAATTTGTTGAAATTATGATTAAAAGTAAAAAAAATATTAGAAAATAATGTTGAATTTTTAAATTATGCAGTGATATTTCCATGATATTATTTATTGTTATCATTTGTTGATATTTTGATTAGAAGTAAAAACTATTAGGAATTAATGTTGAATTTTTAAATTATGTAGTGATGTTGCTATAATTTTAGTTATTGTTATCATTTGTTGATATTTTTATTAAAAGTAAAAATAAAAATTAGAAATTAATGTTGACTTTTTAAATTATATAATGGTATTGCCATGATATTATTTATTGTTATCATTTGGTATAAGATATTTTTAAAAATGTTGAAAATTTAATGCCTCATTGAAAGGGACATTTCATCTTGATGTCTGATTTTTAGTTTTTTTTGTTGTAATAATATAAGTTGTCTTAGGCTAATATTTAAAAAGAGCTATAATTTTAGCCTTTAAAATAAAAATTACTCTTGGAATAATGAATCTTTCATTTACTTGTTCATTTTTTAAAATTGTTTTAGTCATATAATTTGTCCATAATTTCATGGCTCAAATATGTTAAAAACTTGAGGTTTTTAATTCCATGGTTGAAAAATTGTCAAAATAATCACGTTTTTCTGAGTTATTATATTTTATATTTAATGCTATGGTTGAAAACAATTACAATTTTAGGGTTTTTTCGAGTCAAGATATTTTATATTTACCAAGATGGATGAAAATTGTTGGAAATTATAAGGCTTTGAGAAATTATATTTTATCTTTAACATCATGTATGAGAATTGTTGGAATTTTGCGATTCTTCAAAGTCCTAATATTTTATCTTTAATTTCATTGCTAGAAAGTGAAAAAATTGTAACCCGTTTTTTTTTTTTTTAATTCTAGCATCAACATTTTTTGTTTCAAGGGTGTTTTTTCAATCCTTTTTGCAAAAAAAAAAGAATTTCCTTCTAATAAAATGTTGAAATTTTACCCTAAAAAAAAACATTGTTCTGAAATACACACTTTTCATTTTAGGGTTGTTTTTGGGTTAATTTTTCATGTTTTTTTGGCATTTTTGGGCTAGAGTTCTTGTTTTGAGGTAATTTTTCTCATTTAATCAGTGAATTTGTTGAGAGAGAGAGAGAGAGAGAGTATGCAAGCTGATATAGATATATAAAGAAGGAGATACAAAGGGAGGTAGAGATATAGATGGAGAGAGAGTGTGTGTATGTAATATGATCTATATATATATATATATATAAAGAGAGAGAGAGAGAGAGAGAGAGCATGACATGTGTTTAGGGGGATAAGATAGAGAGGCAAATAAGGAGAGATGAAGGGTGGTATATATATATTGCACGAGGGAGAGGGAATAAGAGAAAGATAGAGAAAGGGAGGGAGAGGTAGAGAGAGAGAGATGAGAGACAAAAAAGAGAGGGCGGGGAGAGAGAGAAGGATAGAGGGAGGGATATATATATAAAATGGAAGTTTGAGAGAGAGGGAAGAAGAAAAAGACACACGAAGACACATACATACATAGAAGTTAGATCTATAAAGTCATGAATATTTTGTTTTTTCACTAAAATAGATGTATCGATTTCACTGTAGTTTTTTATTTCTAATGCTATTTGATCAGTTTCACTAGATGCATTGATTTCAGTGTAGATGTCAATTTCTAATCCTATTTAATACCTTACACTAGATGCATTTATGTAGGTGTTGATTTCTACTCCTATTTGAATTCTTGCACTAGATGCATTGGTTTCACTGTAGATATTGATTTATAGCCATTTTTATCACTTGCACTAGATGCATTGATTTGATTGTATATGTCGATTTCTAATAATTTTTAATACCTTACACTAAATACAATGAATTCACTGTAGATGTTGATTTCCACTCCTATTTTATTTATTTCACTGGATGCATTGGTTTCCGTGTAGATATTGATTTCTAATCCTATATGATCGCTTGCACTAGATGCATTGATTTCAGTTTAGACGTTGATTTCTAATCCTATTTAATACCTTACATTAGATGCATTTATTTTAGTGTAGATGTTGATTTCTAATCCTATTTTATTGGTTGCATTGGATGCATTGATTTCTGATCATGTCCTCAAAAATATGCTCAAAAATCAAAGTTGTCAGAATGGTGTGGAACCTGAATGGCCATGTATATATCATTGTTTTGAATCCAGCACAATTCGTTTCATGGAAAACTGACACTGTATGCTCCCATGAACGTGTTCTATTCATTTTCCCAAAAAAGAAAATTTTTCAAAAATGGAAACTGACAGGGAAAAAATTTGGGCCAGTGGTAGGCTACCATGTGGCCTCTTCTAGTTGGCTGAAATGTAATTTTTTTTATCCTTTCTGGCTTTGACACTTTTATTTTTTTCATTGGTTGTTGGATGGTGTAATTTGGTTGGTTGAAGTGATGGCTAACCACATGTTGCCATGTTGCCCAATCGGAGGCTGCCACATGGTAGCACGGGAGGCCACAAAAATATTGGCAAGGGTAGACTGGATCGACCGGGGGTCAAACACCTGACTTCTGTCCAACGAACTATGCCAAAGGCCACTACACCAAACTTCATGTCTTAATAAACTAAGGTCTGAAATTCTATTTATGGTGTATTCAAGCAAAGTGTGGGGAAAGGGGCAAGGGCTTCCCCCCCGCAACCCCCCCAAAACATGTACGCATGACCATTATTCTAGGTAACATGGGTTTGGATCCTAACCGCCCACATAAACCATCTATTCTTTATGTGACTGCAAAGACTTAACCATCAGCAATTAGTCTAAGCACCGAAAATTTTTTGTTTAAAATTTTTCTTTAAATAACCATGATGTTATGGTTCGAAAATCGATTTTTCAGGGCCATTATGCATTTAAACAGTTCAAAAATTTCACATGGAATTATAGGAAACTGTCACTCCATTAGTCGAAAATGGGGCAAATTTGTAGGACCAATCCAGATTTTGTGGAATTTGTGGAGCAGTTAATGCCAAAACTTGGGGAGATCATAACTTCTCCAGTTTTTGGCCAAATTCGATGCAAAAAGAGGTTAGATGGGAATTTTTGGGCATTCTAAAATCGTTGGAGCAGTTTTCAGAGCCAATGGAGTAATTTTATATAGTTTTTTGTAGGACGAATTCTATGGCTACCATGGTCAACCAGAGTGTTGAATCAGTTTATGGAGGAGCCTGAATATGGAGATGACCTCATAGGGGTTTCTATAGGATCCATTTGCTTTCTACAACAATTACTACATCAATGATGTAGCCTATGTTCCTCTTTTCACGTTTTTTTTAGGGAGACCTGTTTATGCAGTTCAAGTGGATTGTGGCACTGTTTATGCTCTTTGAGGTTGTGGTATGGGGTCTTGCTGAAAGATGCCTTTGCTTGATGAAAGTTTACATGTTTGACTGTAGGTTAACATGTTTATGGAGTGATAACTCTAGCAGAAGTTTTTTTCTTTGAAGGGGTCATGCCATTAGAGATTATCCAAGGAGATGTAGCCTAGAAGGGGTGAACTCATTCAACAATGGTTAGTGTATTACCGATTGATGCATACTTCCATTCACTATTTTAAATTCATGTTTAAAGTTTTCATGCAATTAAAAATAAAAATAAAAAACACATAAAAATCCATGCTTTTACTTTCTATTTTGGAGTACAAACCTCAAGCACATTTTTGTATTAGGATGAGGATCTTAGCATAGAAAAAATAATATTTCCCATTCAACTTAAGTTGGTATCAGAGAATAGGTTTACTTTGTGTAAGGAGGATTTGACTATTGTTTGCAAGTGAATGTGAAGCTACAAGTTTTGAAGCTCAAGTGATGAGAAGGTTTTGGAAAGGAGAACAATGTTGTTACAATCTCTACCACCAGTTCTACCTCAAGTTGTAGTTGAAGCTTCAAGCAAAGCATGTCCCAAGGAGGAGAGCCTACAAAGATGTCAGAGGATGTGAAGAATTTTAGAAAGGCTTTTTAGACATGGAAGAAATGGTGAAAGTCCTCTATGAAGAGAGAAACACCAAATTGCAAGGTGAAAAATCTAGACCTCCAAGAGGAGAATGTTCTCCAAGAGAACAAGGTAATAATAATGGTGATATACCACCATCTTCTCCACAATATTCATGATTTTCTATAACTATTATGCAAGATTCTAGTGTAGAAAGTCCCTCAGAGAAGGAAGATGGACAAGTTTGTACCTTTTATACACATGATGTAGAGGATGAGGTTCTATCAGTACCCAAGTGCAAGGAGATAAAAGAAGAGAACCCAAGATTCCAAGAGGACACATCCAGAATCAAAAGCAAGTTTAAAAACATCATTGTACCCCAATAAAAATATTAGAAAAATGGTAAGAATTTATATGCTTCTTCTTTACATGAAAGTGTTGATGTAAATTCAATTTAAGCTTTTCAAAAACATAGTAAAGGAATTGGATCCAAGCTCTTAACCAAGTGGGGTTACAAGGGAGGAGGCCTTGCAATGAACCACCAAGGCATTAAAAATCCAATTTATGCAAAGGAGAGAACTAGATATGAAGGCTTAGGCTTTGTCAAAAAGGAAGAATGGTCTTCCAGTGATAACTCTTTGGTATCTTGTTCTTTTTTTCATAAGAGAGGACACGAGGAGGAAAAATATTGGGATTTGCATCTGAAATTGGTACCATCTTGGTTTCTAACGAAAAAGGAGGGCATGAAGTGAAAAAAATCTCCATAGGCAGATTAGCAAGTTGAAGAAGAGACTAATACAAGTTATTCTTTCCATTCAAGTTTCTCATGTAAAAAGCACAAGCCAAAGGACAACCATGAGAGGTATAAGCATCTTGGTTATTCAAAAGATTTTTATGATGAAAAACCACATGATGATTTGAATAACATGTTGTAGAATGTTTTTCCATGCAAATTATGTCATGCACCTAACCATTGCGTAGATAAGTGCCACAAAAGGAAATCATTAGTCAAGAAGGTGAAATGTCAATTAGAATTGATACCACGAAGGGAAATTATCATCCAAGTTTAAGGACATTTGTGCAAAGAGAGCCTCACAAAATTTTTTTCACTCATTGCAATATCAATGGGCATTGGGTCAAGAAGTGTTTGAAATTTCATCCACAACTTCATCATGGCAAGGGAAAGAAAATCATGAAAGCACCTGAAGAGGAAGCAACAAAAGAAAAAGTGGCACAAGGTTGACCATCCCTGAAGCAACTCCAGAAGGAGAATAATGTCAAATAGATGGTTCATTTACCTAGTTGGGTAAGAAATGGGTGGACTCTTTATCCAAGTGAAGTTTGTAAATCTTTGTTTTACACTAGTTGCATATCCCCATAGTTGATCAATTTGTAAAAGTGGTGTTCATAAATAAATCACATATATGCAACAGTGTTTTATTTTTTATTTTTATTCTTGTTTGGCTTGTTAATAGTCAATTTGAATGGAAAATTTGGGAGTCAAGTTTATTCCATCTTGAAAAATGAATCTATATTTGTAGTTTAAGAAAGAATTTAAAATTGTTGTATGATTAGTTGCAACACATTCAATATGTTACAAATGTGTTAAGAACTCATTTACACAAGTATTCACTTTGTGAAACTTGTTTGGTTTATTTTCCAAAGTCTTTTTGGATTTTATCCTTGGTAAACATTTTGCAGCAAGAATATTTTTTTGTGACATTGGCATACATTGAATTTCAAAAATGCAAAGTGTAGAAATACCAAAGCAAAGCCAAAAGTTGTTGAACAAGGGAATCACTCGACCATCTCTTCTTCCATGCAGTGCACCTATGGTTTTGGTGCCCAAAAATAATGGAAATCATTATGGTAAATTATTGTTAAATTTCAAAATTATATTAAATACTATGTTATTATTATTATTTATTAGATTTGATAGAGAGGGGAAAACAACAATAACATGAGCCTAACCATATAAGGTGAAGAAAATATGAAATGAAATTACTTCTATAATGAAAAAATGAAGATTTCATTTTAGTTTTAATTAAGGAAAACATATAAAATACGTTACATGACAAGGACTAAAGAGAATGGATATGCATACCCTAATATAAGTTTCAAACCTTTAAATTGAAAACAATGTATATAGATTTTGAAACAAAATATGAAGAACAACAATGAAATACAACTGATATAGAGATATTTACCTTGAAAAATATTAATTACAAAAAGCAAGAACCTTTAGAGCCACACCTCTATCGTCTTTGTTGTACTAACTTGACTACACATAATACAATATCTAGGCATTTCATAAAATCCATTGAATTTGATTACAATCATAACCCCTTAAATGAAATTAGTGTAGAATGGGTCAAAAAAATTAACCACCCCCAAACAATTGATACTGTGCAAACAAAATGTGGACATGATTGTGCAAGGTATATAACACATTCCAAACATTCTCCAATTTTTTTTTTTTTCACAAATACATCACTCATATTTTATTATCAATAATTCAGGGTGACAATTCCCAATACTTCTCTACACCAAGAGAACTTATTAATGTTGACAAAATTATGTTAATTAGCTTGTAACTTTCTTCAAAGAGTTAACCTTGAACAAAATACCTTGTTGTCTCCAACTTTTCCTCTGTAAAAGTGGTACTAAACATGAATTTGTTTCATTTTATAATGATAAGAAGTGTTATTTTCTAGAAATATTGCGCTCTTACTCTCACAATATATCCTTACTACTTGTACAAACCTAATACATAAACAAAATATATATAACCATATATATTACTTACTTGCATGTGTGGTTTCCATGTATTCAACTTCTATACTTGAGAGTGAAATTACAGCCAATCACTTTGCCATTTGTTTGCATAAAATTTTCCTATTGGCAAAGGAGATTTTTCTCCATAGACCTTTACTATATATCTACTAGGAAGTAATAATAAATGAACATTGCATCTACCCTATGTCACACATATGTCTTCATATTCATGATAACAATAACATAGATAAGTGGTGTACTTCTCTCCTTTATTGATCTTGTTTTCTGACCAGACCAACCATGGTATACCCTACTCTAGCTTGAAAGACTCTACTACTACTGCAATCCCTATAACCTACATACATGACAACCTACACATATTAATACAATTATGTTACCTTTTTTTAAGGATGCTCCTTCTCGATCACCATGGTTTAAGTATGAAATCACTAAGTACAACTAACATAGGGATGGCCAACAAAAAATTTCAATTGGGGCTACAGATGGCTGACAAGGGGTTAGACTTTGCTTAAACATATAGCAACAAGACACAAAAGTCATTTGGAAACATTGACTGATGAGAACCTTATGATATCATGAAATAATGAAGGTGGAATTGAAACATTCTAAATAATGATAGGAAGAGTAAATATTCAAACGTGTCAAAAACTAATATGTATGTTATGGATCCTAGGATAGCTATAACTTGAATCTGTAGAATATTGGTATAAAAAAGTGTCATGTTCAAGGGTGATGCAATTTATGATGCCATTTTTTTCTTAAATAAACTTTAGAATACCCTCCTCTCCTTTTTTTCGTATCTCCTTCATATACTTATGCGAAAGAAAGAGAAAAAATTATGATCAATAATTTCTTTTCATTTAGTTTTAATTAGCCTAGAAGAGAGGTAAAATGATACTTGAAGAAAACTGAAAATATTTGAGCCAATGTCGAGCATGGTAGAAATCACCTAATTATCAGGCATTAATATATACCATTAACAAATGCAAGGGTACATACTAATGATAAAAATGGACCCCAAGGTAACTAACACAATCCACTAAGTGTGAATATACAATCTAAAGTTGAAAATTTGTAGACTTGAATGATCATGGATCAATGAGAAAAGCCTATTGTTGATTACAAGGAAACCTATCACTCAGGACTACAAGATCCAAAGTAGTACTAGTTTCTAGACTATGCTTATAAATAATGGGTCGATGGCTAGGAAAAAAGGGTGACAAGGACTGCACATGGTTGATTGAGGTTTATAATTCCCTTCAACATATAGCAACAATAAATAAATTCACTCTGAAACATTAATCGATGAGAACAATGTGATATCATGCAATAGTGAAGGAGGTATCAAAGCATTCTGAAAAATGACTAGAAGAGTAACCAATCCAAGGAGTAAAAGACTCGTATGTATGGTACGATTCCTAAGAAATGTATAACCCATCTATAGGAAAATAATGTAAACAAGTGTCATGTTCAAGGCCCGACACGATTGATGATGCTACTTTTCTGCAAATAGATTATAGAATACCCCCCATCTCGCCCTCCCTTACCTTGTTTCATTGGATCTCCTTCACATATTGATGAGAATGAAAGAGAAAACAAGTATGCTCAATATTTCCTTTTTTATTTATTTTAATGAGCCCAAAAAATAATAAAAGGATACTTCATAGCATATTCTTTTCATGAGATTTTATCGAGCTCGAAAAGGAGATAAAAGTGTGATCAATATCCTTATCATTTTTTTAACAAGTGGAATAAATGGAGAAGAGTAATCTCATCATATTTCTTTTTTTTAATGAGCATAAGAAGAATTAAAGGATTCTCATCCTAGAGAAATAAGTGGTATAGACTAGAAGCATCTAGTTTTGAGTTTGGAACCACCATAAGTAAAATGAAGAAAAAATGCTAGCAAGGTAAGTCAACTCATTGCAACTTACTCTCTAGGAAATGTAAGGGCACCAAGTGAAGGAAAGTGATGATGCAAGTGGAAAGGGGTATGTCACATAGCTAGTTTCCACAATGACTTATAAATGTTATGGGGAATGAAAAATTTTATTTCTCTTACTTTGTAACATACTTAGTGCCTTAATGTTTGATTAAGGGTATACAGTATTAGTTGTTTTCCTTTTCTCAAACATAACAATCAACTCTAATACCACTTTGTCACATACCCAATTCCTTTAATGACTTACATAGGTTAAGAGGTACCCAAAATTTTCCTTCACTTTTTACTAGGTTGAAAATAAGATTTGTTGACACTTTGTCACATACCCTTGCTAAATTTATCCTAACCACAGTTGCAAAAACCCGATTTTCATCTATCATAAATTTTTTCAAATATTTACATGTAAACCTGTCTTTAAATACTTTCTATACAACCAATTTCGTAGCCTTTTCCTTTTATACACCGTGTCAAACATTTTCTTGGAAATCAAATCAAAAACATTGCTCTATTTCCACTTGCAACATACTAATTGAAATTTACCACTCAATCATGCAAATTTTAATTTATGTCGGGTTATTAGGAGGAATCTTCAGCCTACAAAAAATTGTAGCATGTACACAAAAATTAAAATAAGGTGTTATTCTAGGGTATCCATGAAGGATAGGATCTACCACTTAAGATACAATGTGCACATAATGAGAAATAAATGTTACAACTTGATAGGATCAAGCCTAAGGTGCAAGAGAATAATGTATAATGTCAATAATGCGAAGAGATATGTAGGGAACATTTAACCCTATATGTTTAGGAAAAGAAAATTCCCCTAACATCGAGTGTATGTCACAATAAAAATTCCACCCTATCTTGTAAAATCCATGTAGAAATAGTAAACCCATAGTTAAATCATATATTGAAAGAAATAAAACATGAATTGGGTAAGAATAGGACCATGTACATGTATGTATGCATGCATGTATGTATGTATGTATGTATGTATGCATGTATGTATGTATGTATGTATGTATGTATGTATGGATGTGTGTATGTATGTATGTATGTATGTATGGATGGATGTGTGTATGTATGTATAATTTTTGTGTACACTTTCATTATCACTAACACTAGTCATGCATTGTTGACATAGAAGTGACACCAAACTAACTCCTTGGTTTGTCACCATACAATCATTAAGGAGCAACAATAGTGGCGCAGGAGGTGGATGAGGTGGAGAGGAGAATGATGCTATTTTACTCATGATATTAAAGAATTGATAATGGGTATTCCATCATTGGCCTTTGATGTTGTTCCATTTCACTTTCACTAACACAATGTGGGGGTAAACTCCATGTGTTGTATCATGTTATCATCGATGCATGGATCATTAGACTTAAAATAATTTACTAGTAGATATTTCTAGCTTGATGGAATAGAAATCTATGTATAAATAAATGGGCTTAGAAGCCCAAGCCTTGTACCCCTAGTTTTGGACATTGCACCTAGTTTTGTGATGGAAGTATCAAACTCTTATTTGGATATGCACACATGAAAAATTTGTTTTATCACCTCTTCTTATGGTATGAAAATGATAAAACTTGGTTAATAACATGGATTATGTACATGCATGCATGACTCTGATGAATATTAAATTAGTGTGACAAATTCCAATATAACATGTTATTATCTAAAAAATGATCTAATTTATTAGAATATCTTGAGATGTGCATATATTTAATATTACTGAAATATAATTCAAGGAGACATATCCTTAAATATTGATGAATTAAAATAGGATGCCTCATGAAATATACATAGTTTAGTTACGACACCATGGGTTGTGAGTCCAATTTAAAAATTGAGTGGTGGATACCAAGTGAAATAGCCTCAGATAAGAGTTCAATGACAACATTATACTCCACCATATTGTTGGTCACAGGACTACTGTAGATGCATCTAAATATCACTATCTTATTAATGGGTAAAAATAGAACCCAAGAAGTAGAAGCAATGTTTCAAATAATATGGATGGCATTGTCTGTAAAGCCTACATAGACCAGTGAGGGAGGATGCCCTGGAGTGAACCATCAAGGCATTAAAAATCCAATTGATTCAAAGGAGAGGCCTAGATATTAAGGCTTACACTATGTCGAAAAGGAAGAACGGTCTTCCAAAAATAACTCATGGGTATCTTGATCTTTTTGGCATAATAGAGGACATGAGGAAGAAAAAAGTTGGGATTTTCATCCGGAATTTGTAGCAGCTTGGTTTCTAAAGAAAAATGAGGGCATGAAGTGCAAAACTTCTCCAAATAGAGATGAGCAAGTGGAAGAAGAGACTAAGACAAGTTATTCTTTCCATTCAATTTTCTCATGTAAAAAGCATAAGCCAAAGGAAAATCATGAGAGGTATAAGCGTCTTGGTTATTCAAAGGATTTTTATGATGAAATACCACATGATGATTTGAATAAATTGTTGTGGAATGTTTTTCCATGCACTTTATTTCATGAACCCAACTATTCTGTAGCTAAGTGCCACAAAAGGAAAGCATTAGTCAGAAAGATGAATATGTCAATTGGAATTGAGAACAAGAAGGGAAATTCTCATCAAAGTTTAAAGACATTTGTGCCAAGAAAGGATCACAAAAAAAATTGTACTCATTGGAATATTAGTGGTCATTGGGTCAAGAAGTGTTTGAAATTTCATCCGCAACTTCATCCTGGCAAGGGCAAGAAAATCATGCAAGCACCTGAAGAGGAATCAACAAAATAAAAAGTGGCGCAACATGTGACCATCCCTGAAGCAGCTCCAGAAGGAAAAGAAATTCAAATAGAGGGTTCATCTACCTATTTGGGTAAGAAATGGGTGGACTCTTTGTCCAACTGAAGTTTGTAAATCTTTTTTTTTCACTAGTTACATATCCCCATAGTTGGGAAATTTTTAAAAGTCATATTCATAACTAAATCACTTATATACAACAATTTTTTCTTTGGAATTTTTATGCTAGTTTAACTTGTTAATAGTTAATTTGAATGGAAAATTTGGCATCCAATTTTATTCCATCTTGAAAAGTGAATTTCTATTTGTAGTTTAAGAAATCATTTAAATACTTTTTATCAGTAGTTGCAACACATTTAGTAAGTTACAAATGTGTTAAGAACTCATTTACACAAGTATTCACTATGTGAAACTTGTTTGGTTTATTTTCCAAAGCCTTTTTGATGTTATCCTTGGTAAATATTTTGCAGCAAGAATGTTTTCTTGTGACATTAGCATACATGAAATGTCAAAAATGAAAAGTTCAGAAATACCAAATAAAAGCCAAAATTTGTTGAACAAGGGAATCACTCAACCATCTCTTCCACCATGCAGTGCACCTATGGTTTTGGTGCCCAAAAAGAATGGAAAGAATTTTATTTTGAGGCAGTAAATGAGTGGCTTTCATCAAATAAGAGTTGTTGAAGAAGGTATGTGGAAGACAACATTTCACATCAAACAAGGTTTTTTTGAATGGCTTATTATATTTTATGGTATTTTCCATACTCCTACTACTTTCATGCATATGAAGAAGGATGAATTGGAGCCATTTCTAGATGTGATAGTCCACTTGTATGGCATTGTCATTTTTAGAAAATTTTGTTATGAACATGTCATGTATGAGAAAAAAATACTTGATGTCGTAAGGCATGAACATTTATTTGTGAAGATGTCAAAGTATGAGTTGGGTAAAACTTATTTGTTGTACTTGGGCGATAATGTTGGAGGAGGTAAGTTGAAGGTAGACCTATCCAAGTTTGACACCATTGTGGATTGGTTAACGCCCAAGATGGTCATCTTGATAAGAGGTTTTTTGGGGAGCAGCCCAATGTTGAAGGAAATTTTTTGTCAATATTTATTCTATTGTAGCTCCTTCTCATGCATTGAAATGTGTGAAAGAGGTCTTCCAATGGGAAGGAAAACAACAAGAGGCATGTGATGCTTCAAAGCAAAATATCATTTCAACTCTTTTGTTTTCAAGTTGATGCAGGTGACTTTGCCATTTCATTGCATTCAGAAAATTTTAATGGTGCAATGATTAAGGCACTTTCATTTGATGGGTGTTCATCAACAACTTCACTTGGTCAAAAGGTATAAGAGAGGTATAAGCGACAATTTTTTTGATATGCCTTCTAGGCCTATTGTTTCTGTCATTATTGTACTCAAGCATCATTTTGTTTTACATGGAAGTTATGTTCAACAATATGCATGCTTTCAAGATTTACATACAAGCTTGAGTCAAGTAAAACAAGTTGTGGAATTTCTTTACCATTTGCATCATAATTTGTTGTGTCATCTTGGTAATAAGGGTGTTGATTTTGATGGAGACATGGGCATGGAAATGGCGAAAACACTTGGTCAAAGATCAACGCAAGTACAAGGCAAGACAAGATAAACATCGCCATATAGACAGTGTTCTAGGTGACAAAATTTTCAAGTTATTCAGGTTTCCTTGGATTAATGACCGAGGGGGTCATAAGTTTGTTTCTTCAAGGAAATTTTTCCATTCTGTAAATTATGGGAAATCTCAACATCTTGGTGTCTACAACAGCAAGACGGGGTCTCCAGAATCAAGGAAAAAGATCAGTTTTCATGGAATGCTCAAATTGTTGAATTTAGAAAAAATCTAGTGGATTGAGACTAGAAGGGTGAGGGGACTATACTCTCCTCCACATGTTGAGTAAAAAATTATATTTTGGGATTCAAAATCTTCCAGTGGGGAGGCATGATCAGGTGCTCAAAAATTAAATTTGTCGGAATGGTGTGGAACCCGAACGACTGCATAGATCTCGTCATCCTGAATCTGGTACAATTTTCTTCATGGAAAACCAACACCATATGCTCCCAAAAATGCGTTCTGTTCATTTTCCCAAACATGAAAATTTTTAAGAAATGGACACTGAAAAGGAAAATATTTGGGCCAATGATAGGCTACCACGTCGCCTCTTCTGGTTGGTTGAAATGTAACTTTTTTTAGCCTTTCAGGCTTCGCCCACTTGTCTTTTTTTCATTGGTTGTTGGATGGTGTAATTTGATTGGTTGAAGTGATGACCAACCAGATGGTGCCACATGGTAGCAAGAGAGCCCACCAAAATTTTGGCAACGGTGGAGCAGACTAAGTGGAGAGTGAACACACGACCTTTTTCCAACAAAATATGCCAAATGATGCTACACCAAACTTCATTTCTTAATAAACTAAGGTCTGAAATTCTATTTATGGTGTATTCAAGCAGAGTGTGGGGAAAGGGGACAGGGCTTAGCCCGCACAACCCCCCCCCCCCCACCCCAGAAAAACGTGTACACATGACCATGTTGCTAGGAACATGGGCATGGATCCTAACCACCCACATAAACAATCTATTCTCCATGTGACCACAAATATTTAATCACCAATGGTTATTGTAACCGCCAAATTTGTTTTGTTTAAATTTATTTTTTAATTAACTATAATGTTATTGTTTGAAAATAAGCTTTTAAGCGTCATATGTATTTAAGAGATCCGACAATTTCGCCTAGAATTACAGGAACTTGTCACTCTGTTAGCCGAAAATGGGGTGAATTTGGTGGAGCGGTTAGTGCCAAAACATGGGAAGATCATAAATTCTCTAGTTTTGGGCCAAATTCGATGGAGAAAGAGGTTAGACAGGAATTTTTGGGCATTTTGGACTCATTGGAGAATTTTTCAGAGCCAATAGAGCACTTTTAGGTATACTTTTTGCAGGATGAAATCTATGGCTGCCATGGTCAACGAGAGGGTGGAATCAGTTTATGGAGGAGTCTGAAGATGGAGATGACCTTGCAGGGCATTTTTCAACCTCCATGTGCTTTCTGAAATAGCTACTCCATCTGTGATGTACCCTATGTTCCTCTTTTATTTATGTGTTTTTGAGGAGAGACTTATTTATGTAGTTCAATTGGATTGTGGTATTGTTTATGCTCTTTGAGGTTGGGTTATGGGGTCTTGGTGAAATATGCCTTTTCTTGCTAAAATTTTACATGCTTGATTGTAGGTTAACATGTGTATGGAGTGATAACTCTAGCATAAGTTTGTTTCTTTGAATGAGAAACTAACCACTCCATTTCTTAACACTTTATGTACTCTTCTTTTCCTAAGCATTGAGCATACTGAGAAGGGGTCATGCCATTAGATATGATCCAAGGAGATGTATCCCAAGAGGGGTGAACTCCTTCAACAATGGCTTGTGTATTACTGATTGATGCATACTTCCATTATGTATATTTAATTCATGTTTAAAATTTTCATGCAATTAAAAAAAACACATAAAACTCATGCTTTTACTTGTTATTTTTTAGTACAAACCTCAAGAACTTTTTTGTATTCGAATAAGGATCTTAGCATAGAAACTAATATTTCCCATTCATATCAGTTTCAATGTAGATATTGATTTCAAATCCTATTTGATTGCTTTCAGTAAATGCATTTATTTTAGTATAGTTGTTTATTTCTATATATTTGATTGTTTTCACTAAATGCATTGATTTTAGTTTAGATGTTGATTTATAATCCTATTTTAATGTTTGCACTAGATACATTGACTTCAGTGTAGAAGTTGATTTATTATTTGATCCAGTTAGATGTATGATGTACATTAATTCAAAGTAATTTGATTAATGGTGTGCATTGATTTCAGTGTAAGCACATCTATGCCCCCTCCATCTGTATCTCTATCTCACATTGTCTCTCCTTCTTTATATCTCTATCTCACACCCAAAACATACACATACTCTCTCTCTCCCTCCCTTTTCCACTCCTTCTCTCTCTCTTTAACATTTATCTCTCCATATCTATATCTCTTCCTCCCTCCCTATATTTTCCTCTCTCTTCTTCCCTCTCTCTTCTTCCCTCTCCCCCCACCCCCCACCCCCCTCTATCTATATCCCTCTTTAACCCCAAAAGCATACACACACTCTCTCTGAGTGTAAGCACATAAACATTATTCTTGATGTGAATTGACCTTTTTGTTAGAATTAAACCATAAATACAATAACTGAGTTTTCATCCAAAATAAAATGTTCACTTACCCAAAATGTCTTATTCCTGAAACTGTAAACTATTTGTAATTGGTTACATTATTATTATTACCATTTTCCATCATTCAACATTTTTAATCACTTTACATTCAAATGCGGTAATATAAAATAACTAATAGGTGTGAAAATAAAAATAGTAGACGAAAATAGTTGATCACAATGAAGATTGTTTGTAATTGACTATATTCTTATTATTCACATTTTCTATCATTCAACATTGTTACATTGTCTCTTTGCACTTAAAATTTTTATTTCATCTTTCAAGTTACTAAAAGTCTCTCTCATCTCACCAAATTGAGGTAACTAAGCAAAGTTTAAATTAATTTCACCAAATTAATCTTAGACATATTTAGCATATTTAAAATGATCAAAATAATTAGATGTTCAACAAATTTTGTATGACCACACACCACTGAAACCAACCTAGATCCATCTTAACCCCAGATCCATTAAACGATGAGAGGGATCAAATCTCTTGAGGTGCAAACATTTCCTCAAGTTTTGAACTCAAAAAATAGGTTTGCACCTCGAGAGATTTGATCCATCTCGACGCTTAATAGATCTAGGGTTAAGATACATTTAGGAAATGTGAGAAGTGTAATGAGATAAATTTTTTGATACTTATCATGAATTCATACCTATGCACTTTTAATAGCCATTTAATTTATATGACTTCACTAGCTTATATCATCAAACATAACAAGATTATATATATATATATATATATATATATATCATAGAAGAGAATGAAGTGGTGATGGTGGTATAAATTCCTACCACCTATTTTTTAACATAGATGACTAATTAAATGTAATTTCTAATGTTTGATGCCTTGAGTTTTAATTTTTGTATATATATATATAGAAGTTGAACCAACATGTTTATTTATTGAACCTAGAAGTGCTCTATAGCCCAGTATGGGTTAGATATGTAGGTATAGGAGTTAAATATGTGAATATTTTTTAAATGTCGATCTAATAAGTATACATATGTTATGTAAACAATTTTACTTGGTCAAATTACGTAAAAAGATAAATAGTAAATAATAATAATAATAATTATTATTATTATTAACATAAAATTGAGATAAAATAGTAAATTTACTAGAGGTTTTTGGGCTCCAAGTTTTTGCAACCCATGGTATTTCACATGGTATTCTTCTCTAATGATGAAATTACATAAAAATAAAAATTAAATTATAGAATAATAATTAATAATTAATCATTTTAATAAAATTGAAATAAAATAGTAAATTTATGGATGACGCTTTTTGGGCTCAAGTTTTCATAGTCCATGGTTTTACCCATGGTATTCTTTGTGAAGTGGGACTGAAGGTCATAATGTGCAACACGAGAGAGGAACCAAGAAATGAAGGATGGAGGACTATAGCGAGATACAAAGGGACTCGGGATAGACTCCATGGATGCGATGATGACTCAACTCGAATGCTCTAAACAAGGGTGACTTGATGATGTTGTCACATAGTAAAGGTCCAATGGGGACCAAAAAGACATGAGTACAAGATGGTAACTCACAAAGAAAATTGACACGAGAGTGACGAGTATAGAGGCAAAGTGGTGCACCAAGTACAAGTCTTGCAAGTGAAGAAATTTGATTTTGAAGAGTGGTAAAGTGACACTTCTTGGACAAAATGTGTCCTAGTGAAGTATCAAATCACAAAAAAATAATAGATATTGATTGGAGGGCTCGGTGAGAGCTTTCCAAAGGTACAGACAGTTTGTCAAATTGAGCTACGGTTTGGCCGTAGCTAGCGAAAGAAAAAATCAGGGGTTCCTCTTTTAATAAGGCATTTTCCCTCCAAATTCACTCATTTTCATTTGGAGCTGTGGTGAATATAGAGAGGAGAGAAGGCCCTAAATCTTGTGGTGATCATAACGGACAAACCGACTGTTGGAATCGAGATCCATCAGTTGCAAGTAAGAGGCCTAACCCTACTCTTTCATTTAAGGGGATCAAAATTTCAATTTAGGCACCCAGAGCTCATGAATGGGCCAGGTCGCACTTTTTGGGGTCAGTTATGCAACTTGGGTAGCAGATACTGGGCAGAAAACTGCGACCTATCCCAGGAAATGACTTGAAAAGTGTGATATATCAGTGAAAGGGGATTTCATTATTGTTTTTGGCTGAGATATGGGATTTTTATGGTTGAGGGGCATAGGTGCCCCCAATCATGTTGTGGCCATGCCAAAATGTATTTAGAAAAAGGGGAATCTAAACACATTTTTATGATGTGGTGTGCCATTTTTTTTCGTTATGGTTATGAAGTTTGAGAAAGGGAATGGAGGATTACCAATCCCTTTTGGTACTGCATATATGAAGCAAATGGACTTAAGTTTTTGGGTTGGCATACATGGTGTCACTATCCCAAAGAGAGGATTTGGAGATAATGAACTGGTGCTCTCCTAGAAATGCCAAAGGATGGTCAACAACAATGTCTAAGGGACTGGGTTGTTGATGTAAGATGAAGGAATGATGAGGGGTATCATCTCTAGAGTGATCTGAAGTGATATGGGACTCTAGAGGTTCTTCTAAATGGGGAAGAATAATGGTACTAGAGTCGACACGACCATATACACTAGAAGAGTTGTGGATAATTTCCTCTCCTGGACTCTCAAATATGGGTACCCCCTTAAAATATATTTAGGAAACATGAGATGTGTAATGAGATAAATTTTTTGATACTTATCATGAATTCATACCTATGCACTTTTAATAGCCATTTAATTTATATTACTTCACTAGCTTATATAATCAAACATAACAAGTTTATATGTGTGTGTGTGTGTGTGTGTGTGTGTGTAGATATATATATATATATCATAGAAGAGAATGAAGTGGTGATGGTAGTATAAATTCTTACCACCAATTTTTTAACATAGATGACTAATTAAATGTAATTTCCAATGGTTGATGCCTTGAATTTTAATTTTTTTGTATATATATATATATATATATATATATATATATATATATATAGGAGTTGAACCAACATGTTTATTTAATGAACCTAGAAGTGCTCTATAGCCCAGTATGGGTTAGATATGTAGGTATAGGAGTTAAATATGTGAATATTTTTTAAATATTGAGCTAATAAGTAAACATATATTATGTAAACAATTTTACTTGGTCAAATTACATAAAAAGTTAAATAATAATTATAATAATAATAATTATTATTATTATTAAAATAAAATTGAGATAAAACAATAAATTTACTAGAGGTTTTTTTGGCTCCAAGTTTTTGCAACTCGTGGTATTTCACATGGTATTCTTCTCTAATGATGAAATTACATAAAAATAAAAAATAAATTAGATAATAATAATTAATAATTAATTATTTTCCCCGGATAAAGGTGTTTAAGAGAGCTAATACAGATATTAGCTTGAGGGATGGTGCGTGGCAGGGCCACATGGCCACCCACAAGCTCACTCCTCGGCATTCTCCAGCATTAATGGTGCTTGGCCACTACCCCAAGTAGCATTTACTCCACTACAGAGGTCGAGGTAGCTTCCTCCGCAAGATAATGAAGTCTCCTGCGCGTTCTAGTGGAAATTTCCCTCGGTCCTTTGGCTTTGCCTCTGGTTTTTTCCTTCGGCCCTCTGGTTTAGCTTCTCATCCTTATGAGGATTTTCATCCCCTACTCACCATTTCTATGCAGAGTCATTCTCTTCCCCTGTGGTGCTGTTGCTCTTCTGAGGTGGCTAAGCCTTATTCCTGCACAGAAATTGGAAAGCATTTCAATCTCAGAGGTTGTATCGAATTCTTTCCAGGGCACCATTTCTCTCAGAGTCCTCACTGTCAACTTCGCCTTTCGGCTTCTTTCGACTTCAATTTTGCCCCTGCTCCTTAGCTTCAACTTGTTGACCCTACTTCCTCCCTTGCTCTACATTTTTACTACCCCATCGTGCCAAAATGCCCCGCCTCAAGCACCGTATGCGTTGTCAGTGAGGGAGCAGTAGAGGCTGCATCTCTTGCCCACCTTCCTCCTCTCGTTCCAGCTCTTCGGCCTCTTCTCTAGAGCATTCCAGGGGCAGATACCCCGATATGTGCAGTGGTAGAGGCCGACTGCTCAGCTCTGCTACTCAACCTCCCCCCTCGGTTCCTCTGACACATTCTCTGCCTCGCTCGTCTCCCCTGCCTCTACGCAGTCTCCCACTATCGCTCAATTTCAATTCCAATTCTCCTCTAATTGCCTTCTTGTTATAGCCACCATCTCCATTTCTTTTCATGAGGTGGCCAACAATGACCCCTGTCACCTTTCGCCCATCCATCCCAAGCACCCCTGCAGCAACCCGGGCCCCTCTGGTTCGTTGAAAGCTCATCAGGCTTCGGCTGGGCACAATCCAGATTCAAATAGTGGCAGCATCTTAGACTATTACAAAGAGCGTAAAAAGTAGGATGGAGACAAAGGCGAGGTCAGAGATACGTAGCAGCAGATAGCTCCAGGTCACCCTCCTATAGAAAAGGATGAAAAAATATGTCTTATTGTCATAGAACCGCCTCTAGATTCTCATGACACATATTTTTTCAGGTCTTCCTATGCTTATGGACACTAGCCTTTTATTGTTGCCTTCTGTTTGCTATCATGCTTGGTACATTTACTCAGTTTTGTATAATGTTGGTTTCCTCTTTAGAGGCAGCGCTCCAAACTCATTTTGGGTTGGTTTCCCTACATGGGCAGCTCCATTTTTGGTTGTTTTGAGACAAAATGCCACTGAAACAGGCTAGTTCCGTAGAGGCTGGTGCCTCCATGTATCATATGTTTTATTAATAGATTTTAAGCTTACCTAGAGAAAAAAAATTAATCATTTTAATAAAATTGAAATAAAATAGTAAATTTATGGATGAGGCTTTTTGGGCTCAAGGTTTTCACAGTCCATGGTTTTACCCATGGTATTCTTCGTGAAGTGGGACTAAAGGTCATAATGTGCGACATGAGAGAGGAACCAAGAAATGAAGGATGGAGGACTATAGCAAGATACAAAGGGACTCGAGATAGACTCATGGATGCGATGATGACACAACTCAGATGCTCTAAACAAGGGCGACTTGATGATGCTGCCACACAGTAAAGGTCTAAAGGGGACCAAAAAGACATGAGTACAAGATGGTAACTCAGGATGAAAATCAACACGAGCATGGACAAGTATAGAGGCAAAGTGGTCTCCCAATTACAAGTGTTGCGAGTGAAGAAATTTGATTTTAAGAGTGGTTAAGTGACGGTTCTTGGAAAAAATGAGTCTGTTGAAGTATCAAATCATGAAAAACTAACAGATACCCATTGGAGGGCTCGGTGAGATTTTTCCAAAGGTACAGACAGTTTGTCAAACTGAGCTACGGTTTGGCCGTAGCTAGCGAAAGAAAAAAATTAGGGGTTTCTCTTTTAATAAGGCACTTTCCCTCCAAATTCACTCATTTGCATTTGGAGCTGTGGTGAATGTAGAGAGGAGAGAAGGCCCTAAATACTGTGGCAATCGTAGCAGACAAACCGACCATTGGAATCGAGATCCATCAGTTGCAGGTGAGAGGCCTAACCCTACTCTTTCATTTAAGGGGATCAAAATTTCAGTTTAGGCACCCAAAGCTCATGAATAGGCTAGGTCGCACTTTTTGGGGTCAGTTCTGCGACCTGGGTAGTAGGTATTGGGCAGAAAACTGCGACCTGTCACAGGAAATCACCTAAAAAGTGTGACCTATGAATGAAAGGGGGTTTCAATGTTGTTTTCGGCTGATATTTGGGGTTTTTATGGTTGAGGGGCATAGGTTTCCCCAAGCATGCTATGGTCATGCCAAAATTTATTTAGAAAAAGGGGACTCTAAACACATTTTTATGATGTGGTGTGCCATTTTTTTTCGTTATGGTTATGTAGTTCGAGAAAGGGAGTGGAGGATTACCAATCTCTTTTGGTACTGCATATATGAAGCAAATGGACTTAAGTTTCTGGGTTGGCATACATGGTGTCAATATCCCAAAGAGAGGATTTGGAGATAATGACCTGGTGCTCTCCTAGAAATGCCAAAGGATGCTCAACAACAATGTCTAGGGGACTGGGTTGCTGATGTAAGATGAAAGAATCATAAGAGGTATCATCCCTAGAGTGATTTGAAGTGATATGGGACTCTAGAGGTTCTTCTAAATGGGGTATAATAATGGTACAAGGGTTGACACGACCATATACACTAGGAGAGTTGTGGAGAATTTCTTCTCCTGGACTCTCAAATATGGGTGCCCCCTTACCCAAACATTGGGTGTCAATGTAATGGTCACAAGGTGTATGTGGTTTGAATGCATGGGTTCAATGTAAGGGGGGATAGATAAGTTCATGGGTGGTGAATACTTCCATAATGTCATCATTGCAATATAACATGGGGTGATTGGTGGAAGAAAGACCACTTGATGCGGCGAAGCTACCTGAATCATCATCATGAGAAGAGAGGTTCACGTGTGCATCATCACGAGGGGTGACAGAAAAAAAAAGTAGATGAAGGATCCACTGATGTTGAGCCCAAGGTGATCATTGAAGGGAAGTCAGGCGAAACAGAAGGGGAAGGCCTAGGGGGGTCTTCCACCGAGGATCTCATAGATGATGATAGGTAGTGGATAGTGGCCGAAGACTTTGTCATTTTGACATCTAGAGGGGGAATGTCAATGGGAGTGGATGTGTCCTCTAGTTCTATTGAAGAAAACACGCAAATAAGGGAGCAGTGGACTCATTGCGGTTGGCCTCGAATTGGCGAACTACCGCTAGAGAGATGCAAAAATCCTCGAGGAGGGGACAGAGGTGAGTATAGTGGCCATGGAAATCACACAAAGGACAAGGGTGATTTGTGCGCAAAGACTTGAGTTTCAGGACTGAATCGGGTATAATGACATATACCTCAAGTATGTCAGACTCTGGAAACGTCTCATTGACCATGGGCTTGAGGTGAGGCAACTCTGGACAGGTATGGGTGGCATGACCAACAACATCACACAAAGCATACTAAATAGTACGCTTTGGTGGTAGAGGAGGAGCAAGTTTTGTCAAGGAAGCCTTGTCCTTTGATGCCCTCTTATGAGCTTTGCCCTTTTTACCCAAAGCAGTTGCAACAAGAGAAGGTTCCTGTTGATGTGGCTGAGGCACTGTAGCAGCGGGAGAAGTCATGGGGACCGGTTGAACCAAAGTCAATGCAAGATAAGGTTTGGGTTGACCAGGTAGGGTAGCGGCTAGGGGATCGAGGTACCAGACGGGAATCATAAGGGTCAAGTTAGGAAGAGAGAGGATAGCCATGACAGGTACCAAGAATACTCCAAGAGGGGCTGCTAGGAATGGTATCTGACCAGAGGGGTAATGGGTAGGAAAGATGGCTCCAAGATGGTTAAGGCCTGGAGGAATCATTCCAAGAGGGTAGAGAGGCTCATGGATACCAACTGTAGGTGAAGGGCCAAGAGGAGAAGGTCCAAAAGGCTGAATCGAAGGGCTGGGAGTAGGCTGCCTAGGGCGAGGCTATTGACTAGCCGAAGCGGGCCACATGAGGGAAGCCCAAGATGATTGCATCATGCAAAAATTAGATGAGCTAGGATCAGAGACGGGAGGAGGAAGACCAGGGAAAATAGAAGTCTTTGTAGACTCTGGGTGAGACACTGGTCAAAGGATCGACGGTTTTCCTATGGGCCACCGAAGAGATGATGGACTCAGGGGAGGTCTGAGACTTCGGTTTGTAATATGTGAACTGGTCAATGGTGACTATCTTTCCATTATGAGGGAAGGAAATCTTGTGGTGAACCACATATGGGACAACAAACATGGCATAGGTGTAGCTACGACCCAATAGAATGTTGTAATCTAAGGGGGCATCGATGACTTCTATGTCAACGCAAATAGTCTTGCTCGCAAGAGTAATAGGACAATTGTCGAATAGGCCAATGGGCTGGGAGGCGTGACCATCCCATGCTCGAAGAGTGATCGTGGAAGGAGCCACCTCAGGTGATCCAAGTTGCTTCCAAACCGAAGCGGACATCACATAGGTGGATGCCCCCTCATCAATGATGCACCGAGAAACTTTGGTGTTCCAAATCTTGACTTGGATTTGGAAGGCAACAAAAGCAGGAATAGGACGATATTCTAACCGGTCAACATCGAACACAATCAATCAATCGTCGGAAGGATCTACAACACCCATGGCTAATAGTAGAGATTTTCTTTGTGAAGGGCACAACTGGGGGAGTTCCAGAATTGAGATGGCAGCAGGAGATTGCGCCAAATTATTTGCTATGCTATACGAATGGGAAGCTTTTCTAGAAGCAGCATTTCGGCATAATGGTCCCTTAGGGATCTTGGTAGGAACCTTTACCTTAGGCTGAGGGATCTGTAAAGAACCATTAGGTGTCAAAAGAGGCTCTGTAGAACCTAAAGAAAGGGGCTCGGAGATAAAAGTAGCGGGAGGCTTGTTGTACTGACGAGACTGATTCTGAAGGTTGAGGTATACAGTTGTAGGTTGGTCAGAATTCATCATGAGAATCTGGTAATTGAAGGTACCATATGGAGGAGGTTGAGTGGCAGCCTGACCTTCAGGTGGTTCGGTAGCCACGAATCCTTGCTGAGGGAAAGGATTAGTAAACACAGCCGACTGACTAGGAGTAGCACTGGGAGGGACAGAAGGGGAGGCTTGCTATCCTCGCAATGTTGCTTGAGACTCCCACATCTGCTACATCTGTGGTAAAATAGGAAAATTGTGCGTGTAATGACAATAAACACCACAACAAGAACAAGGCTTATTCATGCAAACAGGCCAGTCCTGCTTGGGCTGAGTGCCTTGTTGTTGGTTAGTAGTGTTAGGTGCATTATTTGGAGGATTAGGTCCAGGATTACTAGGGGCAGATTGATTTTGTGTGCCTTTCTTCTTATTTTTGGAAGGAGGAGGATTATTCGCGCCCTGTTGTGCATACACCTTCCCCTGAGGGGGTGGTGGCTGCTATTTCAAGGGTTGAGAAGGAAAGGGAGGTGGAGGTGCTAATGCTGGAGGAGATGGAGAACTAGGCTACGGATACGTATAATAAGGAGGTTGGGTAACATTTTCATAAACAGAAGGATGTGCAAAAGGAGGAGGCATGTCGTGTTGGCCCCTCCCTGCAGAAAACCATAGCCCATGGGAGGCTAAGCGTATGGATGAGAGAGAGCTCCAATGATAACGTCGATGGTGTGAGATGCCACTGGTGCGTTGGCACCACTAGGTCTAGGAAGATAAGTTAGAACAGTATAAACATAACCCGATTGAGTGTAGATCAAGTCATATTTTAACGCAATTTGGAGAGCAGCTTCTTATTTTTGAGGGAAATGCAATGCAAAATCTTTGCCGATAGTAGGCAAAAGATATCTAAGGAACCAGTCCATGTAGACATGGTATTTGAAGGTAGGGGCTCGACATAGGCTCTTTCCTCTCTGCCACTCTTGGACATGATCGGATAGGCAAGTCACAGACGATTGACGGAAAGAAGTCAAAAGTTCGGTACCAGTTTCATAACGAAGGAGAAGCTAGAAATAAGACAGAAAATCCCGAGCAAGAGTCGCAAAGGTGGTATGAGAGGATGAGGCCTGATTAGCATACCACTTATAAGCTTCGCCAATAAACGTATGTTGGAACAACCAAAGACAGACAGATTCATCGGTAATGGAGTTAGACGAACACCACATGTGGAAAGATCGAACATGATTGGTAGGATCTTCTCCGGCAAGGCCTTCAAACTTGGTAATGTCAGAAGGGAGATTGGTAGGCATAGCAGGCCAACTAGCGTCATGGTGTATAGGCTCATTGATCAACTGGTTAAAATAGGGAAGAATGAGACCTGCCATATAGGGGAGCAAGGGAGAAGCCGAGGTAGTTCCTGTTGCAGTCCCACTAGTAGTATTCCCAACAGTAGGGTCAGGCTACCACCAGCATTAGGTCTTGAACCAAACATGGTGAATCTGATAGGGGGAGAACCAAGGACAGAACCAGAAGGGGAACCCAATGAACTATAAGAGGAGTCTGAGTGCGGACTTGGTGGAGGACTAACTCAAATCCTACATGTAGGAGTAAGTCTTCCTACCGGAAACTGAGGATGATGGCCAAGATGTCTCCAGGATAAATGACTTGGTGGTGCAATGGTGATAGCACAAACACAACACAAAGGGAAGAGATACCAACAAGGGCGAAGAGGTTCAGGATCAACTGATTACAATGTTGAAACAAGGGCAGAGAGGTGCAGGATCAATTTATTTCAATGTTAAATTCTTTGCTTGGCAGTGTTAACCAAGCTCTTCTTCACTTAGGGTGTGTGTGTAAAGTGTGTTAATTTTATTTTTTAAACCCAAATGTTTGTAGAGAAAAATAAAAAGTGTGTTGTATAACTGTAAATAAACCAATAGATAATAGTATATGAAACTGAAATAACAGAAAATAAACAGCTAATAATGCAATATTCTAAACCCAAGGAGGTGGGCCTCTCAACAAGTATTCTGTAGGTGGGAAAAAACTAGTCAAAACACACCAAAATAGCCAATATATCTAAGGTCAGGAGCTGCAGGGATCTAAAGGTCAGATCTGCTAGAAATAGGTGCAGACAAACAGAAAAAATTTAGAGGAAATTTTTTTGTAAATGAGGTGGCGAAAGGCTATAACCTGGAGGGAAGCAGAGGGGTCCCTAGAGGAAAACCCAAAAAAAACTAAAAGGAGGTGATTTGGATGGATAAATAGCCAATCTGAAGTGGATCTGAAGGTAAGGTATTAGATCTAAAAAAAGGTTGAACACTCTAAAATTTCAGACAACCTCCAGCAGCTAAAACTCATCCACAAAAGGTGGAGGATATTGAAGCCCTAGAGGGCTAGGTTCCCACTTAGATGAGTAAAACAGAATAAGTACAAGTCCAAAATGGGTGGAGAAGGAGGTCAGACAACCCTGAATAGAGGCCCAGACAAACCAAAAAAACTTTCAGAAAAACTCCCACAAAAAGTCTAGGTTTAGGCCTGTTTTATACGCCGTGGAGGTTCAGGTCATAGGTTTTGGCCCAAAAAGTGCAATATGCACTTCCAGCACTCTCGGGAGCAGGTTTCAGTAGAATGTGTCGTCTCAACTGTGGCTGATGGCTATCACCTGCGCAACAGGTCCAAAAACACACGGAAGTTAGAATTTTTAATGTTTTAGGGTTTTATAGGTTAAAAATAACATTAAGAAAAGAAAAACAAGAAGCTGAAGAGAAATCCTATGGTTTTAAGTAGGCAAATATGCAGGGATCTGAAAAATGAAAGAGGTCATAATTGTAAACCCGTGTGGAGTCGCCAGTTGTTAGTATGAATCTTAATCACAAGTGTACAAAAAAGGCTCACTTTAGCCATGCATAACAAACAGCCTTAACAGCAAAGATGGCTGCCAATATATTTAGATTTTCAATTAGGTGACCGAGATAAATGCTGCAAAAATCTAGATCTATGCATTAAAAGACATTAAGTAGTAAATCAAAACAAGAGTTGCTCCATGCATCAAATAGACAAGACAAGAATATGTTTAAATAATTTTGTATTTATGGCACCTGTGAGGAGAACATAGAAGTATTTTACCAGTCCTCCTCAATGGGATGGGTTCTTGTAATTCCTTAGCACTTCAAATCTAAAATCCCTCTCTCTTGATAGTGTAGAAAACCGAGACAAAAATGGAACTCAAAGGGATCTCACAAGAAAAATGATATAAAAATATGACAATAATGGTGGATCACCTCGGATGCGGGTGCTTAGCTGTAATGAGACATGGCAGAGGATGTGGGTCGGCGTGTGGGCTCATTAATCCGCCACCATAACTCATGTCTTTGTCTTCATTTACTCCTCTGCAGTCACTTTCTCTACCGCATTAATGAAGCACAGAAGCCCAAATCTACGCCCGTTCAACTTAAGAATGGCTTCCTCTCGAAGCTTCATTCTTGTTATGCTTCCTCTTTGTTCCTTATGCTCCCCTGTTGTAGCAGAGCATATCTCCAAAACCTGCACTAGGCATCACTGCTGCATAGCTTGTTGTATTGATCTTGCCCCTCGTTTTCACTTCTCGTAGAGCTCACTCTGCCATATGGGGCTCAGGCCACCCTTTGAGTCTTCCCCTGCTCAGCGAGATTTCCCTCCCCTGACCTTCGTCCCCTTCCACTCTGTTGGCCACTCCTGTCACCCTGCTCTGAGAACAATGCCTCAACTACGACAGTGTATGCATTGCTGTCGAGGTTTCAGCCACGGTCGTCTTCCCCGCTAGCCCTCCACTACTACTTTCGGCTCTTTGTCTCCCTCTTCGGATAACATCTCATGTCATTATCCTGATACCAGGAGCAGTCATGGCCATGGACGTGGGCGTGGGATTTCTCATTCTGATTTGGGCTCACCCCAATTCCCTGTCTCTCCTAGTTTCGTCTCTGGACACCTGCACACCGCCCATCTTCGCTTTCCCTGCTCTCTCAACTGGCCTACAATTACTGCTACCATTACAATTGAATTCAAGGAGGAGCCCCCTGAATCGGAAGCGGTGCTTCCTAGTGCTGGCGTGGAGCATAGGGTTGCAGACCAACCTTGTTCTCCTACTAGCGGTAGCCTGAAAGGAAAATATCCCAGTTGCAGTGCTACGTAGGATACAGGACTTGAAGTCAACCTGGGCGACACCAAGCGAGGCTGCCAAAGCGCTAAAGATGACAAGCAAGAGGAGGAAGATGCCTTGTATGCCTATGGTTGTCGTGTGGTTGAGGAACCTCTCTAATTCTCTCATGATTCTTAATCTAGTCAGAACTCTTAGTCTCTTTCTTCACAGGTTTTTGGATGGGTACACTCCCAAGCTTGTTATGTTTACTTGCTCTTTGCTTCAGTTTTTCAATTATCAGTCTCTGCTTCTAGGCCGGCTTCCCCTGCGTGGGCAGCATGTTTTTGTGTTTTGGTTGGGAAAACACTTCAGCTCTTCACGCTTACCTTCTCTTCGCTTCTGGTTTTTGATAAACTGTCAATGTTCCAAGTCCGGTTTCCCCTGCATGGGCGGCATGTTTTTTTATTGTCAGCAAGATGGTTTCTGTTGGAGTGGCATGTCTGGAAAACTTTCTATGTCAAGTATGCTGTGTTAGAATTCCAATTCTATGAGTAAGATCAGCTGAGGCCTTGGCCTCCTTGTAACTCATTTTTGTACATTAATAGAATGTCTCATTCAGAAAAATAAAAATAAAAAAATGGTGGATCAAATTCAGACCAAAAGTATAGATCCAGAGTGATCTTTAGGCAACAAAAGGTAGTGAGTGAATGGAAAAAACCTTCTATTTATAACAAAATATTAGATTAGTCTAGATATTGGTGCATAGTTAAAATATTATTAACTAATTCTAGATCCAAATTTTATGGAATATTTTATTATGTTTGTTGCATGGAGAAAGAATTTGACTTGGGTCAAATCTCTTTATTTGTAAATAATAAATAAATAAATGATTTATTTATTATTTTAAGAATGTGGTTGAGTAATAATCAAATAAATAATCATTTATTTAATTATTTATGAATTATTTAGTCAAAATTAACAAGGAATATTATTTAAATAAGGTTTAAATAATTATTCCTAGAAAATAAGAAGATAAATAATAATTTAACTAACTAATTTTCTTGTTTGGGTTAAATATGACCAGGAATATCAATTAAACTCTTGTTTAACTAATTATTCCTTGAGGAAAATCAAACAAATGTGGATTTATTTAATATTTCCTCATGGGGTTTCCTATTTAGACCATAAACAACTTAATAAATGTGGTTTACTAAGTTATTTTCATAGTGAAAGCAATTTTACTTAGGGTAAAATTAGTCTTACATGGTGTACTTAGGTCCATATAATAGTAACAAGTTAGATGACCAAAAAATGGTGTAACACATGCCATTAGAGCTGATCCAATGAGATGTAGCCCAGGAGGGGTGAACTCCTTCAACAATGGCTGGTGTAATACTAATTGATCCATACTTCCATTTCGTATATTTAATTCATGTTTAAAGTTTTCATGCAATTAAAAAAAAAACACATAAAACTCATGCTTTTACTTACTATTTTGTAGTACAAACCTCAAGCACTTTTTTGTCTTTGAATAAGGATCTTAGCATAGAAACTAATATTTCCCATTCAGATCAGTTTCAATGTGGATATTGATTTCAAACCCTATTTCATTGCTTTCATTAGATGCATTGATTTTACTGTAGCTGTTTATTTCTACATATTTGATTGTTTGCACTAAATGAATTGATTTTAGTTTAGATGTTTATTTCTAATCATATTTCAATGTTTGCACTAGATGCATTGATTTCAGTGTAGAATTTGATTTCCGATTCTATGCAGCTAGATGTATGATGTACATTAATTTCAAAGTAATTCGATTAATGGTGTGCACTGATTTCATTGTAAGCACATCTATGCCCCCTCCATATATATCTCTATCTCACATTGTCTCTCCTTCTTTATCTCTCTACCTCACACCCAAAACATACACATACTCTCTCTCTCCCTCCATTTTCCACTCCATCTCTCTCTCTCTCTTAACATTTATCTCTTCATATCTATATCACTTCCTCTTATCTTTTCCTCTCTCTTCTTCCCTCTCTCTCCCCCTCCCCCACACCCCGCCCACCTCCATCTATATCTCTCTTTAACCCCCAAAACATACACACACTCTCTCTATGTGTAAGCACATAAACATTATTCATGACATGAATTGACCTTTGTGTTAGAGTAATTCAACCATAAATACAATACTTGAATTTTCATCTTAAATAAAATGTTCACTTACCCAAAATGCCTTATTCCTAAAACTGTACACCATTTGTAATTGGTTACATTCTTATTATTACCATTTTCCATCATTCAACATTGTTAATCACTTTACATTCAAACATGGTAATATAAAATAAAATAATAGGTGTGACAATAAGAATAGTAGACGAAAATATTTGATCACAATGAAGATTGTTTGTAATTGACTATATTCTTATTATTCACATTTTCTATCATTCAACATTGTTACATTATCACTTTGCACTTAAAATTTTTATTTCACGGTTCAAGTTACTAAAAGTCTCTCTCATCCCAACAAATTGAGGTAACTAAGCAAAGTTTGAATTAATTTGACCAAATTAATCTTAGACATATTTAGCATATTCAAAATGATCAAAATAATTAGATGTTCAACAAATTTTGTATGGCCACACACCACTGAAACCGACCTAGATCTATCTTAACCCCATATCTATCAAGCGATGAGAGGGATCAAATCTCTCGAGGTGCAAACCTTTCCTCAAGTTTTGCACTCAAAAAAGAGGTTTGTGTTTCAAGAGATTTGATCCATCTTGACACTTTATAGATCCACGGTTAAGATATATTTAGGAAATGTGAAATGTGTAATGAGATAAATTTTTTGATACTTATCATGAATTCATACCTATGCACTTTTAATAGCCATTTAATTTATACGACTTCACTAGCTTATGAAGTTTATATATATATATATATATATATATATATATATATATATATATATCATAGAAGAGAATGAAGTGGTGATGGTGGTATAAATTCTTACCACCAATTTTTTAACATAGATGACTAATTAAATGTAATTTCCAATATTTGATGCCTTGAATTTTAATTTATATATATATATATATAGAGAGAGAGAGAGAGAGAGAGTTGAACCAACATGTTTATTTATTGAACCTAGAAGTGCTCTATCGCCTGGTATGGGTTAGATACGTAGGTATAGGAGTTAAATATGTGAATATTTTTTAAATGTCCAGCTAATAAGTATATATACGTTATGTAAACAATTTTACTTGGTCAAATTGCATAAAAAGATAAATAATAAAAATAATAATAATAATCATAATAATAATAATAATAATAATAATTATTATTATTATTATTAAAATAAAATTGAGATAAAACAGTAAATTTACTAGAGGTTTTTGGGCTCCAAGATTTTACAACCCATGATATTTCAAATGGTATTCTTCTCTAATGATGAAAGTACATAAAAATAAAAATAAAATAAAATAATAATAATTAATCATTAATCATTTTAATAAAATTGAGATAAAATAGTAAATTAATGGATGAGGCTTTTTGGGCTCGAGGTTTTCACAGTCCATGGTTTTACCCCTGGTATTCTTCTTGGAATGGTCAAATTACATTAAAATAATTAAAATTAAAATTAAATTAAAAAAAAAGGTTAAAAAGAAAAAAACAAAAAATTAATAATTAATAATGAAAATAAAATTGAGATAAAATAGTAAATTTCAGGATGGAGGTCTTTGGGCTCCAAGTTTTATCAACTCATGGTGGTTTTTCTAGTAGTATTATTCTCTAATGTAGCATATTTAAAGGCATTCTTTCCTAATGTGAAACATTCATTGCAATACAAACCTTCAGTTAGATCAAAATAAATCTTAATTTTCCACAACAAATAATCGTGAGAGATTTTCATATCCAGTTTGGCAAAAATCACTGAATAATTTTGATTTATGTATCTATAGACTCTATTTTGTATAATTATTATTTTTATCGAGCAAAGCTTCAGCAAAAATCACTAAATAATTTTTATTTATGCATCTATAGTCTCTATTTTGTATAATTATTATTTTTATTGAGCAAAGCGTCTTGTGTCTGATAAGAAACATTATGAAAATAGAAGAGGAAAAAAAAAAAAGCTAAACATTTCTCTTTATCCCAAAGATTTTGATTCATGTAGCTATAGCCTTTATGTATAAAGAATTAGACTTTATTTTTGTATCATTATTATTTTATAAGAGATATTTAAAAAAAAATAGGGAATACAATAATTGTTTACCATGAGATGTATTTTAGCGACCCTTAGAATTTAAAGTAATGATTATGGAGTGGAAGAGAAAATTAAAGTAATGTTTATGGGGGTGGAAGATAATTGGTCACGGAGTGACCTAGAGCCAATAGAGCTAACTCTGAGGTCTAAATATATTATTACAATAATTTTTAAGTGCTTTAGTAAGAATTTAAAGTAATGATTATGGAGTGGAAGAGAAAATTAAAGTAATGTTTATGGGGTGGAAGATAATTGGTCACGGAGTGACCTAGAGCCAATAGAGCTAACTCTGAGGTCTAAATATATTATTACAATAATTTTTAAGTGCTTTAGTAATAGGACTCGGACCAATTAAGCTAAACCTTACAACTAAATATATTATTATAATATTTTCTAATTTTATTGTTAAGAATTTTGATTTTGATATTAATATAATTTCTTAAAATTTTAAAATTGGTTTTAACATTAAAAAAATCACCAAATTAAAAAATAAACTAAATACTCCAAATTTATAACCCATAAGAAAAAATAACATTTCAAATTTATAATAAATTTATAACCCATTTATAAGAATAATAATAAATTTATAAGGAGTTGTATTTAGTGAGAATTTTTGGAGGTTTTTCTGGTGGGTTTTTTTGGTGTAATTTCTCTAAAATCATGCAGGAAGTCATTGAAAGCCTAAGTTTGATGGGGAACCTTGCACAATTGAATTGCCCTAGAGGTTTTTTAGGGCACTTAATCCATATATATATAATAAAAAAACCAATTTAGATAACAGAAATCAAAATTTCACCTCAAATGTTTTCCCCTGTGATTCTGACACAATTATAACCCCGAAAAAATAATAACTTTTCTAAAAAAATTTAAACATTGAAAAAAAAAAATTCATTGTGCCTTCAAATCTCTTATCATTTTCGAAATGAATGTTGAATATTATTTATAGATTCTGGATTTCAATGTCACGAGCCTCATTTTCGAAATGAATGTTAAGTTGTTATTTATGGATTGTGGGTATCCATGTCATGAGGGTTGAGGCTTGTAGTACGTATCCATGGCATAGGCCTTGTGGGGGTGTTGTATCCACAAGTGGGTTTTCATAAGTCCAAAATATAATGAACCGCACACAATTCAATGACAAAGAGGTCAATTGGCCGACCTCCACCTATAATCTTTCTATAAGTATTTATATTATTTCGGATATAAGTATTCATATTATCTTTTTATCATTCATAGCAATAAAGTGGTGGAGAAAAACAAGTTAGAGAGACGAATTTGTTTTTACAAAAGTATATTTTAGAGAGGCTAGATGGCCAATGTTGCGCAGGGAAGTCAATTTCGGCAGGAAGACAGGAGACAGCGACAACTTCCACCTAGAGGACGAGGGCTAGGGCAATTGCAAGGGCCGAGGCCCCGACCTTTTCAACCACGACAAATACAATGTAATGTATTTCTTTTCTGTAAAATATTGTTTTGCCAAGCTCTGCATATACATGATCAACCAACCATTCATTTCTTTATATGCGCAGATCCATCAAGACATCAAGTACATACGACATTAATACCTAGACCAGCGTACACAAGTTTTCGACCTCATCTTCCTTATCAAGTTTATGGTCAGGGTCCGGTTCCATACAATAATAGCATTTCATGTCCACCTATTCCTCTTGCTGTTTTTCCTCCTCCTCGTTCTGCTCCTGCTGTCTATGGTCATGGTTATGGTCTGTATAATAATATTTCGTTTCCACGTATTCCTGTTACTCCCTACAACATTTCATCTCCAAGTGAATCAAGAATGACGTTGTATCCTCAGGCGGAGGGTTTTCTTGGACCCAGAATTCCACCTCCTCCTCCTAATCATCATCATCACGAAGAGGGAGAGGGAGAGGGACTTACCCGTCCTCAACATCATCAGGCAGAAACGCCTCCACCAGAAAAAGTTGCTCTTACCTCAGAGTTAACAGGACAACCAGCGGAGAAAACGATACAGTACGCAGTGCATTACTGGTTCAGTCAACAAAATCTACTTGAAGATGAATTTCTGAAACAGAATATGGATGCAGAGGGATGGGTACCCATTTCACTCATTATCACATTTAACAGTGTAAGTATCATAAACAACTGCATTACATTACCATACATACTGCGCTTTTAATTACCAAAGAAACACAAAAGCCCTGCTCGCCCACTACATCGAATTACAACTCGTCCTTAAATGCGCTGTAATCGCTGGTGCTTATTGTTAGTCTGCTGCATAGAGTACTGTTCCATTCAACCCATAATTCATGTATATAAAACCTAATCTCTGATATAATTTCTTCTTTCAGGAAAATCGAGCATACATTTACAGCTGTTATGGTGGTTGTTGTATATCCATCTCCCGCGTCTCTGTACATACATACGCAGCACAACAGCAGGCAGTGACAACCTGGTAAAGTCCGCATTTCTTACGGCGTTTCTGATCGATTCAATATTCCCAAAAACACTGACAGTCTGTAACAAATTTGGTTCCCGAAAATAAAGCGGGAGTCACCCGCCGAATTTGTACCCGCATTGCCTCCTGCCGACTTTAACATTGTATGCAATTGCAATTCAATTATCTACACTATTTCCAGCATCATTCATGTACACTATGTACACTATGTAGCCAACTATGTTTTGATGAAAGAGGTACAATGTTTAACAATTAGATTCAATTGTACACTATTTCCTCGATGATCAGTTTCTTTCATCGAAACAACTTTGGTAATTATATACAGTAGGCCAACTATGTTTGTGCCTTGTTTCGAAGAAGATGGGTGCCTTTCATCAAAACAACGTTGGTGATTAACCAACTATGCTTCACATTTATTCAAAAAAAATTGGTGGTCAAAATCTATACTACTAACATTTTAACATTAATAAAAATCTTGTGCTATTTTAAAACTAATATAAATCATAACTTCATACCTATTCATTTAACTTGATACATATTACTTATGGAGAGCTTAAATTGTTATGATATTATTATTATTATTGTGATATTATACAATAATAAAAATCTTGTGCTATTTTAAAACTAATATAAATCATAACTTCAAAAACTAATATAATCATAACTTTATGCATATTATTTAACTTGATACATATTACTTATTGAAAGCTTAAATTGTTATGATATTATTATTATTATTGTAATAGTATATTTAATATAGTAACATTTTGCGGCTGATTTTATTTAAAAATTTAAAAATGCTTTTCAATAATAATTGGAGAAGTAAAAAATTATATGAATATAAATTATATCTTTACTACTTTTGCAAACCCAATACATAAAAAGTTTAGGTTTTAAAAAAGCGTGGCAGAGAAGGAAGTAAATAGTCAAGGTTTAAAAAACATGTATGTTATGGATCCTAGGATAGCTATAACTCATCTGTCTAATATTGATATAAAAAGTGTCATGTTCAAGGGTGATGCAATTTATGATGCTATTTTTTTTGTAAATATACTTTAAAAAAATACCCTCGTCTCCTTCTTTTCGTATCTCCTTCATATACTTATGAAAAGAAGAGAAAAAATTATGATCAACCATGTATTTTCATTTAGTTTTAATTAGCCTAGAAGAGAGGCAAAATGATACTTGAAGCAATGTGAAAATATTTGAGCCAATGTCGAGCATGGTATAAATCGGCTAATTATCAAGCATTAATATCTACCATGTTGACAAATGCAAGGGGACACAGTAATATCTACCATCTAATTTTATTAGAAATGGTTCTAGGTGAAAATATTTAGGAACTAGGTGGTGTGGTAAGTTGCGGTCGGGATTGTCCCACGATGTTGAAGCGTGGCCGATGCTTAGGAATGTTAATGTGCTTAGAAGATAGGTTCTTCAATGTCATACTTATCCATGTAGAAAACAATATTAGTGTTGTTGGGGCTTAAGAATTGATAGGTTCAGGTATTGTAATTTATGTAGCAATAGGTCTTCTTGCGTCATGAATCATGTCACGTTACCTCTCTAGAAATGTGTTACCCTACCTTATACAAGTCTCTAGGAACTCATTGTGTCTATAGCATGTGTATGGATAGCAATTCATTCGTTTGTTGGTCATCCACACATGGTATTGCTAAGTGTAGTCAAAATCTATACTACTAACATTTTAGCATAGTAATAAAAATCTTGTGCTATTTTAAAACTAATATAAATCATAACTTCATGCATATTATTAAATCATAACTTCATGCATATTATTTAACTTGTTACATATTACTTATGGAGAGCTTAAATTGTTATGATATTATTATTATTATTGTAATAGTATATACAATAATAAAAATCTTGTGCTATTTTAAACTAATATAAATAATAACTTCAAAATTAATGTGAATCATAGTTTTATGCACATATTATTTAACTTGATACATATTACTTATTGAGAGCTTAAATTGTTATGATATTATTGCAATTGTTAGCAATAGTATATTCAATATAAATGAGATTTTGCGGCCAGTTTCATTTAAAAATTTAAAAATGCTTTTCAATAATAACTAGAGCATACTAAAAAAATTATATGAATATTTACTATGTTGAAATTGTTTAAATTTCAATATAAAGATATTATAATAAAAAGTTATAGTAATGAAAATTTTATTTAAAAATAATAATAATATAAATATTATATATAAAAATTATATTTATGAATATATATATATAAGCGTTTCTAAAGTTGTAATTTAATCTTTTCAATAATAATTGTAGCATTACTAAAAAGAAAATTAATATTTATTACATTGAGATTGTTTTATAATTTAATAAAATGTTCTGACGAAACTTTATATCAATGAAAAAAATTGATTTAAAGTGAAATAAAATAATAATAATAATAATCCCTTAAATGACATTAGTATAGAATGGGGCAGAAAAATTAGCCACCCAAACCAATGAAGGCGTGCAAACTTCATGTGGAGATGATTATGCAAAGTATATAATATATTCGAACATTCCTACCTTAATTTTTTGTTTCTCAAATAAGAGAGTGGCTCGAGATTTTACTATCAATAATTCATGGTGACAATGCCCAATACTTTTCTACTAGAGAACTTATCAATGTTGACAATTTTTGTTAATTGGCTTGTAACATTCTTCAGTGTTAACCTTGTAATATTAGTGTTGTTTGGGCTTAGACCGATACGTTCGGTGTTCGCTAATTTATATAGCAATGGAGTGCACTTGCGTCATGAAACATGTCGAGTTACCTCTCCATAAATGTGTTACCCTACCTTATGCAAGCCTCACAGGAATTCATTGTGTCCCTATAGCATGTGTTATGGATAGCAATTCATTCAATTGTTAGTCGTCCATAATTGTGCTCCTTAGTGGCTTGAATGTATTTCAGGAAAGCACCGATGATGGCTGCATTCTGAGAGAATTCAATTGCTTGGTGAGTTGAAAGGTTCCATTTCCCCTTATTTCATATTCAATTTAAATGCAGTTTTAGGATTCAATTTCTTCAGGTTGAGGACTCGATTGTATCTGGTTGAGGATTCAATTGCGGTGGCTCTAAGGATGTGGTGAATATGTTCTTCTATTATGGTGATTTCCTTAATTAGGGATGGTTTACTTCGTTATGTGGGTTCACTCGTTCGGAAGTTTTCCCCATCGACTCGACCCGGATACTAAGGGAGGTTGATGGAATTTACATAATGAGAAAGCTAGGAAAGAGGACTTAACGTAGGATGCCGCGGTGCGTCGGTACTACTACGACTCGGTTAGTTCAGATTTGTGGATCCCATACCAAAGCAAAGGTAGTATAGCTTGCGGCATAAAAGACAAATACATGGGCAAAGACGGTTGGGGGCCATTGACTTAAGGTAGTTTATCTAGAAGCTTAAGTCATTGACGACGGAAACAAAGATAGCGGTGGATAAGGCGGTCCACTAGCAATGAAGGAAGAAACATCACGGCTAGTACCTCCTAGATGATTGATCGGAATCAAGACCCACGGCGGAGGGCAAGGTAGATCCATTTATAGATATAATGCTTTGAGTTTGTAAATTGGACATCCTAGTTTCTGATCATAATATGTACCTATGTCAAAACCACTAGAGGAAAAGGAAAGAAGCGGTTTGAGATCGAGTTGACGATAAATAGTAGTCGTAGTCATTTATTCGGCTCTAACGACCCGTATTTGAAACGATGTAGTTTGATTGAATAAAAACTGAATTTACCTTGATCCGGTGATCCACGATTTCACTCGTAGTTGCATTTGTTGACATATCGACTTGATTCGGCAGTTAATTTCATTGCCCACAGAGATACCCTATTGTCATTTGAGTTTTACCCTTCCCTCTCCTGCCACGAGTAGCGTGGGTGACATGCGGTTGGCTGAGTGTGCTACATGCTTTGGCTAGGTGTGTTTACGAATAGAAAGAATGAAGCTATGTACCTCCTGTACTCCTATAGGAGTATTCTAGCCCGGATGTGCTTTGATAAGGACGATAGAGTTGATATGCGGGACATTTCCCTTTCCATACTCATCGGGTAGTCGGTGAGCGATGTGATTATTCAAGCATCATAACGAATAATTTGTGCCTTACGGTCGGATGGGGAAGTAATTCACATGCTGTGAGGTTCGGGTCCTCCCAAGATCGTATGGCTTATTCTCCATTCTTTACATTAGCAATAGCTATGTAAAGAATTTGACTTGCTAAGCGGGGGTATGAGGCCGAGTAAGAGTGGAGGCTGGAGAACGGAAAGATGATAAGCGTGAGAAAAAGCGAGGATCAAGTGGTAGAGGTGATTCTATCAAGTAGCTAAAATCTGGGGCATATTCCTTGAATCGATATACATCGGCGACGAGAGGAGAAGCAAACACATTTCATAGGCGATTGTATCTAGATATTGCAATTCAATGCGTACGAGCCAAAAATCCATAGTAGACAAAGGGGTAAGTTTACAGCGTCAAGAAAGAACCAACTAAATAAAATACTAATGGGATCTAGAACTAGATGAGAGACGATTAGTTCAATATCTCTTCACCCGAGATATGAATCATTACGCTATAAAATGAGCTATGATGAATCAAAGGTTTAATATGCAATTGGATCTATTTCCAACTTTCTTCCCGCTAAGCATCGATAGTACCATGTTGCCTGAATCTGGGAATGGGTTAGTAGCTCTGCCTCATGCTTGCTCTTATCTTTGGGTGATCGACGGCTTTTTCTTCTAGTTTTGATTCCCTTGCTAACAGGCTCTATCTCCTTCGGTATTTGGTTATTCTACGGATGCTTGGATGTATAGAGTTAATATGTGCATATTCTATCTTTGGTTGGGATGGAAAAAATGCTACTTTGGGATCGGTTGTTGGATCGATTTATCAGCTGCTGAATCAAGGGATGCGACTCTCTTGACTCGGCATATAGATGTGTCTAGGAAATCAAGTAGTGCCATCAAACTATGCCACCTTTTATGTTGCCTATGTTTTTTTCTCTTATGGCTGCAGCCACTACTATTGGTGGTGCTTCTTAGACTCAATCCATTTCTAAGAAATAAGAAACTAGTGGTGAATTTGATTCTTCATTAGAATCAGTACTTGCTATTAGTTGGTCTAGGTATCGCTCTATAAATTCAAAAGCTGGATCTTGATCTCTAGCACTAAAGTGCTTTTCTTGGGGTAGCTTGGGTTATGACTTTCTTTATCGATATGGAAAGCTAATATAGCCTTATTGTAGCTTGGTTATTGTAATAACTAGGGCTTAGGCTTGTACGAAATGTGGATCTTGTTCAACGACTTAAGAAACTTATACGGCTTCATCGGCCCGGATCTCTTGCTGAGGTAACAACTCCAATTGGGAGGCGCAACTAAAGGAGCCAATATGGGGTGGATAAGCAACGAGATCAATTTCTTAAGCAGGAGTCAATTATAGAAGATATGGAAAACTATAGGATCTAAAAATGGAAGCTCTCGAATGGAAGGATCTCTAAGTGAATATGGAGCTGGATATACGGGATGCGGTGTTTGTCTATCAAAATGGAAACGCGGTGCCTAAAGGGCTTTGACTTTCACTTGAACCTAGCTCTTGGCTCTTTGTGTGGATCAATTGGTGAAAATAAGCACTTTTATACGTTTCTCGATCTCGATTTGGACCTATAAGGGATGTTGGGCGATATGTTAGCAAATAATTTTCTTAGACTCCTCGGCTTGATGCAGAACTAGGTAACTAGCCCCTTCAACGCGATCTTGTTCGATGTGTGTGGTCGTGCTTGTTTCATTTGGGTATGGATGTTTTAAGGCCTTTTGTGGCCAGTTTGGGTGGATCATTGTATGGCCACCACAAGGATATTCATTAATTATCCAATATGTTGCATTTGTGCATGTTCTGCTAGTGTCACCATGTCTAGAGGTCGTTCATTAGAAGTCTAGTGTGTTGCTTACGCACCAACACCCACCATCCTAATAGTGGTTGTGTTACTTATCCATATCAACTTAAAGAGTTTCCTGTTCATTTATTCGAGGTGTTCCTTGTTATATAGCAGTAGTGCCTTTGCGTCATGAAACATGTCGGGTTACACTCTCCATAAATGTGTTACCCTACCTTGCTCTGCAAACCTCTGGGAATTCATTGTGTCCCTATAGCATGTGTTATGGATAGCAATTCATTCATTTGTTGGTCGTCCATGAAATTGTGCTCCTTGATGGCTGAATGTATTTTCCCGAGCTTTCGATGATGGCGTCTAGGTGAGAATTCAATTTAGCGTCTGGTTGAAGGTTCCATTTCCCCTTATTTCATATTCAATTTCGTCTGGTTTAGGATTCAATTTCATCCGGTTGAGGACTCGATTGCATACGGTTGAGGATTCAATGCTGCAGTGGCTCTAAGGATGTGAGTGAGATATGTTCTTCATATTATGGTGATTTCCTTAATTAGGGATGGTTTTACTTCTTTATGTGGGTTCACTCGTTTCGGAAGTTTCGCCCCCCATCGACTCGACCGAATACCAAGGGAGGATGATGGAATTTACATAGTGAGAGAAAGATAGGAAAGATGACTTAAATGTGAGGTCGCAATGTGCTGGTAGATACTTCACTACGACTCGGTTAGTTCCCGTTGTGGATCCGCCACCAAAAGCAAAGGTAGTATGGCTTGCGGCATAAAAGCCAAATACATGGGCAAAGACAGTTTGAGAGCCAGATTGACGGGGTAGTTTATCTAGAAGCTTAAGAAGTCATTGACCCAACAACGGAAACAAAGATATACGATGGATAAGGCGAGTCCTACTGCAGCGAAGGAAGCAACATCACGGCTAGTACCTCACCTAGATGATTGATCAAATTGAGACCCACCGGCGGAGGCAAAGGTAGAATCCATTTATAGATGAAGTAGCACAGGGTTGTAATTGGACCATCCCTGGTTCCACAATCCATAATATGTACCTATGTTAAAACCACCGGGGAGGAAAAGGAAGAAGCGAGTTTCGAGATCGAGTTGACCGATGAAACAGTAGTTGTAGTCATTTGATTTCATATCTAACGACAGCATTTAACTGAAACAATGGTTTTGGTCGAATAAAGAAAACTAGTTTACCTCTGATCAGTGGATCACGGTTTCACTCATGAGTTGCATTTTGTTTGACCCAACAACTTGGTCGAGACGATTGAATTTCATTGCCTCTGGGGGTACCCTATTGGGTTTAGGTTTTACCCTTCCCTCTACTTGGTAGACATTAGGTGGCATGCATTCGGCCTAGGTGTACTACATGCTTTAGCTAGGTGTGTTTACGAATAGAAATGAATGAAGCTATGTACCTCCTATTGCTCCTATAGGAGTATTCTAGCATCGATGTGCTCGACGGGGGACGATAGAGTTGATATGCGGGACATTTCCCTTTCCATACTCATCGGGTAGTCGGGCTGAGCGTGTGATTATTCAAGCATCATAGCGAGTAAGCTGTGCCTTACGGTCGGATGGGGAAGTAATTCACCTATGTTTCTGTGAGTTCGAGTCCTCCCAAGATGTGTAAGAGCATTCTCCATTAGCGTGGCAATAGCTATGTCACAAATTTTGACTTACTAAGCGAGGGTATGAGGTGAGTGAGGTGGAGACTGGAGCAAAGAGGAAAGATGATAAGGGTGAGAAAAAAGCGAGGGTTCAAGTGGTAGAGCGATTCTATCAAATAGTCTAAAATCTAGGGCATATTCCCGCGGATCGATATCCATCGAGCAGAGGAGAGCATACACATTCCCTTATTTGGCGTTGTATCTGGATATTGCACTCAATACGTACGAGCCAAAAAATCCATAGTAGACAAGGTAAGTTGGCGATCAAAAGAACCAAACTAAATAAACATACTAATGGGATGCGGAACTAGATGAAGGAGCACTTGGATTCCAGCTATCTCTTCACCGAGATATGGATCAACGAGCTATAAAATGGGCTATGTTTGAATCAATGGTTTCAATATGCAATTGGATCTGTTATCCAACTTTGCTGCTGAGCATCGATAGTACCCTTCATTGCTGGATCTCGAGATGTGTTTCTTGGCTCTGCCACTCATGCTTGCTCTTATGTTGGGTGAGTCAAGCGGCTTTGCTTCTAGTTTTGATTCCTTGCTCATGGGCTCTATCTCCATAGTTGGATTTATTCTACGGATGCTTGGGATGTATAGAGTTAATATGTGCATATTCTATGCTTTGGTTGGGATGGAAAAAATGCTACTTTGGGATCGGTTAGTTGGATCGGTATCCCTCTTGAATCAAGGGATGTTGAGCTCTATTGACTCAACATATAGATGTATGAGAATCAAGTAGTGCCATCAAACTATGCCACCTTTTATGTTGCCTATGGTTTTTTTCTCTTGTGGCTCATCCCACGCGTCATTGGTGGTGCTTCTTAGACTTTGATCCATTGCTAAGAACTAAGAAACTAGTGGTGAATTTGATGCTTTCATTAGAATCAACCCTGCTATTAGTTGGGTCTAGGTATCGCTCTATAAATTCAAAAGTTGGATCTCAATCTCTAGATACTAAAGTGCTTTCTCTTTGGCGGCTTGAGCTTATGACTTTCTTTATCGACATGGAAAAGCTAGCTTAGCCTTATTATGGCTCGATACATTGTAATAACTACGATGAAGCAGCATCGAAATGTGGATCTTATTCAACGGCTTAAGAAACTTATACAACTTTCATTGCTAGATCTGCTAGGGTAACAACTCCAATTAGGGCTAGCAACTAAAGGAGCTTAATATGGGATTTGGATAAGCAACGAGATCAATTTCTTAAAGCGGGGTCAATTATAGAATATGAAACTATAGGATGCTGAAAGCGACTCTCAAATGGAAGTATCTCTAAGTGAATATGGAAGCTTGGATATGCGGGATGCGGTTATGGCTATCGAAAATGGAAACGATGCCTAAAGGGCTTTGACTCTACTACTCTGAAACCCTAGCTCTTGGCTCTTTGTGTGGATCAATTGGTGAAAATGAAAGCGCTTTCTGCCTCTGCTTCTCGATCTTGATTTGGAACTATAATGGATGTTGGGCGATATGGTAGTGGAGAATTTTCTTAGACACATCAGCTTGATCTAGAAATAGGGTAACTACTTGCTAGCACGGGATCTTGGTACGATGTGTGTGATTCGTGCTTGTTGCATTTGGGTATGGTTGTTTCTAGGCCTTTTTGTGGGGAGTTTGGGTGGATCTTTGTATGGCCCACACAGGATATTCATTCATTATCCGATATGTTGCATTCGTGCATGTTACGCTAGTGTCACATATGTATGGAGGTCATTCGTTCTAAGTTTGGCATGTTGGTTACACACCCAACACCCACCATCCCAATAGTGGAGTTTGCATTACCTTATCCATATCGAAAGGTTTCATTCATTTGTTATAAATGCATGCTGCCAAAAGCCAAAGGATAAATTTATGCTAAGTCTCTATTGGAGAGCTAGAATACCATTTGAATTAGTTCATGGAGATTTTGCATGGACCTATTGAAAAAATATATTACGCTATCCTAGCTCTCGGGATGAGGGATGGCTGGAGCGATAAGATTACAATAGCCAATCATACAACTCCACCTAGACAAAACAACCTACAACTCCACATTGAAAAGCGAATAGCTTCTATCTCTAATAAATGCAATCATCCTGCTTGTCATTACTGATTCTCTTCTATCCATAACTCCTATTGCCCGAGTAGAGTAGCTCTTTCTTTAGTGCATACTGATATATTAGGATTTAGTAGTTCCAATATCTAAACTCTTAGTAGAACTCGGTCTAAGCCGAGCTCTATGATTCTATCACTACCACAACCTAGTATTCCTTCCAACTTCTCCCTACCTACTTCTAAGATTGAACTTGTACCTGCTAACTTTTCATTAAACTAGATTAGCTTCGTAACGTTCTTTGACCTTGCTTTCAAAAGGTAGGACCATACCAATCTATTCACGCCTTTGGAAACCCAGGGATTTCTACTAGCTTATGGATGAGTGAAAGAAGAATAAGACCAAAGGTTCTCTGTTTGTAATGTAACCACAGGTTACGGGCTTTGCATTTCGGGTTAGTTGGATCGACAATATAGGTATGAAAGGAGCTCATAGAGCTCGACTAACGAGGAGAGAAGGCGCTAAGGAACCCATCTAAGCGTTAGACATCCCAAAAGAGGTCCCACATCTAGCTAAGGTGAGGGATAATCCAAAAGGTGGTCCATCAAATTAGAGTAGTTCTTGAGAGGTATTGTATCATCATCCGATGGGTCATGTATGAATGCGGTGTAGGAGTGAATTGCACAATGCACCTCCCGGTGGGTGAGACATATTTGAGTACCCAAGTGCAAACATCATAAACTACATTTCCACACCCTTCGCGGAGGCTGCTATCCATAAGATGGGAATAACATGACTAGTTGCACGGAAGGGGAGAAACAAGAAATGCATGGAAGTAGTCCGAGTGTACGTAGTGTAGTGTGAGACCAATGCCAATGTAATGAGGGAATCCTCAACGAGGCATGTAGCTATTATATTATGCGGTGCGTATGAAGGCCCACATGCCCCATTCGTCAGTGCGCAGAGGAAAGCTTCTCTGAGGGTTACCCATGGATCATTATGACGTCGAGAATGAGAGCAGTGCAAAGTGAAAATAAAAGTAAGCAAAGTGGAGATATGTTCGTCTCTTTTTCTCCGATTTTGGATTATTAAAAGTTTAGACATCCCTCTCTATAAGCTATCCCCTATCTTTGAGAAATGCCCGAGCTTAAGTCATGTATGATCTTTTGAAAGTTAGAGAATATCTAACACTAGTTATGTAATCTACACTGAGTCCATGTGTTCTATTCCTCTTGTTAACTAGTGTAATGAGAGCTTATAGTACCATACTTAGCTGATTCTGATGAGTGTATTCGACCTTATGGAATATCTAGAAACCTTTGTTAGAATAGGTAACAACTTATGTTAGTTACATAATCACAGTGTGGGATCAATGGTCTTTCAACATGCTGTGTGGTGAGGTAGTAGACCCTAGTAGACCTCATTAGTTGTAATGGTAATCATTGTAGTTACATAATCTTCGGGACCTAGCTAGGAATCACACATAGTTACTTGCTTATACTCTACTAATGGGAATAAAAGTAATGACTCAATAAGCATAACAAGTTAGAGAGCTTTATTACGGTATATCTTATCTAGCTTAACTCTCCACTAGTGATCTACTAATAACATTGATTACAAATAATACAATGATAATATAGCCTGCTGTGTAAGTATATTTTATATGAGTAAGCTTGCATAGGGATTAGATATGGATAATACATGAGGTATAATTGTATAGGTGGCGGAGTTTCATAATAGTACGGAGTGATATAAAGGAATAGATGTGTATTTGAGGTCTATGTTCCCTATACTAGGGATTACTAGTTAGTCTTGGCATTAAAATGATTACTAGATTACGGTGTGAGCTTATCTGTCATGATTACTGATCCTTGCATATGGTATTATCTCTTCTCCTATCACGGAAAAAACAACACATCCTGCCAAGATAGATACCATGTTAAGCATCACATCATAGTAGTAATCACACTTATGTTAACAACCTTGTGTGGCGAGGTACCCTATCGAATTCCCTTTACTCCCCATTGGTCGTACATGAATCTCTGTCATACTACTACACATGAATCTACTAGTGCTATTTATCCTATTTCAGTTACACCATGTTCTTGGTGAATAAATGGTGATATAAGGAACATAAGGCTTACACACATAGGGAATGGGCTATTCGGTCGACTTGAAATGATGTAGTAGAAAACATAGATAAAAGACAAGAGCTTAGAACACATGATACTATTAACGAAACATTGTTTATCAGAAGTCTGTGAATCCCTAATCTATCATTATCCATAAAATAGAGTCTTGAAATCCACCACATTACCCAAACCAAGCATAGGATAAGCTAATCCATTCTTACTGCTTGATGTACATAATAGGATATCTCTTATGTTGTGGGAAATCAAAGATTCCATACGTGTTCCGGCTTAAGTAAATGAAACAATTAAGTATAACATAGCTCGAACCACATATCTTAGTTTACCACTTGTAAATCTCTAAGCATCAATGAGATATGGAAATGGCTTTGCACCTTATACCTTTAAGCTTGGAATAAAGCTCTTATCCATAATAGAGATATGTGACTTACTACCATACTTTTATGAGCTATATCGGTTTCAACATCGGACATGTATGCTGATTTATAACCGGTGTATTCTACGATTAATAAATTCATCTATTTCACCATGTAACTACGTAAGTATAGCCCCTTATTCATCGATAACAATCATATTTACAACTTTCTATGTGTATAATGACCCATAAGATATGGGTTTCTACTAATAGCTCTTCATTACCTTCTAGTAATCAAAACCAAAGCTTATTAGTTCATAATACGATAATGATTCTATATCAATAGTCACATGCGTATCTTCCATAATAAGAGCTTAGATAGAATGGTACAAGCATATCCTCCATAATATAGAGCTAGTATCCTTAGTATTACCTTATCATACTAGTTTACCTTAACAATGGTGAGAAATATTTTATTGGTTATGAGTAATCCATGATGTTCCTATTGAATCAATAGAGCTTGTGTTTAAACTCTTTGCTGTAAGATAATGAAACAATGAACTAATGGTATTACAAGACACAACATATACGATAAACAAGCAACTACTCAATTAATCTAAACAAAGGAATCAACTTCCTTAGTGATTACGTAAGCACTATTGATATAAGTTGACTAATACTAGTGAGCCTACATCTAACCTATGTAACCTATTATCCCAAATACGTAATGGTAAAGCTAGTATGTATACATATCCAAGCTCTTTATATATAGTAAGCCGAGTAACAACTAATGGAAATAATCAACTAAGGGACTATGTATTTAGTATGAATCGTGGGAATACAACGGAAGTGTAAGTAATGGTAATGATATGTGATGAATCAATGGTATTACAAGACCTTATCACTAATAATAAAACACATTTCTTTCACTATGTATATATCTCCAAGATATGGTTCCTAGTAAGCTCAATAAAGGTAATGGCCTCTTTCTTATAAAGTATGCTTATCAATATGGAACCAATGGTAATGGAAGTAGTGTATAAGTAATAAGTAACAATGATTATGAAGATATGATGAAACCAATGCAAATTACAAGTAGTATCCTTCTTATTCAATAGAGTGTGATTTTCTATACTACGTACCTACATAAAAGGAATCAAATCAATAATAATTGATTTAAAATTGATTAAAAGTGATTTAATTAATGAAAAAATTATTTAATCAATAATAATTAATGAAAAAAATTGATTTAAAGACAGAAAAATAATAATAATAATAATCCCTTAAATGACATTAGTGTAGAATGGGGCAAAAACAAAATTGGCCACAAAGCCAATGAAGGCGTGCAAACACAATGTGGATATGATTAAGCAAATTATATAATATATTCCCAACATTCTACACCTTAATTTTTTTGTTTCACAAATAAGTGGCTCGTATTTTACTATCAATAATTTCTGAGTGGTAATGCCAATACATGCTACACCAAGAGAACTTATCAATGTTGAAAAAAATTTTTGTTAATTAGCTTGTAACATTCTTCAAAGCATTAACCTTCACCAAATACCTTGTCTCCAACTTTGCCTCTCTCAAAGTGGTACTAAACATCAATTTGTTTCAATTTATAATGATAAAGGGTTCTTTTTCTAGAAATATTTTTACTTACTCTATATATCTTTACTACTTTTTAAAAACATAATACCTAACCAAAATATCTATAACCATATAGCTTACTTACTTGCATGTATGGTTTCTATGTATTCAAATTCTATAATTGAGAGTGAAACTACAACCAATCACTTTGCCATTTGTTTGCATAAAATTTTCCTATTGGAAAAGGAGATGTTGCTCCTTAGACCTTTCCTATATATATCTACCAGGATGTAATAATAAATCAACATTTCATCTCCCCTATGTCACACATGTATTCATATTCATGATAACAAGAACATAGATAAGTATGTACTTTTCTCCTTTGTTGGTCTTGTTTTCAGACTAACCCAACCATGGTATACCCTACTCTAGCTTTAAAAACTCTACTCGTCGCGACAAATCCCTATAACCTACATACATGACAACCAACACATATTAATGCAATTATGTTCTGCCTTGGTTTAAGGATGCTCATTCTCGATCACCTTTGTTTTAGGATGAAATCACCAACTACAACTAACATAGGGATGGCCAGCACAAAATTTCAATGAGGTGCAAATTAGATGGGCGACAAAGGGTTAGAATTTTCTTGAACATATAACAACACGACACCAAAGTCATTTGGAAACATTGATTGATTGTTGAGTCCCTATATTAATATCGTAGTCCTTATTATGTTAGTTAGCCTCCTTTATTGTGTATTTCATTATGTACCGTGTAACATATTATTATTATTGTTAGGTCGGCTAGGGTTGCGTGTGTGGCCATGAGTTGACAATGTGTCATGGGCCTCCTATATATAGAAAGGAGGTTTTGTTCATTTGTATCCATGAGAGGATGAGGCTTGATTAGCATACCAATTAGAAGCTTCTCCAGTAACTGTACGTTGGAACAACCGAAGATGGATAGAGTCATCGGTAATGGAGTTAGATGAACACCACATGTGGAAACATCGAACATTATTTGTAGGATCTTCTCCGGCAAGGCCTTCAAACTTGCTAATGTCGGAAGGGAGCTTGATAGGCATAGCAGGCCAACTAGCGTCATGGTTTATAGGGTCATTGATCAACTAGTTAAAATCGGGAAGAATGAGGCCTACCATATAGGGGAGCAAGGGAGTAGCCGAGGTAGTTCTTGTTGCGACCCCACTAGTAGTATTCCCAATAGTAGGGCCAGGGCTACCACCAGCGTTAGGTCCTGAACTAGACATGGTGAAGGTGATAGGGGGAGAAACAAGGGCAGAATTAGAAGGGGAACCCAATGACCCAGAAGAGGAGTCTAAGTGCAGACTTGGTGGAGGCCTAACTCAAATCCTACATGCAGGAGTAAGTATTCCTACCAGAAACTGAGGATGAAGGCCAAGATGTCTCTGAGATAAATGATTTGGTGGCACAATGGTGACAGCACAAACATGGCACAAAGGGAAGAGATACCAACAAGGGCGAATAGGTTCAGGATCAACTGATTACAATGTCGAAACAAGGGTAGAGAGGTACAGGATCAATTTATTTCAATGTTAAATTCTTTGCCTGGCAGTGTTAACCAAGCTCTTTTTCACTTAAGGTGTGTGTGTAAAGTGTGTAAATTTTATTTTTTAAACCCAAACTTTTGTAGCGAAAAATAAAAAGTGTGTTGTATAAATGTAAATAAACCTACAGATAATAGTATATGAAACTAAAATAATAGAAAATAAACAGCTAATAATGCAATATTCTAAACCCAAGGAGGCGGGCCTCTCAAAAAGTAATCTGTAGGTGGGCAAAAATCTAGTCAAAACACACCAAAATAGCCAATATATCTAAGGTCGGGAGGGGCAGGGATCTAAAGGCCAGATCTGTTAGAAATAGGTACAGACAAACAACAAAAAATCAGAGGAATTTTTTTTGTAAATGAGGTGGCGAAAGGCTATAACTTGGAGGGAAGCGAAGGGGAACCTAGAGGAAAACCCAAACAAAAATAAAAGGAGGTGATTTGGATGGATAAGTATCCAATCTGAAGTGGATCTGAAGGTAAGGTATTAGATCTGAAAAAAGGTTGAACACTCTAAAGTTTCAGACAACTTGCAACAGCTAAAACTCTTCCACAAAAGGTGGAGGGTATTGAAGCCCTAGAGGGCTAGGTTCCCACATAGATGAGTAAAATAGAACAATTATAGGTCCAAAATGGGTGGAGACGGAGGTCAGACAACCCTAAATAGAGGCCCAGACAAACCCAGAAAACTTTCAGAAAAACTCCCGCAAAAAGTCTAAGTCACAGTTTCTAACTTGAATTCTATAGAGGTGGCAATTTTATACCTGTTTTCTGCACCCTGGAGGTTCAGGTCACAGTTTTTGGCCCAAAAGGTGCAACCTGCACTTCCAGCACTCTCAGGAGCAAGTTTCAGTAGAATGTGTCGTCTGAGCTACGACTGATGTCTGTCACCTGCGCAATAGGTCCGAAAAAACACAGAAGTTAGAATTTTTAATGTTTTAGGGTTTTATAGGTTAAAAATAACATCAAGAAAAGCGAAACAAGAAGCTGAAGATAAATCCTAGGGTTTTAAGCAGGCGAATATGCAGGGATCTGAAAAACGATAGTGGTCGTAATTGTAAACCCGTGTGGAGTCGCCAGTTGTTAATATGAAACTTAATCGCAAGTGTACAAAAAAGGCTCACTTTAGCCGTGCATAAAAAATAGCCCTAACAGAAAAGATGGCTGCCAATATCTTTAGATTTTCAATTAGGTGACCAAGATAAATGCTGCAAAAATCTAGATCTATGCATTAAAATACATTAAGTAGTAAATAAAAACAAGATTTGCTACATGCATCAAATAGACAAGACAAGAATATGTTTAAATAATTTTGTATTTATGGCACCTGTGAGGAGAACATAGAAGTATTTTACCAGTCCTCCTCAATTGGATGGGTTCTTGTAATTCCTTAGCACTTCAGATCTAAAATCCCTCTCTCTTGATGGTGTAGAAAACCCAGACAAAAATGGAACTCAAGGGGATCTCACAAGAAAAATGATAGTAGAATATGACAATAATGGTGGATCACCCCGGATGTGGGAGCTTAGCTGTCATGAGATGTGGCGGAGGATGTGGGTCGACGCGTTGGCTCATTACTCCGCCACCCTAACTCACGTCTCTGTCTTCATTTACTCCTCCACATTCACTTGCTCTACCGCATTAACGTAGCAGAGAAGCCCATATCTGTGCCTGTTCAACTTAATAATGGCTTCCTCTGGAAGCTTCATTCCTCTTGTGTTGCCTCTTCGTTCCTTATGCTCCCCTGTTGCAACAGAGCATAGCTCTAGAACCTGCACTGGGCATCGCTGCTCCATAGCATGTTGTATCGATCTTTACCCTGGTTTTCACTTCTCGCAGAGCTTACTCTGCCATCTGGGGCTAGGGCCACCCTTTGAGTCTTCCCCTGCTCAGCAAGATTTCCCTCCCTTGACCTCCGCCCCCTTCCACTCTACTGGCCACTCCCATCACCCTACTCTGAGAACAACGTCCCAACTACGATAGCGTATGCATTGCTGTCGAGATTCCGGCCATAGTCGTCTTCCCTGCCAGCCCTCCACTACTACTTCTGGCTCTTCGTCTCTCTCTTCGGATAACTTCTTTTGTCGTTATCCTGATACCAAGAGCGGTCGTGGCCATGGACGTGGGCGTGGGATTTCTCATTCTGATTTGGGCTCACCCCAATTCCCTGTCTCTCCTAGTTTCATCTCTGGACACCTGCACACCACCCATCTTCGCTTTCCCTGCTGTCTCAATCAGCCTACAATTACTGCTACCATTACAATTGAATTCAAGGAGGAGCCCCCTGATTCGGAAGCGGTGCTTCCTAGTGCTGGCGTGGAGCATAGGGTCGCAGAACAGCCTTTTTCTCCTACCAGCAGTACCCTGAAAAGAAAAGCTCCCACTTGCAGTGCTACGCAGGATACAAGACTTGAAGTCAACCCAGGTGACACCAAGCAAGGCTGCAAAAGCACTGAAGATGACAAGCAGGAAGAGGAAGATGACCCGTATGCCTATGGTTGTCATGTGGTTGAGGAACCTCCCTCATTCTCTCATGATTCTTAATCTGGTAAGAACTCTCAGTCTCTTTCTTCATAGGTTTTTGGATGGGTACACTCCCAAGCTTATTATGTTTACTTGCTCTTTGCTTCATTTTTTCAATTATTAGTCTCTGCTTCTAGGCCGGTTGGGAACACACTTTAGCTCTTCATGCTTACCTACTCTTCTCTTCTGGTTTTTGATAAACTATCAATGTTCCAAGGCCGGTTTCCCCTACATGGGCGACATGTTTTTGATTGTTAGCAAGATGGTTTCTGTTGGAGTGGCATGTCTAGAAAAATTTCTATGTCTAGTATGCTGTGTTAGAATGCCAATTCTATGGGAAAGATCAACTGAGGCCTCGGCCTCCTTGTAACTCATTTTTGTACATTAATAGAATAGTCTCATTTAGAAGAAAAAAAAGAAGAAGAAGAAAGTGGATGAAAGTCAGACCAAAAGTATAGATCCAGAGTGATCTTTAGGCAACAAAAGGTAGTGAGTGAATGGAAAAAACCTTATGTTTATAACAAAATATTTGGTTAGTCTAGATATTGGTGCATAATTCAAATATTATTAGCCAATTCTATATCCAACTTTTATGGAATATTTTATTATGTTTGTTGGATGGAAAAAGAATTTGACTTGGGTCAAATCTCTTTATTTGTAAATAATAAATAAATAAATGATTTATTTATTATTTTAAGGATGTGGTTGAGTAATAATCAAATAAATAATCATTTATTTAATTATTTATGAATTATTTAGTCAAAATTAACAAGGAATATTATTTAAATAAGGTTTAAATAATTATTCCTAGAAAATAATAAGATAAATAATAATTTATCTAACTAATTTTTTTTTTTTTGGGTTAAATATGACCGAGAATATCAATTAAACTCTTGTTTAACTAATTATTCCTTGAGGAAAATCAAACAAATGTGGATTTATTTAATATTTCCTCATGGGGTTTCCTGTTTAGACCATAAACAACTTAATAAATGTGGTTTACTAAGTTATTTTCATAGTGAAAGCAATTTTACTTAGGGTAAAATTAGTCTTACATGGTGTACTTAGGTCCATATAATAGTAACAAGTTAGATGACCAAAAAATGGTGTAACACATGCCATTAGAGCTGATCCAATGAGATGTAGCCCAGGAGGGGTGAACTCCTTCAACAATGGCTGGTGTAATACTAATTGATGCATACTTCCATTATGTATATTTAATTCATGTTTAAATTTTTCATGCAATTAAAAAAAACACACACACACACATAAAACTCATGCTTTTACTTACTATTTTTTAGTGCAAACCTCAAGCACTTTTTTTTCTTCGAATAAGGATCTTAGCATAGAAACTAATATTTCCCATACAGATCAGTTTCAATGTAGATATTGATTTCAAACCCTATTTGATTGTTTTCATTAGATGCATTGGTTTTAGTGTAGCTGTTTATTTCTACATATTTGACTGTTTGCACTAAATGAATTGATTTTGGTTTAGATGTTGATTTCTAATCATATTTTAATGTTTGCACTAGATGCATTTATTTCAGTGTAGAATTTGATTTCTGATTTGATGCAACTAGATGTATGATGTACATTAATTTCAAAGTAATTCGATTAATGGTGTGCATTGATTTCATTGTAAGCACATCTATGCCCCCTCCATATATATCTCTATCTCACATTGTCTCTCCTTCTTTATCTCTCTACCTCACACCCAAAACATACACATACTCTCTCTCTCCCTCCATTTTCCACTCCATCTCTCTCTCTCTTTAACATTTATCTCTCCATATCTATATCTCTTCCTCCCTCCTTATATTTTCCTCTCTCTTCTTCCCTCTCTCTCCCCTCCCCCCCCCGCCCACCCACCTCCATCTATATCTCTCTTTAACCCCCAAAACATACACACACTCTCTCTAAGTGTAAGCACATAAACATTATTCATGACGTGAATTGACCTTTGTGTTAGAGTAATTCAACCATAAATACAATACTTGAATTTTCATCTTAAACTATTTGTAATTGGTTACATTCTTATTATTACCATTTTCCATCACTCAGCATTGTTAATCACTTTACATTCAAACACGGTAATATAAAATAACTAATAGGTGTGACAATAAGAATAGTAGATGAAAATAGTTGATCACAATGAAGATTGTTTGTAATTGACTATATTCTTATTATTCACATTTTCTATCATTCAACATTGTTACATTGTCACTTTGTACTTAAAATTTTTATTTCATCGTTCATGTTACTAAAAGTCTCTCTCATCCCAACAAATTGAGGTAACTAAGAAAAGTTTAAATTAATTTGACCAAATTAATCTTAGACATATTTAGCATATTTAAAATGATCAAAATAATTAGATGGTCAACAAATTTTGTATGACCACACACCACTGAAACCAACCTAGATCCATCTTAACCCCAGATCTATCAAGCGACAAGAGGGATCAAATCTCTCGAGCTGCAAACCTTTCCTCAAGTTTTGCACTCAAAAAAGAGGTTTGCACCTGAGAGATTTGATCCATCTTGACGCTTTATAGATCCAGGGTTAAGATATATTTAGGAAATGTGAGATGTGTAATGAGACAATTTTTTTGATACTTATCATGAATTCATACCTATGCACTTTTAATAGCCATTTAATTTATACGACTTCATAAACACATCATTCAAACACATAATTTATATCATTAATATATTATATATATATATATATATATATATATATATATATATATATATATATATATATATATATATATATATATTTATTTATTTGTACATTATATATGTAGCATAGAAGAGAGACTAGTGGTGATGGTGGTGCCAATTCTTACAACTTCAATTTTAACATGAGATGACTAATTGATGTAATTTGCAATGTTTTGATGTTGAATATTTTTTAAATGTCGAGCTAATGAGTATACATACATTACGTAAAAAAATTTACTTGGTCAAATTACATAAAAAGATAAATAATAATAATAATAATAATAATATTAAAATAAAATTGAGATAAAACAATAAATTTACTAGAGGTTTTTGGGCTCCACAATTTTGCAACCCATGGTATTTCAAATGGTATTCTTCTCTAATGATGAAATTACATAAAAATAAAAATAAAATTAAATAATAATAATTAATCATTAATCATTTTGCTAAAATTAAAGGATAAAATAGTAAATTTATGGATGAGGCTTTTTGGGCCTCAAAGTTCATTGAGTCATGGTTTTACCATTCTTCATGAGATTAGATTAAATTACATTAAAATAATTAAAATTAAAATTAAATTAGAAAAAAGGTTAAAAAGAAAAAAATAACAAATTAATAATTAATAATAAAAATAAAATTGAGATAAAATAGTAAATTTGAGGATGGAGGTCTTTGGGCTCCAAGTTTTATCAACTCACTGGGATTTTTCTAGTATTATTATTCTCTAATGTAGCATATTTAAAGGCATTCTTTCCTAATGTGAAACATTCATTGCCATACAAACCTTTAGTTAGATCAAAATAAATCTTAATTTTCCACCACAAATAATCATGAGAGATTTTCATATCCAGTTTGGCAAAAGTCACTGAATAATTTTGATTTATGTATCTATAGACTCTATTTTGTATAATTATTATTTTTATCAAGCAAAGCTTCGGCAAAAATCACTAAATAATTTTGATTTATGCATCTATAGTCTCTATTTTGTATAATTATTATTTTTATTGAGAAAAGTGTCTTGTGTCTGATAAGAAACATTATGAAAATAGAAGAGGAAAAAAAAAAAGATAAACATTATTCATTATAATTTCATAAATATATATAATTTATTTTCTCTTTATCCCAAAGATTTTGATTCATGTAGCTATAGCCTTTATGTATAAAGAATTAGACTTTATTTTTGTATCAGTATTGTCTTATAAGAGATGTTTAAAAAAAAAATAGGGAATACAATAATTGTTTATCATGAGATGTATTTTAGCGACCCTTAGAATTTAAAGTAATGATTATGGAGTGGAAGAGAAAATTAAAGTAATGATTATGGGGTGGAAGAGAATTGGTCACCGAGTGACCTAGCAATGGAAAGATGCTTTATTAATGGGATATGAGCCAATAGAGCTAACTCTGAGGTCTAAATATATTATTACAATAATTTTTAAGTGCTTTAGTAATAGGGCTGGGACCAATTAAGCTAAACCTTACAGCTAAATATATTATTATAATATTTTCTAATTTTATTGTTAAGAATTTTGATTTTGATATTAATATGATTTCTTAAAATTTTAAAATTGGTTTTAACATTAAAAAAATCACCAAATTAAAATATAAACTAAATACTCCAAATTTATAACCCATAAAAAAAATAACATTTCAAATTTATAATAAATTTATAACCCATTTATAAGAATAATAATAAATTTATAAGGAGTTGTATTTAGTGGGAATTTTTGGAGGTTTTTCTAGTGGGTTTTTTTGGTGTAATTTCTCTAAAATCATGGAGGAAGTCATTGAAAGCCTAAGTTTGATGGGTAACCTTGCACAATTGAATTGCCCTAGAGGTCTTTTAGGGGGCGGAATCCATATATATATAAAATAAAAAAACCAATTTAAATAACACAAATCAAAATTTCACCTCAAATGTTTTCCCTGTGATTCTGACACAATTATAACCCAAAAAAATAATAACTTTTCTCAAAAAAAAATTAAACATTGAAAAAAAAAATTTCTTTGTCCCTTCAAATCTCTTATCATTTTCGAAATGAATGTTGGATATTATTTATAGATTCTGGATTTCAATGTCATGAGCCTCATTTTCGAAATGAATGTTAAGTTGTTATTTATGGATTGTTTGTATCCATGTCATGAGGGTTGAGGCTTGTACGTATCCATGGCATGGGCCTTGTGGGGTGTTGTATCCACAAGTGGGTTTTCATAAATCCAAAATATAATGAACCGCACACAATTCAATGACAAAGAGGTCAATTGGCCGACCTCCACCTATAATCTTTCTATAAGTATTTATATTATTTCGGATATAAGTATTCATATTATCTTTTTATCATGCAATAGCAATAAAGTGGTGGAGAAAAACAAGTTAGAGAGACGAATTTGTTTTTACAAAAGTATATTTTAGAGAGGCTAGATGGCCAATGTTGCGCAGGGAAGTCAATTTCGGCAGGAAGACAGGAGACAGCGACAACTTCCACCTAGAGGACGAGGGCTAGGGCAATGGCAAGGGCCGAGGCCCCGACCTTTTCAACCACGACAAATACAATGTAATGTATTTCTTTTCTGTAAAATATTGTTTTGCCAAGCTCTGCATATACATGATCAACCAACCATTCATTTCTTTGTATGCGCAGATCCATCAAGACATCAAGTACATACGACATTAATACCTAGACCAGCGTACACAAGTTTTCGACCTCATCTTCCTTATCAAGTTTATGGTCAGGGTCCGGTTCCATACAATAATAGTATTTCATGTCCACCTATTCCTCTTGCTGTTTTTCCTCCTCCTCGTTCTGCTCCTGCTGTCTATGGTCATGGTTATGGTCTGTATAATAATATTTCGTTTCCACGTATTCCTGTTACTCCCTACAACAACATTTCATCTCCAAGTGAATCAAGAATGACGTTGTATCCTCAGGCGGAGGGTTTTCTTGGACCCAGAATTCCACCTCCTCCTCCTAATCATCATCATCACGAAGAGGGAGAGGGACTTACCCGTCCTCAACATCATCAGGCAGAAACGCCTCCACCAGAAAAAGTTGCTCTTACCTCAGAGTTAACAGGACAACCAGCGGAGAAAACGATACAGTACGCAGTGCATTACTGGTTCAGTCAACAAAATCTACTTGAAGATGAATTTCTGAAACAGAATATGGATGCAGAGGGATGGGTACCCATTTCACTCATTATCACATTTAACAGTGTAAGTATCATAAACAACTGCATTACATTACCATACATACTGCGCTTTTAATTACCAAATTAATACTTGGTATTGGGGCTAATACATATATGCACATGGATGGATGGATGGATACATGTATGATGCAGCTAGTAAATATTGAGCACATCAATTGCTCTCTGGTAGCGGAGAGTCTCAAAGATTCACCTTTCGTTGAAGTTCGGGTAATCATTTTTTCTTTTTTTGAAAACGAAAAAACATATTTACTTTCATTGAAAAGGAAGTTAGGGTAAGCACGCCTACTTTTATTCTCCTTTCTGTCTTTTGTCTATTTCCATTCTATATGATATTATTACTTGAACAGATGGAAGACCTGATGATAAGGAAGCGCGGTGACTGGTTCAACTATCTGCCGCAGCGTCCTTAGTTTCTGTTTAATTAATCTTCAAGGATTAAAGAAACACAAAAGCCCTGCTCGCCTACAACTCGTCGTTAAATGCGCTGTAATCGCTGGTGCTTATTGTTAGTCTGCTGCATGGAGTACTGTTCCATTAAACCCATAATTCATGTATATAAAACCTAATCTCTGATATAATTTCTTCTTTCAGGAAAATCGAGCATACATTTACAGCTGTTATGGTGGTTGCTGTATATCCATCTCCCGCGTCTCTGTATATACATTTACCGAATTCACACTTTACGTTACGCAGCACAACAGCAGGCAGTGACAACCTGGTAAAGTCCGCATTTCTTACGGCGTTTCTGATCGATTCAATATTCCCAAAAACACTGACATTATGTAACAAATTTGGTTCCCGAAAATAAAGCGGGAGTCACCCGCCGAATTTGTACCCGCATTGCCTCCTGCCGACTTTAACATTGTGTGCTATTTTTCATCAAAACAACGTTGGCAATTGCATTCAATTATCTACACTAACTATGTTTGTACACTATTTCCAGCATCATTCATGTACACTATGTACACTATGTAGCCAACTATGTTTTGATGAAAGAGGTACAATGTTAACAATTAGATTCAATTGTACACTATTTCCTCGATGATCAGTTTCTTTCATCGAAACAACTTTGGTAATTATATACAGTAGGCCAACTATGTTTGTGCCTTGTTTCGAAGAAGATGGGTGCCTTTCATCAAAACAACGTTGGTGATTAACCAACTATGCTTCACATTTATTCAAAAAAAAATTGGTGGTCAAAATCTATACTACTAACATTTTAACATTAATAAAAATCTTGTGCTATTTTAAAACTAATATAAATCATAACTTCATGCATATTATTTAACTTGATACATATTACTTATGGAGAGCTTAAATTTTTATGATATTATTATTATTATTATTGTAATAGTATATTCAATAATAAATCTTGTGCTATTTTAAAACTAATATAAATCATAACTTCATGCATATTATTTAACTTTATACATATTACTTATGGAGAGCTTAAATTGTTATGATATTATTATTATTATTATTGTAATAGTATATACAATAATAAAAATCTTGTGCTATTTTAAAACTAATATAAATCATAACTTCAAAACTAATATAAATCATAGTTTTATACATATTATTTAACTTGATACATATTACTTATTGAGAGCTTAAATTGTTATGATATTATTATTATTATTGTAATAGTATATTCAATATAAATAACATTTTTGCAGCGAATTTCATTTAAAAATTTAAAAATGCTTTTCAATAATAACTAGAGCATACTAAAAAAATTATATGAATATTTACTATGTTGAAATTGTTTAAATTTCAATATAAAAGATATTATAATAAAAAGTTATAGTAATGAAGAATTTTATTTAAAAATAATAATAATATATTATATATAAAAGTTATATTGTGAATAATAATTGTAGCATTACTAAAAAGAAAATTAATATTTATTACATTGAGATTGTTTTATAATTTAATATAAAATAAATTGCAATGAAACTTTATATCAATGAAAAAATTGATTTAAAATTGAAATAAAATAACAATAATAATAATCCCTTAAATGACATTAGTGTAGAATGGGGCAAAAAAATTAGCCACCCCAAACCAATGAAGGCATGCAAACACAATGTGGAGATGATTATGCAAAGTATATAATATATTCCCAACATTCTACACCTTAATTTTTTTTTTCACAAATAAGTGGCTTAGATTTTACTATCAATAATTCACGGTGACAATGCCCAATACTTTTCTATACCAAGAGAACTTATCAATGTTGACAAATTTTGTTGATTAGCTTGTAACAATCTTCAAAGCGTTAACCTTCACCAAAATACCTTGTCTCCAACTTTGCCTCTCTCAAAGTGGTACTAAACATCAATTTGTTTCATTTTATAATGATAAGGGTTATTTTCTAGAAATATTTTACTTACTCACAATATATCTTTACTACTTTTGCAAACCTAATACATAAACAAAATATCTATAACCATATAGCTTACTTACTTGCATGTATGGTTTCTATGTATTCAACTTCTATAATTGAGAGTGAAACTACAACCAATCACTTTGCCATTTGTTTGCATAAAATTTTCCTATTAGAAAAGGAGATGTTGCTCCATAGACCTTTCCTATATATATCTACCAAGAAGTAATAATAAATCAACATTTCATCTCCCCTATGTCACACATGTCTTCATATTCATGATAACAAGAACATAAATAAGTAGTGTACTTTTCTCCTTTGTTGGTCTTGTTTTCTGACTAGACCAACCATGGTATACGCTACTCTAGCTTTAAAAACTCTACTCGTGCTGCCAATCCCTATAACCTACATACATGACAACCAACACATACTAATATAATTATGTTACCTTGGTTTAAGGATGCTCCTTCTCGATCACCTTGGTTTACGGATGAAATCGCCAACCACAACTAACATAGGGATGGCCAACAAAAAAGTTCAATTGGGGCTATAGATGGCTGACAATGGGTTAGACTTTGCTTGAACATATAGCAACATGACACAAAAGTCATTTGGAAACATTGACTAATGAGAACCTTATGATATCATGAAACAATGAAGGTGGCATTGCAGCATGCTCCATAATGACAGGAAGAGTAAATAGTCAAAGGTTTAAAAAACTAATATGTATGTTATGGATCCTAGGATAGCTATAACTCATCTGTAGAATATTGATATAAAAAAGTGTCATGTTCAAGGGTGATGCAATTTATGATGCCATTTTTTTTGTAAATAAAATTTAAAATACCCTCGTCTCCTTTTTTTTCGTATCTCCTTCATATACTTATGAGAAAGAAAGAGAAAAAATTATGATCAATAATGTCTTTTCCTTTAGTTTTAATTAGCCCAAAAGAGAGGTAAAATGATACTTGAAGCAATATGAAAATATTTGGGCCAATGTCGAGCATGGTATAAATCACCTAATTATCAGGCGTTAATATGTACCGTCAACAAATGCAAGGGGTCCTATTAATATCTACCATCTACTTTTATTAGAAATGGTTCTAGGTGAAAATATTTAGGAGCCTGGTGGTGCAGTAAGTTACGGTCAGGATTGCGTCCGCCGATGTTGGTGCTGTAAGTGATGCTTAGGAATGTTAATGCACTTAGAAGATAGGTTCTTCAATGTCGTACTTATCCATGTAGAAGCCAATATTAGTGTTTTTTGGGCTTAGACCTGATACGTTCAGGTGTTCGCCAATTTATATAGCAATGGGTCTGCTTGCGTCATGAAACATGTCAGGTTACCTCTCCAGAAATGTGTTACCCTAACTTATGCAAGCCTCTAGGAATTCATTGTGTCCCTACAGCATGTGTTATGGATAGCAATTCATTCATTTGTTGGTCGTCCATAATTGTGCTCCTTGATGGCCTGAATGTATTTCCCAAGCTTTCGATGATGGCGTCTAGGTGAGAATTCAATTTAGCGTCTGGTTGAAGGTTCCATTTCCCCTTATTTCATATTCAATTTCATCTGGTTTTAGGATTCAATTTCTTCCGGTTGAGGACTCGATTGCATCTGGTTGAGGATTCAATTGCAGTGGCTCTAAGGATGTGAGTGAGATATGTTCTTCATATTATGGTGATTTCCTTAATTAGGGATGGTTTACTTCGTTATGTGGGTTCACTCGTTCGGAAGTTTTCCCCCCATCGACTCGATCGGATACCAAGGGAGGATGATGGAATTTACATAATGAGAGAAAGCTAGGAAAGAGGACTTAACGTGGGGTCTGTAATTACTGATAGATACTACTACGACTCAGTTAGTTCCCGTTGTGGATCCGCCACCAAAAGCAAAGGTAGTATAGCTTGCAGCATAAAAGACAAATACATGGGAAAAGACAGCTTGGGAGCCAATTGACAAGGTAGTTTATCTAGAAGCTTAAGAAGTCATTGACCCAGCAACAGAAACAAAGATAGTAGTGGACAAGGCAGTCCCTGCAGTGAAGGAAGCAACATCACAGCTAGTACCTCACCTAGATGATTGATCAAATCGAGACCCACCAGCAGAGGCAAAGGTAGATCCATTTATAGATGAAGTAGCCTGGGTTGTAATTGGACCATCCCTGGTTCCCAATCCATAATATGTACCTATGTCAAAACCACTAGAGGAAAAGGAAGAAGCAGTTTGAGATCGAGTTGACCGATAAATAGTAGTCGTAGTCATTTATTCAGCTCTAACGACCAACAACTGAAACAGTAGTTTTAGTTGAATAAAAACTAGTTTACCTTGATCCAGTGGATCCACAGTTTCACTCGTAGTTGCATTTGTTGACCTAACAACTTCAATTCGAGAAGATTGAATTTCATTGCCCCTGGGGGTACCCTATTGTGTTTAGGTTTTACCCCTTCCCTCTACTCTGGTAGGCATTAGGTGGCATGCAGTCGGCCTAGGTGTGCTACATGCTTTGGCTAGGTGTGTTTACGAATAGAAAGAATGAAGCTATGTACCTCCCTGTACTCCTATAGGAGTATTCTAGCCCAGTGTGCTCTGATAAGTACGATAGAGTTGATATGCAGGACATTTCCCTTTCCATACTCATCAGGTAGTCAGCTGAGCGATGTGATTATTCAAGCATCATAGCAGAATAATTTGTGCCTTACAGTCGGATGGGGAGTAATTCACCTATGTCTGCTGAGGTTCGGGTCCTCCCAAGATGTGTAAGAGCATTCTCCATTGCTGATAGCAATAGCTATGTGAAAATTTGACTTACTAAGCAGGGGTATGAGGCTGAGTAAGGTGGAGCTCGAGCAAGGGAAAGATGATAAGCGTGAGAAAAAGCAGGTTCAAGTGGTAGAGGTGATTCTATCAAATAGCTAAAATCTATGGCATATTCCCGCAGATCGATATCCATCAGCAGAGGGAGAGGCAAACACATTCCATTAGCTGACACTGTATCTAGATATTGCAATTCAATCTGTACGAGCCAAAAAGCCATAGTAGACAAAAGGGTAAGTTTTGGCGATCAAAAGAACCAACTAAATAAAATACTAATGGGATCTGGAACTAGATGAGGGAGCAATTGGATTCCAACTATCTCTTCACCCAGATATGGATCAACTAGCTATAAAATAGGCTATGATGAATCAAAGGTTTAATATGCAATTGGATCTATTTCCAACTTTGTTGCTAAGCATCGGTAGTACCCTTCATTGCTAGATCTCAAGATGGTATTGGCTCTGCCACTCATGCTTTCTCTTATGCTGGGTGATCCAGCGGATTTTCTTCTAGTTTTGATTCCCTTGCTACGGGCGCTATCTCCGCAGCTGGTTATTCTACGGATGCTTGGATGTATAGAGTTAATATGTGCATATTCTATGCTGGTTGGGATGGAAAAAATGCTACTTTGGGATTAGTGGTTGGATCGGTATCCACTGCTGAATCAAGGGATGCTGACTCTACTGACTCAACATATAGATGTATCAGAATCAAGTAGTGCCATCAAACTATGCCACCTTTTATGTTGCCTATGTTTTTTTCTCTTATGGCTCTGTCACTACTATTGGTGGTGCTTCTTAGACTCGATCCATTACTAAGAACTAAGAAACTAGTGGTGAATTTGATGCTTCATTAGAATCAACCACTGCTATTAGTTGGGTCTAGGTATCGCTCTATAAATTCAAAAGCTGGATCTCGATCTCTAGTACTAAAGTGCTTTACTGGTGGCTTGGGTTATGACTTTCTTTATCGATATGGAAAGCTAGCTTGGCCTTATTGTGGCTTCGTTGTTGTAATAACTAGGATTGAAGCATCTGAAATGTGGATCTTATTCAACAGCTTAAGAAACTTATACAACTTCATCGACTGGATCTACTGCTAGGGTAACAACTCCAATTGGGACTGAAACTAAGGGAGCTTAATATGGGACTGGATAAGCAACGAGATCAATTTCTTAAACAAGGTCAATTATAGAATATGAAACTATAGGATCTAAAACTGACTCTCGAATGGAAGGATCTCTAAGTGAATATGGAATTGGATATGCAGTATCTGATTCTGTCTATCAAAATGGAAACGATGCCTAAAGGGCTTTGAATTTACTACCTGAACCCTAGCTCTTGGCTCTTTGTGTGGATCAATTGGTGAAAATAAAACTGCACCTGCCTCTGTTTCTCGATCTCGATTTGGAACTATAAGGGATGTTGGGCGATATGTTAGCGAAGAATTTTCTTAGACTCCAACTTGATCTAGAACTAGGTAACTAACTACTAGCACATGATCTTGGTCTGATGTGTGTGATTCGTGCTTGTTTCATTTGGGTATGGATGTTTCTGGGCCTTTTTGTGGCAGTTTGGGTGGATCATTGTATGGCCCACCCTGAGATATTCATTAATTATCCAATATGTTGCATTTGTGCATGTTCTTCTAGTGTCGCCATGTCTAGAGGTCGTTCATTCGAAGTCTAGTATGTTGCTTACGCACCAACACCCACCATCCCAATAGTGGAGTTTGTGTTACCTTATCCATATCAACAAGGTTTCATTCATTTGTTCTAAATGCACGCTTGCAAAGCCAAAGGATGAATTTATGCTAAGTCTTTATTGGAGAGCTAGAATACCATTTGAATTAGTTCATGGAGATTTTCATGGACCTATTGAAAAAAACTATTATGCTATCCTAGCTCCTGGGCTGGGTTGCTGGAACAGTAAGTTACAATAGCCAATCATACAACTCCACCTAGACCAAACAACCTACAACTCCACATTGAAAGCGAATAGCTTCTATATCTAATAAATACAATCATCCTATTGCCATTTTGATTCTCCTCTATATATAACTCCTATTGCCAGGCTGGTAGCTCTTTCTTTAGTGCATACAGTATATTAGGATTTAGTATTTCCAATATCTAAAATCTTAGTAGACTCGGTCTAAGCCAGTTCAATGACAATATCTCTACCACAACCTAGTATTCCTTCCAAATTCTCCCTACCTACTTCCTAAGATTGAACTTATTACTACCTAACTTTTCATTAAACTAGATTAGCTTTTTAGCCTTCTTTCACCTCGCTTTCAAAGGTAGGACCATACCAATCTATTCTCTCACTGAAACTGGGATTTCTACTCGGTTATGAATGAGCAAAAGAAGAATAAGACCAAAGGCTCTCTGTTTGTAATGTAACTCATGTTCTGGGTTGTATTTCAGGTTAGTTGGATGACAAGAAAGGTATGAAAGGAGCTCATAGAGCTCTGACTAACAGAGGAGAGAAGGCACCTAAGGAACCCACCTAAGCGTTAAACATCCCAAAGAGGTCCCACATCTAGCTAAGGTGAGGGATAATCCAAAAGGTGGTCCATCACATTAGAGTAGTTCTTGAGAGGTATTGTATCATCATTCGATGGGTCATGTATGAATGTAGTGTAGGAGTGAATTGCACAATGCACCTCCCAGTGGGTAGACATATTTGAGTACCCAAGTGCAAATATCATAAACTACATTTCCACACCCTTGCAAGAGCTGCTATCCATAACATGGGAATAATAGCTATTTGCACTGAAGGGGAGAAACAAGAAATGCATGGAAGTAGTCCAGGTGTCCGTGTAGTGTGAGCCAATGCCCCAATGTAATGAGGGAATCCTCAACAGGCATGGCTATTATATTATGCAGTACGTATGAAGGCCCACATGCCCCATTCATCCGTGCAGGGGAAGCTACAAGGGTTACCCATGGATCATTATGACGTCGGGCGAGTGGAAGACAAAAGAGAAATAAAAGTAAGCAAGTAAGATATGTTCGTCTCTTTTCTCCGATTTTGGATTATTAAGAATTTGAAATACCTCTCTATAAGCTATCCCTATCTTTGAGAAATGCCAAGCTTAAGTCATATGATGCTGAAAGTTAGAGAATATCTAACACTAGTTATGTAATCTACACTAGTCTATGTGTTCTATTCCCTCTGTTAACTAGTGTAATGAGAGCTTATAGTACCATGCAAGCGGTTACAGTGTATTCAACCTTATGGAATATCTACAACCTTTGTTAGAATAGGTAACAACTTATGTTAGTTACATAATCACAATACTGGGATCAATGGTCTTTCAACATGCTATTATTGGTGTTATTAGACCCGTAGACCTCATTAGTTGTAATGGTAATCATTGTAGTTACATAATCATGGGACTAGCTAGGAATCACACATAGTTACTGGCTTATCACTACTAATGGGAATAAAAGTAATGACTCAATAATCATAACAATTCAGGAGCTTTATTACAGTATATCTTATCTAGCTTAACTCTCCACTAGTGATCTACTAATAACATTGATACAAATAATACAATGATAATATAGCTTACTGTGTAAGTATATTTTATATGAGTAAGCTTGCATGGGATTAGATATGGATAATACATGAGGTATAATTGTATAGGTAACATGTTTCATAATAGTACAAGTGATATAAGGAATAGATGTGTATTTAGGTCTATGTTCCCTATACTAGGGATTACTAGTTAGTCTTGGCATAAAATGATTACTAGATTACGGTGTGGCTTATATCGTAATTATGATCCTTACATATGGTATTATCTCTTCTCCTATCTGGAAAAAAAAACTGTCCTATAAGATAGATACCATGTTAAGCATCACATCATAGTAGTAATCACCTTATGTTAACAACCTTGTGTAGTAGGTACCCTATCGATTCCCTTTACTCCCCATTGGTCGTACATGAATCTCTGTCTACTACTACATGAATCTCTAGTGCCCCTATTTATCCTATTTAGTTACCCATGTTACTGGTGAACCAATGGTGATATAAGGAACATAAGGCTTACACACATAGGGAATGGGCTATTCAGCTGACTTGAAATGATGTAGTAGAAAACATAGATAAAAGCAAGAGATTAGAACACATGATACTATTAACTGAACATTGTTTATCAAGTACTGTGAATCCCTAATCTATCATTATCCATAAAATAGAGTCTTGAAATCCACCATATTACCCAAACCAAGCATAGGATAAGCTAATCCACTCTTACTGATTACATAAATATAGGATATCTCTTATGTTATGGGAAATCAAGATTCCATACGTGTTCCAGCTTAAGTAAATGAAACAGTAAGTATAACATAGCTTGAACCACATATCTTGGTTACACTGTAATCTCTAAGAATCAATAGATATGGAAATGGCTTGCACCTTATACACTAAGCTTGGAATAAGCTATCATAATAGAGATATGTGAATTACTAGCATACTTTTATGAGCTATATCGGTTTCAACATCAGACATGTATTGGTTATAACCAGTGTATTTACAGTAATAAATTCATCTATTTCACCATGTAACTACTGTAAGTATAGCCCCTTATTCATCGATAACAATCATGTTACAACTTTCTATGTGTATAATGACCTATAAGATATGGGTTTCTACTAATAGCTCTTCATTACCTTCTAGTAATCAAACCAAGCTTATTAGTTCATAATGAGTAACGATTCTATATCAATGGTCACATGTGTATCTTCCATAATAAGAGCTTAGATAGAATGGTACAAGCATATCCTCCATAATATAGAGCTAGTATCATAGTATTACCTTATCATACTAGTTTACCTTAACAATGGTGAGAAATCTTTTATTGGTTATGAGTAATCCATGATGTTCCTATTGAATCAATAGAGCTTGTGTTTAAACTCTTTGCTATAAGATAATGAACAATGAACTAATGGTATTACAAGACACAACGATAAACAAGCAACTTAACTACAATTAATCTAAACAAAGGAATCAACTTCCTTATTGATTACGTAAGCACTATTGATATAAGTTGACTAATACTAGTGAGCCTTTATCTAACCTATGTAACCTATTATCCCAAATACGTAATGGTAAAGCTAGTATGTATACATATCCAAGCTCTTTATATATAGTAAGCCCAGTAACAACTAATGGAAAGTAATCAACTAGAACTATGTATTTAGTATGAATCAATGGGAATACAACAGGTGTAAGTAATGGTAATGATATGTGATGAATCAATGGTATTACAAGACCTTATCACTAATATTAAAACACATTTCTTTCACTATGTATAGATCTCCAAGATATGGTTCCTAGTAAGCTCAATAAAGGTAATGGCCTCTTTCTTATAAAGTATGCTTATCAATATGGAACCAATGGTAATGGAAGTAGTGTATAAGTAATAAGTAACAATGATTATGAAGATATGATGAAACCAATGCAATTACAAGTAGTATCCTTCTTATTCAATAGAGTGTGATTTCTTGTACTAGAAAACGTACCTACATAAAGGGAATCAAATCAATAATAATTGATTTAAAATTGAAAAAAATTTAAAACTGATTTAATTAATGAAAAAATTATTTAATCAATAATAATTAATGAAAAAATTGATTTAAAATTGAAAGAAAATAATAATAATAATAATTCCTTAAATGACATTAGTGTAGAATGGGGCAAAAAAATTGGCCACCCCAAACCAATGAAGGCGTGCAAACACAATGTGGATATGATTAAGCAAATTATATAATATATTACCAACATTCTACACCTTAATTTTTTTGTTTCACAAATAAGTGGCTTAGATTTTACTATCAATAATTCATGGTGACAATGCCCAATAATTTTCTACACCAAGAGAACTTATCAATGTTGAAAAACTTTGTTAATTAGCTTGTAACATTCTTCAAAGCGTTAACCTTCACCAAAATACCTTGTCTCCAACTTTGCCTCTCTCAAAGTGGTACTAAACATCAATTTGTTTCATTTTATAATGATAAGGGTTCTTTTCTAGAAATATTTTACTTACTCACAATATATCTTTACTACCTTTTAAAACATAATACCTAACCAAAATATCTATAACCATATAGCTTACTTGCATGTATGGTTTCTATGTATTCAAATTCTATAATTGAGAGTGAAACTACAACCAATCACTTTGCCATTTGTTTGCATAAAATTTTCCTATTGGAAAAGGAGATGTTGCTCCTTAGACCTTTCCTATATATATCTACCAGGATGTAATAATAAATCAACATTTCATCTCCCCTATGTCACACATGTATTCATATTCATGATAACAAGAACATAGATAAGTAGTGTACTTTTCTCCTTTGTTGGTCTTGTTTTCTGACTAGCCCAACCATGGTATACCCTACTCTAGCTTTAAAAACTCTACTCGTGCAGCCAATCCCTATAACCTACATACATCACAACCAACACATATTAATGCAATTATGTTACCTTGGTTTAAGGATGCTCATTCTTGATCACCTTTGTTTAAGGATGAAATCACCAACTACAACTAACATAGGGATGGCCAACACAAAATTTCAATGGGGGCTGTAGATGGCTGACAAAGGGTTAGAATTTTCTTGAACATATAACAACACGACACCAAAGTCATTTGGAAACATTGATTGATTGTTAAGTCCCTATATTAATAGCGTAGTCCCTTATTATGTTAGTTAGCCCCCTTTATTGTTATTGTTGTACCCGTGTAACCCCCATATTATTATTATTGTTAGGTCAGCTAGGGTTACATTGTGGCCCCACTAGGATTACAATGTGGCCCCATGGACTCCTATATATATAAAGGAGGTTTTGTCATTTGTATCATCCAAGAATTTTTCATTCATGTAATGTATTGGAGGTTCCCCCTTGAAGTGGCTTATTTATAAGGTGTTCATATCTCTTTTCTTCTATTTTTGGAGCTGGTTTCACAACATTTGGTATCAGAGCTTTGGATTCTAGGGTTTTGCTGCACCAAATGGGTCATCATGGAATTTTCGCAATACATTTTGTTCTACGAAGGTTCAGAAGATGAAATTTGTAGAGTACGGAGCCGAAATCCTGAGGAACATCGTCACAAAATTTCAGAGCTTGGTTCGAAATAGTTTCAGAGATATGACCTGTGGAAGTTAGGGATTTGTGCAGGCTCCTGAATTTAACCTAAATAGGCCATCATGGAATTTTCGCTATAAATATTTTTCTACGAAGATTCAGAACTTGAAATTTTCAAAGAGAAAAGCCAAAATCCTAAGGGACATCGTCACAAAATTTGAGGTCTTAGTTTGCAATATTTGCGGAGATATGATCTATAGACGTTAGGTCCTTTTTAGGCGCCCAAATTTCATCTCAAAGAGGTGATCGTGGGAAAATCTTCATAACTCGCTCTCTGAGCATTGGATTGGAATTCTATAAAAAGTGGCTTGAAGTAAACTGACTGTAGTTTCTTGTATATAAATTTCAAAGCCAAATAAGCAAACAATGACACGTGGAAATTCGTACAAGTTCGCTCTACTGAACCAGTCCATAATTAGGTCATTGTGGGAGATTGGACATAACTTTGTCTTGAAGAATCCAAATCAGGTCAGACCTGTGACATTTGAAAGAGGATTCAGAGGGATACCTTAGGGCTAATTTTCATATATTGAAGATCCAAAATCCAATAGGTAATTCAGTTTCAATATTGAGCTCCTCAAAAGCAAGAAAAAGATGTGTATTTGGTTTTTAAAATTGCATAACATTTGTTTGAAAAAATAGTTTGAAGTGATCCAAGGGCATATTTTAGAATTTTTGTCAGTATTGGGTTCTATAATGCCTCGAAAAAATAATTCCATACCCATTAAGCTCTCAAAAATTTATACTATGACGCATGAAGAGGAAGAATTGTAGTATGAGATATCAAAATTATAGTACCAAGTGCAACAAATTTCAATCATACGAAGAGCAATCGAAGATGACATATATGGTTTAAAAGAAGAAATGGAGGCTAAGTTGGATGGTTTGAAGGATCAAATAATAGCTAATATGGATGATAAATTAGTGGAAGATCAAATCGAGCATCAACAACAAGTTCTCCAACTCTCAAAGGATAACCTAACTTTGGTGAAGAATCTAATGAAACAACAAGAAGATCAACATCACATCGAAAGAAGTTATGAAACAGTCACAAAAACAAGAAATCGACAAGTATGATCAATCTTAGAGTATCTTAGCAAGTGGAAGAAATTTTCTGTAGAAGATTCCACATTGGAGGATGAGAATTTTATACAGAAGCATCAAGAAATAATCAAACATTGAGGACAACACTTGTTTAAAGGAGAGGGGCATGTTAAGTCCCTATATTAATAGTGTAGTCCCTTATTATGTTAGTGTAGCCCCCATTATTTTTATTGTTGTACCCCTGTAACCCCCATATTGTTATTATTGTGCCCTTACATTATTATTGTTAGGTCGGCTAGGGTTACATTGTGGCCCCACTAGGATTAAATTGTGGCCCCATGGACTCCTATATATAGAAAGGAGGTGTTTTCATTTGTATCATCCAAGAATTGTTCATTCATGTAATGTATTGGAGGTTGCCCCTTAGAAGTGGCTTATTTCTAAGGCGTTGATATCTCTTTTATTCTATTTTTGGAGCTGGTTTCACAACAATGATGAGAACCATATGATATCATGCAAAAATGAAGGAGGCATTGAAGCATTCTCCATAATGACTGGAAGAGTAAATAGTGTATGTTATGGATCCTATGATAGCTATAACTCATCTATAGGATATTGATATAAAAGTGTCATGTTCAACGGTGATGCAATTGATGATGCCATTTTTCTCATAAATAAAATCTAGAATACCTCCCTCCTTTTTTTTTCGTATCTCCTTCATATGATTATGAGAAAGAAAGAGAAAAAATGTATGATCAATAATGTCTTTTCATTTAGTTTTAATCAGCCCAGAAGAGAGGTAAAATGATAATTGAAGCAATGTGAATATATTTGAGCCAACGTCGAGCATGGTAGAAATAACCTAATTATCAGGCATTAATATCTACCATAAACAAATGCAAGGGGGCCTATTAATATCTGCCATCTACTTTTATTAGAAATGGTTCTAGGTGAAAATATTTAGGAGCCCGGTGGTGCAGTAAGTTACGCTCAGGATTGCGTCCCCCGATGTTGGTGCTGTAAGTGATGCTTCAGAATGTTAACATGCTTAGAAGATAGGTTTTTCAATGTTGTACTTATCCATGTAGAAGCCACTATTAGTGTTGTTTTGGCTTAGACCTAATACGTTCAAGTGTTCGCCGATTTATATAGCAATGGGTCCTCTTGCATTGTGAATCATGTCAGGTTACCTCTCCAAAAATGTGTTACCCTAACTTATGCGAGCCTCTAGGAATTCATTGTGTCCCTATAGCATGCATTATAATTTATGGATAGAAATGCATTCATTTGTTCGTTGTCTAGAATTGTGCTTGTTGATGGCCTGCCTGTATTTCTTGAGCTTTCGATGATGGCGTCTAGGTGAGAATTCAATTTAGCGTCTAGTTGAAGATTCCATTTCCCCCTGTTTCATATTCAATTTCATCTGGTTTTAGGATTCAACTACCTTCGGTTGAGGACTAAATTGCATCTGGTTGAGGATTCAATTGCATTGGCTTAAAGGATGTGAACGAGATATGTTATTCATATTATGGTGATTTACTTAATTGGGGATGGTTTACTTCTTTATGTGGGTTCACTCATTTGGGAGTTATCCCCCCATCGACTCGACTGAATACCAAGGAAGGATGAGGGAATTTACATAGTGAGAGCGAGGAAGGAAATATGACTTAATGTTGGGTCTGTAATTACTGATAGATACTGCTACGACTCAGTTAGTTCCCGTTGCAAATCTGCCACCAAAAGCAAAGGAAGTATAGCCTGTAGCATAAAAGCCAAATACATGGGCAAATACAGTTTGAGAGCCAGTTGACAGGGTAGTTTTTCTAGAAGCTTAAGAAGCCATTAACCTAACAACGGAAACAAAGATATAAATGGATAAGGAAATCCCTGCAGTGAAGGAAGCAACATCACAGCTAGTACCTCACCCAGATGATTGATCGAATTGAGACCCACCAGCAGAGGCAAAGGAAGATCCATTTATAGATCAAGTAGCCTGGGTTGTAATTGGACCATCCCTGGTTCCAAATCCATAATATTTACCTGTGTTAAAACCACCAAAGGAAAAGGAAGAAGCAGTTCAAGATCGAGTTGACCAAGAAACATTAGTTGTAGTCATTGATTCAGATTTAACGACCAGCAACTGAAACAATGGTTTCAGTTGAATAAAAACTAGTTTACCTTGATCCAGTGGATCCACAGTTTCACTCCCAGTTGCATTTTTTGACCCAACAACTTTAGGTCAAGCAGATTGAATTTCATTGCCTCTAGGGGTACCCTATTGGGTTTAGGTTTGACCCCTTCGCTTTACTATGGTAGACATTAGGTGGCATGCATTCAGCCTAGGTGTGCTACATGCTTTAGCTAGGTGTGTTTACGAATAGAAAGAATGAAGCTATGTACCTCCCTATACTCCTATAGGAGTATTCTAACATGGTGTGCTCTGACAGGGACGATAGAGTTGATATGCGAGGAATTTCCCTTTTCATACTCATCAGGTAGTTAGCTGAGCGATGTGATTATTCAAGCATCATAGCAGAATAAGCTATGCCTTATGGTCGGATGGGGAGTAATTCACCTATGTTTGCTGAGGGTCGGGTCCTCCCAAGATTTGTAAGAGCGTTCTCCATTGCTAATAGCAGTAGCTATGCACAATGTTGACTTACTAAGTGAGGGGTATGAGGCTGAGTGAGGTGGAGCTGGAGCAAGGGAAAGATGATAAGGGTGAAAAAAATCCGGTTCAAGTGGTAGAGGCGATTCTATCAAATAGTCTAAAATCTAGGGCATATTCCCATAGATTGATATCCATCAGCAGAGGGAGAGGCATACACATTACCTTATTTTGCGCTGTATCCAGATATTGTAACTCAATCTGTACGAGTCAAAAATCCATGGTAGACAAAAGGGTAAGTTTTGGCGATCAAAAGAACCAACTAAATAAACGACTAATGGGATCTGGAACTAGATGAAGGAGCACTTGGATTCCAACTATCTCTTCACCCGGATATGGATCAACTGGCTATAAAATGGGCTATTTTGAATCAATGGTTCAATATGCAATTGGATCTGTTGCCAACTTTGCTATTGAGCATCAATAGTACCCTTCATTGCTGGATCTCGAGTTTTTCTTGGCTCTGCCACTCGTGCTTGCTCTTATGATGGGTGATCAAGTGGCTTTGCTTCTGGTTTTGATTCCCTTGCTATGGGCTCTAACTCTGCAGATGGTTATTCTACGGATGCTTGGGTGTACCGAGTTAATATGTGCCTATTCTATGCTGGTTGGGATGGAAAAAATGCTGCTTTGGGATCAATTGCTGGATCAGTATCCACTACTGAATCAAGGGATGTTGACTCTATTGACTCAACATATAGATGTAACAGAATCAAGTAGTGCCATCAAACTATGCCACTTTTTATGTTTCCTATGTTTTTTTCTCTTATGGCTCTCCCACCGGCATTGGTGGTGCTTCTTAGATTTGATCCGTTACTAAGGAATAAGAAACTAGTGGTGAATTTGATGCTTTATTAGAATCAACCACTGCTATTGGATGGGTCTGGGTATCACTCTATAAAGTCAAAAGCTGAATCTCAATCTCTAGTACTAAAGTGCTTTATTGGCGGCTTGGCTTATGACTTTCTTTATCGACATGGAAAGATAGCTTAGCATTATTATGGCTCAGGTGTTGTAATAACTACCACTGAAGCATCTGAAATGTCTACCTTATTCAACAGCTTAAGAAACTTATACAACTTTTTTTACTAGATCTATTGCTAGGGTAACAACTCCAACTCGGACTGCAACTAAAGGAGCTTAATATGGGACTGGATAAGAAAAGGGATCAATTTCTTAAACAGGGTCAATTATAGAATATGAAACTATAGGATCTGAAACTGACTCTCAAATGGAAGTATCTCTAAGTGAATATGGAACTGGATATGCAGGATCTGATTCTGGCTATCGAAATGGAAACGATGCCTAAAGGGCTTTGACTCTACTACCTGAACCCTAGCTCTTGGCTCTTTGTGTGGATCAATTGGTGAAAATGAAACTGCACCTGCCTCTGCTTCTCGATCTTTATTTGGAACTATAATGGATGTTGGGCGATATGGTAGTGGAGAATTTTCTTAGACACCATTAACTTGATCTAGAAATGGGTAACTAACTGCTAGCACAGGATCTTGGTCTGATGTGTGTGATTCGTGCTTGTTGCATTTGGGTATGGTTGTTTCTAGGCCATTTTGTGGGAGTTTGGGTGGATCTTTGTATGGCCCACCCTGGGATATTCATTCATTATCCGATATGTTGCATTCGTGCATGTTCTGCTAGTGTCGCCATGTATGGAGGTCATTCGTTCTAAGTTTGGCATGCTGGTTACACACCAACACCCACCATCCCAATAGTGGAGTCTGCATTACCTTATCCATATCAAGAAGGTTTCATTCATTTGTTATAAATGCATGCCTGCAAAGCCAAAGAATAAATTTATGCTAAGTCTCTATTGGAGAGCTAGAAGACCATTTGAATTAGTTCATGGAGATTTGCATGGACCTATTGAAAAAATATATTACGCTATCCTAGCTCTCGGGATGGGCTGCTGGAACAGTAAGTTACAATAGCCAATCATACAACTCCACCTAGAAAGAACAACCTACAACTCCACATTAAAAGCGACTAGCTTCTATCTCTAATAAATGCAATCATCCGCTTGTCGTTCTGATTCTCTTCTATCCATAACTCCTTTTGCCAGGCTGGTAGCTCTTTCTTTAGTGCATACAATATATTAGGATTTAGTAGTTCCAATATCTAAACTCTTAGTAGACTCGGTCTAAGCCAGCTCTATGATTCTATCACTACCACAACCTAGTATTCCTTCCAGCTTCTCCCTACCTACTTCTTGAGATTGAACTTATTACTGCCTAACTTTTCATTAAAGTAGATTAGCTTCGTAACGTTCTTTGACCTTTCTTTAAAAGGTAGGACCATACCAATCTATTCACGCACTGAAACTGGGATTGCTACTAGCTTATGGATGAGTGAAAGAAGAATAAGACCAAGGTTCTTTGTTTGTAATGAACCACAGGTTCCGGGCTTCATTTCAGGTTAGTTGGTCGACAATATAGGTACGAAAGGAGCTCATAGAGCTCTGACTAACCGAGGAGAGAAGGCGCCTAAGGAACCCATCTAAGCGTTAGACATCCGAAAGAGGTCCGACAACTAGCTAAGGTGAGGGGTAATCCAAAAGGTGGTCCATCAAATTAGAGTAGTTCTTGAGAGGTATTGTATCATCATCCGATGGGTCATGTATGAATGCAGTGTAGGAGTGACTTGCACAATGCACCTCCAAGTGGGTAGACATATTTGAGTACCCAAGTGCAAACATCATAAACTACATTTCCACCCCCTTACAGGAGATGTTATCCATAAGAAATATATATATATATATATTGAAAATATTGATAGAATTAGAAATACAAGTGTTCCTAAAGTTGTAATTTAATATTTTCAATAATAATTGTAGCATTACTAAAAAGAAAATTAATATTTATTACATTGAGATTGTTTTATAATTCAGTATAAAATAAATTGCAAAGAAACTTTATATTAATGAGAAACTGATTTAAAATTGAAATAAAATAATAATAATAATAATCCCTTAAATGACATTAGTGTAGAATGGGGCAAAAAAATTAGCCACCCCAAACCAATGAAGGTGTTCAAACACAATGTGGAGATGACTATGCAAAGTATATAATATATTCCCAACATTCTACACCTTAATTTTTTGTTTCACAAATAAGTGGCTTAGATTTTATTATCAATAATTCATGGTGACAATGCCCAATACTTTTCTACACCAAGAGAACTTATCAATGTTGACAAATTTTTTTAATTAGCCTGTAACATTCTTCAAAGCATTAACCTTCACCAAAATACCTTGTCTCCAACTTTGCCTCTCTCAAAGTGATACTAAACATCAATTTGTTTCATTTTATAATGATAAGGGTTCTTTTCTAGAAATATTTTACTTACTCACAATATATCTTTACTACTTTTGCAAACCTAATACATAAAAAAAATATCTATAACCATATATCTTACTTACTTGCATGTCTGGTTTCTACGTATTCAACTTCTATAATTGAGAGTGAAACTACAACCAATCACTTTGCCATTTGTTTGCATAAAATTTTCCTATTGGAAAAGGAGATGTTTCTCCATAGACCTTTCCTATATATATCTACCAGGAAGTAATAATAAATCAACATTTCATCTCCCCTATGTCACACATGTATTTATATTCATGATAACAAGAACATAGATAAGTAGTGTACTTTTCTTCTTTGTTGGTCTTGTTTTCTTACTAGACCAACCATGGTATACCCTCCTCTAGCTTTAAAAACTCTACTCCTGCTGCCAATATCTATAAACTACATACATGACAACCAACACATACTAATATAGTTATGTTACCTTGGTTTAAGGATGCTCCTTCTCGATCACCTTGGTTTAAGGATGAAATCACCAACTACAACTAACATAGAGATGGCCAACACAAAAGTTCAATGGGGGCTATAAATGGCTGACAAAGGGTTAGACTTTGCTTGAACATATAGCAACACGACACAAAAGTCATTTGGAAACATTGACTGATGAGAACCTTATGATATCATGAAACAATGAAGGTGGCATTGAAGCATGCTCCATAATGACAGGAAGATTAAATAGTCAAAGGTTTAAAAAACTATTATGTATGTTATGGATCCTAGGATAGCTATAACAAATCTGTAGAATATTGATATAAAAAAGTGTCATGTTCAAGGGTGATGCAATTTATGATGCCATTTTTTTTGTAAATAAACTTTAGAATACCCTCGTCTCCTTTTTTTCATATCTCCTTCATATACTTATGAGAAAGAAAGAGAAAAAATTATGATCAATAATGTCTTTTCATTTAGTTTTAATTAGCCCAGAAGCGAGGTAAAATGATGCTTGAAGAAATGTGAAAATATTTGAGCCAATGTCACCTAATTATCAGGCATTAATATCTACCATCAACAAATGCAAGTGGGCCTATTAATATCTACCATCTACTTTTATTAGAAACGGTTCTAGGTGAAAATATTTAGGAGCCTAGTGGTGCGGCAAGTTACACTCAGGATTGTGTCCCGCGATGTTGGTGCCGTAAGCGATGCTTAGGAATGTTAATGCGCTTATAAGATAGGTTCTTTAATGTCATACTTATCCATGTAGAAGCCAATATTAGTGTTGTTGGGGCTTAGACCTGATACGTTCAGGTGTTTGCCGATTTATATAGCAATAGGTCTGCTTGCGTCGTGAAACATGTCAGGTTACCTCTCCAGAAATGTGTTACCCTACCTTATGTGAGCCTCTAGGAATTCATTGTGTCCCTATAGCATGTGTTATGGATAGCAATTCATTCATTTTTTGGTATTCCATAATTGTGCTCGTTGATGGCCTGAATGTATTTCCTGAGCTTTCGATGATGGCGTCTAGGTGAGAATTCAATTTAGCGTCTGGTTAAAGATTCCATTTCCCCTTGTTTCATATTCAATTTCATCTGGTTTTAGGATTCAATTGCCTCTAGTTGACGACTCGATTTCATCTAGTTGAGGATGCAATTGCATTGGGTCTAAGGATGTGAGCGAGATATGTTCTTCATATTATGATGATTTCCTTAATTATGGATGGTTTACTTCGTTATGTGGGTTCACTCGTTCGGGAGTTCGGCCCCCATCGACTCGACCAGATACCAAGGAAGGATGATGGAATTTACATAATGAGAGTGAGCTAGGAAATAAAACTTAATGTGGGGTCTATAATTACTCATAGATACTACTATGACTCAGTTAGTTCCCGTTGTGGATCTGCCACCAAAAGCAAAGGTAGTATAGCCTGCAGCATAAAATACAAATACATGGGCAAAGACAGTTTGAGAGCCAGTTGATAGGGTAGTTTATCTAGAAGCTTAAGAAGCCATTGACCCAGCGACAGAAACAAAGATAGCAGTGGATAAGGCAGTCCCTGCAACGAAGGAAGCAACATCACAGCTAGTAAGGACTAAGAAACTAGTGGTGAATTTGATGCTTCATTAGAATCAACTGCTACTATTGGCTGGGTCTGGGTATCACTCTATAAAGTCAAAAGTTGGATCTCAATCTCTAGTACTAAAGTGCTTTACTGGTGGCTTGGCCTATGACTTTCTTTATTAACATGGAAAGCTAGCTTAGCCTTATTATGGCTCAGTTGTTGTAATAACTGGGACTGAAGCATCTGAAATGTGGAACTTATTCAACAACTTAAGAAACTTATACAGCTTCATCAACTGTATCTACTACTAGGGTAACAACTCCAACTGGGACTGCAACTAAAGGAGCTTAATATGGGACTGGATAAGCAACGGGATCAATTTCTTAAACAAGGTCAATTATAGAATATGAAACTATAGGATCTGAAACTGACTCTCGAGCGGAAGGATCTCTAAGTGAATATGGAACTGGATATGTAGGATCTAATTCTGGCTATTGAAATGGGATGATGCCTAAAGGGCTTTGACTTTACTACCTAAACCCTAGCTCTTGGATCTTTGTGTGGATCAATTGGTGAAAACAAAACTGCACCTGCCTCTGCTTCTCAATCTCGATTTGGAACTATAAGGGATGTTGGGCGATATGGTAGCAAAGAATTTTCTTAGACTCCATCAACTCGATCTAGAACTGGGTAACTAACTGCTAGCACAGGATCTTGGTCCAATGTGTGTGACTCATGCTTGTTGCATTTAGGTATGGATGTTTCTAGGCCTGTGTGTGGGAGTTTCGGTGGATCGTTGTATGGCCCACCCTGGGATATTCATTCATTATCCAATATGTTTCATTCGTGCATGTTCTGCTGGTGTCGCCATGTCTGGAGGTCGTTCGTTCTAAGTCTAGTGTGCTAGTTACACACCAACACCCACCATCCCAATAGTGGAGTCTTTGCTACCTTATCCATATCAAGAAGGTTTCATTCATTTGTTCTAAATGCACGCCTACAAAGCCAAAGGATGAATTTATGCTAAGTCTCTATTGGAGAGCTAGAAGACCATTTGAATTAGTTCATGGAGATTTACATGGACCTATTGAAAAAAAATATTATGCTATCCTAGCTCCTAGGCTAGGCTACTGGAACAGTAAGTTACAATATCCAATCATACAACTCCAGCTAGAACGAACAACCTACAACTCCACATTGAAAGCGAATAGCTTCTATCTCTAATAAATACAATCATCCTCTTGCCTTTTTTATTCTCTTCTATCTATAACTCCTATTTCCAAGCTGGTAGCTCTTTATTTAGTGCATACAGTATATTAGGATTTAGTAGTTCCAATATCTAAACTCTTAGTAGACTCGGTCTAAGCCAGCTCAATGGATCTATCTCTACTAAAACCTAGTATTCCTTCCAACTTCTCCCTACCTGCTTCCTAAGATTGAACTTCTTACTGCCTAACTTTTCATTAAACTAGATTAGCTTTGTAGCCTTCTTTGACCTCGCTTTCAAAGGTAGGACCATACCAATCTATTCGCTCATTGAAACTAGGATTGCTACTCTCTTATGAATGAGCAAAAGAAGAATAAGACCAAAGGCTCTCTGTTTGTAATTTAGCTCAGGTTTTGGGTTTCATTTTAGGTTAGTTGGTCGACAAGAAAGGTACGAAAGGAGCTCATAGAGCTCCGACTAAGAGAGGAGAGAAGGCACCTAAGGAACCCACCTAAGCATTAGACATCCCAAATAGGTCTGTTGGAGAGGTAAATCCCCTCTGCGGATAGAGGCGATCCCTACTAGCCCAAATCGGGTCTAGAAACAATCAGGTCATGCAGTGACGTGGGTCCCTAGTTACAAAACGACAAAAATCTTAATGAATTACCTACGTCAAATCCTACGCAATGGTCGTTGAAGAAAGGATGACACTTTTTGTCCCTCGCTTAGCAGATCACGATTCTTCCGCTCGTCACGTCTGAACACCTGCACACATGCAAAGGATACAACGATACAGGATGTAAAACCTATAGCCTGAAACCATACATCAGTCAAAGAGGATGTAATTCATTGCATCAAAGAAATAGACACATGAATAGAACCATAATCAAAGTCACTTATCATTAAAATAACAAAGGAAAGATACAACCCAAATCTCTAATGCTTGATCTTCCTTCAACAGGGCTGACAGCGGAGCACGTCTCATGAAGCCTTTAGAAATGGGACAAAGCTCTCTCTCTTTAGCTTGGCTCTCAAAAACTGTCTGGATATAGTCTCCTTGCTACAAGTTCAACTCTAGCTTGATAAGGGTAAAGGCAAGCTTATATAGATGGGGGAAGAGGAGTTTGGATCCATACAATCATGGGATTGGCCCTATCTCTAAGGAAGCTTCCATGATAGGTGGAAAACCACCTCCCATACATGGAGATCTGGATCCAAACCTCCCAACTCATTTTAGTGACTCGTTCAGGAGTTTTTTGGAATCAAACTTCGGCCATTTATTTTTAAAAACATCCCTTATTAAGCTTGGCACTAGTGAGACACTAGGACAGAGCATCAGTTGGCACGCCCTCTATGGTGGACTTTCCCCATTGGCGCAAGGGCTGAACTGGCTAGTCACGCCAAGGCCAAAAGATCAGTTTTTAGGGTTTTTCAAAGGAAAATTTCTTCAGAGGATTGATTGTCCTTGTCAAGGGGGATGCCATGAAAGTGGTTTCAGGTTATGTCACTGCTCACAGGTCACAGGAAAGGCCCTCCAATGTGCAGGACGAGAAATTGTAGGGATAGTGACGAAATGTTGTGTAACAGATGCCCCATAAAGCATGAGGCCTGAGAGAGAGAGAGGGGTGAAATGCTTTATGAGAACGTGCCCAACTGAAAACACTGTCATTGAAAGACTTGCATCCAAGTAAAACTGATATCTCTGATACATGATATGTGGTATGGGCACAGCCATCTATAACAGAGTATACAATAATCAATATCCAAGGTATGGATGTAGCCATCCAGCAAGGATCAACAAGTAGACTCCGGTATGGTCATAGCCATCCAATCAAATGAGTCATGTAACTAATCATGATAATCCACAAAATCCGTAGCCTGGGTTTCATCAGAAAAAACCCATGGTCTTGCGCTCCATCTTGACCCGAATAGAGTGCAAGTCCCAGCATGTGAATAAGTGAGCTGAAGTCAAACATGGAAGAACATCGTCTGGTTACCATCCAATAATGAAAGCCATTAACGGACATAAGAGGAACCACCAATAATAACGATGGTCCTCAAGGTACTATAGGTACAATCCACCTAATGTGAATAGTGAGTTGATGTCGAACACTCGCAGAATAATTCGATCGAGGGCCAATGATGAAAACCTTGCGTCGAATGCAAAGAACCTGCCATTGAGGCATGCAGGATCCAAGGTACCAGAAGGGAGTCTCTAGATAAGATTCCGAGATAATGAGTTGAAGTCAACAGAAAGTGACCTTGATTGAAGGTGGGCCATAATGTTTCCCACATCATCGATGCGAGACAGAGGAGCATAATGTTTGTGAATCGGGATCAGTAGAGAATTAGAGGGAGTTTGAAAACTGCAGAGGCCAACTTCTCTTGAACATGTCGATGTCACAACATTGGATTTGGTATTATTTGACATCAAAGGATCTAAGGTAATGATGACGAGGCAAAGATCATATGAGCGGTAAAAAAGGATTACCCAAACCCATGAAGGCAAGCAGAGTACGAGATGAGATGTCCCCAACTCGACACGAATGCAGACAAGTGCCATGTTCAAGAGCGACATACTACTGACACGATGATGATACTGATTCCATTTTTCCCCACCATTTCTGGCGAGTACCCCAATTATTTTTGAAAACAAGCTTGAAGGGGATAGCATATGCTTGCAATATAAGTTTTTCCTTTGGAAAAATCCAACCTAGTAGATTTAATGAGCCCTAGGAAAAAGGAACTTGAGCAACATCATTACGAAAGAATCCGATGTCATTAGGTTTTAATGAGTCTGACAAAGGAAGAAATCAACGTCTTTTCATGTTTAGAGAGTTTGAAAAGACAACGGAAAAGTAAACTCTAGCAATCCCTTTTCGTAGATAGTTCCTCAAATCCAAAAAGGTAAAAATCTGTGTCTGAGAAAACCTCCTAGTTGTGATAGGCTAGGGTATTCCTTTTTTGTAAATAATCTATCCCAACCTGAAAAAGGGGTAAACGTATACTGGGTAGATGTCTTTTCGCAGCCAATTTAACGAGATCAAAATAACAAGCGACTCGATAATCTTTTCATTTTTAGAGAGTCAGAAAAGAGCTGAAAGATGACTCCAGTAGTGACTTTTTCATGTTTTTATCGAGTCTGAAAAAGTATAAAATACAACTCCTATCATCACCTTAGTCGCATGAAAACCTATTGCTCCACAAGAAAGCAAGCGTAAAACCCATTTTTTGACAAAATATAATAAAATATTGGAAAAATAAGCTCCAAAACCTAAGTTGATTTTTAAAAGTTATAAATATGACCAAAAGAGTAAAAACATATTTACTTTTACTTTTTAACTCTTGTGGAGAGCAACAATGAGTTTTTATTTGCAAACTTCTGGTGACGATTGTGGATGATCCGGTGCATCATTCTGAATCCTGTCTTTTCCAGGTAAGAGGTGCTTCCCTTAGCTATGTTTTAATCCCTTTTTTTTATAGTATTCCACTGTGATTTGGGATCCCTGAGGGGAACATTTTCAAATTTAGTGCTCGCACAATTGGCGTGGATATGAGGCACGGACCCATGCCAATCGGGTTCTTTTTGCAAAGGGGTCATGCTAGCTGGTGCGACTGTTAGCAAAACAATTGCACCAACCGCGCAACCTCATTTTTTGCTTGATTTTCACAAAAAATGAACCAATCGACTGGATTTTTGAATGCCCAACGGATCTAATGAAGTGCTTATGACCATTTTGGTGCAAGTACAAAGCCACAATGGTGATCGAATGGAAATAAAGGGATCAAAGTGAAGAAGACGAAATGGCAATGGGGAACGAGCAATGCATGAATGCTCTCCAAGATTGCGGTTTAAAGAAGTTCTTATTTACACCATGTCTCAATGCACAACCTGAATTGTTGCAATACTTGATCAGTATCTGGGATGAGAACGAAGAGTAGTTTAGGCTTCGAGATCAAGTGTTAGCTCGAAGTATCTGATGTTTACTTCATCACTAGATTGTCTCGCAGAGGTCCAGTCTTGATCATGATAGGTACTAGGCCTTGTGGCGAAAAGATGTCAATGTTAATGGAAAGAATGTGCCCAAGGGCACAAACAAGATCAAGTAGCAGGAAGGTTGGCATTCACACTGTTCCCAATCTAGCACTCAGAGTGGTGTTCCATACGATTACGTGGGTAGCGAGGTTACAGGTGCCGCATGAGGCTACTAAAACACAGCTCCTCCTAGCATTAGAATGTATGAACCCGACACTATTTGATTGGGCTACAGCCGTGACCATGAATATCAAATGGCAATTGAAGAAGTGTAAAAAGACCAAACTGAAGTAGTTTGGGTATGGATCTATCTTGGTATCATTCATCCTCAAATGGCTACCTATCTTCCAAGGCTAGGGGGCGATAGTTGCAGATCCACCGTTGAGAAAGCCACGAATGGCTCGATGGGCAGCACTTATGCCCAGAGCAGGAGGGGGCCAACAAATTTCATGGTGGCCCGAGTTCTTCGTATGGCTTCAGCGACAGTTGATTGTCACAGAGGACAAGCCTTATGCCAGTACTGACTTCACAGGAGACCCAAACCTTCCACTCCCGAAAGGAGAGGACTGGGATGAGGAGCTGGGTAAGACTCTTTTTTATTTTTATTTTTATGATTTTTTTTTTTTGGGTATACATGCATGTTCTAACAATCGATCCTATATGTATGCAGATGTTTGCCCAGAGAGGCCCACCGGGATGTCGCCGATCGCATGGAGGAACCCTCTTGCCTATGACCCTCAAGGCCAGGGTGGCGAGGGGAGTGAGCTAGCTCAGAACTTGGAAGGAATCGCTTGTGGGATCCCTGATTATGCTCGCTTAGTAGATGTCCCTTTTGCTTATCAGAGGCACACCATAGGGGTGCCTAGTTTCCTTCCTCGCTTGCTAAGGAAATTGGTGCACGCGGTGACATGCTACCATGAGCACCATGCTGATTAGTCGCCTAGGCTTTTATATGCATATTTTTGAGAGACATGTTGTCTCTGGATATTATTAAAACAGATATGTATATTTTTTGGATTTTATGTGATGCACACAAACTGCAAACATTCGACATATATATATATATATATATATATATTTCTGAATGGATCTTTTTCACATATGATGATGTTTTTTACAAGTTGCGTAAATGTCTATCTAATACCATGTTAGCTACTACATATGTTAACACATTCATGTGTCTGGGTATATGCTGATATGTGATGTAATCAAAATTTCTTTCTAGTAAACGAATATGTAGATAAAGTCTTAAAATGGATGGGTTCCTAACTGAATAATGACCATTGAGTTGTAACACTACAAGCTCTGAGTCCAGATATACAAGTAATGCATGAACACTGAGGCTAACAACCTCGTTCAAAGATTCCAAAACGACACTATATTCTGCGACATTATTTGTAGCAGGCCCTAGACAAACACCTTGTAAATTAACTAACTCACCAGCAGGATTGTAGATTACTGCCGGGGACAGATTCCTGGTACTGCAGGAGGCACCATTCGCGAAACCAACAAAAGGAGTAATAGACATCTGCACAATCAGGAAGACCCAATCAACAAAAATATGCTTACAAAGCACACCACACTACACATGCACAAAAATGAAATCACTCACTTATGTACAGTCACCACACAAGAATAATTCAAGCGTAGTACTTCTTCAGGTACAACCCATTTCTAAGCTGCACCAAAGAAATACCTTCATAATCGATTAGCTCATAGGGCCCATTTTTCAATACACGTTTAACGATATAGGGCCATGCCACATGGGCTGGAATTTTCCTGCCCCAAGTTTATCATGTGTTTGATCATATACGAGGACGAGGTCCCCTTCTATAAAATAACATGGAGAAACCGTTTGATCAAAATGAGCTTTAACCTGCTTTTTCTGTGCCTCGATAACCAAAGAAGCCAAGCAGCGAGTTTCGTCCAGTCATTCTAGATATAGGAGACGTTCTTCCTTCGAGGAAGTGTTGGGCAGTAATTCCACAACCAAATTTAGCGAAGGGATCTCACATTCAACCAAAAGAGTTGCTTCCAGATCATACACCAACTGGAAATGTGTGAAACCGGTCGCGTTCTTTACTGACGTTCGGTAGGCCCAGAGAGCTGAGAACAATTGGAGATGCCAGTTGGATTTGTGAATACCAATTTTTCGTTGAAGCATTGTGACAAGTACTTTTTTCACAGCCTCAACCTAGCCATTTTCCTGATGGTAATATGGCGTTGAGCTGTCATGATGCAAGCCCAACTTTGATGTCAGCTATGCCATCATGTAGTCCCAAAAATGAGTGCCATGATCGGTGATGATGGCTTGAGGAATGTTGAAATGTGTAATCACATGGTTGAAAATGAATTTAGCGGCTGTGTTATCGTCGGCAGCTAATGTAGGCATCGCCTCGGCCCACTTGGTGAAGTAGTCTACGACAATGATGATATAAGCATGCCCCCCTGCCGAGTGAGGGTTGCATGTCATAAAATCAATGCCCCATTTGGAAAAAGGGCCTAAAGTAATGACAGGATGTAAAGGGAGGGGTGGCGCATGCATCTTGCGTTGAAAGATCTGGCACCCATGACACTTCCTTACTGCAACAATATAGTCTTTAAATATAGATGGCCAGAAATAACATGCATGCAGAATATTTTGGGCAGTAGCATAACCGGACATATGACCACCACAAGTGCCACTATGATAGTCATTTAGGACTTTCTCAGCCTCTTCCAAGGTCAAACATTGGCGGAGCACAAAATCGACTCCAACACGATATAAGGTATCTCCAACAATACGATATGGTTGAGATTGATGCCGAACGCGACGTCGAGCATCCTTCGTCAACTCTGATTGGAAAGTAGATGTCTGAAGGTACACGATGATGTCACCGTATCATGGATCATGAGTGCCGATTAGAAAGAGCGTTTCATTTGGGATATGATCCTCAGATTGGGATGGAACAGAGTCAGTAGGGAGAGAGCATATAAGATCAAAAAAAACCAGTGACTTCGTAGATTTGGCAATGGTGAACTCCAAATCAAACTCCTAAAGGATCACAATCCATTTGGAGTACTTTCCCCCTAGCAATTTTCAAGACAAGATGTAAGTCATGGGGTTGTAGTTGGAAATCACGGTTACCGTGCGCAATAGGATGTAATGGCGAAACCGTTGAACGTCCTAGACCGTGGCAAGCACCAACTTCTCAACATGGGCATAGCGCGTTTCAGTGTCGAGAAGATTTCAAGACAGATAATAAACCACATGTTCATTTCCATCATCATCATCCTGTACCAGGACCATGGCAATCGTGCTGAATGCAGCAGCCAAATAGAGGACAAAATCGCGATGATAGTTGGGAGGACTTTGTTAGTGACCTATAAATAAAGGATTCATAATTTTGACTTGACTGATGGTAATCTTGTAAATATGTACATACTTTGCCTTTTGCAAGTTGTATTCCCATATTTTGTTAAAAAAAAAAAAAGGAGGGTAAAAAGTCCTAAAAGAACAATCAAAGGACTTAGAAAAATACTAGACCCCAAAAGAAAAAGATGAATAAAAGATGAAAGTATGCAAATCTAAATGCCACTACTTTTACCTTTTGCAGTCGATTATGGCAGATTGTCAATAAATGCCATAATCCATGATGAGTTAAACAGTTTAATCTTGACTTGTCATGTTTCAATTTCACTTGTTCTAGATAGAGAATAAGGAATTGTCATATAGTTTAATCATGAAAATTCAGTATTTAGGTAGAGAATAAGTGAATCCAACAGTTTAATCTGGATTCATGGATGAAATAAGTGTAGAATTAGATAGTTTTATTGCTTTTAGAAAGAATAAATGTTGTAAAGGTTGCTAGCTCAAATGCACCAAATCGAAATGGAAGAAAAAATGTTAGCAGTTAAATTGGGTAGGTAGAAGAAGGTGAAAATCATCTTTGTAAATATTATTCACCAGTTTTGCAAATAACTAACTTCCCTTGCCCATAGCCATTTATCATTCTAAACTATCAGTCAGAAAGGCTCAAGGCATTTCCTTGACTTCTGTTGGGACCGGACCCAAGGCTCTATGGCTGATTAGTTGAAAATGTTAACTTGTTATATTAATCCCAAAAAACACATCATTTTCCATTCATGCATTCATTTCCATGAAAAATCACATGTAAAAACCTTATTTTTACTTAATGATGCTATAATCTCCATTTGATTAATTTCCCACATTTCATGAAAGCATAAAACCCTCAAAATGACATTTTATCCTAAGTTGAAGTGATGAAGTTATTATAACGTAAACTTGTCTTTAAACTTCACTTTTCTTAGTTATATTAATGTGTTTTGAGCATACATTTTCCCCTTGTCATATTAACTCTAACTTATTTACTAATTCCTTAGAAAAATAACCTTCTCATATTAATATAACTCCCTTTTTATTAAATAGCCCCAAAAACCCATTATTATAACTTTAGCCAAAGTTTATTATCCCCACAATTTTTAATTATACCCAAAATAAACCCCCTTTGGCTAAAAATAACTTTATTCAAATATCCCGCCCCCTATGGTTATTAAATTGATTTGAATTAATTAACTATATAATAAATATGCAAAGAAAATCTTTTAAAACATATTTTATATATGTTTAAAACAAAAACAAAAATTCCCAAAGTTTAATTTAAACTAAACTTCACAAAACCCATCCCCCTATTTAACACATCCCCTTTCCCAATTACCCTTAACCCCAAGGTTAAAACCTTAACATTTTTCATTTTCCTGATACATATCTCTTGACCATAGACTAAACCATGGTTAAACCCTTTATTAACCTACCCTATTCACTTTATGTTATGTATAAAATCACTTTATGCATAAAACTCCATCTATTACCCCAAAACCCTCTCATTCATTTCTGACCCTCCGATCATCTTAACCCCTTTCATCCGATGATCCGAAATAAACCCGATAAATCCTTCCCATCCTTACCATTTCTTATCGGTTTAATTCTAAGCCATCGATCTCCACTTTTCGAAACAATGGCACAGATCATAGTACCTCGTCCCACCTTATTTCCCCGCATCTTCTCGACACATCGCAATTGTTCGCTCCACTCCACCACATCCGACAGCACAGATCCCATATCACATTTCTAAAGTGATCAGACGAAATTGCCAAAAAAATTTGCGAAATGAGTTGTTTTGTGAAACCACCACCCTCTACATGTCATAATTATATTGGATCGCATTGCTAAAGCTAAAAACCAGTTACCACTCGAAAGCAATGAAAAAACCATTACCGGTTTTTTCTTTCAAATGAAAAACTGCTCCCACCATGTCAACTTGACTTTCAATTAATACTCCACATCATCCATAAAAACTAAGGTTTCAACCTTAATTCTTTATCATTTTTCATACCTATGAGCCCTATCCCTTTGAGAATTAATCACAGACACCTTTGATGAGCTAATTTCGAAATAATTCACCACCCAAAAATCATTTCACTTTTAAAAGTTACTTCCGACGACTCCCATTGCCTTATATCAAACCAATGCAACCAGTTTGAAGACTGGCACCACCTGCAATCCTGTTTGAACGCAAAAATACCTATTCAAAGGTATTTATCAGTAATCCGAGCCTACAAATTTCAAATTTCTAAGAACAAAATCAAGTTAATTTGAAATTAAAAGCCAAAAAGTACTCATCTGAGAGTACTTAAACCTTGAAGAAACAGGGGAAACCCTGTCAAAATTTTTCCAAAATTTTCTGCTTCCTAATTAAGATTTTTAACCATCCAAAAGATATTCTTGTGGTAAAAATACCTTTGAATTACTTAAGGAGCCATTGAAAACCCCTTTTGCACCTTCTGCACTGTACAAATCTGAATTTTCCTCATAAAACCCTCACCTAGATTTTGAGTTTTTCCCAAATCAGCTTAATTGACCTTTTGCTTCCATAAAGAGCTGAGAAAACAATTTAATCTTGCTCATTTTCTTCAAAAATGATTAAGAAGTAGGTCACCCCTAAAACTAGAGGTCCTAAACCTCAGAAGCCTGCCTCCAGCAAGCTTCCAAATCTCAAACCTCCTAAAATTGATAAACCTACTCATGTCTTAACTGTTGATTCTACTGAAGTAGTCAAACCATTATAGCCTCCTATCACTATTGAAGAAAACAATCCCTTAATTGACTTAGATTACAATTTTTTTGATGCCACTCTAGAATTTGATCTTCTGGAAGTATATAGCCGGTGCTAGGAAAAATTTAAGAGAATGGCCAATGATATACCTCTATGGGAATCCAACTTGCCCAAATATATATTTCTCGTTGCCCATCCTGCTCAGGATTTCATTAGGTTGTGTCAGATGCATTATATTCTTGATCAAAGATGCATGGTTAACAATGATAGTGAGGTCCTATTTTACATAACTGCCGAATCAATCAATGATATGCTCCAAGTAAGCCATAATACAATTGCAGTATCATTGTCAATTGAAGACTTGACTTAGATGTATTTAGACCTAGATTTCCCTAGGAAATTTGAAATCCTTCAAAACTTCATGCCCAATCATGTAAACCTTCCCAAGGTGAATCCTCCTTATGATACCTTTGATTTTCCTGAAGGTTCCAGACAGGTCATTTCCATGCTATCATTTATTTTAGGCTATGTTAATGATGAATTCATAGATGCCTCCATCTTAGGCGTCCTTTCCACTTTGTCTCCTGGACAGCAGCCAGAGTTGGTCTTTGACTTTGCCAAATTTATTGCTAACAATATTCATTATCAACTAATAAAATCACCTGATGAAGGAGTGTTCAGATATACTTCATATATGTTACATCTCTTCTTGTTCTCTCAAGAAGATAATTTTCCCTTTGCATTACAGAAGATGGATATCGAGGGAAAACCACTTTCAATAATATTTTGGACCTCTCTTCTGAGAAAAAATAGCAGTGAGTATAGTTATAGTGATTTCAATGACTTATTTATCAGACATGCCATCAGTTTTTTGGATAAAGCAGAATCGCCTAGAATAAATGAAGAAATCAAAAGGATTTTACAGTTGTCTGAAAACTGTAAAGTTGGAGATTGGTATTTGTATAAAAACCATACAGAAATCAGAGTGTATGGTGCAATCTTTGCCCCATACAAATTACCAAAGTTTCCAACCACAAGGATCTTTGCTTTGGAATATTTGAGACAGATTTTAAATGTTGATGCTGTAAACTTCATAGCATCCAAAAAGAAGGCACAATTCAAATTGAAAAGTCAAATTGGCTCTTTCATAGTTAACAGTAGGGATGCTTTGAAAGAAGTAAGCAGCAAATTAGTAGCATTCAAGTTCCAAGAGAGTTTTTACTGGAACTATGACCCTCAGGGTATTCTGAGAAATCTCAGGGTCCAATGCAAGTTGACACCATTTCTACATGAATCAAAGCTAATAATTGAAAAATATGCCAATAAATTGGAATGGGTTTCAAACACTTTAGTTGATGATGATCAGGAGATGTAGACAGATAATTTGGACAGCACACAGGTGGTTATAGTTAACCAACCAGCAGTCATATCCAATAAAATACTGAGGAAAGAAGAAGGATATTTGGCCGAGACAATCATTGAAAACAAATTTAAAACAGTCTACAACAAAAAGGCCAAAATGACTACTCTAGAAAAATAAGGATTCATATATGTGGATGATACTAATGACCAGCACACAGATGATGAAGCCAACAGGATTGTTAATGAAACACTCAGGGAAATTCATAATGAACAGGTACAAACATAGGGTAAAGGCAAGGAAATGGTTGAAGTAGAAATGGATACAGAAGCTCCACCTTCCTTTAAAATAACTGAAGAAACTGATTCTGATATTCAGGAGAGGTTCAAGCAAATCAGGGAAAATAATGAAGAGATAAAAAATGAATTTTATTCTAAACTTCTGAAGGAAAAGCCAGGAGATAAAGATAGACTAGTGACATCATTTGATTACTCAACCAATAAAATGATCATGTATTTTCTTCAACCAGTAGTATCAGATCCAAAATCAGCCATAGACTACACGAAGATAGAATTTTCAGTGAATGCTGATACTATTCATGAACTAGATCAGATAGAGTTCCACAGGAGTACATCCGAAATGCTATATTAAAAGGTAGTAAGCAAAACAATGAGTGCTACAATGCTTCAAAAGACTGTATCCAATTTACAAACTCAAATGAAATTGGATAAAGCATATTTACATGCCAAGGATTTGAGGATAAAATCCTTAGAAGATTTGGTAATTGAAACAGGAGCAGATCCTTCTAACACTGAAGTTGCTAGAAAATTGATAAGGCAGAAGAATGATGATATTGCAGCCTTAAGAAAGCAGATTAAATTTCCACATAGTGAGCACCCTCAGGAAAAATAAGTTCTTCAGGAAAATACAGAGAAAGAGGAAACTATGCAACTTGTTTTGAAAATGACAGCCCAGATAAAAGAGATGGAAAATCAAATAGAATATTTAATGCAAGAAAATGAAATTTTGAAGAAAGCTCAGGAAGTTTCCATTCCCACAGTTATTCCAACTGTAAGTACAACTATTCCCTCAACATTGGCAGAACATTTGGCACCAAAAGGAGTATTGGCAACTGCAGTGTCAATTACTTCTAAATACATCTCTGCCACTTCTTCATCAACATCACAGGTAAATCCAACAAGGGAAACAACTACTATAGTAAAGGCTATGGAAGAAATGTCCTTGAAAGATAAAGAGATAATCAGTTTAAAAGGCACCATCAGAAATATGGAAACATCAAATAGAGATGCATTAATCACTTCCAAAGGACATGAGCAGAGGGCCAACAGATTGTAGGAACAGGTTAAGATTCTTCAACAACAAGTTAATCTCACTGAGCAGGTATCTTACATTAAGAATTATCTTTGGAATAATATCATTCAGGGCATACATTTGCAATGGCCCTCAATCCAAATAATTTATGAACAAAAGAATTACTCAAAGCAGCGCAAATAGAAATACAAAAGACAAAAGAAGAACTAGCTGATAAACCCGCTCAAGCCATGAAGATTATCACATTTTTGAATAGAAAACATAGAGAAGAGCTTGAAGAGCTAAAAATTTAGGATAGAACTGAAAGTATATTACAAATTAAGAAATTCCTAAATAAGAGAAATATAATGAATAATTTGGAGGACAGGTGCAAAGATATGAACTTGGAAATCACAAGATTTTGGGCCAAATACACAGTATTATCACAAGCAGGCTTACCAGATATTAACGCATTGAATGAAAAGTTGATGCCACAAAAATATTAGGATAACAAAATCAGGGCATATGCCAAAGAGTAGGTCAACAAACCTTTACCTCAAGGGTCTCCTACTGGTAAAGTCATTTTGGAATATCTTGAAAAGTTGTTCTTTTTTCAAAATGAGATCAAACATATTTTCATGGTTAAGCCCAATTTTGCAAACTATACAAAGGCAGATGAAAGTTACAGGAAGCTAAGGAGCATGAGAATTCCCAGTGCAGAGAAATGGCAGGAATTCACTGATTTACTGTGAAATTTTGCAGTCAAAGTATATCAAGATGAAAAATCTATGATTAAAGAGTATCAGTGGTCAAAGTGTATCAGTAAAAACAAAGGTTACTGCTGGTTTTTTTTAATTTACAGCAGTAAACAGTGAAGAAATAGGGTAAAGAGCATCAGAGCAGAACATGAAAGAGGAAGTGTATACTACAAGTTATCTTCCACAAGATAATGTCCCAAGTGCCAACAATACTTCCAGCTAAACAAAAAATCAGTTTGAGTAGATAAACTGTTCTATTTTTCTTGTAAAAGAGGATAGCTTGCCCATCTGTTTTGCAGCTGTCCCTCTTCTTATGTAATAATTCCTATTTTTTCTTATGATATTTTGTCAAACTTTTGAGATATTTTGTAAGAAATTTATTTGTATAAATACTTCATCTTTTGAAGTATTTAGGGTGGAATAAAATTATCAAGACTAGTATAGAATTTTTTGTTGAAACATTGGGATTTTATGTGAGTTAAGTTGAAGCAGCGGGCTGGAAACTGAAGCAAATAGACATCATAACTAATGATCCTCGTGCTAATTAGATGAGTATTGTATCTTCTAGTTTTCATTGTTTATTTCTTTAAGTTTCATTCACACATCTTGTGTTATTTTCCATCTTAAATGAATAACTAGGAAAGGTATTACAGAATCAATGTAAAAAGCTCTCTGTTTTTACTAGTTTTTCATGTTTATGTTTTCTGCTGATTTCCAGACTTTAGAATTCTTAATTTCTCTTTAGTCTCGTTTGACCTCAATTTCCCTCTTCCTTTTCTGTGATCTAAAGATTCTTAACTGCCCTTATTCCAGATCATACCACTTCACCAAAACAGCCTTTTTAAACCCTCTGAAGATCATCTATCTTGCCCTTAGTATATTTTCTCTTTTGACCTTAGTTTTCTAGTCTTGTTTGCTATAAATTTGACCCCATTTCCCAATGGTTAGGTAGATCTTTCTATGGTTTCCCTTGTAGTCTTTATTCCCACCAACTTTCAAAAAATAAAACCAAATTGTCCACTCATAGCTAGCCTAAAATCCATTACAAAACAAAGCTAAATCATAAGGAGAGATCCCTCTCTGGAATTCAGGAAGGCTAGATCCTAAAATCTAAAAGAGGTTCTTGGTTACCCCTGGTTTTCTTTAACTATAAACCAAAATCCCACAACCTAAGAATTACTAGGGTGACAACAGATGTATTAATGGAGTGTTGATGAGAAAATTTTTAAGTTTATCGAAAGATTGCTGAGCAATCTTGTCCCAATGGAAGGGCATGGCCGGCTTTAGAAGTCGCATAAACCCTTTGGCCACTTCTGCATAGTTCGAGATAAAGCGACGTAAGAAATTCACTTTCCCCTGAAGACTCTGAAATTGATGCAACGAGGATGGGGATGGGAGATTAACGATGGCCTTGACCTTGAGGGGGTCAAGGAAAATTCCATCTTTAGAGACAATGAATCCCAAAATATGAGCAAAATCAATGCAGAAGACACACTTGTGAGGATTAAGCCTGATATTGTAACGTCTGTAGTGGAGAAAAATCTGGCAGAGGTGTTCAGGATTGTCCTCGCACTAAGATGAATGAGCCGAGAGGTAATCCAGATACGATTGAAAAATCTGACATATGTCATGAAAAGCATAGGACATAACACGCTGGAAGGTGGCTCCAACTTTTTTCAAGCCGAACGGGAGCTTCTTGTAGGTGAATGTGCCCCACGGACAGATAAAGGCAGTCATACATTGATCGGCGGGTAAAATATTAATTTTATTGTAACCCGAGAAGCCGTCCATAAGGGAATAGATATCACTTCCCACGCAGTCATCGATGATATGATGTATAAAGGGAGTGGGATAGTTGTCCTTAGGACAAGCCCGATTGATGTCTCGGTAGTCAACACAAACCTGAATTGTGCCCTGTTTTTTATCTATAGGGAAAATATTGGAAACCCAGTCTGTGAGGGGGATTGGGAATTTCATGCATGACTATACCAGGATCAATCCCAAGCATCTCTTCATAAGACCATTCGAAAAAATCTCAGAATTCACAAAAAAGGCTCATGTATACTTGAATCTCTTCAGGAGAACAAGGAACTCCCACGTGAATTTTCTCAACGACCCCCAGTTTAACGGAGATGTCGATAGGAATTTTTTGGGTGATGTTACTCAAATTTGCTTCCGAAAGAATCTCATGAGTCAATATTGGCATTTGGAGAGGCAGAGAGGGAACTTGAGATGCAAAGCGCTCTAGACAATTAGACATTGCCCATAGGTCGGGCATGAACGAAGAACGATGATTTCCATCGCTCCATGGCAAATATTCAAGAGACATCGTCTCAATGATAGCTTCATTAGATGGAAAGACTTCTCTCAACGAATCAAACGAATTTGCATCGCCAAGCCAATGGGATTGAGAATAAACATCTAGAGCCATGCTCAAAGGAGCATTTTCAGGAGGAGGAGGATCTGACGCAGCAACAATATCACAATAATTAATTTCAACTGGGGTTAAAGGCATCAATTCTCCAAAGAGGTCACTTGTTCAAGAGAAGGATGATCCACAGGTCATCTAACCTAGAGATCATGTTGACTTGAATGGTGTTCGGTGGTGGCATGGGAAAAATACCCATGAGAACATGGTCCTTGAAAAGACCAAGTCCTACACTGTCGGGGGGATTGAGAATTTGATCCATGTATGGCACGTTGTTCTCGGAGGATAAGGTGAAGAAGGACAGCTGATCGACAGTAATTATCTTGCCCTCATGCAGAAAATTCAAAAGTCGAAAGAGAGTGGATGGAATGCATAACATGGCATGGGTCCAGCTGCGACCAAGAAGAGGATTGTAGTTGAGTTTGGCATCAACCAATTCTACTTCAACGTTGACTGTATTACCCTGTAATGTAATCGGTAAACTCGCGAGAACAACCAAGGGTTTTGATTCCCTACCATCAAATTCCTCAAGGGAATTGGGAGATGAAGTAAGAGCTAGAGAGCCAATGGCCTTCCAGCAGGTAGATGACATAACACAGGTGGAAGCACCTTCGTCCACAACGGCTCTATGGATATTGAGGCCGTTGATACCAACTTGTATAACAAGGGTGATTTGGTGTGAAAGTCAGGGGACAAAATTTTCTAGATCGAAGGTGAGAAGATTAGAATCATCAAGATCAATTCCTCCGATTACGGATAATAGAGCTTTCTATTGCGATGGGAAAATTTGAAGCACTTCCAACGCAAACATTGTGGAAGGCACCTGTGCCAAATCCTCAAAAATGCTATAATGCTGAGCAGCACAGGCGTTTGGATTATAGGAATATTTTCGAAGAACACCTTTGGAAGGTGGCCTTACAATAGGTTGAGCACTGGGCTTCTCAATTTCTAAAGGACCAGAGATAGGTAGGGGAGGTGGGCCATCAACGAATTCCTTCCCAGCTGCCTGGCGTGATCTAGCATAATCTTTTGAACGAGTGGCAATCGAAATAGGTGCAGCACCATTCATCATGAAAACTTGTGACCCAAATGGTGCAGATGGTGAAGGCTGATCGACCATATGGGTCTGCTGAGATGGAAAGGGTTCCTTAAGAACAGCTGGAGTTCCCTTAGAGCCTTTAAGAAGTTGACTAACCTCGGATCGTCGGGGACAATATTTGGTGTAGTGGTCTCCATCATAGATCAAGCATGGGTACTTCGGTTTACATTGCGAACCATCATCAGCATGTGGTTTGGAGGATTTTGGTTTCAAGGCATCGGATTTGGACTTGCCTTTGACCTTATTTTTCCCTTTGGAGGTCTTTTCTATAGGAATGGCCTGAACGGCATTGACCTCCGCGGTCTTACCATAATCTGAAGTTGTAGGAAGGGAAAAATTATTGGAAGAATTGGACTTCTGCTTCCCATTTGAATACTTACGAGAAGTCTGAGAAACGAAACCAATAACACCGTCAACCAATGGGGTAGGTGGTGCTTTAGAGGTCCCTGGCTGCGAAGCATCAGTCAAGATATCATATAACGTGTTGGACTGAGAGTACACCAAAGCGAGGTACTAGGTACGAGCGATGGCTTGTTCCTTAGTTACACATGGCCCCATAGCAATATCTTGAGTGATCTTGTTAACAAAGGAGGTAGTGAACTAGTGAGTTAGAAGCTAATCAAGAATATCAAACTTGATAAGACGACGACGACGTCACCACTCATGAATATGATCTGAAATATGAGTGGCTTTATCTTGCTTTAGAGATGTGTCCCAGCTTCATAACGAACCGATAACTAGAAATGTGTCAGGAAATCCATAGCTAAAGTATTAAAGTCTTGAAAAATACCCCAGGGTAATTTTATATACCACTTAGCAGCAGTGCCAGTAAGAGTGCGCTGGAAAATGCGTAGAAAAATCGAGTCATCAACCCAAGAGTTCGAAGAACACCACAAATGGTAGGTCATGACATGTGCTTGGGGGTCTTCTCTAGCTTTACCCTCAAATTTGGGACAGTCACCAGGTACCTTGGTTGGAACCGGAGGCCAATATGGATTATGGAGGATCGGATCATTGGTAAATTTAGATACATCCAACAATTTCAACGTGGTAAGGAAAGACAACTGAGGATTAAAAGGCACGCCAGGTCCCTGATAAGGACCTATACCTGTACTCCACCCTGGTTGAGCATAATTCTGCCCCCATTGGTTCTGTCTTCGAGGATTCTGACCATAGGGGGTATAAGCCATATAATTAGGTTGATATAGTTGCTGATAACCAGTGTATGGGGGTTGATAACCAAGGTACTATCCCTAATTATATGTAGGCCCCATTTGAGCAGTGTATGGATTCGATTGCTTTGTATAGGTATAGCCTGTCTGTTGAAGGTAATAACCAGAACCTTGGGGTGGGTTGTAAACTGGTCGAGACTGACCTTGAAGGTAATAGCCGCCTTGGGGTCGAGCGGGCTGCTAGTAAGTGGGGCCCTGTTGAGTCTGATAATTTGGGCGCACAGGCGGGTTTGGCTGATGCATAGAATAGATTGGATGTTGAGCAGGGTTAACTGGTTGTGTAGGTTGTCCTGGTTAAATAGGTTGACCTGGCTGTGCAGGCTGGCCTGGTTGAACAGGTTGTCCTGGTTGAACAAGTTGGCCTGGCTGATGAAGGACACCAGGCTGTCCCGGCTGAGTAGGTTGGCCTGATGGCGGGAGAGGGCCAGATTGTGCCTGATAACCAGGTTGACCTATGACAAGACCATAAGATGGCCCTGGCTTTGCAACATTCGGACCAATCAGAAACTGAGGTTTTTGAGGTTGCACCAAAGGTTGAGAAGGATGTATTTTCCCCCCAGGACCGTACAACGGTCCAGGTTGATGCCCTGGTTGGCTTGTGGGTCCTTGAGATTGCCCTGGTTGGACCATAGGTGAGGCTGTAGAGGTTGACCTTGAGGGTTGTAGGATTGCCCTTGTGGACCATACAACAATCCATGCTGGCCCGAAGGTTTTCCCTATAAGGGTTGTCCTTGCGGGTCATATAGATAACCTGTCTAGGCCAAAGGTTGACCCTGGAAGGGTTTTCCTTGTAGGTTAGAAGGTTTCCCAGCCTAGGTAGACAGAAAACCGCTAATGTAATGATAAGCCTCAGGAGCAGGAAAACGAAAGGGGTTGCCCTGCTCATCGTATTGATATGGAAACACATAAATAAGGACACCATCTGGTCCATAATGGGAAATGTAAGGACGGTTGGGATCTTGAGAGGACTGACCAACCTCGGAGTTTGACGGCTGTAAAGACAACCGATACTCCTCAGGAGAAATATTTTCAGGAATAGCCGAAGCTATGTAAATGTCTTTAGGAACTGACGAGGTCCTAGTTGAATGAGTAGTGATAGTAGGCGTAGATGTAGCTATGCAGATAGTAGGCCTAACAGGTACTGATGTGACGAAAGGAGATGTCGTGAGAGGCATCAATGGCGACATCCCTAACAAAGGAATAACTGGCCTCGTGGATGAATTCTATATTCCCATAGAGGCCACAACAACCATGACCTGACTTAAGGACCTATATCGCGCTGGAAGTGAAGGACTAGGTGAAGACATAACAGAAGACTCGGGGGTGTTTTTTGGAAAAAGCTGGTAATCTTCACCATACGTAGGAATTTCCTCACTAGGAGAAGGACTGGGTGAGTCCATATCTGACCCTGCCACAAGATCTTCTAAAAGACGACGAGGACTAGGAGGTATAATGGAAGCCAAAAAAAAAGATCCCAATGTAAGAGGAGGGAAGTGTTCCCCTACTCCAAATCCAAACCAAGCATTGGACAAGGGCTAATTGAATTCAACTGGTCGACCAAAGGTAAGCTCAGATATAACTGGTCCCCCGTCAGAAAACTTAGATACAATAGGCTACTGATATTCAGCAAAGGACTGAGAGACCTCTGATGAATCGTCTGTGCAAGGAATACCAGTAGACAAAACTGAGGGTTCCGCCACTGTGACAGTAACGAAAAGAGGAAGAGATCAAAACAAAGACACACGAGCAAAAACCAAGAAAAACAATCAATCTACCGAAAAACAATCTCTAAATGGGCGTGTGATCATAGGTGATTAATTTTACCACATTAAAACTGAAAAATTTTACTGTTTCATGTTTTAAGAGTCTAGAAACAAGTAAAATATGACTCTATCTCTTTCAATTTGGAAACAATCGTGAAAGGACAAGCGCTTGATGATCTTTTCAAATTTAATGAGTCATAAAAGATCGAAATGACTGCTTTGGTAATCTAGGTAGATGGGTGTACCTGATATCCGTGAACTTCCATATACACCTTGGTTAAGAAATGAAATAAAAATCAACCAAGGACTTGACATACGTGTAGGTAATCTCCCCGAATGCTGTGTCCGGTGTATCATGGGTATAAGGCGACAGACTCGGCTTCCTATGGATAAAGGATAGCAACCTAGTTGGGTCTCCCTTTATATAGGCGATGGTACGGGGAGCACAAGTCCGTACTAGCACTGTCTAAAGCCAGATGGAGAATGGAAGCTACTAAGTTTAATGATTCCGGAACACGTCACTAGCCTAGACCTCTAGATATTTCGTTAATGTTTCAATGTTGCCTTAAGGTAAATTGAATAAATTTTAGAGTTGATCTTTAAATTATGTTTCAATTTTAGGCCCTATCGAATGTTGTATCTCAAAAATCCTCTAAATGCACACTACATGCCACAATATATCACTTTGTTCGATGAAGAACTAGCTACGGGAAGGTTGAGAGCTTTCCAAATAACAAAAAAATGATCACAAAACATCCACTACTGTCTCTAATGCACGCTAATGAAACTAAAAACTTTTCTTTTAGAGTTATATAACGCTAATAATGCATAAAAGCTTTCAATTTTCACTAAACTAATCAAAAGAAAAGAGATTTGTTTTTTTATTTTTCAATGTTTTAGAGCAAATGCACCAAAAGAAATGAAAAACTAATGAAGAAACCAATTCAATAAATGATAGTGAAAGAGTCAAAACAAGAAAGTTCACTCAATGCAAAGACACACAATCAGAACTCAAATTGATGGAGAAATCCTTCAAATCAAAGAAGAATCCCAAAAAGACTCATACAAACCATGTAATCTAGGCTCAAAATGAGACAAAACGAAGCTTGAATGAAATAGAGAACAATCACTCAAGAAAAGCGATGATACAATGGAATCCAACAAAATGAATGCAAAAAGCGAAAACGAAGTTGACTGGAAAAGTAAAAACCAAAAACTCCCATGGGAGGCTCAACACACTATAGCACCTAGAAACCCTAGGGCTAGAATGCAAAACTTATGGTAGATGGAAAACAATCGGAGGATAGAGGTCAAACACAATCAACAAAGACTTCAAGGCACTCAGACAGTCAGAAAAATGACACCAGAACCAAAAATCAGACTCAGAGGGCTCAAAAACAAGTAAACCCTAACACCAAACAAGGTTGGCGCGACTATTTGGTTGTATCTTGCGCCAAAACAGCGTTGACACGGGTGCCTAACTAGTAACAAGCATTAGTTGGCGTGACTTTCAGGCTATAAACTGTGCCAATTGAGTTTACTAAGGGAAGAAAAGAAAAAAGAGCAAACAAAGAGTAGATCAGGTCTTCTGGGGGTTCAATAGGGGTTTTACACCGAAATGAGGCAAACCAGAAGAGCAAGTTAATCAATCAAAATCCAAAAACAACCGAAAGAGACAAGACTAACTCCAAATAATTCCCCAACAGAGTTTCCAGTTTGTTGGAGAGGTAAATCCCCTTTGTGGACAGAGGCAATCCCTACTAGCCCAGATCGGGTCTAGCAACAATCAGGTCATGCAATGATGCAGTTCCCTAGTTACAAAACGACAAAAATCATAATGAATTGCCTACCTCAAATCCTACGCAATGGTCATTGAAGAAAGGATGATGTTTTCCATACCTCGCTTGGCAGATCATGATTCTTTCGCTCGACACGTCTGAACACCTACACACATGCAAAGGATAGAACGATACACAATGTAAAACCTAAAGCCTGTAACCATACATCAGTTAGAGAGGATGTAATTCATTGCATCAAAGAAATAGACACATGAATAGAACCATAATCAAAATCTCTTATCAATAAAATAACAAAGGAAAGATACAACCCAAAGCTCTGACGCTTTATCTTCCTTTGGCGGGGCTGACAGCGGAGCACGTCTCACGAAGCTTGTCGGAAATAGGACAAATCTCTCTCTCTTCGACTTAGCTCTCAAAAGCTGTCTGGCTATAGTCTCCTTGCTACAAGTTCAACTCTAGCTTGCTAAGGGTAAAGGCAAGATTATATAGATGGGGGAAGAGGAGTTGGGATCCCTACAATCATATGATTGGCCCTATCTTTAAGGAAGCTTCCATGATAGGTGGAAAACCACCTCCCATACATGGAGATCCGAAGCCAAACCTCCCAACTCATTTTAGTGACTCGTTCACGAGTTTGTTGGAATCAAACTTTCGCCATTTATTTTTAAAAACATTTCTTTTTAAGCTTGGCACGAGTGAGACACTGGGATAGAGCACCAGTTGGCACACCCTCTATGGTGGATTTTCCCCATTGGCGTGAGGGCTAAACTGGCTAGTCATGCCAAGGCCAAAATATCAGTTTTTAGGGTTTTTCAAAGGAAAATTTCTTCATAGGATAGATTGTCCTTGTCAAGGGGGATGCCATGAAAGTGGTTTCAGGTTATGTCACTTCTCACAAGTCATAGGAAAGGCCATCCAATGTGCGGGACGGGGAATTGCAGGGATGGTGACGAAATGCTATGTAACAAGGTCCCACGTCTAGCTAAGGTGAGGGATAATCCAAAATGTGGTCCATCACATTAGAGTAGTTCTTGAGAGGTATTGTATCATCATTTGATGAGTCATGTATGAATCCAGTGTAAGAGTGAATTGCACAATGCACCTCCCAGTGGGTAGACATATTTAAGTACCCAAGTGCAAATATCATAAACTAAATTTCCACCCCCTTGTAGGAGCTGCTATCCATAAGATGGGAATAATAGCTAGTTACAAGGAAAGGGAGAAATAAGCAATGCATGGAAGTAGTCCAGGTGTCCATGTAGTGTGAGCCAATGCCCCAATGTAATGAGGGAATCCTCAACAGGCATGGCTATTATATCATGCAGTACGTATGAAGGCCCACATGACCCATTCATCTGTGTAGGGGAAGCTACAAGGGTTACCCATGGATCATTATGATGTCAGGAAAGTGGAAGACAAAAGAGAAATAAAAGTAAGCAAGTAAGATATGTTTGTCTCTTTTCTCCAATTTTGGATTATTAAGGATTTGAAATACCTCTCTGTAAGTTGTCCCTATCTTTGAGAAATGCCAAGCTTATGTCATATGATGCCCAAAGTTAGAGAATAGCTAATACTAGTTATGTAATCCACACTAGTCTATGTGTTCTATTCCCTTTGTTAACTAGTGTAATGAGAGCTTATGGTACCATGCAAGTGGTTATAGTGTATTCAACCTTACGGAATATGTAAAACCTTTGTTAGAATAGGTAACAGCTTATGTTAGTTACGTAATCACAATACTAGGATCAATGGTCTTTCAACATGCTATTATTCGTGTTATTAGACCCGTAGACCTCATTAGCTGTAATGGTAATCATTGTAGTTACATAATCATGGGACTAGCTAGGAATCACACATAGTTACTTGCTTATCACTAATAATGGGAACAAAACTAATGACTCAATAAGCATAACAATTCAGGAGCTTTATTACAGTATACCTTATCTAGCTTAATTGTCTACTAGTGATCTACTAATAGCTTTGACACAAATAATACAATGGTAATACTGCTTACTGTGTAAGTATATTTTATATGAGTAAGCTAGCATGGGATTAGATATGGATAATAAATGAGGTATAATTATATAGGTAATAGGTTTTATAATAGTACAAGTTATATAAGGAATAGATTTGTATTTAGGTCTATGCTCCCTATACTACGGATTACTGGTTACTCTTGGCATAAAATGATTACTAGATTACACTGTGGCTTATATCGTAATGATGATACTTACATATGGTATTAGCTCTTCTCCTATCTGGAAAAAACACTTTCATATAAGATAGATACCAAGTTAAGCATCACATCATATTAGTAATCACCTTATGTTAACAACCTTGTGTAGTAGGTACCCTATCGATTCCCTTTACTCCCCATTGGTCGTACATGAATTTCTATCTACTACTACATGAATCTCTAGTGCCCCTATTTATCCTATTGATTTACCCATGTTACTGGTGAACCAATGGTGATATAAGGAACATAAGGGTTACACACATAGGGAATGGGCTATTCAGCTGACTTCAAATGATGTAGTAGAAAACATAGATAAAAGCAAGAGCTTAGAACACATGATACTATTAACTGAAAAATGTTTATCAAGTACTGTGAATCCCTAATCTATCATTATCCATAAAATAGAGTCTTTAAATCCACCATATTACCCAAACCAAGCATAGGATAAGCTAATCCATTCTTACTTATTACATAAATATAGGATATCTCTTATGTTATGGGAAATCAAGCTTCCATATGTGTTCCAACTTAAGTAAACAGAACAATAAGTATAACATAGCTTGAACCACATAGCTTGTTTACACTGTAATCTCTAAGCATCAATATATATGGAAAAGACTTGCACCTTGTACACTAAGGTTGGAATAAGCTATCATAATAGAGATACGTGAATTACTACCATACTTTTATGAGTTATATCGGTTTCAAAATCAAACATGTATTGGTTAAAACTAGTGTATTTACAGTAATAAAGTCATCTATTTCACAATGTAATTACTATAAGTATAGCCCCTTGTTCATCGATAACAATCATGTTACAAATTTATATGTGTATAATGACCTATAAGATATGGGTTTCTACTAATAGCTCTTCATTACCTTCTAGTAATCAAACCAAGCTTATTAGTTCATAATGAGTAATGATTCTATATCAATGGTCACATGTGTATCTTCCATAATAAGAGCTTAGCTAGAATGGTACAAGCATATCCTCCATAATATAGAGCTAGTATCATAGTATTACCTTATCATACTAGTTTAGCTTAACAATGGTGAGAAAGCTTGTATTGGTTATGAGTAATCCATGATGTTCCTATTGAATCAATAGAGCTTGTGTTTAAACTCTTTTCTATAAGATAATGAATAGTGAACCAATGGTATTACAAGACACAACATATACGATAAACAAGCAACTTAACTACAAGTAATCTGAACAAATGAATCGACTTTCTTATTGATTACATAAACACTATTGATATAAGTTGACTAATACTAGTGAGCCTTTATCTAACCTATTATGCCAAATACGTAATGGTAAAGCTAATATGTATACATATCCAAACTCTTTATAAATAGTAAGCCCAGTAACAACTAATGGAAAGTAATCAACTATAACTATGTATTTAGTATGAATCAATGGGAATACAATAGGTGTAAGTAATGGTAATGATATGTGATGAATCAATGGTATTACAAGACCTTATCACTAATATTAAAACACATTTCTTTCACTATGTATAGATCTCTAAGATATGGTGCTTAGTAAGCTCCATAAAGGTAATGGCCTCTTTCTTATAAAGTACTCTTATCAATATGGAACCAATGGTAATGGAAGTAGTGTATAAATAATAAGTAACAATGATTACGAAGATATGATGAAAACAATGGAATTACAAGTAGTATCCTTCTTATTCAATAGAGTGTGATTTCTTGTACTAGAAAGTGTACCTGCATAAAGGGAATCAAATCAATGGCTTACTTCTAGGTAGTTATTACATTTACCTAGCTATTATTAACTAAGTCATTAAAGTCAATGCAACTCTTATTACTAAGCTCTTAGTAAATATAAGCTTGTCATAACATAGGGTACTAGTAATCCATATTGATTTGATTACTTTGATCATTATTGAGACGTACTAGTAGTAATCACATAGGTTTATGATGCATGTAAGTACTTCACTATTGGTCGTTCTTTCCTGAGTGGGTAAACTATCTTTTTCACTAAAGAAAGGCTATCGGGTTCACCATCAGATTGGGTTCACTAAAGAAAGGCTATTCTCGTTGGTATAAAGGTTATTTCTTCTCATTGGTATGGTGGCCGGAAGGTCGGTTCCTTCTATAATGTGTTTTTTCCCATGTCATTGTAAAGAGGAAGCCGAGCTCACCCAAAGGTCTAAATTCAGTGTGTTCAACTTACTTAACCAGAAGGTTTTGTGTTCCCTAAAGCTATTTCCATATCGATTTTTCTTTCCTGAGTGGTTAAACTATCTTCTTCTCTTCTATCGGAAAGGCTATTTATTATGTATGTTACTATCGTGGAGATGGCGATGTCTATTACTATCAGGATTTATTTGAATAGCTAGAGTAATTGGACTAAAAGGGCATTGAATCGTACAAAATGAATCCTAACCTGAAGGGAACTGACCAAAAGCCTATATTTATTTAGTTGTAAGGGAAGGTGTATTACAATTCAAGGGAAAGTGTAGTACAATTCAAGGTATATTATCCTTGTTATAACGTTAAGGAGATACCAACCCAACCAACCCACCCAGGCTCATGTTACCTGGACTGGATAGATTTCTTTGACTGCGGGCTTTCTTATTGGCTGGCTTTGTATCAATGTCTCTTTGTCTAGCTGGCTGCTAGTTGAAAATGGTTGGTTGCCTCAGTTGTTTGGATGATGAGAAATGTTGGGCTGGATGGCTTAAAATGATTGTCTAGTTGAAAAGGGAATTGCCTCAGAAAACTGACCTAGGAAAGAAACCGACCTCAAAAATCGAACTAACTTCACAAACTGAGAAAAATTGACCCCGGCCCCCCAAACCCCCATAAGATGGATGAAGGTCATCACACCGAGCCAAAACTATCTCTTCTCGTTGATTGTCTTTCTGCTTCCGATCATCGAAGAATAAATCCCTAGTTTTTCACTATTTGATTTCCTCTAAAAATCTTGCCTCTTCAAACTATCTGAAGCCTCTACCGTATCTAATTGTGTCAGATCGTTGAGCCATTGAAAGAGTGCCTAAAACATGAATAAGATGGGTATGAAGATGTCCAATTGCGTCATGAACAACATATACAATAAATTTGAATTGTGCCATGACAAAGGGAAATGCAGAGCTTCACGTTCACAGCTAGGCTAACCGCACTCACCCTAAGAGCCAAGCCCAGTGCAAGCGCAATGCCTTTTGACCCGCCAATAGTTTAGTGAAGTTAAGGGATGCTAGAAATTAGTCTAGCGATTATGAAGTGAAGGAACTACTTCTTGTGAAAATGAAACTACCCCATCCCACAAAAATGGATCTTACCTTCTCACCAAAGCCAGAGACAAGGCTGCCAAGGGTGCTACTTTTTTTACCTGCCTCGAGGCCTCCCACCAATCCAGGGCTTGCGTACCTGGAGACCTGCCCACCAGGGACAAGATTCACTGCTTTAGGGGTTACCTTTAACCAAACAGAGGAGGTGAGGGGATGGGACTAGATGGGCAATTACTTCCTGGACTGGACACTTACTGCTAGGGGTAGGCACGAAATACTTTTTTGTGGTTACTTAGTCGAACTCCAGGCAGAGAGATTTAACGTTATTAACGATTTTGACAAAAGCGATCTCGAACACCCTGGTTAGCCACAGAAAATGTTATTTTACTTTTATTATGAGAATTCACCTGCTCGAATTACAAATTATTTTTCATTTGTCATCATGAAGACGAAGGGGGATGTCCACAGCCATCATGAAGACAAAGATGAACCATAGAGGGGATTATAAATTAATCATTTATGGAGATTTTTCCAACATGATCACTAATACCCTAGGTCATGAAATTAAAATACAAGTTTGATTTATTACGTTATGCTTCAAAATTTGAATTCAAAGTTTGATTTATTTAGATGCATGCCGGAGACAAGGGAAGTGCACCTTAGAACTGCCCTCCCAAAACACCAAAAACCCAATCCAAGCTTACTTTATTAAGGGTTTAGACACATAGATATGGACAATACACCCACCCAAGGAAACTTACCACAAGACGTGAAACCCACCAAGGAAAGGAAGGGACTGTTCTCCTTTCCAATATACCAGCCCATCCCCACACACACTCATTTCTATTATGTATATATTAAGCATTGAAAGCACCCATAGTTCCAATAAACCCTGAATTCTGATCAAAGATGTATTTAGCTATTTCATCCCTCTCCTTCTGCACCTACCAAGTAAAGGCACTCTTCAGATTCCCACTTCAGTTGTCCTATCTTCCCCTGGCTTCGGTATTCCCCATCCATATAGATAGGGGATGGGATCTCCTATAACAGGCAGGTAGGAAAGACCACATATATATCTATCGTATTATCTCTCTCTCTCTCTCTCTCTCTATATATATATATATATATAAAAAAATTGATATCTCCATAGATATTTGTTCTGTATATAGATCTCCTTAATATTGTTGCCTCCCCCCCACTATAGGTGTCCCCACTCAAACTCTTACCACGGTATAGCCTCTTATCGCAAGCATAACACGGTAGCAAGCCCCTGACCATAAATAAGCAAGTGCCACGGTGCCCCTTACTTTGATCCTAGATTAGATATGAGTATCTATTTATATAGGTATATATATATATATCTCTATCCGTAATATCTATCGTCATAAATATCGGTAGTAATAGATATCAATTTCTTACTATAGGGAAAGGAAATCAGAACAAAACAGATACAACTAATTATAATTGTTCGACTCATCACAGCAAGAGCAATCATCGGTACCATACATCATAGCAATGGTACCATCATAGCCTTCCATCATCTTGAATGAAGAGGTCCTTCCTAATGTATGTCATACATGTGTTTGTTGAACCTTTTGAGGAGGCTTGCACCCACCTTCTTCTGCTGAATTGATTGGTGTTACCGGATAGCAAAAGCAAAGTTGAACTGCATTGGTTGGGTTGACCATCGAAATCTACGGGAGGAGGTTAGGGTCAGCACTTACTATAGACATATTCTTTCCTATCTCACTCACTTTATTTCTTAAGCCTTATTTCCCACTTCTCCCCGGCCCCGGTAATCTAAGGATATAAGGAAGGGGGAAAAAGAGAGAAAAAAGAGACCGAAGGAATATTTATTTTACTCATCACTCGCGATCGACAGAAATGACCGACATCCTCTCTATGGTTTCCCACACCTTGCTTTTACCCTAGTTTCTTTGACTCATAGCAATGGGGAGGGCAAATAAGAAGAGTTTCCATCTATAGATCTATCTCTAGATATATAACTCTATCGAGCGAGCAAACCAAAAGCCTTTCTTTTGGTGTTATTAATTGAATCATTGGTGGTTCCATTGAGGTAATACCTTAGTGTTTCCTATCAGCTCATATATAATGAATGGATAATCTAATATATAAGCTATTTTTATTAACTACCCATTACACAATTAATGGATCTTTCCTCGAGCGTTAGAGAGATAAGCACAGTGTAATATTCCAAAATTTTCCTACAATAAATTGAAATATTAATTTTTGCTGATTTCACCTAGGAGGAGAATAAATGGGTAAGGAGGCCCATGCATAATGAAAATCTCAATAAAATCCCTCATATTATGAAAGGGGGTCATCATTAGAGCTGGTTTTCAGACCCTCATGTGTGAACGGGGTCATTTTCAAATGGACAAGGTCAAGTTTGACCAAGTCAACAACACTGGGATAAGAGGTGTAGAACACTTAGAGAAACAACGCAGTATGAATGGGAAGAGGGTTATTTGGTGGAGGAAACCCTAAAAGGAGTGGGACCCATGGAAAGGGGGCCTTCACTTGTTTAAAAGGAGGGCAAGGCATCCATTGTTTCTCATGTCATGTATTATTGATTTTATGGTCTATTCATACTTTGTGCAATCTCCAGCTGTTTAGCTGAGTTGTAGTGTTGCTTAGCACAAGGATCTCCTACTTAGGAATCCTTCTCCTTCCAAGAGAGGCATATTGAAGGATCTTGTACTTCATTCTCCACATTCAGGCTCAAGGCCAAGCCACCTCCTCCAGCTACAACGTTATTTCTACTCAAGTATAACATTGTGTTGTAGGGTGTTTCAGTGGAGGACCTCAACACCATTTCTGGAGCTGATTTTCAGAGGAGGGAGTCTCCATTCCTTTGGGAAGCTAGTGAGGAAGGTTTCAAGGATTATTGCAGATTTTGGCATTGGGCCAACTCATTCCCTTGCCCCTACAGCGCAACTTCATCCAGTGACTGCGTTATTTCTAGTGAGTATTTGCTGTGGGGCTTTGCAGATATGTTTGGAGGGGGAGATCTTTGGTGAAGGGATCAGCCTTTCACTTTAGAGATCCACTGGAGGAGGCATATTTAGTTTGGGAATCATCTTCAACCATCTCCATCTAGTTCTATTTTCTGAGTTGGAACTGCTACCCAACAACTCCAGCATTTTGCAAATTTTGTATATTATAGCCAATTCTTCCAGGATTTACATGAGGTAGCCTTTGGGAGATGAGATCTTCACTCCCAATGCTGTATGGGCCATATATTTTTATATCCATGTATTTTACATATGTTAGCATGCAGTTTCTCTTATGAAACTGCGCATTCATAGCTTGGGCACACTTGTGTAGCAGTGTTTTATCATGATTTATGTACTTGTCTCTTGAGGCTGAGCCTTGCTTATCTTGAGTAACATTTTCATCAAGATCTTGTATTCATTTGTTTCTACTATTACTTAATAAGATGGATATGGATTTATCTCACATTTCTATGAGTTGAGTGTCACTTCTACTCCATTGTTGTGTTTTCATATTGATGGATCTCCAACTTTAGAATATCTTGAGATATTCTTGTTGTTGAAGGAATTCCCTTATTTGGGATATTACAGTGGTATCAAAGCTTCAATCTTGGCTCAGCCTGTGGAACTCAGCCATGATTCTATCAAGAAAAGAGAAGATGAAGACTCAATTATGTGGAGAAAAGAATGAAGATAAGCTTACAAAGCTTATTTTAAGATCTGTACAGAACATTCATGAAGATTTCAAGAAGATAAGGAGGGAGATATGTGCAGAATCTCTAAGAGGGTTTGAAACTGAGTCAAACTCTAGATTTTCTTATGGGGAGTGTGAGAATGTAGCCAAACCCTATGATGCACAGCACATTCAAATGGCGAGTTTTTCCGTAAGGGAGAGAGAATAAGAAGGAATGCCGAAGAGAGGAACTCTTAGTGGTTTCTTGCATGAGTATGAATCTCAAACTCAAAAGTTTAGAGATCATACTACTTTTTCAGAGTTTTGAAATATCATGGTGAGGAGGGGCAAGTAGCATAATATGGATATATTTCTTCTATCTATATTTTATGGGTCCCCTACATGTTCATCCAGGGCTTGTGGAGGAGCTAGACACCTTTATGTAGAAGCATCAGATTTCCGAAGATGAAGCCATCAAAGTAGCAGCACTGCACTTTGGAGGTAAGATCTATGCATGGTGGTTATTTGAGTCCTTTACTTTAAAGAATGCAAATACTTCTTCCTATGCAAGGTTCATTAAAAATTTGATGGAGAGATTTGGTAGGAAGAATTTTGAAACACATGTGGAGGGAACAAACTCATCTAAACAAACAAAACCCTTGCATGTGATGGAGGAGACCATAGACTCAAAATCACTTCAGAGAACTATAAAGGAGGCTGATATATTACATTATACTTTTTCAAAGGCAAGACCTTCATCTTGTATTGTGGCACAAGGAGGAAAAGAGATCCCTTCTCCAAAAGAGGATCCAATCATTGGAGGGTTTCCCCCTCATGTTGAGGAGGCTAAGGGCAATAGCGTTGTCATTTATAGAGTTGATCTAGCACCTCATGTAGAGGAAGGAGGAGCTCTCAATCCAACTAGAGGTATTCTTGCATCTTTGCAAGGTAGTCCCCAGGATCTCATATGTGGAGATCAAGGCACAAATCATGCTTTACATGTGTCATTGATGATGAGCTGTGGAACTATGGAGATACAAGGAGGAGATGGGGAGGATGACCAGCATCCTATGGTGAGGAGCACACATCCCTGTCTATTTTATGAGGTTGATACACCTAAGAGGGAGACTAGATTTCACAGTGAAATCGGGGACAAGTCTGTCCATTTATATGTACAGTCCACTCTTGACATTGATGTCCCACTACATGGAAGCATTCCACCTAGGAGGCCACTAGATCTATCATTAATGAAAAACATCTTGTCTTTGGATTCACTACTCTTGGATTTTGGAGAGGAGAAGAGATCAGAGGAGAACTTTGGCATGGTGGATGTCAAATTAGTAGACAACAGCTGGAGGATAACTTCACATGCCAGATCACCAGCGCTGTCTCTTAGGAGGATTGATCCTTACTGGAGATCTCAGCTCATAGTAGAGTACTCCAAGGATCTTGGTGCATGCATGGTTCTCGATGACCCGGATGGAGATGATGAGTGTATGGTGGATGTTATGGTAATCTATTCACATGGAAGAGTCTTCTTGACTAGAGATTCTAGTCTCAAGGAGAAGCTGCTACATCCAGCACATGAGGACTTCTTTTCCATGCATTTTGATGCATATCTTGCCTTGGCAGAGGAGTTCATTTGGGAGGGCATTGAGCAAGATATATTTCAGCATATGGAGATATGCATAGCCCGGATGATGATGGTGAGGATGTCATAGCCACCTTCCTACTCATTGGGAGTAAGGGAGCATTTTCAGTTGAGCCATTTTAGCTCAAGTCCTCAAGTACATAATGGAGGATGTACAATTTCACCTTATGTTTTGTACTTCCTATTTTTTTATGGGCAGCATATTGTCCCAAGAAGGATTATTTCTTCTTGCATATTGTATGATGATGTACTCAAAGCCATTTGTAGCATTGATATTGGCTATCTCATTGGTGGTTTGTGGGGAAAGCCATATGATTTTTGGTGTGCACCATTGACACTCTTTTGTACTTTCATGCTTATATCTTGTAAAATGATTGTGGTAGCAAACAAGTGGCTGGTAAATCACTTTTTTTTTTTTAATTTTGATGCAGGCAGGGGATGCACTACTCTGGTTCCATGGATGGAACTATGATTCACTCTCCGGTTGTCATTTGGCAACTTGTTCTTATTGTACCTTGCTTCCATGTATTGCTGATATGTTTATGGGGAGCTTTGATTGGAGAGTGGGCTTGAGACTATAGATGCCCATTGGGAGCATGATTCTCCCTACCATACATGTTTTACATATTAGGAGGAACCATGGGCCAACCATGATTGCCACATTACATTTCTTTTCTTCTTGTGGGAGGAACCACTTGAAGAACCTGAGGAGGCACTTCATGGATCATGAGAAGATGGAGGAGTTAGCACTTCCAACTCTTTTCCCTTTGAGGATGAGGGGAGACTCATCTATGAGCCACTCCATGTATATGAGCAAAACATATGGTAAGAGTATTGTTGATTTTCAGAGTAATTTTTCTATATGCATGCATCTCTTAACCATATATGTGTAGGGATTTGCTCAAAGGATGGATATTCTTCCTTCTAGATTTTGTGGTCTACATAAGGCCATTGTGGAGGATCACTTCCTAAGTGGATATGGGGAGGATATTTCTCATGGAGAACATACTCACATTACACATTACATCATTTACTTTCTCCAAACATGTGAAGATATTGGGGTAGCAAGCAAATGGTGGGGAGGCCACCCATCATTTTATTTTCTATGGCAGTGGAGAGTCAAACTGCATTCACTACATTTGAGGGACCATTTTCCTTCTCCTTTACTTCACATGGCAGCCAACATGATTCTCCTTATGGTTCCCTTGGTTGATATTGCTAAATATTTTCTTGGGAGCATGATTGGAGGAGAGACACATGGGGTGAATGTGTCCTTGGAGGGAGAGAACCCCCACACTCTTTGCACTACATGTTCTAAAGGGAGCATGGGAGATGATATGGCCACTACAGTAGAACATTTGTTTCCTTATGAGGTGAGCCATATGAGGAATGCGATGCCATATGATGATTACTTCCAACTCATCACATATGAGATGATTTGGGCCAACATGTTTCATAACGTTGGAGGAGAGATCCTTAGAGGTCTAATCTCCATCTTGCCATTTGAGGGAAATATCATTGTAGCCCAGGATCGACATACACTCTAAAATTATCCTAAGTGGAGAGGAGGACAGTGTGAGGTAGGCTATTTTTTCTACCAAGATCATATTTTCAGCCCACCTACATTGCCGGAGCCAGAGGTGGAAGATGACTTTTAGGAGTTGTCATGTTGGGAGGTAACTCATTTTTCATGGATGATTGCTTAGGGGATCGAGGATCCACATGAGGAATATGTTCCTCAAGACATCATAGACTCCATAGATTTGGAGGAGGCTTTCTAGTTCTATCCTTGCAGTTGTTTGAGGACAAGCAACATTTGGGAGGGGAGGACTGTAATATTCCAAAATTTTCCTACAATAAATAGGAATATTATTTTTTGCTGATTTCACCTAAGAGGAGAATAAATGGGTAAGGAGACCCATGCATAATAAAAATCTCAATAAAATCCCTCATAGTATGAAAGGGGATCATAATTGGAGCTGGTTTTCACACCCTCATGTGTGAACAGGGTCATTTTCAAATGGACAAGGTCAAGTTTGACCAAGTCAATAGCACTGGGATAAGAGGTGGAGAAAACTTAGAGAAATAGCACAGTATGAATGGGAAGAGGGTTATGTGGTGGAGGAAAACCTAAAAGGAGTGGGACCGATGGAGAGGGGGCCTTCACTTGCTTAAAAGGAGGGAAAGGTAGCCATTGTTTCTCATGTCATGTATTGTTGATTTTATGGTCTATTCAGACTTTGTGCAATATCCAGCTATTTAGCTAAGCTGCAGTGCTGCTTAGCATAAGGATCTCCTTCTTAGGAATCCTTCTCCTTCCAAGAGAGGCCTCTTGAAGGATCCTGTACTTAATTCTCCACATTTAGGCTCAAGGCCAAGCCAACTCCTCTAGCTACAACATTATTTCTACTCAAGTATAACGTTGTGTTGTAGGGTGTTGCAGTGCAGGACCTCAACACCATTTCCAGAGCTGATTTTTAGAGGAGGGAGTCTCCATTCCTTTGGGAAGCTAGTGAGGAAGGTTTCAGAGCTTATTGAATATTTTGGCATTGGGCCAACTCATTCCTTTGCCCTTACAACGCAACTTCATCTAGTGACTGCGTTATTTCTAGTGAGTATTTGCTGTGGGGCTTTGCAGATATGTTTGGAGGGGGAGATATTTGGTGAAAGGATCAGCCTTTCACTTTAGAGATCCATTGGAGAAGGCATATTCAGTTTGGGCATCATCTTTAGCCATATCCATCCAATTCTATTTTTTGAGTTGCAACTGCTACCCAACAACTCCGAAATTTTGTAAATTTTGTATATTATAGCCAATCCTTCCAGGATTGACATGGGGTAGCCTTTGGGAGCTGAGATCTTCACTCCCAATGTTGTATGGGCCATATATTTGTATATCTATGTATTTTACATATGTTAGTATGCAGTTTCTCTTATGAAACTGCACAGTCATAGCTTGGGGACACTTGTGTAAGAGTGTTTTATCATGATTTATGTACTTGTCTCTTGAGGCTGAGCCTTTCTTATCTTGAGTAACATTTTCCTCAAGATATTGTATTCATTTGTTGCTACTATTACTTAATAAGATGGATATGGATTTCTCTCACATTTTTATGAGTTGAGTGTCACTGCTACTCCATTTTTGTGTTTGCATACTGCTGGATCTCCAACTTTAGAATATCTTGAGATATTCTCATTGTTGAAGGAATTCCCTAATTTGGGATATTACACACAGGAAATTATTCTGTCTTTACCACCAAAATTGGCTATTCTATCTTTCCCAACCAGCCCAGAGAGAGTAGCTATTATTTCCTTTTCCTCAAGCGTGAAAACCCTACCAGATTGGCTCTTTCTTTACCACCCTTTAAAGCATGCCCTCCTCTAGTTCATGATACTTATTCAGATTGGGAATAAGCCTACCTACAAGCAATGTAACTTTCCAAGCCTCCATCTAACCAATCTAAATAGCCAATACATAGCCAAAGAACTTTACCACTGCTACTGCGACTACCTATCCAACCAATGTACAGATCTACTATGGTTCTCAATCTTTGATCTACTATAGAAGCTACTAATTAATATATCTACTATCCAATACCACTCCTCTAGTTACTAATTCATGGATCTACTAGAGTATTTATTAATATAGAAAGAACTATTCAAAGTTTTTTGACCATTCATTCATTCATTGACTCATATATAATGGGTAACCACTATTGTATTTATGAGGTATCCTTTCTAACTACTACCTTCTTTTTGAGGTCAGCCTGATAACTAATCTTGTATTTTTGAGGTATCCTTTGTAACAAATCCCTTCTTTTTTAGGCCAGAACTAGTAACTACTGCTTGATTTCTAAGGCTTAAGGCTAGAATTAAACTAGATATTAGTGTGATACTAGAGAGAAGCGGTCAACTAGGGATCCGTGAATAATGAAACTAGAGAGCTTCACAGAGCACCTAATGGTATGGGCTTCACAAAACACCTCATGGTTCAATCAGAAATATATTTGTCCAGCTAATGCTCTTCTATTATATCTATCCATTTAGCTAGTGCTCCTCTATTATAAAGGCAAGTCATGAGGCAAGTAATAATGAAATGATAAGGCAAGTCATAAATTCAACAATGAAACTAGTATAGTTGAAAGTCATAAGGAAAGTCGGAGAACCTCACCTTAGAGTAAGGCAAGTCATAAGTCAGATAACCCATTACCTGTCCTTTATGCACAAATGAATTTGTATATATTTTTCTTTCCTTCCTTCCCTTTCCTTAAAGGGTTACCGCTCAAATTCCCTCCTTACCGAAGAGAAACTACCCGCCTTCTCAAAGGGGAAGGCCATAGAGTGACTAAAACTTTTCATTAAGGTGAAAGCCCTCTCTTTTCAACCTGAATGATCACACATTGATCTACAAAATAGTAAATTTTATAGCACTTCATTATTAGTGCCTCTATGGAACTATTTATTACTTAAATATGGAGATGGAACTATATTTATACCTCCTCTCATGTTATTGGGGAAATACCGGTAACTGGTGCTTTAGAACACTGGAAATAAATCATTAGAACTCCTTCCGAATTGGGGAAGTGTAGGGGCATGTCTCTAGGGGAAGAGATGGGGAAATAACCTTAAATCCTGCTATTTATATGATACTAGTAATAGAAAATTCCTCAAGGTAAGATGCCATGGAATAGATCCCTACTACTAAGGTGACGAGGCAGGGAAAGAGTAGCAAAATTTTTTGGGGGGGAATTTTGGAGGGAAAAATTTTCGCAAAATTTTATGGGAGGGAATTTTACAGGGAAATGTTCAGTCTTTAAGCCATATATTTTCATTGGGAGAGAGTGCATTTGTATCATTCAACATCTTCTGTTTGAAATTCATGGATTCTTATGATATTCAAGTGTTTATTTCTGCAGTATCAACATCTTTTTCATGCAACAACTCTATTCATATTGATCAATATAACAAGAATTCGTTCACTATGAATAGAGAGTCAAATTTCCCACTTGGTCGTAATACTAAGGATGATGAGAGCAACATTGATGAAGGGAAGAAAAAATAAATTTCTATAAATCAAGAGTCAATTATTCCACTTAGTCCTAATCCTAAGGATTATGAGAGAACCACTGATGAAGGGGGGGTGAATAATTTTGAAATTCAAAATTTCCACTTTGTCTTAATCCTAAGGATTATGAGAGCACCACTGATGAAGGGGATGATGAATAAATTCCAATAAATATATATTCAAAGCATCCACTTATTCCTAATCCTAAGGATTATGAAACCACTAGTGACGAATGGGAGGGGGAGGATGAAGAATTTCCAGTGAATAAAGATTCAAAGCTTCCAGTTAGTCCTAACCCTAAGGATTATGAAAGCGACACCAAGGAAGGGGAGGATGGAAAATTTCCATTAAATAGAGATTCAATGTTTCCACATAGTCCTAATCCTAAGGATTATGAGACCGCCACTGCTAAAGGGGAGGATGGAGAATTTCCTGCAAATGATAATTTGACTGTAAATAAAGAGTCATATTTTCCAATCAGTCCTAATCCTAAGGATCATGAGAGAATTAATTATGAAGGGGAAGACGAAGAGTATCTTGAAAATGATAATTTTAGAGGCACAGATCTGAATAATGCATTTTCTCTAAGTGCTCATTTCCAAGGCACTCATGGTGATAACAAGTTGAATCCTCCAAGGGAAGATTTCAAATGCATCGATGAAGATGGTGAAGAATTTCATCTGAGTTAGGATTTCAAAAGTGAAGATGATGGTAGTGAATAATTTTCTGCCACATTTTTTCTGTGCATCAAAAAAATTAGAGGAAAATTTTATCGAGTTTCACTTGGTTGGTTGTATGGTATTTAATGGGAAGATGTTGCCAAGGGTTTACTTCACAACTCCAAATATTCATAATGATGAAAATATGACCATAACAATAATCCATGATGTGGTTTCTCAGTGGTATGGTATTATTCTTGAAGTTCTGAATCTAGAATTCGAAAACACAAGTCGTGAACATAAAAATCAAGTTTTTTTTTGGGTATCTAAACATGCTCGTTGAATTGGGAATTTTTAAAAAGGTAAAGGTTGGTTTCCCTCTTGTTGGGAATTCTCATGACCATATTGATCAGATGGTCGGTCGTTTTTCATAACATTAAGGAGGAAATATGTTGGGATCCTGTCATCATTAATTGAATGCATTAAGAAATCATACATTCTAGAGTCTGTTTTAATATGTTGGAAGAAAATATTAACATGAAAAGGTTTATTATGGGATCACATGGTGAGGAGAAATTCATTGAACAACTTAATGACATTAGCATCCAACATCAATTTCGTATCAAAAAAATTGATGGGAAACATTTATATGGGGAAAGAAGTATTCAATTGTTGCGAAATGGGCGTCGTCATCAAGTTTAGAATTTTTGAAGTTCAGTCTAGACCATCCAATATTTGCATCAAAGATATTTTTATTACATTTAGTTGTTGAAATCCATAATGCACGAAGGAATAAAATATATATAAATTATTTTGAATGCTTAGAAGAAATTAAAAGATGTGTTAGAGATACATATGATTACATTGATGTTTTTGATTCAATTTGGTGGGAGTTTTTTTTCAATAATCAAATTGATATGATTTCAAGGTCAATAAATGAGGATATACTTTTGATGACTCCATTTATTTGGCCACAAAATATGCCAAATGAACATAAGGAAAGACACATTTTTGAACAAAAACAATCTCAAGGTATTATTAATTCTCCACAGGTAGAGGAAAGAAAAATATGTATTGGTTTTAGAAGATCATGTGCACAACATGAAGCCTTCGAAGACATGTACAAGGGTTTTGTGCAGGATGTTAAGGAGGGTTACATGATAGCAGTGTTATAAGATGGGGATCCACTTGGCTATCCATGATGGGTTTCCAAGGTTATAGAGGTAATTAAAGAAAATGAAGATATAAGAGTTGTTGAATTACATTGGTATGCCAAAAATACCAATGGTAGAGTATAAAAAAATTGGTAGAAAGAGAAAAGGAAAGGGCACAAATATAAATCGTCACCGCACAGGCCTCTTAAAATTGGAGGATGTTGACATAATTTTGTATGAATTTAACAAAGAGAGGAACTCTTTTCTTGAAGACCATGGATATTTTGAAGAAATTGCTACCAGAAGAATCAATGTTGATATGGGAGTCTGTTGAATCTAGTCGTAGATATAGAAGACTTTTGAAACTTGAAATGGCAGGCATGCATGTTGACTCAGATGAAGCACTAGTTGAATGAAAAGAGAAGAATATGGATCATCTTCATCTGCATCCAGTCATTCATATGAAGATGTAGGTTCTGATGGTGTGCCAGAACCTATGGCTGATTTTGAATAAATTTCTAAGACATTTTATGTAAATGACATTTTCATGGTAACTTGAAATAAATATTTTGACTTCCATATGATCTTACACGAATTTATAAGTCATTTATATGTTTGTTGAATTATATGTTTAACTATGAAGAAATCATCTCTTTAGAATATCCACAATGCAACAATGAATTACAAAAATAATTTATTTTATATTTAATTTATTTTATATTCAACACACCAAAGTTGATATTTTGATTAAAGTAAACAAATATTAGAAATTAATGTTGAATTTTTAAATTATGCAATGATATTGCCATGCTATTATTTATTGTTATAATTTGTTGAAATTATGATTAAAAGTAAAAAAAATATTAGAAAATAATGTTGAATTTTTAAATTATGCAGTGATATTTCCATGATATTATTTATTGTTATCATTTGTTGATATTTTGATTAGAAGTAAAAACTATTAGGAATTAATGTTGAATTTTTAAATTATGTAGTGATGTTGCTATAATTTTAGTTATTGTTATCATTTGTTGATATTTTTATTAAAAGTAAAAATAAAAATTAGAAATTAATGTTGACTTTTTAAATTATATAATGGTATTGCCATGATATTATTTATTGTTATCATTTGGTATAAGATATTTTTAAAAATGTTGAAAATTTAATGCCTCATTGAAAGGGACATTTCATCTTGATGGCTAATTTTTAGTTTTTTTGTTGTAATAATATAAGTTGTCTTAGGCTAAGATTTGAAAAGAGCTATAATTTTAGCCTTTAAAATAAAAATTGCTCTTGGAATAATGAATCTTTCATTTACTTGTTCATTTTTTAAAATTGTTTTAGTCATATAATTTGTCCATGATTTCATGGTTCAAATATGTAAAAAACTTAAGGTTTTTAATTCCATGGTTGAAAAATTGTCAAAATAATAATGTTTTAGGGTTTTTTAGATTCAAGATATTTTATATTTACCAAGATGGATGAAAATTGTTGGAAATTATAAGGCTTTGAGACATGATATTTTATATTTAACATCATGTATGAGAATTGTTGGAATTTTACGATTCTTCAAAGTCCTAATATTTTATCTTTAATTTCATTGCTAGAAAGTGAAAAAATTGTAACCCAATTTTTTTTTTATTGCAGCATCAACATTTTTTGTTTTAAGGGTGTTTTCTCAATCCTTTTTGCAAAAAAAAAAAAATTGCCTTCTAATAAAATTTTGAAATTTTACCCTAAAAAAAAACATTGTTCTGGAATACACACTTTTCATTTTTGGGTTGTTTTTTGGGTTATTTTTCATGTTTTTTTGGAATTTTTGGGCTAGAGTTCTTGTTTTCAGGTAATATTTCTCATTTGATCAGTGACTTTGTTGTGTGAGAGAGAGAGAGAGAGAGAGAGAGTATCCAAGCTGATATAGATATATAAAGAAGGAGAGAAAAAGGTAGATAGAGATATAGATGGAGAGAGAGAGTGTGTTTGTAATCTAATATATATATAAAGAGAGAGAGAGAGAGAGAGAGAGAGAGAGAGAGAGAGAGAGAGAGAGAGCATGAAATGTGTTTAGGGGGCTGAGATAGAGAGACAAATAAGGAGAGATGAAGGGTGGTATATATATATATTGCACAAGGGAGAGGGAATAAGAGAAATATAGAGAAAGGGAGGGAGAGGCAGAGAGACGAGAGACAAAGAAGAGAGGGTGGGGAGAGAGAGAAGGATAGAGGGAGGGATATAGACATAAAACGAAAGATTGAGAGAGAGGGAAGAAGAAAAATACACACGAAGACACATACATACATAGAAGTTAGATTTATAAAGTCATGAATATTTTGGTTTTTCACTAAAATAGATGTATCGATTTCATTTTAGTTTTTTATTTCTAATGCTATTTGATCAATTTCACTAGATGCATTGATTTCAGTGTAAATGTCAATTTCTAATCATATTTAATACCTTACACTAGATGCATTTATGTAGGTGTTTATTTCTACTCCTATTTTAATTCTTGCACTAGATGTATTGGTTTCACTGTAGATATTGATTTATAGCCATTTTTATCGCTTGCACTAGATGTATTGATTTGATTATATATGTCGATTCCTAATACTTTTTAATAACTTACAATAAATGCATTGATTTCACTGTAGATGTTTATTTCTACTCCTATTTGATTTATCTCACTGGATGCATTGGTTTCCATGTAGATATTGATTTCTAATTCTATATGATCACTTGCACTCGATGCATTGATTTTAGTTTAGATGTTGATTTCTAATCCTATTTAATACCTTACATTAGATGCATTGATTTTAGTGTAGATGTTGATTTCTACTCCTATTTGATTGGTTGCACTGGATGCATTGATTTCCGATCATGTCCTCAAAATTATGCTCAAAAATCAAAGTTTTAAGAATGGTGTGGAACCTGAATTACCATGTATATCTCATCATTTTGAATCTGGCACAACTCTTTTGTGGAAAACAGACACTGTATGCTCCCATAAACGTGTTTTGTTCATTTTCCCAAACAAGCAAATTTTTCAAAAATGGAAGCTGATAGGGCAAAAAATTGGGCTAGTGGTAGGCTGCCATCTGCCCTCTTCTGGTTGGTTGAAATTTAATTTTTTTTAGCCTTTCTAGCTTCGCCACTTTTCTATTTTTCATTGGTTGTTGGATGGTGTAATTTGGTTGGTTGAAGTGATGGCTAACCACATGTTGCCATGTGGCCCAATCGGAGGCTACCACATGGTAGCATGGGAGGCCACAAAATTTTTGGCAAGGGCAGACTGGATTGACTGGGTGTCAAACACCCGACTTCTATCCAATGAACTATGCCAAAGGCCACTACACCAAACTTCATGTCTTAATAAACTAAGGTCCAAAATTCTATTTATGGTGTATTCAAGCGGAGTGTGGGAAAGGGGCGAGGGCTTCCCCCCCCCCGCAACCCTCCCAAAATGTGTACGCATGACCATTATGCTAGGTACTATGGGCGCAGATCCTAACCGCCCACATAAACCATCTATTCGCTATGTGACCGCAAGGACTTAGCCATCAACGGTTAGTCTAAGCATCGAATTTTTTTTTCTTTAAAATTTTTCTTTAAACAACCATGATTTTATGGTTCAAAAATTGAATTTTTAGGGCCATTATGCATTTAAAAAGTTTGACAATCTCACGTGGAATTATAGGAAATTGTTGCTCCATTAGCCGAAAATGGGGCAAATTTGTAGGACCAGTCCATATTTTGTGGAATTTGTGGAGCGATTAGTGCCAAAACTTGGGGATATCATAAATTCTCCAGTTTTTGGCCAAATTTGATGCACAAAGAGGTTAGACGAAATTTTTTGGGCATTCTAAACTCATTGGAGTAGTTTTCAGAGCCAATGGAGTAATTTTGGATATTTTTTTGTAGGATGAATTCTATGGCTACCATGGTCAAACAAAGTGTTAAATTAGTTTATGGAGGAGCCTAAATATGGAGATGACCTCACAGGGGTTTCTACAGCCTCCATGTACTTTCTACAACAACTACTACATCAATGATGTAGCCTATGTTCCTCTTTTCACATGTTTTTTAGGAGAGATGGATTGTGACACTGTTTATGCTCTTTGAGGTTGTAGTATGGGGTCTTGGTGAAATATGCCTTTGCTTGATGACAATTTACATGTTTGACTGTAGGTTAACATGTGTATGGAGTGATAACTCTAGCAAAATTTTGTTTCTTTGAAGGGGTCATGCCATTAGAGATGATCCAAGGAGATGTAGCCTAGAAGGGGTGAACTTGTTCAACAATTGTTAGTGTATTACCGATTGATGCATACTTCCATTCAATATTTTTAATTCATGTTTAAATTTTTCATGCAATTAAAAATAAAAATAAAAAACAGATAAAAACCCATGCTTTTACTTTCTATTTTGGAGTACAAACCTCAAGCACATTTTTCTATTCGGATGAGGATCTTAGCATAGCAAAAATAATATTTCCCATTCAACTTAAGGTGGTATCATAGCATAGGTTTACTTTGTGTAAGGAGGACTTGACTATTGTTTGCAAGTGAATGTGAAGCTACAAGTTTTGAAGCTCAAGTGATGAGAAGGTTTTGGAAAGGAGAACAATATTGTTACAATCTCTACCACCAGTTCTACCTCAAGTTGCAGTTGAAGCTTCAAGCAAAGCATGTCCCAAGGAGGAGAGCCTACAAAGATGTTAGAGGATGTGAATACTTTTAGAAAGGCTTTCTTAGACATGGAAGAAATGGTGAAAGTCCTCTATGAAGAGAGGAACACCAAATTGCAAGGTGAAAACTCTAGACCTCCAACAGGAGAATGTTCTCCAAGAGAAGAAGGTAATAATAATGGTGATAAACCACCACCTTCTCCACAATATTCATGATTTCTACAACTATTATGCAATATTCTAGTGCAGAAAGTCCCTCAGAGAAGTAAGATGGAAAATTTTGTACCTTTTATAAACATGATGTGGAGGATGAGGTTCTATCAGTACCCAAGTGCAAGGAGATAAAATAAGAGAACCCAAGATTCCAAGAGGACACATCCAGAATCAAAATCGAGTTTAAAAACATCATTGTACCCCAATCAAAATATGAGGAATATGGTAAGCATTTATATGCTTCTTCTTTACATGAAAGTGTTGATGTAAATTCATTTTCAGATTTTCAAAAACATAGTAAAATAATTGGATCCAAACTCTTAACCAAGTGGGGTTACAAGGGAGGAGGCCTTGCAGTGAACCATCAAGGCATTACAAATCCAATTTATGCAAAGGAGAGAACTAGATATGAAGACTTAGGCTATGTCAAAAAGGAAGAATGGTCTTCTAGCGATAGCTCTTGGGTATCTTGTTCCTTTTTTCATAAGAGAGGACACGAGGAGGAAAAATATTTGGATTTGCATCTGAAATTGGTACCAGCTTGGTTTCTAAAGAAAAAGGAGGGCATGAAGTGAAAAAAATCTCCAAAGGGAGATGAGCAAGTTGAAGAAGAGACTAATACAATTTATTCTTTCCATTCAAGTTTCTCATGTAAAAATCATAAGCCAAAGGAAAACCATGAGAGGTATAAGCATCTTGGTTATTCAAAGGATTTTTATGATTAAAAACCACATGATGATTTGAATAACATGTTGTAGAAATTTTTTCCATGCACATTATGTCATGCACCTAACCATTGTGTAGCTAAGTGCCACAAAAGGAAATCATTAGTCAAGAACATGAAATCTCAATTGGAATTGAGACCAAGAAGGGAAATTATCATCCAAGTTTAAGGACATTTGTGCAAAGAGAGCCTCACAAATTTTTTTTCACTCATTGCAATATCAATGGGCATTGGGTCAAGAAGTGTTTGAAATTTCATCCACAACTTCATCTTGGCAAGGGAAAGAAAATCATGCAAGCACCTGAAGAGGAAGGACCAAAAGAAAAAGTGGCGCAAGGTTGACCATCCCTGAAGCAACTCGAGAAGGAGAAGAATTTCAAATAGAGGGTTCATTTACCTGGTTGGGTAAGAAATGGGTGGACTCTTTGTCCAAGTGAAGTTTGTAAATCTTTGTTTTGCACTAGTTAAATATCCCCATAGTTGGTCAATTTGTAAAAGTGGTGTTCATAAATAAATCACATATATGCAACAGTGTTTTCTTTTTTATTTTTATTCTTGTTTGGATTGTTAATAGTCAATTTGAATGGAAAATTTGGGAGTCAAGTTTATTCCATCTTGAAAAATGAATTTATATTCGTAGTTTAAGAAAGCATTTAAAATTGTTGTATGATTAGTTGTAACACATTCAATATGTTACAAATGTGTTAAGAACTCATTTACACAAGTATTCACTATGTGAAACTTATTTGGTTTATTTGCCAAAGTCTTTTTGGATTTTATCCTTGGTAAAGATTTTGCAGCAAGAATATTTTCTTGTGACATTGGCATACATTAAATTTCAAAAATGCAAAGTGTAGAAATACCAAAGCAAAGCCAAAAGTTGTTGAACAAGGGAATCACTCGACCATCTCTTATGCCATGTAGTGCACCTATGGTTTTGGTGCCCAAAAATAATGGAAATCATTATGGTAAATTATTGTTAAATTTCAAAATTATATTAAATACTATGTTATTATTATTATCTATTAGATTTGATAGAGAGGGAAAAACAACAATAACATGAGCCTAACCATATAAGGTGAAGAAAATATGAAATGAAATTGCTTCTATAATGAAGAAATGAAGATGTCGTTTTAGTTTTAATTAAGGAAAACATATAAAATACATTACATGACAAGGACTAAAGAGAATGGATATGCATACCCTAATATAAGTTTTAAACCTTAAAGTGAAAACAATGTATATAGATTTTGAAACAAAATATGAAGAACAACAATGAAATACAACTGATATAGAGATATTTACCTTGAAAAAACTTAATTACAAAAAGAAATAACCTTTAGAGCCACACTTCTATCGTCTTTGTTGTATTAACTTGACTACACATAATAAAATATCTAGGCATTTCATAAAATCCATTGAATTTGATTACAATCATAACCCCTTAAATGACATTAGTGTAGAATGGGTCAAAAAAATTAGCCACCCCCAAACAATTGACAGTGTGAAAACAAAATGTGGAGATGATTGTGCAAAGTATATAACACATTCCCAACATTCTCCAAATTCTTTTTTTTTTCACAAATACATGACTCATATTTTATTATCAATAATTCATGGTGACAATGCCCAATACTTCTCTACACCAAGAGAACTTATTAATGTTGACAAAATTATGTTAATTAGCCTGTAACATTCTTCAAAGAGTTAACCTTCAACAAAATACCTTGTCGTCTCCAACTTTTCCTCTATAAAAGTGGTACTAAACATGAATTTGTTTCATTTTATAATGACAAGAAGTGTTATTTTCTATAAATATTGCACACTTACTCTCACAATATATCCTTACTACTTGTACAAACCTAATAGATAAACAAAATATATATAACCATATATATTACTTACTTGCATGTGTGGTTTCCATGTATTCAACTTCTATACTTGAGAGTGAAACTACAACCAATCACTTTGCCATTTGTTTGCATACAATTTTCCTATTGGAAAAGGAGATTTTTCTCCATAGACCTTTCCTATATATCTACTAGGAAGTAATAATAAATGAACATTGCATCTACCCTATGTCACATGTATGTCTTCATATTCATGATAACAATAACATAGATAAGTGGTGTACTTTTCTCCTTTATTGATCTTGTTTTCTGACTAGACCAACCATGGTATACCCTACTCTAGCTTTAAAGACTCTACTCCTGCTACAATCCCTATAACCTACATACATGACAACCTACACATATTAATACAATTATGTTACCTTGGTTTAAGGATGCTCCTTCTCGATCACCATAGTTTAAGGATGAAATCACTAAGTACAACTAACATAGGGATGGCCAACACAAAATTTAAATGGGGGCTATAGATGGCTGACAAGGGGTTAGACTTTCCTTGAACATATAGCAACACGACACAAAATTCATTTGGAAACATTGACTGATAAGAACCTTATGATATCATGAAACAATGAAGGTGGCATTGAAGCATTCTCCATAATAATAGGAAGAGTAAATAGTCAAAGGTGTAAAAAGCTAATATGTATGTTATGGATCCTAGGATAGCTATAACTTGAATATGTAGAATATTGATATAAAAAAGTTTCATGTTCAAGGGTGATGCAATTTATGATGCCATTTATTTCATAAATAAACTTTAGAATACCCTCCTCTCCTTTTTTTCGTATCTGCTTCATATACTTATGAGAAATAAAGAGAAAAAATTATGATCAATAATGTCTTTTCATTTAGTTTTAATTAGCCCAAAAGAGAGGTAAAATGCTACTTGAAAAAAAATGAAAATATTTGAGCCAATGTCGAGCATGGTAGAAATCACCTAATTATCAGGCATTAATATATACCATTAACAAATGCAAGGGGATATACTAATGATAAAAATGGACCCCAAGGTAACTAACAAAATCCACTGAGTGTGAATATACAATCTCAAGTTGAAAAATTGTTGTCTCAAATGATCATGGATCAATGAGAAAAATCTATTGTTGATGACAAGGAAACCTATCACTCAGGACTACAAGATCCAAAGTAGTACTAGTTTCTAGACCATGCTTATAAATAATGAGTCGATGGCTAGAAAAAAAGGGTGACAAGGATTGCACATGGTCATTTGAGGTTTATAATTCCCTTCAACATATAGCAACAATAAATAAAATTCAATTGGAAACATTAATCGATGAGAACAATGTGATATCATGCAATAGTGAAGGAGGTATCAAAGCATTCTGAAAAATGACTAGAAGAGTAACCAATCCAAGGAGTAAAAGACTCATATGTATGGCACACTTCCTAAGAAATGTATAACCCATCTATAGGAAAATAATGTAAACATGTGTCATGTTCAAGGCCAGACACGATTTATGCCACTACTTTTCTACAAATAGATTATAGAATACCCCCCACCCCCCCTGCCTTTTTTCATTGGATCTCCTTCACATATTGATGAGAATGAAAGAGAAAACAAGTATGCTCGATATTTCCTTTTTTATTTATTTTAATGAGCCCAAAAAATAATAGAAGGATACTTCATAGCATATTTTTTTCATGAGAATTTATCAAGCTCGAAAAGGAGATAAAAGTGTGATCAATATCCTTATCATTGTTTTAACAAGTGGAATAAATGGAGAAGAGTAACCTCATCATATTTCTTTTTTTTAATGAGCATAAGAAGAATTAAAGGATTCTCATCCTAGAGAAATAAGTGGTATAGACTAGAAGCATCTAGTTTTGAGTTTGGAACCACCATAAGTAAAATGAAGAAAAAATGCTAGCAAGGTAAATCAACTCATTGCAACTTACTATCTAGGAAAGGTTAGGGCACCAAGTGAAGGAAAGTGATGATGCAAGTGGAAAGGGGTATGTCACATAGCTAGTTTCCACAATGACTTATAAATGTTATGGGGAATGAAAAATTTTATTTCTCTTACTTTGTAACATACTTAGTGCCTTAATGCTTGATTAAGGGTATATGGTATCATTTGTTTTCCTTTTCTCAAACATAACAATCAACTCTAATACCACTTTGTCACATACCCAATTCCTTTAATGACTTACATAGGTTAAGAGGTACCCAAAATTTTCCTTCACTTTTTACTAGGTTGACAATAAGATTTGTTAACACTTTGTCACATAACCCTGCTAAATTTATCCTAACCACACTTGCAAAAACCTGATTTTCATCTCTCATAATTTTTTTCAAATATTTACATGTAAACCTGTCTTTAAATACTTTCTATACAACCAATTTAGTAGCCTTTTTATTTTATACACCGTGTCAAACATTTTATTGGAAATCAAATCAGAAACATTGCTCTATTAATTTCCACTTGTAACATACTAATTGAAATTTACCAATCAATCATGAAAATTTTAATTTATGTTGGGTCAGTAGGAGGAATATTCAGCCTACAAAAAATTGTAGCGTGTACACAAAAATGAAAATAAGGTGTTATTCTAGGGTATCCATGAAGGATAGGATCTACCACTTAAGATACAACGTGCAATAATGAGAAATAAATGTTACAACTTGATAAGATCAAGCATAAGGTGCAAGAGAATAATGTATAATGTCAATAATGCGATGAGATATGTAGAGAATAATTAACCCTATATGTTTAGGCTAAGAAAATTCCCCTAAAATCGAGTGTATGTCACAATAAAAATTCCACCCTATCTTGTAAAATCCATGTAGAAATACTAAACCCATAGTTAAATCATATATTGAAAGAAATAAAACATGAATTGGGTAAGAATAGGACCATGTACATGTATGTATGCATGTATGTATGTATGCATGTATGCATGCATGTATGTATGAATGTATGTATGTATGTATGTATGTATGTATGGATGGATGGATGTGTGTATCTATGTATGTATGTATGCATAATGTTTGTGTACACTTTCATTATCACTGACACTAGTCATGCATTGTTGACATAGAAGTGACACCAAACTAACTCCCTGGTTTGTCACCATACGATCATTGAGGAGAAAAAATAGTGGCGCAGGAGGTGGATGAGGTGGAGAGGAGAATGATGTTATTTTACTCATGATGTTCAAGAATTGATAATGGGGATTCCATCATTGGCCTTTGATGTTGTTCCATTTCACTTGCACTAACACAATGTGGGGGTAAACTACATGTGTTGTATCATGTTATCATCGATGCATGGATGATTAGCCTTAAAATAATTTACTAGTAGATATTTCTAGCTTGATGGAATAGAAATCTATGTATAAATAAATGGGCTTAGAAGCCCAAGCCTTGTACCCCTAGTTTTGGACATTTCACCTAGTTTTGTGATGGAAGCATCAAACTCTTATTTGGATATGCACACATGCAAAATTTGTTCTATCACCTCTTCTTATGGTATGCAAATTATAAAACTTGGTTACTAACATGGATAATGTACATGCATGCATGATTATGATGAATATTAACTTAGTGTGACAAATTCCAATCTAACATGTTATTATCTAAAAAATGATCTAATGTATTAGAATATCTTGAGATGTGCATATATTTAATATTAGTGAAATATAATTCAAGGAGACATATCCTTAAATATTGATGAAGTAAAATAGGATGCCTCATGAAATATACATAGTTTAGTTACGACACCATGGGTTGTGAGTCAAATTTAACAATTGAATGGTGGATACCAAGTGAAATAGCCTCATATAAGAGTTCAGTGAAAACATTATACTCCACCATATTGTTGGTCACAGGGCTAATGTAGATGCCTCCAAATATCACTAGCTCATTAATGGGTAAAAAGAGAACCCAAGAAGTAGAAGCAATGTTTCAATTAATATGGATGGCATTGTCTGTAAAGCCTACATAGACTAGTGAGGGAGGATGCCTTGGAGTGAACCATCAAGGCATTAAAAATCCAATTGATTCAAAGGAGAGGCCTAGATATTAAGGCTTACACTATGTCAAAAAGGAAGAACGGTCTTCCAACAATAACTCTTGGGTATCTTGTTCTTTTTGGCATAAGAGAGGACATGAGGAGGAAAAATTTTGGGATTTGCATCTGGAATTTGTAACAGCTTGGTTTGTAAAGAAAAATGAGGGCATGAAGTGAAAAAATTCTCCAAATAGAGATGAGCAAGTTGAAGAAGAGACTAAGACAATTTCTTCTTTCCATTCAAGTTTCTCATGTAAAAAGCATAAGCAAAAGGAAAATCACGAGAGGTATACGCGTCTTGGTTATTCAAAGGATTTTTATGATGAAAAACCACATGATGATTTGAATAACATTTTGTGGAATGTTTTTCCATGCAATTTATTTCATGCACCCAATCATTATGTAGCTAAGTGCCACAAAAGGAAAGCATTATTCAAGAAGATGAATATGTCAATTGGAATTTAGAACAAGAGGGGAAATTCTTATCCAAGTTTAAAGACATTTGTGCCAAGAAAGGATCACAAAAAAATTTTACTCATTGGAATATCAATGGGCATTGGGTCAAGAAGTGTTTGAAATTTCATCCACAACTTCATCCTGGAAAGGGCAAAAAAATCATGCAGGCACCTGAAGAGGAATCAACAAAATAAAAAGTGGCGCAAGATGTGACCATCCCTGAAACAGCTCCAGAAGGAAAAGAAATTTAAATAGAGGGTTCATTTACCTAGTTGGGTAAGAAATGGGTGGACTCTTTGTCCAACTAAAGTTTGTAAATCTTTTTTTTTCACTAGTTACATATCCCCATAGTTGGGAAATTTTTAAAAGTCATATTCATAACTAAATCACTTATATACAACAATGTTTTTTTTGGCATTTTTATGCTATTTTAACTTGTTAATAGTTAATTTGAATGGAAAATTTGGCATCCAAGTTTATTCCATCTTGAAAAGTGAATTTCTATTTGTAGTTTAAGAAAGCATTTTAAAACTTTTTAATGAGTAGTTGAAACACATTCAGTATGTTACAAATGTGTTAAGAACTCATTTACACAAGTATTCACTATGTGAAACTTGTTTGGTTTATTTTCCAAAGCCTTTTTGATTTTATCCTTGGTAAATAATTTGCAGCAAGAATTTTTTCTTGTGACATTAGCATACATCGAATGTCAAAAATGAAAAGTACAGAAATACCAAAGAAAAGCCAAAATTTGTTGAACAAGGGAATCACTCGACCATCTCTTCCACCATGTAGTGCACCTATGGTTTTGGTGCCCAAAAAGAATGGAAAGCATTGTATTGTGAGGCAGTAAACGAGTGGCTTTCATCAAATAAGAGTTGTTGAAGGAGGTATGTGGAAGACAACATTTCACATCAAACAAGGTTTTTTTGAATGGCTTATTATATTTTATGGTATTTTCCATACTCCAAATACTTTCATGCATATGAAGAAGGATGAATTGGAGCCATTTCTATATGTGATAGTCCACTTGTATGGCATTGTCATTTTTAGAAAATTTTGTTATGAACATGTCATGTATGAGAAAAAAATACTTGATGTCGTAAGGCATGAACATTTATTTGTGAAGATGTCAAAGTATGAGTTGGGTAAAACTTATTTTTTGTACTTGGGCTATAATGTTGGAGAAGGTAAGTTGAAGGTAGACCTGTTCAAGTTTGACACAATTGTGGATTGGTTAACGCCCAAGATAGTCATCTCGATAAGAGGTTTTTTGGGGAGCAACCACTACAAGAAAAAATGACATTGGTGAGGGTCATGCTTGTGACGGACCTTTAAGGTCCATCACCAATGTCACATATGGTGACGATCCTTAAAAAAGTGTCACTGTAAGTCTATATAGTGATGGTCCTTATGTCCATCACCATTGATCATTCCAATGAGTTTTTGATGACGTTATGTTCTTGTTAATATATTTTTTGTTAAAAGATAATGATTTAATACCATTATTGTGAAGTATTTTTTATAATATGTCCAAGGCCATAATGGTTAGAGTCAGTCAATTTTTTAAGAAGTAATTAGTGTGTATCATTTCCCTCAAGTAATGACTAGTCGAATAGAGTTTTCTTATGAGTCAACACATGATTCATCTCTATTTGGTTTATTATCTAGAAAATTCCCTTTTGATAAAGTCCCACTAGTGTGTGTAGGAAATATATTATTTAATACATTATCAAGCTCTGTCAATTCTATTAATGAGAAAGACCCAACACTCCTCAACAATCCTAGCAGACCTTAAATTAATTCTTCGGCACACACTAACATTTCTTAGCACCTCGCATGTCTTAGAAAATATTTGTACCTAGAAAATCTTGTCATGACACTAATGCCAAAACACATGGTGGTTTGCGCTAGCACAACATAGAACTCCCCTAGCATGTGTTGGCATGCGTGTAGTCCCTAACATTCCCTTGAACACCTTTATTGAATGCATTGACATACATTAGCACTTAGCACACGTCAATGCCACTTAGAATGTATTGGGGCCTATTATTAGTGTGGCTAGCATCCCCTTTTGAAAAAGATAAAATATCGACGTATTAACCCTCTTATTGGTTCTTTGTTTTGTTTCCTTGAAACTTCTTGACACATATTGACATACCTTGGCACCCTGCACATCCTTAGCACCTTCCATGTATTGGAATATCTTATTAATATTTGGCACATATAATTAGCACACTGTGGAACTCCCAACACACTTTGAGACTTCTTGAGATGCCTTGATATTCCCTATCATGCCTTACCAATCCTTAGCATACCTTGTCACTCCCTCCTTGCCATGACAACTAGCACTCATTAACACTAGTCCCTGGCACACGTTCCTCATATTCATTAACTTCCATAGGCTACCTCCTGTAAATCCTATTATGAACTTCTCCTAACACACTTCGTCCTTAGCACACTTGAATTCACTGACACTCCTTGGCACACACTCTTATTATTTCCTTTACATGCATTTTGACCTAGTTATCCCTTAATATGCCTTGATACTCTCTAACACTCTTCAACATGCATTGACATTGTCCGACATGTGTTAGCATGCATTTTCATTCCTAATGTGTATGCACTGACCCTCCCTAGCTATCATGCCGTCACAACTACCCTCACTTAGTTTTCAAATTGGGAACCCAACCAAGCCCTCGCTTGACTACAAGAGCTTGACCAAGTTACGGTTATTACAAATAGACTATGTTGTTGAATTATGTAGCTTGGGAGGTACTTAACAAGCCTAGTGAGATGGGTTTGTGTGAGTTTGGTCACAAAGGGCTTTGTAAGAAAAGAAGCCAAGAAAAGGCATTTTGGACCCAAGATGGGGTTTAAAATCTAAAATAATATTAAAAAGGAAAATTAATATTTCCTAAGTTCTAAGTGGATAAAACCCGTAATTTATAGAGGGTTCCTAATAGGTCTAGGAAAAACTATTTAAGGAGGCCTTAGGATGAAGGAAAGAACATCAAGTGAGAAGGATCTCATTTGATCAAGGGGGTGAAGAGAGATGTAGTCTTAAAATAGGTCGAGTAAGAGGGCTGAGTAACTAGGGTTGCTAAAGGGAGGCCATGATCATCCTCAAAGAGCAAGATCATCATGTGAGGGTTCACAAGATTTTTTCATACCTTAATGGTCGGTTCGAGCTAGGAAGTTGTATGGCATATTGTTGGTTCTCTTATGGCAGACCGAGCTTAAGAGAGGTTGCTCAAGAGAATCTGGGCATGTGATTTCAATGGTGTCTTTGTGTGAAGGTTGCATCAAATTCTAAAATGTTGAAATTTGTAATAATAAACATTGAAATTGGAAACCAGAAAGGACAAAAAAAAATGCACCCACACTAGTGAGGAACTTTAATGCACCGGGAGTGAGGAATTTGTGGCGTCTAATTTAGTTTTCCCTTAAACAAATTCGAAAATAAATTGTAATTTCATCTCATGACAACTTGTGTCAGTTAACTAAGTCATGATGACTGAGTTAGCTCAAGAAATTTGAGTTGAGGGTCTAAGATGAGGCATGTAGAGGGATTAATATAATATTTTTGGGGTCCAGTTGCAATTGATGCATTAGTGGGGTGTAGGTGTGAATTAGTTAACTCAATTAAATTGATTAAAATTATTTTAAATAGTTCTAACTAAGTGATGAGCTAGTGAAAGGTCGATAAGTAAAGTAGTGTAATATTCCAAAATTAGCATGCAGCTAATTGGAATATTGATTTTTGCTGATTTCACTTAGGAGATGAATAAATGGGTAAGGAGGCCCATACATTTCAAAAATAGGAATAAAATTCCTTCTGATGTGAAAAGGGATCATTAGCATGGATGGATTTCACACTCTCATGTGTGAAAAGGGACATTTTCTAGTGAACAAAGTCAAGTTTGACCAAGTCAACAACATAAATGTAGGAGGGGTGGATCATAAATAAAAATAGCTCAATATGAATGAGGATCAGTCTAGACAACTATATGTGAGATGGATTGAAGACCCTTAGGTTTGAAAAGGGTTGAAGCAGGTTGAAGAGGTCAACCTTGACCAAATCAAAAAACGTTGTCATGGAGGAGTGGCCTTGATGAAGCTACAACCTAGTTTTGGAGGGAGATTGATTGTGTGATGGTGGAAACCTTAATGAGTGGGACCCAAGGTGAGAAGGTTCACTTATTTTATAAGGAAGAGGATGGAAACCATTTTAGGTTAGCTTATGAAATATACTTTGATATGTATTCTCAGACTTTTGCTCTCTTCAGCTGTTTAGTTAAGATTGCTGGTGTTGTTTAGCACTAAGGTATTCCTGTTTAAGAATCCCATATATTCCCTTTGAGTAGCTCTTGGGATAGCCCTGATCTATGATTCCACACATCCAGCATTGGTGCCAAGCTTCATTCTTCAATTTCAGCACAGTTTTTGCAGGGGGTTGTGTTGAGTTGCGGGGTGTTGCAGTGGAGGGTTGAGAAACCCACTTTCTGAGTTGGTTTTGCATAGGAGGAAGGATTCATTCTATTGGGAGATCAGTTTGGAGGGTTCTCAGGCTGATTTCAGATATTTGGTAGTAGGCCAACATATTTCCATCACCTACAACATTATTCCAGTCTGGAATTGTGTTATTTCTGGAGGGAAGTTTCAGCAGTGGATCTTGTGGCTCTTTTTGGGAGTTTTCCTGTGATTGGATGGTTGATATTTCCATGGGGGAAGACCTTTGATCATATATGCATCAGATATATATTATTTCAGCCTTCTATACTCTTGTGCTTCATTTTGCAGTGATTATTCAGTCTTATTGATGAAGATCACCATTTCTATTTGGGTGTATTCCTAGAAACCCTTCCCAGGTTCTCTAGATTTTGTATAAAGGAGACTAGATCTTAGTTCTTGAGCCATATTTTTTAATATAACATAAAATATATTTTTCTCAACTATTTCTGTGCATAAACTCTGATTAGAATTTTTTTTCTCTTTAAGTAGTAATTTCATGTTGCAGTAGTTTTTTGGTTTTTGCAATTTTGAGCCATACTAGGTGTGGGAGGTTTGTTTACCTCACCTAGTTTGATTTGTTTCTGATAAATTCTTGGATTTAGGTGGTATATTGTCAGATCTAAGGGATCCAAGTGTTAATTTCATTTTTTGTAGCATATATTTTTGAAAATGCGTTTTTGTTGCATACATCGCTGAGCAGTCCCATTTTGGGATATTACAAGCAGAGATCTATAGAATGCAGGTTAAGCCTACATCACCAACATCCCCTTCTGGGCATGGAGGATTCCAAGGTAGAGGAAGAGGCTAAAGAGGTGGATCAGTTGGCCAAGGAAGAGGAAAAGTGATTTTATATAACTGTGGAGATGCTGGCCATTATGCATGCGATTGTCCAAATCCAGCATGACTGTCCTGCGGGTACTGTAGACAATTTGATCATGTCATAGAAGACTGTCCTGTCTTGATTGATAAAATGTAGGAAAATAATATGCAAACCTTGACACAAAATATTCATATGGTTCACGCAAAAACTCGTGAATAAGACCCCTATGTGAATACAATTACCAAGATTGGTGTAGCCACCAATGAAGATAAAGGAATCAACTAGCCACTAATGTATGGATCCATAAAGCACTTGAAAAAAATAAGAATGATTTAATATTCAGCGCGTAAAAGAGACCTTTATTGAAGCATGGAAATAATTTGTAGAAGGAAGTACATCAACATCTAGTAGAACACTGAGGGAAGTAGGAGGAGATGAGGAGATTAAACCATTTATACAAGAATGTATAAATTTTTTTTTGCAACAAGAAGGCCATCAAAAATATGCAGGAATTAATAGATAATTGCGCAGAGAAATAACAATGAGCAATCAATAAAATATACAAGAACAAGAAGATAATGGGTAGGGAGATGCGTATGACTTCGCAGATTGGTGGTTATGAAATGAACCAAGTTATTCTAGATCTGGGATCATATGCTAATGTTCTACCTAAGAAAACATGGTAGCGCATCGGAGAGCCAAAGCTAGAATGGTATACCATTCAACTGCACATGGCCAATCAATAGAAGATCATTCCTTTAGGGAGGTTGTCACAAGTTGTTGTCAATATAGAGGGTGTTAAGGTAATGGTAGACTTTGAAGTCATACAAATTGTAGATTATACTGATCCATATCCTGTGCTGCTAAGATTGGATTGGGCCATTGACATGGATGGTGTTATCAATTTAAAGAGAAGGAGGATGGAATTTGAAAGCAAAGGAGTCGGGGTCATCATTCCTATAGATCCTGCAAAAGGCCAAAGATATACTAAACCGATGCGTGATGCAGACGAGATCGATCAAATATATAAGCTAACTTTACATGAGGAATACTGGATTAATCCAAAAACAGATGGGAATCATAAGTGGGAGAAGGATAGCTCTTATTTTTCAGACTTTGATGAAGAACTAGAAAATTGGCAGAACTGCCTGCATGAGGTGTCTGCGCTGTGTTGTAATCGTGTGACCCAATCTCTGCATCCTATTACATCTAATATACATGATTTACAGTGCTATGATGTCTCCACTGATGTCAACATGTTTATCGGAGACATAGAAAGGACTATGTCGAAAGGACAGAGATTCGATGCCCTAGACCTTGGCTTGCACGCTACTCCAACAAGATCACGGGAAACTCATTAGTAGAATATGGGTAACTGGGAGGAATGTGCGCACATGATGAGGTTGCGGTTTGAATGTATTTTTATTAAAATTGAGATGTATACTCTAGCAAAGAGGATCCGCACAGACATTTGGCCAAATGGAATTAGGTATGGGGAGTAGACCCAAGACCTAAATGGGTCCATATGTTTATTCAAACATTGGGAAAGGTGCCTATTGAATGGTACTTTGAACAGAGCTGTGCAGAGGCACTAGTGAATGGTCCACGATGACATAGAGTTTTATTCTTACATTTAGCTCGGAACGTGATTACCAATATTTGATCCCATAAATTATTAACGCAGACTATGAATTATAGAAAATTGACAGTTTTTGAGTCTAGGGAGCCACGCGTGGTCAAAGGAACCTCAATCGCCTCACCTACGAATTTCAGAAAAGTACGCTACATGATGGGCATTGTTGGGTATTACAAAAAGTGCATTCCAAAGTATTAGTTGATCGTTGCACCCATGACCAGATTACTCAGAAGAGGTGCGACATTCCATTGGGATGCCAAATGTCAGAGAAGTTTGCAGTTCTTAAGGGATGTCACAGACACTACCCAATATGCTTTGAATTACCTGGTCAACAAGCCTATGTTGGGGTGGGGGGAAGTTTGTCAGTGGTTATCCTTAGATCTAGATTATATGTGTAGTAAGGTGCAACATGCACACAATATCTGCGCGAGGATGTTGACTCGGTCGCAGAGGTGTCAAAAATTAGCCATTGGAACAATAAAACTAGATAAGACATATTTATTACCATTTTTGGGAGCATCTAAGATGCATTTAATGAAGGGGTTTTCCTAGATTTATCTAAAAAAGCACATTAGTTATGAGATAATGACTCATAGATGAGCGATACTTGGCCATTGACTCACTGAACCTTCCAAATATCTCCTCAATGATGAATTCTACATCCATACTTGGCCATTGACTGACGTTAGTTCTTTTGGCCACATGTATAGAGGCAAGGAAATCTCTTCGGGTTCATGAAGACATGTCCCTATTTGACTCTATGGGATCAGATTTTTTTTTCGTAGGTAAAAATATGGCACAAGCCAGCGATTCACTTTTTCTTGTTCATCATAACATAAGAGTGTGATTGGGTGACCCTTGGTGAAGGTGGTCTAGCTGCCGGTTGCTGAGGGCGATTGCTGGTATCCATTGGTCGTAAAGGTATAGATTTATGAGGATCTGAATTGGGTATATTGCAAACCTTATCCACAGTCTGAGTGCCTATCGTGGCCAAAGTTGGAATCATGTACCTGGATTCATTTTTATGCAATATGAATTCCTTATACAGGTGACCTACCTTATGAAAACGTCTGCAACTAAAAGGAACTCCCTCGTAATCAAGGATCTATAGCTTGGTGTGTCCCTGGTATTGAAGATTCAATATTTCAACTAGCCCAGCCCTGGTATCGTGATGAATGAGTATGCAAGCAATAGCCATATTTTTTGACTCCGTATAGGATCTTCAACGATCAAGATATATGCCCAAGTCATCACCAATGGTGCGGAATACATCCTCAGACCAGAAATGAAGTGGCAATCTCAAAGTTCTTATCCAGATAGGGTCAACGCCCAAATTTTCTTTATTAGTGTCAAAAATAGGTGCCCATCGCTTCAAGACAATAGGGGCCATTTTGATATGCCAAAACTTGTACATTACCTAGGTAGCCTAGTCCAGATGCGAGAATATTAGGGAAAAAAAATCACGGGTCATTGTGATGACCGAGTGAAGTTGTTCATGGGTGTTACCCCAAATCTCCATAACCCAATTTCAAAGCCTTGTCGATGAGTAGTTCTAACCCCTAACTTGGCCCACCAGGACCGAGTTTGCAGTGTTTGCAACCTGACCCATAGAATTTCCTTCACAAAATACCAGAATCCGACCTCGCTCCTTGATCTTTGTGCACTTATAAATTTTCCCTGGTTTCTTGAGTATATCATCTGTTCATTTCACTATCTCAGCGGGTTGGGAGAGGGAGATGTGTCGGATGCCTTCGAAACATCTTGAATATCTCCCAGGTGGAGCCTTTTTTTGTTCCCAATCTGGTGGGCTCGAAACCCCTATGTTCCTGGTTGCCAAGGGCTTAGATTCACGGGTACCTCCTGCCGATCTAATGTCCTCTTCAGAGAATATTGCCTTTACACCTGAACCTGATACCAAATGTTGTTCCAGCGCCCTTGTTTGTATTTCAGATGGGGATGGGATGGATAATGTGGGGTGCGATGAGTATGCAAGCAGGAAGTGGTCATTAAAAGAGGTCTAATCAAACGAATATTGAGCTAACCCAAGCTTGGTAAAATTAACCTCTCCTTCTTCCATAGCGATAGGTTGTGTGCCTACATGTATATTCGATGGAGTGATGACATATGGAGAAAGCGAAAAAGCAGGGTTAACTTCAATGTGATGATTTTCAGTGCCGGAATAACAGACTCCATTTTCATGGGCATAATATGCTGCAGATAGCCGATTCCAATATTCATCGTCATTCGAATAATGCTCCCCAACACATGAGCTCTGTTATCCAAAGCCTAATCTATCAGAAATTCACTCATAGCTGCAGCGAGTCAGAGCCATTTTCCTGACAAAATCCCTATTTTCATTGTTATCTTTAATGTGGGTATCTTTTATTCACATTAAAGTTATTGTTATTTGTTAGATAAGTAGAGATTCCCAACTATAAGAAAATAACATGGAATTTAAATACATCAAATAATTCATAAAATTACTTCTTAAAGTAGAAAAATGAGATACCCGATAACAAGATAATACTTAATTTGACATCCTAAGCCACTAGCAAGATTTAAAATGCTTAGTGGTAAAGAAGATTCCAAAAGGTGGATTTATGCACCTAACAACTATAGAAAATACCAAAAATATAATACCCAAAAAATATTTAAAATATTTAGTCTTAGAAAAAATAATTATGAAAACAAATTATTATAATTTAAAATTTTGAAATTTCCCCCAAAATTTCAAAGTTGGCTTAGGCCAATGGCACCAATGAGTTGTGACCCTGCATCAACTAATAAATAGGCCACCCAGTTGATCTATGAACATTTCTCTTAAATTTTCAGTCTTTCACTGTGACCCTGAGTTTTTGGGGCACATGGACTCTCTCTTGGCTACAACTTTCTACTTTACTCTCGCTCTCAGCGCATCTTACACTTTTGCTACAAGCTATATGACTTTTTCTCTTGATCTCGCTTAAATAATTGTGGATCTCCATTAAGATTTCGTACATATGCAATCAACAACTTTCTTGGCATCTTTGACTGAATATTGTTTTGTGTGTATCTCAATATTCAGATTTGGATATGTTCTGACTATATATGGCATCGCACAATTTCACTGGATGAGGTCTCACTGCATTGACTATGATTTTTTAATTTGACCCACAGGGAAGCCAAATCTACTCCAACCGTGATAGTAATTTTTTAATTTCAAAAATATAGTTCTAATGAAAAAACAAATAAATTCTGAATTCATCTTTTTAAGATAACATTGACATAGTATCTAGGGTGTGTGTTTCGTCAGTATGAGTAATCACTAATGAAATTATGAATCCTCTATATTACAATTAAAAATACTTAACTTAACACAGGTGAGTCTCAAATGGTGTAGTTTCATCGGATGGGGCCATGCCAGTTTCTGAAGATATTTTCGTTAAATGTCGTGCCTAGCAAGCATGAAAACAAGCGAAGCATATTCACTGCATAGAGAAACAATGTGTAAGACATATTCTTGGCCTCTATGGGTTTAGAAGGAATCAATCTCGGAACATCATTGGCATATTCTAGATAACATAAGAGCCATGGTTTGCACAGTACACGTTCCAAACCCAAGCACAAATGCTAACCTGAGGCTCTGGCAAGTGACTGGGTCGAGTGTTTCTTTGAGGAATTTGATATATTTTATATATGCGCTCCCTTGGCCGGGACCAGACGAAAATGGCAGTTTACATGATTTGGATATTTTCAATGTTAATATTGGTACTACGGTTAAGGGTGCTGTAGATGATTTGGATATGGTGGTTCAGACTCTTGAAGAAATAGGCTTTAATGATATTTTTCTGAAGTGGGCACCAAAGTTGAGTTTTATGAAGCCAATAGGGAGTGTGAGTGTGTCTGGGCATAAGATTTTTTTGGATGTTCCATGCCATGCAGTGTGCAAATAACAAGGATCGAGCACATAAATGCCCTTTCAAGGGATGTGGAGTATTTAGCTTCTAGGGCACATAAATGCCCTCTCAAGGGATGTGGAGTATTTAGCTTCTAGGGATGCCACAATAATGGGAAGTCGCAATGGGCATGCTCCCATATTTGTTGTGATGCCAAATGTTATCATCACACTTGATCTTTTGTTTGCGAAAGCACATTGAACGATTCAAAGATTCAGGAAATCAAAGAATCGACACATCCTCCGCATAACCAAATAAACTATTCGGCGTATACAAAGTGATTCTTCCAATCCTCTACGCTGCACTTGCCATTTCATGGCCTTTCATTTCTATTTCCTCATAATCATAATCGAAACCTAAATCATGGCCATTCATTGGCCTTGTTTTGGGCTTATATAGACTTGTTCCTTGCTTTAATTGCTACATGGTGAATTCTCTGTTGAGATTTTTCTTTGCACAACTTAGATTGAACAACCCATTTTTTATCATCATAATTTATCAATTGTGTGAAGATTCAAAATATTTGAGACGTCAAACTCTCGATCTGAAATACCAACATTATTGAAACCTCTTCAAGCAGTAAGCAACACATTGACAGCTAGTACTCACATCAAAAACTTACATATTCCATTATTGAACAAATAAATTCAAAAACGTAAATATACCTACCTCCGAGATGTTGGAATATTTAAAATTCCAGAACAACAATGGAGAATAAAATTCCCCCTCTTCAACACAGAGAAGATATAAAAAAATTTCTTCACTGGAGACAGAGTTTTCACTGTAAAAACTATTTCATTAAACTTCAAAACTTGGTTACAAAATCACCTTTGACTGAGGGAACACAAAAAGCTTTGACTGCTTCAAAACACAGTTCAAAAAAAAACTCACACTCTCTAAAATTTCACTCTGGACAAATACTTTGTCTCTTAAAAAATGAATGCACTACTGTGCCATTCAAAATTCTATTACACTTCTGCTGTGTGTAAAATTCCAACTTACAAATCTGAACAATGCACTGTTGTGCTATACAAATTTTTTTCACTGTTGTGTGAAAAATAAAAACTTACAGTGTCAAAAAAAAATGCACACAGGCCTTTTCCCTTTTTATATGCCTCTGCATTTTTTTACAATATAAAAAAAAAACTATATTAAAATAAAAACTTATTTTAAAACTAAACATAATAAAAAAACTAAAATCAAAAGTTTCGCCTATACCATATGATTCATATATGGTGTAATCTTTAATAAAAAACATACGCCCATTTTAAAATGCTTTGGGCCCCACCATTTCAAAGAGCCCACGCATATGTTATATTACATATGTTGAAAACATATGTTAATTCTTTTTTTTTAACACATCATTCAACGATCAACCAAAAATAATTAAGACCTTGCAATCGAACCCTTTAAACATTATCTGCCGCACTTGAAACAAATAACACCAGCCTGCATAAAAATTTCGGGTGCCAAAAAAATTTGCAGACGTCAACAAAGTTGTGATGCGGAATTTTTATTAAATCCGCTTCATGATTTTTCCCCATCCGATTTTTGGGAAATTGTACGGAAGAAAATTGTGATGCGAAATCTCTTCCAATCCGCCTTAGTGAAGTTTCAAGTTCGGAAATTTTCATGTGGTTTGGGACCACTGTCCTTCAATTTTTTTAAGCTCCTGCGCATTTAAAATCAACCGCTCTGCTGTTTAAATTTCTCTGTTTCAAAAATGTTGCGCTGAAGTTGACTGCTCGATCAAAATGGCAAGCAACTATCTTACAGTGTCCTGCAAAATAGAAATGGAAGGTGGCTGCCGAAATCTGCACGGCTGAAAGTAATTTTCAACACTCCCCCTTACTTTCAGCTGCTGGGTTATCAATCATAACCAGACATTTCCTCAAAAACTCAAAACTCTTCTGCCCCAATGGCTTGGTCAAAATGTCTGCAAACTGCTCCTGAGTTCTGCAGTGTTCCAAAACAATTTCACCATTGTTTACCAATTCTCTGATGTAATGAAATTTTGTGTCAATGTGTTTCGTTCTCTTTTGAAACACATAATTCTTGGATAATGCAATAGCTGAGCTATTGCCACAATAAATCACTGTTCCTTTTACCTGCTCTTGGCACAAACTTCTTAACATCCTCCTCATCCAAATTGCTTGACACACTGCTGCTATGGCTGCCACATATTCTACCTCTGCTGTAGACAATGCTACAATGGGTTGTTTCTTAGAAGCCCATGAAATGGCTCCTAAACCCATGTGAAAAACATAACCGGAAGTGCTCTTCCGATCATCTACACTTCTGGCCCAATCACTGTCAGTGTATCCAACTAAATCTGAATTTTTTGAAGCACTATATAAAATACCAAACCTTTTTGTACCTTTAACATACCTCAGAATTCTCTTCGCTGTCTGCCAATGTGCATCCTTTGGCTTCTCCATAAATCTGGAAATTAAGCTAACAGCATGCATTATGTCAGGCCTAGTTGCAGTCAAATACATGAGGCTGCCAACTATGCTATTATACAAGCTAGGATCAAAATCCTTGCTGCTATCCTCTCTGCTGAGTTTTAATCCCATCACTGTGGGAGTGATCACTTCTTTGCTCTCCTGCATATTAAATCTTTCCAGCACTTCATTAACATATTTTTCCTATGAGATAAAAATCCCATTTTCATCTTGTTCTACTTCTATTCCTAAGAAGTATTTCAACAAACCCATGTCAGTCATTTCAAATTCTTCTTTCATGACTGTTTTAAAATTTTCAATAAGGTAATTATCATTACCTGTGAAAATAACATCATCAACATATAAAACTACAATCAACATTTTACCATCTTTTTCTTTGATGTAGAGGGTGAGTTCTCCCTCACACTTTTCAAATCCATTTTCCAGTAGATAGGAGTCTATTCTACTGTACCACGCTCTTGGTGCTTGCTTCAGCCCATAACGAGCTTTCTTCAACTTGCACACTTTGTTCTCTTGGCCTTTCTTCTCATAGCCGAGAGGTTGTTCAATGTAAACCTCTTCCATTAACACTCCATTTAGGAATGCTGACTTCACATCCATTTGGTAAACTTTCCACTTGTTTTGTGCTGCTATGGACAACACTGCTCTCACGGTTTCCATTCTAGCAACCGGTGTGAAAGTTCCTTCATAATCTATCCCATGCTTTTGCTTATACCTTTGATGACAAGCCTTGCCTTGTATCTCTCTATTTTTCCTTCAACATTACTCCTGGTCTTGTAGACCCATTTAACTCCAATGACATCTTTACCTTTTGGGAGTTCAACCAAATCCCAAGTCTTGTTTCTTTCTATGGCATCAATCTCCTCATCCATAGCTTCTATCCATTTCTTATCCTTAATAGCTTCTTCGAAATGAACAGGGTCATCAACATGACAATATAAAGGAAACAAAGAATTGATACCTTCATTTGCTGCCTCTTGTGCATAAATGTCATTCAAATTTCTGAACTTCTTACCTCTTTCACTTGATGTACAAATGCTTGAAGAAGCACTTGAATTTCCTCCTTGTGGTGTGCTTGGAGAAGAACTCTCATTTCTTCTCAAGGGTGTCTCTTGCTGCTCTTGTGTTGGTACTGCTGTTTGGGGATGTATTTCAGCCAATTCATCATCATCTTCATCATGAGATAAACAGTGTTTAACATTCATTGTTTTCTCTATGCTTCCATCCCAAGCTTCCTCCTCAATAAACTGAACATCTCTGCTCACAATAAACTTCTTGGTGGATGGGTTGTATAACCTGTAGGTATTGGATTCCTCACTGTATCCAATGAAAATACATTTCTCCCCCTTGCTATCCAACTTCTTCCTTAGCTGATCCAGAATGTGTGCATAAGCCACACATCCAAAAACCTTCATATGCGTGACACTTTGCTTTGTGCCACTCCATGCCTCTTCCGGCACTTTGTTCATCACTGCTTTTGTAGGGCACCTATTCAAAATGTATGCTGCACAATGTACAGCTTCAGCCCAATAATCATTAGGAAAATGATTTGCCTTTAACATACTCCTCACCATGTCCATTATGGTTCTATTCTTCCTTTCGGCTACTCCATTTTGCTGCAGAGTATATCTAGTTGTAAACTGCTTTTGAATACCATTTTCTCTACCAAAACGTAGAAAATATTTAGAGATATACTCACCTCCTCTATCAGTCCTTAGTACTTTAATGTGCAGCCCACTTTGGCTTTCCACAAGTGCTTTGAAATTGCAAAATTTTTCAAACACTTCACTTTTATTTTTCAAAAAGTAAACCCAAGTTTTTCTTGTAAAATCATCTATTAATGTTAACATGTAGTGGCTGCTAGCAAGCGATGGAGTTTGCATCGGTCCACACAAATCTGAGTGAACAATCTCTAAGGGTGCCTTTGCCCTTATGCTTTTCCCGGAAGGAAAACTTTCTCTGTGTTGTTTCCCCAAGATACAACCTTCACAAAGGTTGTCTGGCTTCTCTATCAATGGTAAACCTCTTACCATTCATTTTATGTTCAACAAATTAAGACCTCCAAAGTTGAGATGTCCAAATCTCAAGTGCCACAACCAATTTTCATCTTTTGATTCGCTTTGGATAGCCTCTTTTTCCACTGCTGCTATCGTTTCTTCATTCTTCAAATCTGCTCTCATTCTAAGAGGGAACATCCTGTTCCTTGTCATCTTCACTTCAGCAATACATTGTTTGCTGGGTGGTTTTTCCATGATGATACAAACATCATCCTCAAAAAATACATTATACCCCTTTTGAACAAGCTATCCAATACTTAAGAGGTTACACTTCATTCCTGGAACATAATACACATCTGCTATGGATTTATTTTCACCTTTTCTTGTTAAAAAATTTACATTTCCTTTTCCCATAACAGAAACTTTGCTATCAGTTCCTAGTGTGACTTGTGACTTCACACTCTCATCTAGCATAGAAAACATTGCTAAGTTTCCTGTCATATGGTTACTGCAACCGGAGTCTAGAAACCATAAATCCTCATTCTTTTCTTCAGCCATATTACAAGCCAAAAACAAATTATCTTGGCTGATATTTTCTCTAGTGAAATTTGCACTAGTTCTATTTCCCATATCATGCTACTTCTTTCTACATTCATTAGCGTAATGACCATATTTTTTACAATAGTGACATTGGACATTGGACTTATCATACCTCTGTCCTTGAGCATTCTGTTGACCACTCTGCTGGCTGCTGCCTTGGCCTTGATGTTGATTTGGATTGCTACCCCTTCCTTGAGCATTTACTGGACTGTTCCTTCCACCTCTGTTTTGGCTTCTTCCTCTTCCTCTTTTGTTTCCTCTGCCTTGCCCTCTTCCTCTTCCGAAAGACATCTGGGTCTTAAAGGCATGTTCCAGAGATGAGTTTTCACTCCTACCCAATCTCTGCTCATGAGTCATCAGTGATGCATGTAGCTCATCCACTGTGAACTTTGTGAGATCCTTAATCTCCTCTATGGTGGTGACAATCACATCGAATCTTGAGGGTAGACTCCTCAAGAGTTTTTCGACAATCCTTTTGTCTTCAAGAGTCTCTCCATGAGATCTTATTTGTGTGACCATTCCAATCACATGAGTGAAGAATGATTTAATAGTATCTGACTCTTTCATACAGAGAGTCTCAAAGTCTCTCCTCAGCAACTGAAGTTTTGTTGTCTTCACTTTTTCCATGCCTTGATAGGTTGTCTTGAGAGTTTCCCATGCTTCTCTGGATCTCTTGGCTATTGCTATCCTTGGAAACACACTCTCATGAATTGCTTGATATAATAAGAAGAGATCCTTGGAGTCTTTCTTCTTATTGCTCTTTAGCAACTCTCTTCTGCCTGAGTTAAATCATTAAACTCTTCTTCATCTGCTGGCTCTTCAAAGCCATATTCAACAAATTCCCATAATTCTTGGGAGACAAATAATTCTCTCATAGTTATTGACCAGTAATCATAATTTTTCCCATTAAACATTGGGAGATGGATATTTCCCATACCCATACCAGTGTTGGCTCCAGCCATTCTGCACTCTTAACTATTATTAAAAAAAACTTGAATGTGTGTGTAAAACAGCTCACTTTTCTGCAACAGTGACTCAAAAAACTGTATAGAGAAATACCTTTGGATTCTTTGGCTGAGTGTTCACACTACTAGAGAAGCTGCTACAACAAAGAACTCCTTTCCTTCAGCTTCTTTGATCTTCAAAGAGCCTGGACTAGCTCTGATACCATGTTGGAATATTTAAAATTCCAGAACAACAATGGAGAATAAAATTCCCCCTCTTCAACATAGAGAAAATATAAAATAAATTTCTTCACTGGAGATAGAGTTTTCACTGTAAAAACTATTTCATTAAACTTCAAAAATTGGTTACAAAATCACCTCTAACTGAGGGAACACAAAAAGCTTTGACTGCTTCAAAACACAGTTCAAAACAAAACTCACACTCTCTAAAATTTCACTCTGGACAAATACTCTGTCTCTTAAAAAATGAATGCACTGCTGTGCCATTCAAAATTTTGTTACACTTCTGCTGTGTGTAAAATTCCAACTTACAAATTTGAACAATGCACTTATGTGCTATACAAGTCTTTTTCACTGCTGTGTGAAAAATAAAAACTTACAATGTCAAAAAAAAATGCACACAGGCCTTTTCCCTTTTTATATGCCTCTGCATTTTTTTAAAATATAAAAAAAACTATATTAAAATAAAAACTTATTTTAAAACTAAACATAATAAAAAAAACTAAAATCAAAAGTTTCGCCTATACCATATGATTCATATATGGTGTAATCTTTAATAAAAAACATACGCCCATTTTAAAATTCTTTGGGCCCCACCATTTCAAAGAGCCCACGCATATGTTATATTACATATGTTGAAAACATATGTTAATTATTTTTTTTTAACATAGCATTCAACGATCAACCAAAAATCATTAAGACCTTGCAATCGAACCATTTAAACATTATCTGCTGCACTTGAAACAAATAACACCAGCCTGCATAAAAACTTCGGGTGCCAAAAAAATTTGCAGACGTCAGCAAAGTTGTGATGCGGAATTTTTATTAAATCCGCTTCATGATTTTTCCGCATCCGATTTTTGGGCAATTGTACGGAAGAAAATTGTGATGCGAAATCTCTTCCAATCTGCCTTAGTGAAGTTTCAAGTCCGGAAATTTTCATGTGTTTTGGGACCACTGTCCTTCAGTTTTTTTAAGCTCCTGCGCATTTAAAATCAGCTGCTCTAATGTTTAAATTTATCTGTTTCAAAAATGATGTGCTGAAGTTGACTGCTCGATCAAAATGGCAAGCGGCTATCTTACAGTGTCCTGCAAAACAGAAATGGAAGGTGGCTGCCGAAATCTGCACGGCTGAAAGTAATTTTCAACACTTCACTCATTTTACTCTTGTGGTCGTATATTGGTGATCAGCGAATTTTCTAACCCACGAAACTCGTCCTTTTTGTCTGGACCCAGGCCCGGAAAATTGATACTCGCTATACTTTGCAGTCCTGCACATTCACATAACGATATTGTATTGGGGTGCAATGCTATGCTATGTTCTTACTATGTTGATTTTTTGTATTGAGAATTATATGAAAGTTCCCTAGTATGCGCAGGTGATTTTTTCATGGTGTTCGTTGATCTGAGTAAAAAGATAGTGAAGACTTTCAAAAGTCTTGGTTCACACAGAACAATTTTCCAAAGGACGAACAACCACTGGTAGCAAAAGATCATAGGAGATTTGCAGGACGACAACCACTGGTACGAGTTGACAAAAAAAATCAAGGTTCGACTGTAAACGAGTTTTATTGCTTTTGGCTGGGAAACGTTACAGAGCAGTTTGAAGGATTTGGCATCTCAGATCTTTGTGTAGAGTGATGATCTCGGGAACCTTTGAGAAGAGCATTGAAATGTTCATGCATCTCCTATCAGAATTAGCAGTACTTCTCAGGCTTTAACATTTGCAAATAGCAAAGCTGGATACCTAAATTATCCGAAGACAAATATGCATTTAGGGGCTAATTGTTATGATTGGGTTCTGTCGGCACTGCATTGTATCTGATATGCCTAGTGATCTTCTGATGGGGGATGACTATCAATATAAACTCTCCATCACGGGCTTCATCATCACAATCTTGTACTAGTGTGTCCATCCCACTGAGGCTATGGCAAGCCATATGGATTAGGTGGACCGACTTTTTCATAATATCCCGCCCATGCGAGAAGTTTGGATTCCGCATTGGTAAGAGATGGGGGGCTCTCCCTGGATGTTATTGCTGTTGCTGTTGCCTCTCCAGATGAAGACTGAGTTTTGAACTGGTTATTCCGGTGGACGGATTGTTCCACTGGTTAATGGTGAAATATTTCCGGCAAATTTCAAATTTTCTGTGGATCTATGACCATTAATGTGTGGTAGTTGGACGGGTGGGTATGCCGTAAAAATAATCTGTACTCCCATTATAGTGGCTCCGCCTTTCCACATCGGGATTATATACCCTATTATTATAGTGGCCTTATTTGGATCTCTGGATCAGTGTTATTATGCCAGCAATCTGAGCTGATCAGATATAATTCACATCTGACATTCCCCCTGGCGAGACTGACCTCCGGGGATCTTTTTTTATATTTCTGCTGGTCCTACGTGGTGATCGGATGTTTCCCTAGCTCCCTCTACTCTGCATACACTTCAACATCTGCAGGCTGACGAGGGTTCCCATGTACATTATACAAATATCTGGATGCCTTTGATCATTATGGCGCGGGTGATGGTATATGGGAGGCAAGCCTTATTTTCAAGTTTATTGACCCATTAATGCTCTAAGATTACCACTATCCATGCTATGTCCATGCCATTGCCATCGATCATCATGCGACCTTTTGGAGTTTGACGTGACAAGTTTGTGGATGGTTACATAGTAGGCATGGTGAAGATGCATGTGGAAGGTTTCTTGATTTTCTGGCAGTGCTTCTTTAGGCAACTCTGACTCGTCCTTACACGCATTCAATGCGAGATCGATATCAAAAATTTGAAATTTCAAACGTTATATTCCCGCCTTCAAGCTAAAGGGTCGTCGACAGTGTTTTTCTCACATCCTCGCCATCCAGTCTCTGTCTTCATCCAGAAAAAATCTTGGAACGCCATGGTTAAGGGACAACCCACCGGGGCCTCTTGCCATTCCCCATTTATCTTTGGAGGATTGCACTGTTTCGGGTTATGAAATCGCTGGTGGCACTTGCGTTTTGCTGAACCATTGGGCGATTGGGAGGAACCGAAAGTCATGGGAGGATGCTGAAATTTTCAAGCCAGAGAGATTCATGGAAAAAAGTGGGGCGCCAGAGGTGGGTGTAAATGTTCAGAACTTTGAGTGGACTCCATTTGGAGCGCGAAGGAGAGGGTGCCCGGGACAACAATGGGGAATTCTTGTTGTAGAGTTTGGGATGGGGTAGCTGCTGCACTGTTTTAACTGGAAGCTCCCAGAGAATATGAAGGAGCAGGAGTTGGATATGAGCGAGAGGTTTAATCGACTGACACTGCCGCGGGCGCATGAACTGGTGGCTGTTCCAACTCCTCGACTCTCTGTCCTTTGATTTTATGTTGATGTTACGAACAATATTTTCCTTCATTTCAATAAAATAGGTGAGGCAAAGCATCATAGCATAGCATAGCATGTTTATGGTGTTTGAATAATGTTAATATTGTGCTGCTATCAGAAATTGCTTGAAGCCGATATTTTTCATTCGGTTGAGAAGCACGACCATGTGTATCTTTTGAATATCTTAGATATATGGTGATGATACTACGACCGTTTATTGAGGACTAATATTCGTTTATTAATTTACAAATTCTAGTACTTTGTGGTATTATTTGATTTATGATTATATTTATGGATTAATATATTGGTAGTGATTTAATTTAATGATAATAAAGCTTTATATAAATTATTTGAGTAATGCCCGTGGTTATATATATATATATATATATATATATATATATATATAGAATTAAGTTGTTTCTATAAATCTAAATTAATATTTTTTCAATAAGATGTTTTTTAACATAATTATAACTTATTATTCATTTTTTAATACAAAACTTTGTAGTCTAACAAATAATCTTTTTGTCGAAATTTTGAAATATAATTTCAATCAAGATTGTGTTTTTTTGTTTTTAATATACATTTTTGAATGAATAAACAAATTCAGCACCTTGAAAACCCATAGGTCACTATAAAGACTCCTGGGTGACTATAGATTAAAGAAGTTAAACCGAGGAACTTAAAATATCTAGAATTGGGCAATATAGTTTCAAGCAAGATTGTGAATTTTATGTTTTTAAAATACATTCTTGAATGTATAAATAGATTCAATACCTTATAAAACTTTTGTGGCACTATAAATAACTTGAACTCAGGTTTTTAAAATCTTTAACTATTTTAGTTAAAATTGACCAAAAAAATACCATTAAAAAAATCATTACATCTTAAAATTAGAGTAAGCTATATAAATTTACAATAAAATTGATTATTAATTTAATTATTACAATGTGATCATTTCCTACTTCTATTACATGAAAGTGGGAAATACATGAATAATTTTTAAGAAATCCTTTCATTTTTTGGAGAGTTCATTCTATAAATAAGAAATAAAAATTATGTTCTAAATAAAAAAATAATGTAAGCTATAATAAAAAAAATTTGAATATGTCGTTAAGTAATTAGAAGTAAAAAAATAATTGTGTGAGAAAGAAGTATAAATCTTATACTTTTAAAAAATATTTCAACAAGAAATTTAAATTAACTATTTGAAGATCTATGTTAACTAATTTATGTCCATATCAACTTTTTATATATGTCTAGAAAAAAATTGTTAAAATAAAATTTAACGTTGAATATATTATATTTTCAATGTTTAATATCAAAAAATATTTTAATAATTAACATTAACATATACTTAACCCAAAGGTTAGGTAAAATATTTTAATGTTAATTACATATCATTTAAAAAAACATTAAGTATATGTCATGAAAAAATTAAGTTTTTATGGTTGTACATGTTAGGTAAAATATTTTAATGTCAAATACCTATCATTTAAAAAAAAAGTTGTATATGTCATGAAAAAATTATGTTTTAATGGTTAAAACATTTATTTGTTCCTATATATACATTATTTAGCATTCACAAATACAATTTAAACAATGAAAAATAACACATTGTATTTTTCACTTTAAAGAAGCTTCCACGTGAAGAAATTAAATCCCTCTAAGCTTATATTAGATCGATATTTAAAATGAATCTTCATATAAAAACTAAAATATTATTAATTACATTCATATTATCACAAACATTTCTTACCATATCATATAAAAACTAAAAAGAAACATATGGATAATTTTATTACCATATAAAGGGAAACATGTGGATAATTTTATTACCTTATGAAGTTATTATGGAAATATTTTGATAAGTTTCTTATCAAATTTAGTCAATCACTTATGTAGATCAATATCTAAAACAAGGGAGGCTCTGAAGCAACAAGTCCCATTGATTAAAGGAAAAAAAGTATGGGAGCCAGTGACTCTGAAGCCAAGCCAGAATACTCCCAACATTCCCTAAATGGGTATATGACAAGAGGACTATCTGAAAGAGATATAGATTTAGAATTATGCTTATACATATTTCAGCAAGATGCATATTCCAAAAGAAAGGGTTAATAATGATGATATCCATACAAGAATTGCCTAAATTAATGAGAATATAAAACAAGAATTTCCTAAATTAATGAGAATATAAAATATGTATCATGGCAACATCGTACACAGAGACATATATTTCTCATTAGTCTGGCATTAAGCACATTGAATATGAGAACAAAAATCATAATACATGGAGATGAGAAAATGACTATATAGTATATGATGCATGTACTATGTTTGATATATGTAGACACACCCAAACACCATTGCTCAATCCTCTGAGTTGAAAAACCAAGATCAAAGTGATGCAATTTCTACTGATAATGCTAATCAAATATGGAATGGTATTAGGAAAACAAAGAAAAGGTTATGTGCAAACTCAACTTCCATTGAAGAGTAAAACATGGGTAAGTGTTGCCACAATCATTGCAAAACCAAATCTAATGGAGAAAGAAAAAAAAGTGCTAAGATACAGTTTGTTATATTTATGTTGTATTTATCATAAGCCTCAAAGTTCAAGTCAAACTCTAGTGTGAGAAATTTCCACCCTCTACCTTCACAGTGGCATGCAACAATCATGGGATGGTGACTGACCTGTATTTATATAAGTATGTAGGTTAACAAAAATTAACATCACCTAATCTATTGCACTAGTTTGCCAAACCTACTTTTTATAAGTTTTTTTTATGATTATTTCTATCTGAGTATATCCAATCACTCACTAAATAGGAATCAAAAGATGTTTAAATGTCTACAGTTAGATCAACTGCGAATCAGTTTCTTCTGCACACTAAGACAATCCTTAGATGAAAACTTTATAATGGAAACTGAAACTAATGACAAATCTATGATGCAAACAAAGAACAAAGAAATTTATCTTCTCTTTTTAACACTTGCATTGGATCGGTGAAGTATAAAAAGAGAAGATAAAGGGTCTCGAAATGGTACGGTACATTCGAATCCCATCCCCAATTCAGGGACTGGTGCATTTAAAGCCCTCCTACCTGCGTAAATATTATTGGGGCAGTGGCCCAAGCCCTGCTCGACTTTGCCACTAACAATGTGACTTCGCAGCATACCGCGATAGAAATAAAAATAATTGCTGGAGTGTTGGGGAGGTTGTCCCTCAACCATGGCATTGGCATTTTGGAAGAAGATGAGGATTGGATGGCGAGGATGCGATAAAAACACTGCCCACAACCCTTTATCTTGAAGGTGGGAAGATAACGTTTGAAATTTCAAATTTTCGATATCGACCTGGCATTGAATGCATGTAAGGACGAGTCAGAGTTGCCGAAAGAAGCGTTGCCGGAATATCAAGAAACCTTCCACATGCATCTTCACCATGCGATGTAACCATCCATAAAATTGTAACGTCAAACTCCAAAATGTCGCATTATAGACTACTCCTTTCGCATTAAATATTCTCCCCCTTAAAGAGAAACTGTCCACAGTGTTCATTGCTTGTCGGGACTTATCGTTTACTCATTATATATCAATCTAAACAACCTAAAAGGGGATCCTTCCCCTTCACAATGAAGGACTTTCATTTCTAAAAATACCATTAAACGAAACAATAATGTTTTTATCAATAGTAATAAGAATTTATAGTTGCAAAAAATGTTCTAATGTCCATGACATAGTCATTATTAAAATTTATAAAATAAAATAAAAATCTATATATCAAGTTACCATTACTTACCAATTACCCTTGAAAGTCGTGGTCACTTTTATGCAAGTTCTCTAAGAATGGTTTGACAACCCATCCACACTCCATGGCAAGCACCCTATAATATATGACTAACAAATCCAACATGATCATATTAGTCAACATTTCAATTAAATCAAATACTTTTAACTATCAATCAATTATGCAATTTCAGGGATTTTTCAATCAAAATACTTCTACAAGTACTTAGAGAGCACCAAAATTCTAATAATCAAAATGATAAATCACTTCACCATGTGCACAATGTCTTATGTCTTATCTCATGATAAAGACATCCACATAGTACTTCCAAAAGTACTCAGACAACACCTATATCTCCAATCATCGAAATGATCAATAATTACATCAAGTTCAAATTGCCTTAACCCTTATTATAGACATTCATAAGATTGGTCATACAAGAAAGGAACTACACTTCCAATAATTCCTTACCGATATCTAGGCTCCTTTCTTATCAAGATATATATAAAATATTTACACAATTATATAGAAAATTTATTTTTAACACAACACATAATTGATTAGTTAATTTTTTCTGCTATGGGAACTCCAATAATAAAATAATGCTCCTCTCAACCCATGGGAGCTGGTTTCCACAACCAAATTGACCCATTTTCACATCCAAACAGTTCTTTGACAGAGACCATACCAGGTCCAGTTTGAAATTCCACTGGCTAACCAACTCAAGAATTCTAATGAACACATAGGGTCTAATAAAGGATTCCTCTTGGTAGTGTCCTGTTTATTCCTCCGACAACGTCCCATCTATGAGGAATTTTTAGGCCTCCTCTAATAAGATCCAAAATCAACAGAGTTGTCTTGGGATTTTTTCCCTCTTCACCAACTTGGATAACTCTTATCACTTAGTGAGATCATTTATCTCCAGGGAGAGGTAATTCGGGCAGGCAAGTGCCATCAACCACTCCAGGTAGGCAACCACCATCAACCCAATGCCTCATGGCCTTTCAAAACTGTCCACAAATGTCTCGCATGTAAAATTCTGATTTAGCAGTCTTTCCGACAATAATTTACATAATGAACCATATGAATATTATCATTAAAACATTTATGTATATCATGCATTCATACTTGACCCTCAGCATAGGTCCACAATATCTAGATTGACAGGAAACATAACTGATAGAAAACAATTATACATTCTAATTTTCCAAATAACACAATAATGTGTAACATAAAACTATACTTTCTCGTTTACAGGTGCAACTTCTCATTGCAACATTTTACTTTCATAGGTTTTCATGTCGCACTAAGCTACCCCTGCTAAATCCCATCAACAACATTAGACATAAATATGCATTGTTTAAAAAATTATTCACTTTTGCAACCATTTTAGTTTCATGTATACAATATTTTCATACGTAAAAGTAATGATACAAATATGCATTAATGTTTAAATGTCAATAATCGTTAAAGAAACAATCCAAACATTTCCAATTCCCACAGTGTACTGTCACCACCAGACCGATACATGAAGTAACTACCATAATCACTTGTTTACAACTTGCAATAAGATTAAATCAAAGGTGTTTGAATCGTTGTTTCTATAGGATTCAAAAGAAGCAGGGCTTGTCAATACCACTGTTGTAGAAAGGATCCAGATAGCATAGTGCAGATGGTTCAAAGGTAATTAGAAATCTTAGTTATGTTAGGTTAAGTGCATTTGATTAATAATGTTTGAGGGTAATCTTTGAATTGTTTCTTTTATTCCAGAAGCATTGACAAGAATAGAAGGAGGCAAGAGCTGGCAAGCTACCATATCTACCCTAGCTTCGAGAGTGTTGTGCTTGGAACTAGCTCTACGTATGCTATTAGTGTTGCTTTCACTCGGTAAAATGCCTTTCCCATGACTTGCATTTTGTCATTTTTCCTTCAGATTTCCTCGCTTAATATGATAAATCATACTGAAGGTTGCTTCCCCTTAAATATGTGATTGCAAAAGTATTAACATTACATGAATTGGGAGTTACTTTTTTCTTTTCTCCATTTCGGAGTAGCATTGATGGTAATGTCAAAAATTTGAAATATGTTTGCATTAATATTGTTTATTGATTTGGAAATTGTTGGCCTTAAATAAAGGATGTGAAGTGTAGAACTCATATAGTGTTAGCTACTTTGTCGAAAGACATTTCAAGGGAAAAATCATTTGAATAAATTACAAATCTCACTCTCGAAAGTCATGGTTTCAATAGGATGAAATTCGTCTATTTTGAATGATGCTTTTAGATGGTATTAAAGTTGTTTAATTTTTGTGGCAATGTTGTGATTTCTGTTTCTAAATATTTAAACTATCTTTGTATATTTGAAATGGTTAGCTTTGACGCTTACCTTTGCAGGTTTGAATATGAAATTTGAGTGGAAATCACAGATCATGGGAGATTTACAAATCTGAAATATATATGCAGGCATATGTTTATAGTAAAATTATAGAAAAATGCAGGAGATGAAGAAATCTATGTGCATAGGGTATTCCAATTCCATAAATGCAAACCCATAATATATTACTCTTGTTAAGTATGCAAACTACCATATCCAATGTAGGATTACAGGTTACGCTATTCAATATATGAACTTGTGTATTTATACACAAAACCTGGATATATGTTCTATGCATTTATGTTGTCACAAATCAATATGTAGCTCAAAATATATCTTTTGTTGAAACAACTTTGTTCCAAATTGAGGAGTTGAATTCCTGAGAATATTTGGTATAAATATCTTAGTGGCACATTCTTTCTCCATATATTGTCCTTCATTGCTATCTCACAGTCCATTAAGTTCCCAAGCCTTTATATATTGGCATCTATTTCATTTTTTTTATTTGTATTATTAAAATAAATTGCACACACAAATTTCTTTGTTCTTTGTTTGCATGATAGATTTGTCATTAGTTTCAGTTTCCATTATAAAGTTTTCATCTAAGGATTGTCTTAGTGTGGAGAAGAAATTGATTAGCGGTTGATCTAATTGTAGACATTTAAACATCTGTTGATTCCTATTTAGTGAGTGATTGGATATACTCATATAGAAATAATCATAAAAAAAACTTATAAAAAACAGGTTTGGCAAACTAGTGCAATAGATTAGGTGATGTTAATTTTTGTTAACCTAGATACTTATATAAATATAGGTCAGTCACCTTCCCATGATTGTTGCATGCCACTGTGAAGGTAGAGGGTGGAAATTTCTCACACCAGAGTTTGACTTGAACTTTGAGGCTTATGATAAATACAACATAAATATAACAAACTGTATCTTAGCACTTTTTTTTCTTTCTCCATTAGATTTGGTTTTGCAATGATTGTGGCAACACTTACCCATGTTTTAATCTTCAATGGAAGGTGAGTTTGCACATAACATTTTCTTTGTTTTCCTAATACCATTCCATATTTGATTAGCATTATTAGCAGAAATTGCATCACTTTGATCTTGGTTTTTCAACTCAGAGGATTGAGCAATGGTGTGTGGGTGTGTCTACATATATCAAACATAGTACATGCATCATATACTATATAGTCATTTTCTCATCTCCATGTATTATGATTTTTGTTCTCATATTCAATGTTCTTAATGCCAGACTAATGAGAAAGAGATGTCTCTGTGTACGATGTTGCCATGATACATGTTTTATATTCTCATTAATTTAGGAAATTCTTGTTTTATATTCTCATTAATTTAGGCAATTCTTGTATGGATATCATCATTATTAACCCTTTCTTTTGGAATATGCATCTTGCTGAAATATGTATAAGCATAATTCTAAATCTATATCTCTTTCAGATAGTCCTCTTCTCATATACCCATTTAGGGAATGTTGGGAGTATTCTGGCTTGGCTTCAGAGTCACTGGCTCCCATACTTGTTTTTCCTTTAATCAATGGGACTTGTTGAGCCTCCCTTGTTTTAAATATTGATCTACATAAGTGATTGACTAAATTTTATAAGAAACTTATCAAAATATTTCCATAATAACTTCATAAGGTAATAAAATTATCCACATGTTTCCCTTTATATGGTAATAAAATTATCCATATGTTTCTTTTTAGTTTTTATATGATGTGGTAAGAAATGTTTGTGATAATATGAATGTAATTAATAATATTTTAGTTTTTATATGAAGATTCATTTTAAATATCGATCTAATATGAGCTTAGAGGGATCAAATTTCTTCACGTGCAAGCTTCTTTAAAGTGAAAAATACAATGTGTTATTTTTCATTGTTTAAATTGTATTTGTGAATGCTAAATAAAGTATATATAGGAATAAATAAATGTTTTAACCATTAAAACTTAATTTTTTCATGACATATACAACTTTTTTTAAAATTATAGGTATTTGACATTAAAATATTTTACCTAACATGTAAAACCATAAAAACTTAATTTTTTCATGACATATACTTAATGTTTTTTTAAATGATATGTAATTAACAGTAAAATATTTTATCTAACCTTTGGGTTAAGTATATGTTAATGTTAATTATTAAAATATTTTTTGATATTAAACATTGAAAATATAATATATTCAACGTTAAAATATTTTATTTTAACAATTTTTTTCTAGACATATATATAAAGTTGATATGGACATAAATTAGTAAACATAGATCTTCAAATAGTTAATTTAAATTTCTTGTTGAAATATTTTTTAAAAGTATAAGATTTATACATCTTTCTCACACAATTATTTTTTTTACTTCTAATTACTTGACAACATATTCAATTTTTTTTTATTATAGCTTACATTATTTTTTTATTTAGAACATAATTTTTATTTCTTATTTATAGAATGAACTCTCCACAAAATGAAAGAATTTCTTAAAAATTGTTCATGTATTTCCCACTTTCATGTAATAGAAGTAGGAAATGATCACATTGTAATAATTAAATTAATAATCAATTTTATTGTAAATTTATATAGCTTACTCTAATTTTAAGATGTAATGATTTTTTTAATGGTATATTTTTGGTCGATTTTAACTAAAATAGTTAAAGATTTTAAAAACCCGAGTTCAAGTTATTTATAGAGCCACAAAAGTTTTATAAGGTATTGAATCTATTTATACATTCAAAAATGTATTTTAAAAACATAAAAATCACAATCTTGCTTGAAACTATATTGCCCAATTCTAGATATTTTAAGGTCCTCGGTTTAACTTCTTTAATCTATAGTGACCCGGGAGTGTTTATAGTGACCTATGGGTTTTCAAAGTGCTGAATTTGTTTATACATTCAAAAATGTATTTAAAAAAAAAAAAACACAATCTTTATTGAAATTATATTGCAAAATTTCGACAAAAAGATTATTTGTTAGACTACAAAGTTTTGTATTAAAAAATGAATAATAAATTATAATTATGTTAAAAAACATCTTATTGAAAAAATATTAATTTAGGTTTATATTTTTTTTCTTTTTAACTTTTTGTATATAAAATATAAAAATTAAAAATAGAAACGGCTTAATTCTATATATATATATATATATATATATATATATATATATATATAACCACGGCCACTACTCAAATAAAATATATAAAGCTTTATTATCATTAAATTAAATCACTACCAATATCTTAATCCATAAATATAATCATAAATAAAATATTACCACAAAGTACTAGAATTTGTAAATAAAGAAATGAATCTTAATCCTCAATAAACGGTTGTAGTATCGTCACCATATATCTAAGATATTCAAAAGATACACATGGCCGTGCTTCTCAACCGAATGAAAAATATCGGCTTCGAGCAATCTCTGCTAGCAGCACAATATTAACGTTATTCAAACACCATAAACATGCTATGCTATTCTATGATGTTATGCCTCACCTATTTTATTGAAATGAAGGAAAAGACTGTTCGTAACATCAACATAAAATCAGAGGACAGAGAGTCGAGGAGTTGGAACAGCCACCAGTTCATGCACCCGCGACAGTGTCAGTCGATTAAACCTCTCGCTCATATCCAACTCCTGCTCCTTCATCTTCTCTGGGAGCTTCCAGTTAAAATAGTGCAGCAGCTACCCCATACCAAACTCTACAACAAGAATTCCCCATTGTTGTCCCGGGCACCCTCTCCTTCGCACTCCAAATGGAGTCCACTCAAAGTTCTGAACATTTACACCCACCTCTGGTGCCCCACTTTTTTCCATGAATCTCTCTGGCTTGAAACTTTCGGCATCCTCCCATGAATTTTGGTTCCTCCCAATCGCCTAATGGTTCTGCAAAACGCAAGTGCCACCAATGATTTCATAACCCGAAACAGTGCAATCCTCAAAAGATAAATGGGGAATGGAAAGAGCCCCGGTGGGTTGTCCCTTAACCATGGCGTTCCAAGATTTTTTCTGGAGGAAGACGGAGACTGGATGGAAAGGATGCGAGAAAAACACTGCCGGCAACCCTTTAGCTTGAAGGCGGGCAGATAGCGTTTGAAATTTCAAATTTTTGATATCGATCTCGCATTGAATGCGTGTAAGGACAAGTCAAATTTGCCGGAAGAAGCGCTGCCAGAAAATCAAGAAACCTTCCACATGCATCTTCACCATGCCTGCTATGTAACCATCCATAAACTTGTCACGCAAACTCCAAAAGGTCGCATGATGATCGATGGCAATGGCATGGACATAGCATGGATAGTGGTACTCTTAGAGCATTAATGGGTCAATAGACTTGAAAATAAGGCTTGCCGTATATGGGAAGTCCATTTATGGCTGGATGGGCTGCTGACAATATTGGCTGTAATTCCGATTGCGGTGGATTCGGCCTATCTCCTTTGGGATTGCTCGTACTCTTTACAATAGTACTTGGATCTGTCATCTGGGTATATCATTAAAATATCGACACACTGTTCTGTCCGGTATAATTTTACATATCACTCTCCCCCTAGCGAGTTGGACCTTGTGAGTTTATTAACATCATATGGCTTCATATCATAATATCGGCATGATATATTGACGGATCCCATGTGGAATATTGGTCGGCCGTGATCCCTTTCCTTGGTGTACACATCATCCTATTTTTGCTGTTGAGGGCGGTCCATCCTTGCCTGTCCTTTGGCTCGTCGGTACAAGTAGCCATGACTGCTGCCACGAGGGCTGCTGATCAATCTGGTCAAAAGGAATTCGAATTGGATGCTACTCTTATTGCACAGTCCATTTTTGTGCCTCCAGATTTTCATGTGCGACATCAGGTAAATACTGCCGAGAGGAATTTGAAAGGGCCCAAGTTTGGCTCGATCCGCAGAGGCAGGCACAAACAGAATAAGGATCGACTAGCTTGCTTCAAGCCTGCTGTGGATCAAAGAAGTGGTACTGGAGCATGAGGATCTATGGGGGCGGGTCATTAGTCTGAAAAAGCGAGCATTAATCGGGCACTGGATGTTTGCCGATGGTCTTGAGATAGACATGACGGAATGGGCAAAGAAAGTTTGGAGTCCCATTGTTGGATATGCCCCGAAGGTCAGCCTGCTCCTAAATAATTGGTATAGTATTCATCTTATGAACGAAAAATATGTTGCCTTGATTGTTAACAAGCCATGGGTTCGTGGAAAGAGTTTCTTGCAACTTCTGCCCTGGTACCTCGGTTTTAACCCAATAATGGAGGCACCAAGGAATAGGACGGTGTGGGTAAAGCTCCCGGGCCTTCCGTTGGAGTTCTGGACGGTTAAAGCATTGAGAGCCATTGGAAATTCCATTGGATGCACGAAATACATCGACCCTAGTATGCTTAGTGCCAGTGACAAACGCATTGCCTGGGTATTAGTCGAATTGGTCTTTCTTCTTTTTTATATATATCAAAAAAGCAATCTTTCACTTCATTTTTTTTTAGTAATTGTATCTATAATGTATATTTAAAATTATCTAAAATTATCATTTTAGTAATTGTATCTCTAATGTGTTGTTAGCATTATCAATTTGTAATAGTAGGGAAAATTTTGTAGATTAAATTATTTTATTAGATATTGATTTTTATATATAAAAAATTATTTTATTGGATATTGATTTCTATATAAAAAGAAAAAAAATTAATTAATTACTTTAATAAGTATTTAATTTTTTAATTAAATAAGAAGTATTTCATTTTGTAGATTAAATTAATTTATTAGATATCGATTTCTATGTCCAAAAAAATATTTTTTTAACTAATTACTTTAATACGAAGTATTTCAAATCCAAATAAAAACTCATTTTTATAAAATTAATTCGATAGTGACATATGCATGTAACATGTATTTGAAACAAAATTAAATTCAGCGTCAAACATCACCACACCTTTAACATTTTCCCATTCCAAACATAGTGTCACGTTTTGTCATTACAAGGTCTAAGTGCACATAATACTAATGATGTGGCACATCAATGGATTATAAATGTCAGGGTCCTAATCCAACGGTCAAAATGGAAATTAAAGTTGGGTTTTATTAAATACTTTTTACATATAATCAAACATAAAATTTCATTTAATTTTCTGTTATCATATACTTTTGTTTATATAATGATATTGTTTTCTTTTATAAATTAAAGCATTTAAATAAATTTAATTTTTTTTGGTTTTATTAAAGACTTTTTACATATAATCAAATATTAAATTTCATTCAAAAATTTTTAATCATATTATTTTGTTTATATAATGATATTGTTTTCTTTTATAAATTAAAACATGTGAATAAATTCAAAAAAAAATCGATCATATATTTTTGTTTATGATATTGTTTTCTTTAATAAATTAAAACATTTAAATAAATATCACAAATTTATAGCCCACGTGGGGCAGAGCAGTCGGTGATGGGGTGCACTCTTAAGGCACTCCGTTTTGCAAGGTCACCGGTTCGAAACCCGTGAGTGGGATGGGAGGAGAAAAAATGAGAAGATTAAGATTAGTTTAAATGAGCAAACAAAAAAAATATCGCAAATTTATTGAAATAAACATAACATTTTAATAAAAAACATTTAAAGTTAGCATTGTCATTCATATAAATACTTTAATAAAGTCAAAATAATTTAGCATTGTTATTCATATAAATACTTTAATAAAGTGAAAATAATGGTTGTGCGTTTTAAAAGTCCATGGTCTGTTATCACCAGCAGAGGTCTATACAATTAAACTCTAAATAAATATCACAAATTTATTGAAATAAACATAACTTAACATTTTAATAAAAAAAACATTTAAAGTTAGCATCGTTATTCTTATAAATACTTTAATACAGTCAAAATAATGGTTGTGCGTTTTTGAAGTCCATGGTCTGTTATCACCTGTGGAGGTCTATACAATTAAACTCTCATAGTTTATGTTATTTAAATATACTTTCCTTTCCTAGTTTTAAATATATATTTAATTCATATATTAATTTTTTATAATAATAATAATAATATTTTAAAATACACTCTTAATTATATATATAATTAATTAATTTCAATAATATAAAATATATTATAAAAAGAATGTTGGACATTTACCAATTTGATTTATATAAATAAACTATTTATAAAAAATTGTAAAATTGCAAATTCCTCTTTCCAAATTAGAATATTCATAAAGCCAAATTTCATCAGATTTAATGAAAGGTCAAAATCGCATGTGTCCAAGTTCCAAGAACGAGTCAATTACCCAATTAAATTAAATAAATGATGCGAGTAGTGTATCATTAAGGTTAATTATTTTGTTCATCTGTTCTCGTTTCCGCGTAAGATTAAGTCAATATAAAGTACATTGAACAAAATAGATTTCAAACTTCAACGGGTGTTGAATAGAGTTGAGATAATGACCATTGGCGAAGACTTCAGCATCATGCTAATCGGGAAAAGATTTTGAACGTTGAACTGAAGCTCAGTGACCGTAGCAAAGAAGACTGGCCGCTGCAGCACTGTCAAACGTGTGGAGATAAACTTGAACTTTGAATGACCTGGTGACATGATTTCGACTTCGACTGGGTAGGAATTGCTAGGAATTTCAAAACTGAAGCATCCGTCAAATTTGATGATTTTGGTGTCGTTTTCAATCAATTTAACAAAGAAGGTTAAAGGCGGCGAAAATTTTATGCTGTATTTTACGGGAATATCACCCTATGACGACCCGTCAAATTCCATCCCTGTGACGACGGGTGCAACGACGAAAAAGAAAGAAAACTAACAATTGAGCACATCGGATTTATTAGGAAGCTTTTACCACATGCATCACTTTAGCCAAAATCTACAATCTCTTACCATTCAATATACGACTAACTCTCTATATTGTGTTTTTGATAGCTTTCGTGGTGATCAGGTTGTGCGTAGTTTAAAAATCAGTGGTTCAAAGCTTTGCAACTATCAAACCTTGAAGGAAGGAGGATTGTTTATATAAACTGGGTTCTTGCATTTTTTTTTTTGGTAAGTTAGGATATTCTATTAATTCGAAAACAGAGAAGTTACATATGCTACAAGTTGGGTTGGCAAGCCGTGCTTAGCCAATCCCAGCCTTAGTTACGTGGTTTTGAGGCTTCTTCAGAGGAGGAAACCAACCCGAACAAAACTTAAAACAGAAAATTACATTATGCGCAGTAGCGCTGGTGTATCTAAGTAACACAAAATATGCAGTAGCAAAAAAAAAAACTGATGGCAAGCTTGATAAAAAACATCGAAGAGCTGTGCAGCTATGCAGGCCTCACTTTTCGTCTTCATCATCACTATTGGCGACCTCCTCCTCAATGGGGCAAGCAGGTGCCTACGCAGCAACTTCCTCTGAATCTGCCAATGTATGTGTGGGTTTGTGGACAGGTGCGCAGAGGAGGGGGGAGTCCAGATCTACGCCGTCAGGGACAAGCGGCTAGTTGCCATCGGAATCCATCAACCAGACGTCTAAATCATCCTTTTCCTTCTCCTGAACTAGCAGCGGGTCAGTTTCGGTGCTGGGGGTGCAACTTGGGAGAGATGGTGGACTTCTACGGGTCGCGCCTTCCTCTTTGCGTAGCTTACCCAAGGGCTGCTTCATCCTTCTCAGGCTCAGGGCTCTGTCGTACAAAAGTGTTGGAGGAGGAGCCTTCCATCGATTCTAGTCGATTTTGCTCGCCACAGTGATATCGGCGAGGGAGAGCCCCTCCCTGTCCGCCTTGGATAGTTCTCTGGCGAAGTCTGGGGGCCATTGCGCGAAGAGGCAGGAGGGAGATGTTCAGGGAGGGAGACACAGAAGGGCAAGCTACGCTGGGGCTCAAGGGGTCGAAGTAGCAGGGGAGGTGCGCAGGATGGGATGTAGCAACCCAAAAGTGACTTACCAGAGCAATGCTGAGAACAGGGCTTCGTAGCCTTCTGAAGTTAGGGAGATGCCAGAGCGAAGGTAAAGAGGCGAAAGGCAGAGCTAAAATATTGTGGCTTGGAAGGGGTTGAGAGACAATCTTTTTAAAGGGGCTTGGATGTGTGCAAGAAAGATAGCAAAGAGTAGGCCTAGCACGTAGCTGCATGCTGTGATCGATCACCTAAGCTGGCTCGAAGGAAGGGGGATGGCTACAATACGTGTTAATCATGGTGATCATTTATGGTGATAGATGCGACGGGATGCCCTGGGAAAGGTGACACAATTCCCATTGTCTCGTCATCATTCCTGATTCTGTAAGTCTCGCGTGAATGGCTAACGGTTTGAGGATCTATAGCAGGTGAGGCTCTACGCAGAAGATCTTCATCCTCGAGGGTGTGTGAGATGTGATTGTTAAGCATGTCAGTTCTATCACCCACATCCGGGGTTGTTGTTGTATGCATTATTATCTTCTAATTACAACATTTATTTGCAGACGATATCTGTCCTCGAGGGTGTGTGAAATGTGATTGTCAAGCATGTCAGTTTTGTCACCCGCATCCAAGGCTGTTGTTGTGTGCATTTCTATCTTTTAATTACAACATTTATTTGCGGAGTTGACCGCCTCCTCGCAAGTTTCTGAGAATAGGCGAAGGTGGGTACAGGAATGGCGAATTGGCTTTTCCCGATGCAAAATGAAGCAATAGTGTAACCTTGATTCAAGATAGTAATCTCATGGCCTTATTTGAGATGATTGATAATATGGATGTTATTAACTCTAATCAATAAGGATTCCAAGTTACTGTGATTGTGCTGGAGGACGAGAGGTTGAACGAGCTTACAAAATCTCTAGAAGATGAGGTCAGATTGAAAGGGAAAGAAGATGATATTCATGCGAAGGGTACTATAATTAAATAGTTAAGAGAATGGAATCTTGAAGTGGCCTCAGCTTTCGATACAGGAGACATGCACTTAGAAGGAAGTTTAACGTATTATTACGATGTTAGCGAAGAGCTGAGTTTCTTTGTGGACCATACTACTATCGAACTTGGAATCGTCATGAACCTTTTCGATGTAGATTCAATGGACACTATGTATTCAGATGTGGTGTTGGAATTTTGAATACAACAAATAGAGGAAATGTGCTTCCCCAAAAAACACAGAGAATGCACAATACTGCAGAAATAACAAATACACTGACATGCAGAGCTAAGAACAAGAGCGGAATGAAATTTCGATTTCTATTCCTTCCCACTAACAATATGAAATTACATTTGTTTTAATACAAAATGGTCGTAGCCTAAAAACCTAAAACTATTCAAAGCAATTCAATGTTGAACGGACTTTCAACAACCAAGCTCATCCTTCTGCTCTGTTTCTTTGTTTATACATGAAACGCGTACAAAACACATAACTGGTGGACCTGAAATCCTATTTATTCTGGCTGTGAAAACACATCGCATCTGCCTCTTTATCGCAGATCGTAGATCGACGATCTCAGCATTTAACATATGCGCGAACTGGGTAAACACAAAACCTTGTGATGTGCAATTGCTATCACATCGCATACAAAATAACATACGATGCGGGACTTAACGGGAAACTTAAAACCTTGCGGTCGCGATGTGCAATGGCATGATCACGTTGCACCACAAAATAAATAACTTGCGAGCGCTTAATAGAAAGCACTAAAGTTTGTGATTGCAATGTGCAGTAGCATTATCGCATTGCATGTCAAATAACATAGCTTGCGGATGGCGGAAGGTAAGTTGTAAACATTGCAAAGTGCGATATTGCGAGCGGTAAGAAAAGGTAAGTGCGGTAAGAGAAATACAAAGGGATAAGAGGAAATACGATGTGGTAAGGATATGTGGGTCTAGCCGATATCTCATTGGTAGAAACATAACATATGGTGATGGTTTAAGGTTAAGGCTTAAGATTTGCGAAGCGCACGCGGCGACGTGGTAAGTCGCTGATCCAAGTGGATATTGGTGGCCACCCACCTATTCCACTTGGGCCCCCACCATTGTCTTTTTCAGTTTGTCAGTTTCGGCATAACTTACTATTTTTAGCAGTTTTTCGGGTCCTGAACTTCCGGAGCCGTTTTGAGGCCCTAAACGACGTTTTTTGGGCATCGCGCCTTTAGCGAATATCATTTCATTTTGGAACGAAAGTTGTAGTCCTCAGATAGATCTTTCTAATGATGTATCATGTGCGTCAAACGAAGATAGTATGCCAAAGCTACATCCCTGGGAAGTGGAAACACCAATTTACCCAAAGCGAGACTTATAGTTTGTGCTTCATCTCCTAGGGTTAGTTTTTTGGATGTTTAGGGTTCTCCATTGTTTCTCAATAATAAATAGGCCCTTGAGCCTCATTGTATCCAGTTCGGAGGGGTTGTAGCATACATCTCTTCTCGAGAGATAGCTACCGACACCACAGCTAGTTTTATTTCCATTCTGTCTGTAAGCAAATTTCGGTTCTTTGATATTAATGAAATGAAGTGTTATTTCCACTGCATCTCTGTATTCATGTTTATATGTTTATTCTGTTGCGTTCCTGCATAAATCCGGATCAGTGGTATCAGAGCGGTCTGCTTTTTCTCGATCCTTCTTTGCATGTCCCCAACGAGGTCGGGGTATAAGGAGTTAGGGCTTGATCTGGTGGAACCTTTGCAAGATCAGCCTCGCAAACCTCGACGGACACCCATGGGGGACGAAAAGAAAGATGAGGGAGCAGGAGATCCTATCAAAATATTGCTCGAGGAGGCCCTCGAAAAACAAAGGAACGCGATGATGGATAGCTTTGCTCGGATCCTTCAACGGCTGCCCACCGGCGGCGCATATGCATCCAGTAGCCACTCTGGAGTTGCGACTCCCTTTAAGGTACAAGTAAATTTTGACATTCCCATATTTGAGGGTCAAATAGACGCAGATGCCGTAGATAGATGGTTGAATCTATTAGAAGGATATTTCTGTGTTCATGACTTTTCAGACCGGGAGAAGATTATTTTTGCACTCCTCAAAGCTACCCCCCATGTTAAGGACTGGTGGGAAACCTACTGTGAGAACAAGGACCAGACAGAACCCTCTCTGTTCTCGGCCGTACCAACTTGGAATTCTTTCCGAGACGCCGTCAAGGAGCAGTACTATCCCGTGGGGAGCTATGAGGACAAGTACATACAATGGACCACGCTGCGACAACAAAGGGATCAAGATGTGCATGAGCTGACGAATCTGTTCCATACCATGCGCACAAAGTTGGGTATCAAAGATTCAGAGAAACATTTGGTGCTAAAGTATCGCAGTTGTCTGCACAGATACATTCAGGAGGAAATGGAGTTCCTCGACATCTCCTCGCTTGGTACGGCATACCGGTATGCTGCTAAGATTGAGCAGAAATTCAAACAGAAGAAGCGAGACTTTGGATCTGCGAATCAAAAGCAAGGAAAAGGTGCTTCCAAACCGCAGAACAAAGGACAGAGCATGGCGGCTAAAGACAACCCATCAAAGCCACAAGACAAGAACAACACCGTAAAGCCAAAGAAGGACACGGGAAAGTGGTGTGAGTTCCATAAGAGCTCCACTCACAACACGAGTGAGTGTCGGGCCAAGCAGTCGCTAGTGGCCGAGATGAGGGCTTCTGAGTCAGATGCATGCTCTGACTCCGAATCAGAACCTGAAAAGGGGAATGAAAAAGGGAAACAGATTATTGATGCGGAGCCCAACACCACTGTTGCCACTACAAAGGTCCAGAAGGAGGAACCGGAAGATCCAGAGGAGGAGGAACGTCTCTTCCACTCCCAGATGTGGGTAAAGGGCTCCCCTGTACAGTTCATTGTCGACAATGGGAGCCAAAAGAACCTCATTTCAGCAGACGCCGTGAAGCAGTTGGGCTTGCCGACCACAGCTCACCCACATCCATACACCATCGGGTGGCTTCACCAAGGACGAGATCTCCGCGTCAGCCAGCAGTGTCGCCTTCCCTATAGCATCAAGCCCTTCACGGATGAGGTATTATGTGACGTTGCTCTTATTGATGTTTCTGATGTATTATTAGGACAACCATACTTGTGGAAGCGTCATGCTGTGTATGAGTCTCGACCTCGTGCTGTTATTATTACTTTGGGAAATAAGTTGTACAGGATACCAGAGGTACCACCTCCTATGGCTATCTCTTTGGTTACTGCAAAACAATGCAGTAAGCTCATTTCCCAAACCAGGAAATTCGTTTTCCTGATGATCCGCCCCCAGGGCAAGAAGAAGACTGTGGCCACGACCTCCAGACAGGGCCCCTCTGCACGACAACAACAAATGGATAAGGTCGTGGAGGAGTACGGAGACATCTTCACCTCACCCACAGGGGTTCCTCTGCACTGCCAGGTCAAGCACCCGATTGATCTGACCCCAGGTGCGCCACTACCCAATGGACCAATCTATCGACGCTCTGTTCTGGAAAATGATGAAATCAAGAGGCAGATTCAGGAGCTGTTGCAGAAAGGTCACATCAGACCAAGTTCATCGCCATGTGGGAGCCCGATCGTGTTGGTACAGAAAAAGGATGGGACGTGGAGACTCTGTATTGACTATCGGGCGCTGAAAAAGATCACTGTCCGGAATAGGTACCCAATCCCACGGATTGATGACCTTCTGGACCAACTCCAAGGTGCAAAATATTTCAGTAAGATCGACCTGAAGTCTGGGTATCACCAGGTACCAATTGAACCCTATGATGTGTGGAAGACTGCCTTCAAAGCTAAGGAAGGCCTTTTTGAATGGCTGGTCATGCCTTTCGGGTTGACGAATGCTCCCGCAACCTTCATGAGGATGATGGACGACATCTTGGGGCCATTCACCAACTCATTCGTAGTGGTGTACTTGGATGACATTCTGATCTTCAACAAGACTTGGGAAGAGCACCTTCATCACATCCGACAAGTCCTCCAAACACTGCGGCAACACAAGTTGTGTGCCAATTTGGAGAAGTGCACGTTTGGCATGACCCGGGTTCAATATCTGGGATACATTATTGATGAAAGGGGGGTGCATGTGGATCCAGCCAAGATCCAAGTCATTCGGGATTGGCCAGCCCCGACTACTATAACAGAGCTTTGCAGCTTTCTGGGTCTTGCTAATTTCTACCATAGATTCGTGTTGGGATTCTCTCATATCACTTGGCCCTTGAGTCAAGTCACCAAAGGAGCGAGAGAAAAATTCTTTTGGTCGGAACCTCAACAGAAGGCGTTCAAAGAATTGAAAAATCGCCTCTGTTCTGCCCCAGTGCTCACCTTACCAGACTTGCAGCAGCCATTTGAGATCGAGGCAGATGCCTCTGACTATGCTATTGGGGCAGTTCTTACTCAACAGGGACATCCAGTGGCATATCACAGTGAGACATTGTCTGAGACAGTTCGCAAGTATCCCACCTATGACAAAGAAATGTATTCCATTGTGCAAGCTTGTCGACAATGGAAGCATTACATTTAGGGGAAGGAAACAATCATCCACACAGACCACTGGCCCCTGCAGTTCATACAGACACAAGGGAAGTTGCAGAATGATCGCCATCAGAAGTGGTCCACATATCTGCAACAGTTTCATTTGAACATCAAGTACAAGAAGGGTAGCACCAATAATGTTGCAGACTGCCTCAGCCGACCACCAATCGTGGCGCTCACCACCGTGCTCAACTCTTGTGGGCACGAGACTTCTGATTGGCCGCTTCTCTATGAGAGTGACCCAGAATTCGGCCACACTTACAAGGCACTCTTAGGGGGCACACAAGTTCCAAATTTTCACATCCAAGATGCACTTTTATGTCACCTGGGACACCTTTGTGTTCCTTCAAGCGAGCGTGCCAAGATGATATGGGAAGCACACTACAGTCGAGTCGCTGGGCATTTCGGGGTCGAGAAAACAATAGCAATACTACAGAAGTATTTCTATTGGCCGAACCTTCGAAAGGATGTCGAGAAGCACATTAGATCCTGCACTGCTTGTGCCATTGCCAAGCCGACCATCAAGAAGCAAGGCCTATATACTCCACTACCTACCCCTAGTCGACCTTGGGAATCCATCTCCATGGATTACATGTCGGGCCTACCTTCTACTAAGAATGGAAATGATTGTGTTTTCGTGGTTGTTGACAGATTCTCGAAGATGGCCATTATGGCGGCTTGTAAGAAGAATATCACAGCAGAAGCCACTGCTAAACTCTTCTTTGAACGAGTGTGGGTGCACTTTGGGATCCCACAGTCTATCATATCAGATCGAGATAGCAGGTTCCTCAACACATTTTGGTCCAGCCTTTGGTCAATGTTGGACACAAAGCTCACCAAGTCCACAGCTTTCCATCCCCAAACAGATGGCCAGACAGAGGTCGTCAACAGAATGATTGTACACATTCTGCGCATGTACAATTCAAAGCATCCACGCACATGGGACGAGAGCCTCCCTTATGTAAAACATAGTTATAACCGGGCTCTCCACAGTTCAATTGGCCATAGCCCCTTTCAGGTGGGCTTGGGATTCCAGCCACTATGTCCCATTGACGTAGCCATGCCATTTGCAGCTGCTCAGGCCGATTCAGCTCATGTCCAGTCTGAAGTTGACAAAGCAAGTAGCTTCATCGAGCGTATTCAACACATCCGCCAACAGGTTCATGATATATTGGACAGAGCCAATGCGAAGTGCAAGCAGCGCCATGATCAACACTGTGTGCCACACAACTTCCAAGTGGGCAAAAAAGTATGGCTACATTTGCAGAAGGAGCGCCTCACTGGACCCCACCGCAAGCTTCGCCCACTCCGACACGGGCCGTACACCGTCACCAAGGCTATAGGGAACAATGCCTTCGAGCTTAGTATTCCTCCATTCCTTGGTCTGCACCTAGTCTTCAATGTGGATCGCCTTCATCCTTACTTTACACCTCTACTGGACACCTCGGACATTGCAGAACAACTCACACCAACAGAGTTAAACCCAGATTGCATGGAACAGGCCACCACAGATTTTATCATGGACATGCAAATCAAGAACACTCGCCAACAGAAGATCCAACTGTATCGGGTTGTCAAAGCTGGCCAACTCCTGCACCAAGGAAAGTGGTTCACCAAGGACCAAGTTCAGCAGAAATTTCCTCATCTCATGGAGGAACTTGACGCAATGGGGACCATTGCTTCCTAAGGGGGGAGGAATGATCCAGGTGGATATTGGTGGCCACCCACCTCTTCCACTTGGGCCCCCACCATTGTCTTTTTAAGTTTTTTAGTTTCGGCATAACTTACTATTTTTAGTAGTTTTTCGGGTCCTGAACTTCCGGAGCCGTTTTGAGGCCCTAAACGATGTTTTTTGGGCATCGCGCCATCTAGCGAATATCATTCCATTCTAAAATTATATTCATGGCGAAATTTGTATTCCTCGGATAGAGCTTTCTAATGATGTATCATGTGCGTCAAACGGAGATAGTATGCCAAAGTTACGTCCCTGGGAAGTTGAAACACCAATTTACCCAAACGAGGCCCATAGTTTTGGCGCTTCATCTCCTAGGGTTAGGGTTTTGGATGTTTAGGGTTCTCCATTGTTTCTCAATAATAAATAGGCCCTCGAGCCTCATTGTAACTCAGTTCAGAGGCCTGTAGCTGCCACATCTCTTCTTAGAGATAGCTACCAGTGCCCTAGCTAGTTTTATTTCCATTCTGTCTGTAGGCAAATTTCAGTTCTTTGATATTAATGAAAAAGTGTTATTTCCGCTGCATCTTTGTATTTATGGTTATATGTTTATTCTATTGTGTTCCTGCATAAATCCGGATCAGTCGCGGTAAGTGTGAAATGTACAAATCAAAAGGAAATGCGGAATACAAAGGATTTACGGGTTTTTCAAGTGGTGGAGGTAAGTGTGGGGCTCGCCATATATCACATTGGCGGGGTTTTAACATTGTGGCGAAGGGCTTAAGAGTTAAGACAAAAAATTGTGGGCTACACCTGTGGGAAAAAGACGGTGGGTAAAGAAATAAACACAGAGTTATGGCTGCGATACTTTTCTTCTGATTTTGCATGGATTGCGTGAAAATGCCTCGGATTTGAAATTTGTGCTCGTCCTTCCTGCAATCAAAAATTGATGAAGTGTGGGATGTTGCCACTGCTTATTCATGGCGGTGGTTGGTAGTTGATTCCAACACTCCCTCTTTATCACAACTGCTGCCATCAATCATTCCTAGACATTGTCTGAGATAAACAAAACTTCTCTGTCCCAATGCCTTTGTGAGGATATCAACAAATTGTTCCTTTTTTCTGCAATTCTACAAAAAAATCTCACCATTGTTAACCAATTCTCTTATAAAATTATATTTGGAATCTATGTGCTTTGTTCTCTTGTGGAAAACATAATTCTTTCATAATGCAATTGCTGAGTTATTATCACAATAAATTGTGGTTCCTTTGTCTTGCTCATGACACAAATCTCTCAACATCCTTCTCATCCATACTGCTTGACATGCTACTGATGTTGCTGCCACATATTCAGCTTCTTCTATTGATAATGAAACTATTGTTTGCTTCTTGGAAGCCCATGAAATCGGCCCCAGTCCCAAATGAAACACATACCTAGATGTGCTCTTTCTATCATCTACACTTCCAGCCCAATCACTGTCAGTGTAACCAATCAATTTAAAATTATCATTTGAGAAGTATAGAACACCATACTCATTTGTTCCATCCACATACCTCAATATTCTCTTGGTTTCTAGCCAATGTGTCTCATTTGGTGTCTCCATGAATCTGGAAATTAAACTTACAACATACATAATATCAGGCCTAGTTGCAGTCAAATACATTAGACTGCCAACTATGTTATTGTACAATGTCGGATCAATATTTTTGCTACAATCTTATTTGCTTAATTTTAACCCCATGATAGCTGGAGTTGTTGATGCTTTGTTGTTCTACATCTTAAACCCATTTAAAACTTCTGCAACATATTTTTCTTGGGAAATAAAAATTTCCTTTTCATTTTTCTTTACTTCAATGCCCAAAAAATATCTCAATAAACCCAAGTCAGTCATTCGAAATTCACTCATCATGACTTCTTTAAAATCAGAAATGAGAGAAACTTCATTCCCTGTGAAAATTAAATCATCGACATATAAAAAAAAATAAGGATTTTACCATCATTTTCTTTAATGTAGAGTGTTAGTTCACCATCACACTTATAAAACCCATTATCTATAAGGTAAGCATCAATCCTGTTGTACCATGCTCTTGGTGCTTTCTTTCGTCCATAAAGATATTTCTTCAACTTACATACTTTGGGCTCTTAGCCTTCCATCTCATAGACAGGAGGTTGTTCAACATATACCTCCTCTTTCAACACTCCATTCAAAAATGTTGACTTTACATCCATTTGATATACTTTCCACTTTTGTTGTGTTGCTATGGATAATATTTTCTGCACTGTTTCCATCCTTGCAACTGGTGTAAAGGTTTCATCATAATCTCTTCCTTGATGTTTCTTGTATCCTTTCACAACAAGTCTTGCTTTATGGATTTCTATCTTGCCTTCAGCATTGCTTTTGGTCTTATAGACCCATTTCACTCCAGTGACTTATTTGCCTTGTCAGTGGTCCACTAACTCCCATGTATCATTCTTTTCTATTGATCCAATCTCTTCATTGATTGCTTCAATCAATTTTTATTCTTTTACTGCATCTTCAAAATGGATTGGGTCATCAACATGACAAAACAGAGAAAATAAAGAATTCAGGCCAGTATTATTATTTACTTCTTCTTGCTCATAAATTTCACTCAGATTTCTTAATCTTGGTATTTTTAGAGTTCTTGGAGTTCCACTTGAACTCGAGAGAGTTGTAGATCCCTATGGTGTGCTTGGAGAAACACTTCCTTGATTTTTCACTGCTGCTCTATTGCTTGCTTGTGGTGTGCTTTGCTGAGCTTGTGTAGGTGGAGGAGGAGCCACCGTTGAGGGAGTATTTTCTACAACCAATTACTCTTTATCTTCATGTGAAATACATGTCTTCACAGTTACAGTTTTCTCTAAACTTCCATCCCAAGCTTCTTCTTCAATGAACTGAACATCTCGGTTGATTATAACTTTCTTGGTTGATGGATTATAGAGTTTGTAGGCCTTGGATTCATCACTGTCTCCAACAAAGACACTTCTCCCCCTTGCTGTCCAAATTTTTTATTAATTTATTCGGGACATGTGCATATGCCACACATCCAAATACTCTCATGCGAGTGACAAACTTCTTTGTTCCACTCCATGCTTCTTCTGGAACTCTGTTCATAACATCTTTGGTTGGACATTTATTTAAAATATATGTTGCACAATTGGCAGCTTCTGCCCAATGCTCATCTGGAAAATGCTTTCCCTTCAACATACTTCTGACCATGTCCATGATGGTCCTATTCTTTCTTTCTACAACATCGTTTTGCGGTGGTGTATACCTTGTAGTAAACTTCTTGTGTATGTTGTGCTCCCTGCAGAAACATAGGAAGTCTTTGGAGATATACTCTCCACCTCTATCAGTTATCAACACTTTTATGTAGTGCCCACTTTGCTTCTCAACAAGATCTTTGAATTGGTGTAACTGTTCAAACACATCACTCTTTTGTTTTAGGAAATAAACTCATGTCTTTCTTGTATAATCATCTATAAATGTTAAGACATAATGATTGCCAACTAATGATGGCGTTTGCATTGGTCCACACAAATCTGAGTGGACAATCTCCAAGGGTGTTTTTGCCCATATACTATTTCTTGTTGGAAATGATTCTCTATGTTGTTTTCCCAAGATGCAACCTTCACATAGGCAGTCTGGTTACTCTATGAGTGGTAATCCCTTCACCATCTCTTTTCTATGCAACAGGTTCAAACCTCCGAAATTGAGATGTCCAAATCTCAAATGCCACAACCAATTTTCATCTTTCATTTCTTCTTAAAAGAATTCATGTGTCACAGCTGCTACGACACCTCCTTCCTTCAAGTCTGTTCTAATATTGAGAGGAAACATCCTATTACTTGTCATATGCACTTCTGCAATGACCCTTTTACTTGGAGGTATATCCGTGATTGTACACACATGATTTTTAAAAAACACAATGTATCCCTTATTCACGAGCTGTCCAATGCTTAGAAGGTTACATTTCATGATAGGTACATAATAGACATCTCGCACAAACTTCTTCTCTCCCTTCCTTGTCAGTATTGATACTCTTCCTTTCCCCATGACAGAGACTTTACTATTGGTCCCCATTGTCACTTCAGATTTCACATTCTCATCCAAATTGACAAACATTGATATGTTTCCAATCATATGGTTACTACATCCTGAATCTAAGAACCATACATCTTCTTGTTTTTCTTGTGCTACATTACAAGTTAAAAGCACATTTCTTTGGTTCTGATTTTCTTTTGTAAAATTTACACTAGGTCTATTACCCATATAATTTTGTTTCTTTCTACATTCATTAGAATAATGCCCACACCTTTTATAATAATGACATTGGACTTGAGATCTATCATACCTCTTTCCTTGTGCTTGATTTTATCTTGAGCCTTCACTTTGATTCTGGTTGCTGCCCCCTCCACTTGTGCTTGCAGGGCTGCTTATTCCACCTCTGTGTGGGCTTCTTCCTCTTCCTCGGTAGTTTGATCTTCCTCAACCTCTACCTCCACCAAAAGACATTTGTGTCTTGAATGCATGCTCCAATGAAGAGTTCATTGTTATGTTCAGTCTATGTTCATAAGGCATCAGTGATGCACAAAGCTCACCCACCGAAAATTGTGAGATATTATTTTTCTCTTCTATGGCTTGTACTATGGCATCAAATCTCGATGGTAGACTTCTTAAGGTTTTCTCCACTATTCTCCTTTCCTCAAGTATCTCTCCATGAGACATTATATGGGTAACCAACCTAATCACATGAATGAAGAATGAGTCTATGTTATCACACTCTTTCATACAGAGAGTTTCAAAATCTCTCCTCAGCATTTGTAATTTTTTTGTCTTCACCTTCTCCATGCCTTGATAGGCTGTCTTGAGAATATCCCATGCTTCCTTGGACTTCGTTGTTGCTGCAACTCTTGGGAAAATACTCTCATGTACTACTTGGAAGATATATAAGAGGGCATTGGAGTCCTTCTTCCTATTATCTTTCAACAGGTCTCTTTCTGCTTGTGTCAAAGCATTAAGCGTTCCTGCATCTGCTAGTTCTGGAAAATCATTTTCCACCAACTTCCAAATATCTTGTGAAGCAAACAAGGCCCTCATTGTAATGGCGTAATGATCATAATTTTACCATTGAACTCTGGTAATTATGGATTTTTCAAGCTTGTGCATGCTACTGCCATCTTGAATGTGTAAATACAAACTTTCTCACTTCTGTAAAAGCTTTCTCACCACTGGAGACTTCTGCTTCTACAAACAAACAATCTTACAACTTCTTCAGTAAAGGTAACTTGTTATTTTAATAAGAGCCTAGAACTATTTTGATACTATGTTAGAATTTTGAATACAAAAAACGAAGGAAATGCGTTTCGCCCAACAACACAGATAATGCACAATACTGCGGAAAAAAAAATACACAGATAGGCAGAGCGAAAAATAGGAGAGGAGCCAAATTTCGTTTTCTATTCCTTCACACTAGCAATATGAAATTACATTTGTTTTAATACAAAATGGTCGTAGCCTGAAAAACCTAAATCTATTCAAAGCAATTCAATGCTGAACAGACGTTCAACAACCAAACTTGTCCTTCTGCCCTGTTTCTATGTTTATACACGAAACACATACAAAACACATAACTGACGAACTTGAAATCTTATTTGTTCTCGCTGTGACAACACATCGCATCCGTCACTTTATCGCAGATCGCAGATCGGCGATCTCAGCGTTTAACATATGCACGAACCGGGTAAATAGAGAACCTTGCAATGAGTGATTGCGATCGCATCGCATACAAAATAACATACATTGCGGGACTTAACGGGAAACTTAAAACCTTGTGGTCGTGATGTGCGATGGCACGATCACATCGCACTGCAAAAAAAAAAACTTGGGGGTGCTTAATGGAAAGCACAAAAGTTTGCGATTGCGATGTGCGGTAGTACTATCGCATTGCATGTCAAATAACATAGCTTACGGATGGCGGAAGGTAAGTTGTACCCATCGCAAAGTGCGGTATTGCGGGTGGTAAGCAAAGGTAAGTGCAGTAAGCGAAATACAAAGGGATAAGCGGAAATACGATGCGGTAAGGATATGTGGGTCCCACCGATATCGTATCGGCGAAAACTAACATACTGTGAGGGCATAAGGTTAAGGCTTAAGATTTGTGAAGTGCAGGCGGCGATGTGGTAAGTCGTGGTAAGTGCGAAATGCATAAACCAAAATGAAATACGGAATATGAAGGATTTACAGGTTTTGCAAATTGCGGTGGAGGTAAGTGTGGGTCCCACCAGATAGTGCATGGGCAGGGTTTTAACATTGTGGTGAAGGGCTTAAGAGTTAAGACAAAAAATTGCGGGCTGCACTTGTAGGAAAAAGGTAAGTCAAAGGCGGTGGGTAAGGAAATAAAAGTAGAGTTATGGCCGTGGTACTTTGCTTCTGATTTTGTGTGGATTGCGTGAAAACACCTCTGATTTGAAATCTGTGCTCGCCTTTTCTGCAATAAAAAATTGTTGAAGCATGGACTACTGCCACTGCTTATTCATAGCGGTGGTTGGGAGTCAATTCTAACATGTGTATAGTTGTCGTATATGGTTGTCGTGAAACTCCGGTTGTTTTCTATGAGTCTCCATGGGAGAATAATGTTTGGGGGTTGAATGAACATCTAACCATACAAAATGATTTTAAATCGCAACACCGAGGCAAAATTGAAATTAATGAAACCGAATTTCATGGGTGAGCACCACCGTCGAGGATGGTATGTAATTTATATATATGTGAATAAATCCGCCTCATTCTATAGCCAGTAAACCATCCGTGTTTTATTTCCGAGGTATTTTCCCCAAACATTAATCATATCTGTGAAGAAGCGGCATATAGCATGTCACATAAAATTTTACTGTGAGAGACGATGGCCGAAGCGTAGTCTTCATTTTCCTTCAGCGGAGTTTCTAGTTCTGCAGAGTTCAATGTCTATAGGTTCACAAAAACTCTAACCATGTAAAGTCTCCATTCTGCTTTTAGCTGAAGTTTTAATTTCGCATCTGTATAGTTTCACAAAACTTTCCAATATTTCCTTTTTTATATAATTTTATAGAAATATTATTGATGAAATATTTTATTATTACTCAAATAAAAGTGAGTAGCACTGCAGAGTTTAAAATAAAAAAACACATATATATAATATATATAACTTGTTTTTTAAAGTGAAAATATAAAACTTATTGTTTTTTATTTTTAAGTGAAGAGATTTTATTGTATATTTTACTTTTATCATATTCATCCATTTCATAGATAAACTACTAAGTGGGATGGTTGGAATCTACAATTAATCAATCATGTGTTGTATAAAAGACTTAATTAATATACTTACAAATTATATTAATAATGATTGTAGTAAAAATGATTATAGTATTAATTGTTGAAATCCATCCTTTATAATACCAATACGAATTCGAACCAGCCACTGATTCCACCGGTGTTAAAAACAAATAAGTATAAACAAATCAAGCTCTCATATTACAATACGCCTTAACAAAATATATAGGCCATAGGGCAGGAATTTTTACTCCGCAAATTTGACTCATATTGGGCGTTTGGTGACCCAATCCATTATAAAACAAACGAGTAGGGAGCGAAATCCAGTTTTGAAATATGTCAAAAATTTTATTGGAAGGAACATTTATCTGATGCCCCACATTATTGTTGAAGATAATGATTAATTAAGTGTTGTGTTATCAAATTTTCAGTTCTTCTAGTATAGATCATGGATTATTAAACTTATGGTTTAATAGGAACTCATATTTCATAATTAGTGTAAGTGAATTAGTTGGAATTAGAGTGATTTGATCGATAGTAATTTTCATAGTTGTATAAATGTAAAGGAAATTTCCATAGTTGTAAAAATATGACAGTTATATATGAATTTATTCATTGTTCCATGGCGATGAATAAAAAGAGGAAAAAAATGAATTTGAGAGATTGGGATTTTTGATATTTTTGGGTTTAATGTTTGTATTATTTGTGTTTTTAGTATAAGTGTTCTATTATATTAGTGGGTAACATTTAATTGTTTTTGCATTTTGTTTTACATGAGTGCAGTTACAAATGGCTAACCTAAAATACTAATCTTTAAAGGTGAGAACTATGATTTTTGGAGCATTAAAATGAAAACATGATAATCTCAAATACCAATTTTTAAAGGTAAGAACTACTACTTTTGCAGCATTAAAATGAAAACATTGTTTCTTTCACAAGATTAGTGAGATTTCGTGAAAAATGGTTATAGAGAAAACCAACAAGCTATGCATGATTCCATTTTTCCAAGACTTATTGTAATAACAAAATAAAAAAAAGCACAAAATGTGCTACAAAAAACATATTAAGGAATATACAAGGTAAAAGTTGTTAAAGTGCACTCTTTCATAAGAGAATTTGTAGCTATTTGCATGCAAAATTTTGATTATATGCAATATTTTTTCACTACGGTTGTGGAAATAGTAAATCAAATTAGATCTTTTAGAGAATATTTAACAAATAAAAAAATTGTTGATATTTTTTAAAGAAGTCTTGGTGAAATATTTGGTGGTGTTTTTACTTCTATTGAAAAGTCTAAATATGTAACTGAGTTGTTCTTAAATTAGCTTATGGGGTCTCTTTAATCTCATGAGAAAAGGATGAATATATCTATTGAAAACAAAAAGAGAAAGCTTTTCAACCAAACACCGATATTTCTAAAATGAAAGGTTAGGAAAATGAGAAATTCCCCCTAAGGAACTTATGAGAACCCCATGGAAGAGGAAGAATATGAAAAGCATTTAAAGGAAGGAGAGGCAAAGAAAGAATTTTTCCTATAAGTAACAAAGGAAGAGGAAGACATAATGAGAGTGATGATAGAAGATATGGAAAATCCAAAGTGCCAAGTTTAATGATTTAATTGTAAAATATTTGGCCATTATGAACATAATTGGTGGAAAAAAAAACAAAAACAAAATGCTAATTTTCTGAAGAAAAAAATGGGGGAAATCAATTCTTAGATTGTGATCCAACTAATAAGGATTGTAAGGACGTATGGCTTTTGGATATTGGTTGCATAAATCATATGACCAGAAAAAGAGATAGCTTTTTGAAAATAGATAAATCTCCTAAATCTAAAGTTTTGTAAGGAGATGAAAAATCAATGGATGCTAAAAGGTAAAGGAATTTCTAGGAATGACCTGGTCACATGATTTCGACTTCGACAGGGTAGGAATTGATAGGAATTTCAAAACTGAAGCAGACGTCAAATTCGATGAATTTGGTGTCCTTTTGTTAATTTTGGACAACTAGGTCCAAACTCCATGTTGTGATGCTCATATGAAGAAGCCAATATTTTTATTTGATTCCTCTTTCGGATAGGTGCAACATCGATATAAAGATCATCTTGATCCGATGAGCAGAATATTTATTTTAAATTAATTCCACTTATGTGCAAGGTCGGCAAGAATTGTAATGTAGGCTTGAAGCCCCAATAGATGTGTCACACACCCTCACTGATGGATATATATACGTCAACGTTGGAGGTTATTTTCACCATCACTCGTCACACATTCTCTCTCATCATATGATTGATTCGATCATCATCTTGGAGGCTCTTCTTCTCCCACACGTGGGAAATTGCAGCAAAAATTTTTCTGGTTTTAATCTAGGGTTTTCAGCTTAGATTTGAACAACGTTGACTTTGGTCAACGCATGGTCAAACTGACATCAAACTCCCTCAAAATTCTGATTTCTGCAGTCCGCATTTTTTGGCACAAAAATCGAGGCTAGACATTGACTTTGACTTGGCTGTGTTGACTTTTGCTGTTGTTGTTTTTGCATTTTCCATTGACTGGATGTCGTTGAATGTTGTTGAATTTTGGTTGACCACTGTAAAGTTGTCCATTGACTGGATGTCGTTGAATTTTGTTGAATTTTGGTTAACCACTATAGAGTTGTCTGAGAGGGTTGTGTGACACATTCTGGTTGGCTGACCATGTGGAGAATTAACTAGTTGAAGCATCATGTTGACCGTTGTAACGCACCACAACACATATTTTGTTGATCAGTTTAAGTGTATTTTTGGCTTGTCTTCTGTCGATCTATTGGTATGTTATATCAGCATTTTTCTTGTTTATGTGATTGCTCTTTGATATTGGGAATAAAATTAAAGTTGCATCAAGCATAAAACATCTACTAAAATTTACATGGAATTAGAGCTGAGGTGAAGACAAAGCCCAAGTTTGTATTAAGAGAAAACACCAAAGAAGTAGCATTTGTCAAGGACCCATGGGTACCTCAAACTATAATGGCTTCAAAGCTGATGACAGGTTGACTGGGAAAGAAGACTTCCATCCCTGGAAGATGATTTTGGATTTAATGTTGGAAGACAAAAATGTCATAGACTATGTGTAGGGTAAAATCCAAGAGCCTCCATCATCTGCACCTACTGCCACCGAGTCAAAATATAAGAAGGGGGGAATCAAAGTAAAGTTGATCATCCGAGATTCAATTCATAAGAGTCTAGTTGCCTACATCTCTGAGTTGGGCACATCCAAGGAGATGTATGATAAGTTGGTCAACATGTTCAAGGCCAACAATGCAAATCAAGTCCTTTTCTTTAAGAACCAACTGAAGAATTTGAAGAAAGGTAGGGATGAATCCGTTCAATCTTATTTTATGAAGTTGATCAAAATCAGAAATAATCTTTTGGCCATTGGGAAGACTATAGCTGATCGAGAAATGGTTCTCACCGTACATGGAGGTCTCTCCTCCGAATGGCATGTATTCAATACTACCATTCTCAATAAAAATGTGATACCTGATTTCGACGAAGTATTATTGAGATGCGTACAACAGGAATCAAGAATGAAAGAATATGAAAATGAAGGTAATGTTGCCTTCACCACTCGTGCTAAGAATAATAACAATGGTGGTCTTAGGAACCATGGAAGAACAGGGGCCCAAGGAAAGAAAGGAAGATCTGTTACACATGTAACAAGACCGGCCACTATGATAGAGAATGCCCTAATAAGAAGGATTCTCCTCGAGATGATGACAACAACAACAACCGCAGGAATGGAAATCAAAGGAACAACAAGTTCAAAGGAAAGAGGAAGGATCCCTCTTGTCGCAATAGAAATGGGCAATCTTTCAAAAGGTCAAGAAATTCCAGGTATGATGAATCAAATTTTGTTGATGATAAAATAAATGAATTCATTCTTATATCTTCCCTCTCTGCTGCATCTCCACCCGACACTATGGATGTTTAGTTAATTGATAGTGGTGCCTCAAGGCATCTCACTAGGTTTAAAGAAACACTTTCTCATTTGGTGGAGAAATATGTTAATATAAAAATTATCCTTGGAGATAATGCCACATATCCCGTGAAAGTAATAGGGACTGTGACCCTCCACTTATCTCAAGGTCAAGTCCTCTGCTTAAAATATGTACTATATGTACCTGATTTGAAGAAGAACATTGTGTCTCTTTCGGCCATGGAAGACAAAGGTTTCAATGTGGCATTCGTTGATGGGAAGGTACGTATCTGGAAGAAGAGTTTCAGGGAAGCTATCACGATTGGGTTTAGAGTTGATACACTCTACCAGATTGGAGGAAGTCCACTGGGAGCTATGACATGTGATATTCTTCACCAAACCGAACTATTGCAGCAGAGGTTTTGACACCTTCACTACAAAACCCTTCCCGAAGCAAGGAAGGTGGTGACAGGGATGTCCAATTCAAAAATGATCATGAAGGTGTATGTCAGGGTTTTGTTGAAGGAAAGCATACAAGGGGACCTTTCCCCTCGAGTGTCACAAAGACATCTGATGTCTTGCAATTGATACATTCTGATTTGTCTAGTATGCTGCTGGTGCCATCCTTGGGAGGATTCTCTTATTATATGACATTCATAGATGACTTCTCTCGCAAAAAACATAGTTACCAATCAAATAGGTAACTGAACTGGTACCTACTTTTCTCAGGTAGCAAAAAAAGCACTCAATTTTGAAAAGTGGTGATGTAGAATCACCCGTTTTTTTGGGCATATTTTTGACACTTCTAATTTTTAAATGTTAGTGATTTTCATGCTACTTTTGAAAAGTGTTGATGCTCCATAACCATTTTTTTTTAGAGTGGTGATTTTCATGCTACTTTTGAAAAGTGTTGATGCAACATTAACCATTTTTTTTAGAGGTAATTTTCATGTTGGTAATAAAACATAAAAATAAAATAAGAGAAACATCACTACAAAAACTCAAATATAAAAAAATATATAAAAATAATAAAAAAACCAATAAAAATGTAAAAAACAAAAACAAAATTAACTTGTAAAAATAAGAAATTTAAACAAAAATAAATTAAAAAAAAAAAAAAAAAAAAAAAAATTCGAAAAACACATAATTTAAAGAAAAAAAAATGAACCCAAAAAATTAAAAAAAACATCAAAAACATTTTTTCCTAAGTTGTTATATATATATATATATATATATATATATATATATATTAAAATAGAAAATTTAAAAACAATTAAAATTAAAATACAAAATAAAATATAATTAAAATTTAAAAATAATAATAATAATAATAAAACATTAAAACAAAAAAACAAAATTTAAAAATTAAAAAGAAAATTAAAATAGAAATTTTAAAATAAAAAAATTAAGATTAAAAAAAAGAAAGAAGAAAACACATTTTCAAATAATTAATTAAAAAAAAACAAAAATCTAATTGTTTAGTAGAAATTCTTTCGGTAATAATCACATGCACAGGAACGTGGTCGACGCATTTCGAACCAACCAGTGTGGTTCATCATCAGGACTATGATGATGAACCACACTGGTTGGTTCGAAACGCGTCGACCACGTTCCTGTGCATGTGATTATTACCGGAAGAATTTCTACTAATTTATATGATGGATCACAGAAGTTTAGATTCCAAAAATCTAATTGTTTTTAAAATTTAAACCATTTTAAAAAATTTTAAATGAGATAAAATAAAAAATAAAAAATAAAAAATATATATTTTTCAAATTAAAATTTTAAAAATTTTAATAAATAAATTAAAAAAAAAAAAAAAAACTAAAAATATTAAATTTAATAATAAAAAAAAAATTAAAACTTTAAAATAAAATAAATTAAAAAAACAAATATGAAATATAATAAATAATTAAAAAAATTATTAAAAAACAAAATAATTATTAAATTTCATAAATAAATAAATAAATCGAATTAAGAAATATATATTTAATTGCGCCACCTAGGTGGCGGTAGGAGGTCAATTCTGGGAATCGACCTAGGGAGGCCGATTTTGGGAATCGACCTAGGCAGGCCGATTCTGGAAATTGACCTGGGGAGGCCATTCCGGTAATCAACATGGGTAGGCTGATTCCGGGAATCGACCTAGGGAGGCCGATTCCGAGAATCGACGTCGGGAGGCCGATTCCGAGAATCGACCTTGGGAGGCCGATTCCAGGTATCGACCTAGGGAGGCCGATTCCTGGAATCGACCTGGCGAGGCCGATTTCAGGAATCGACCTTCGAAGGCCGATTCTGGCAATCAAACTTGGGTGGCCGATTCCGGGAATCGACTTGGAGAGCTCGATTTCCGGAATCAAACTCAGGAGGTTGATTCATGGAATCGACTTGGCGAGGGTGATTCTCGGAATCAACCTGGGGAGGTCGATTCTTGGAATTGACCTGGGGAGGTCGATTCCTGGAATCGACCTCCCGCCCAAGTGGCGACGGGTGCTGGCCATTAGGCAGGTGGGGAGGCTGTATGCAGCCCCTCGCTCGCCCGGTGACCGGCCCCCGTCGCCACGTAGGTGGCGCATTTAAATAAATTGTTTTTAATTTTTTTTTTTTATTAAATGTTGATATTTTTTGTATTTGTTTTTAATATTTTTATTTTTATTTTTATTGTTATTTATTATATTTCATTTTTTTTAATTTAATTTAATATTTTATTTTAAAGTTTTTTATTAAATTTAGTATTATTTTTTAATTTAATTTAATAAATTTTGTTAATTTTTTAAAATTTATTTAAGTTAATATTTTTTTTTTTAATTTTAATTACAGAAATTTAATATTTTTTTATTAATTAAAATTTTATTTTTTAAATTAATTTTCTTTTTAAATTAATTTGTTTTTATAATTTTATTTTTTCATTTAATATTTTTAATTTTTTTTTTTTTCCATTCTCCATTTTTTATTGAATTTTAATTGATTTTTAAATTTTCATTTTAAAAGAACTTTTTTATTATATATATTTTTTTAATTTATTTATTTATTAAAATTTAATACATATATATTTTTTTTAATTTAATTTTTAATTAATATTTTTTTTTTTAATTCAATAAGATGTACCATATATAATTTAAAAAGTTATTCAACAATACAACTTTTCGTTTTCTAGGTGTTTTTTGCACAAAAAAATATTGCTTTTTCTTCCATTTTTAAAAAATGTTGAAAATTTACCCCGAAAAAAAAAAAGGTTATTCCAGAATACAACTTTTCATTTTCGGGTTGCATTTTTATGGTTTTTTGATGTTTTTTTTGTAAAAGATCCTGTTTTGAGGTAATAGTTCCCGTTTGATGGGTAATGATGTTAAAACCTGGATATACTTCTTGAAGAAGAAGGATGAGGCTTTCATGTGGTTTCGTATTATCAAATCCTTGGTAGAAAATCAAACTGGGAAGAAGATCAAGATTTTTAGGACTGATAATGGCACTGAATATGAGACGATAATGGCATCAAGAGGGAGACAACAACCGTATATACTCCTAAGCAAAATGGTGTTGCTGAAAGAAATAACAAGATCATTGTGGAAGCTGCCCGCGCCATGCTATGTGACCAAGGTATTTCGAAGTTTTCGTGGGGAGAAGCTGGGAACATTACTGTCTACATGCAAAACCGATGCTCGCATTCCACTCTGGAATCCAAAACTCCAGAAGAGGTTTTCTCTGGTAAGAAACCTGACGTCTAACATTTTATAGTTTTTGGTTTCCCCATTTATTTTCATGTGCCGAAAGAGAAGAGGAGCAAGCTCGATGCTTCTTGGAAAAAGGGAATGTTTCAGGGCTACAGTTAAACTTCGAAGGCTTATAGATTCTATCTGTCTTGTCAAAGAGAAGTGGAGATATTCCACGATGTTACCTTTGACGAAGATGCTTCCCTCAGGAAAGTAATCAATCTTTCGAGCTCTGAGGAAGATCATGAAGTAAGGTTTGGAAATCAAGAAGAACTTAAGGATGACACGATGCCCGATGTTGAAGGACCAATGGATCCTATTGATCCACCTCCTTCAAAGAAGAGAAGACCCTCATGGCTTAGGGATACTCTCAAGGATGCCGAGAAACATATGGCCCCAAGGGGGACATTCCATGAAAGGAAGAAGTCGGATAGATACCAAGGGTACCTAGCACCAATGAGTACAATTGTACAATCTGAGCCTGGATATTTTGAAGAAGGCGTAAAGCATCAAGTCTAGAAGGATGCTATGCACAAAGATTATGAGTCCATTATGAAGAATGATGTGTGGGATTTGGTTCCGAGACCAGAGGACAAAGCAGTTGTCACCTCGAAATGGCTCTATAAGATCAAGCATGGATCTAATGGTAGTGCTGAAAATTTCAAGGCAAGATTCGTTGCCCGAGGCTTCTCTCAAAAGGAAGGCGTAGACTATGATGATATATTTGCACCTGTGGCCTGATATACCACCATACGATCTATCATAACCCTTACTGCTATGCAAGGATGGAATATTCATCAGATGGATGTGAAGACCTCCTTTCGGCATGGTGCGATAAAGGAAGAGGTGTATGTGGAGCAACCTTCGGGGTTCGAAGTATAGGATAGAGACACCCATGTTTGTAGGTTGAAGAAAGTCGTTTATGGGTTGAAGCAAGCCCCCAGGGCTTGATACAAGGGGATAGATAGCTACTTGATGAAGCTGGGCTTCACTAGTAGTAATTTTGATCCAAACCTTTAATTCAAGGTTGATATAGAAAAGCCTCTCATTCTAGTGCTCTATGTGGACGATCTCTTCATGACAGGTGTTGACCCTCTCATTAATCAGTGGAAGAGGGAGCTCGCTTCTGAATTCGAGATGAAGGACCTAACACTGATGCATTACATTCTAGGCCTGGAGGTCTGGCAGAGACCTGGCAAAATTTTCCTTTCTCAAGGACAATATATTGTGAAGCTACTGGAAAGATTTGGAATGGTGGACTATGAGTCTATGTCGACACCAATGGAGGTCAACTTTAAGAATTTGAGTGGCAGCGCTGTTGGGCCCATGCTAGAAAATCCTACTGAGTATTGTCAACTCGTAGGGGCCCTGATGTTATTAGTGAACACCCATTCGGACTTATGTTTTGTAGTGAACAATTTGAGGCAACACATGGTTGATCCTCATCACATTCACTGGGTTGGTGCCAAGAATCTGTTGAAATATCTTTGAGGCATGATAAAACATGGGTTGAGATACAATGCCGGGAGCGTGACACTACATGGATATACTAATGCCGATTGGGTTGGCAGTGTGGTGGATCGCAAGAGCACATCTGGATGTTGCTTCACAATTGGGTCTAATTCGATATCTTGGATGAGCAGGAAGCATAAGTCGGTGGCTTTGAGCACTACTGAGGCCGAATAAATTGCAGCGAGTATGGC